>NC_061156.1:1699435-2056935 GCF_022113875.1 Hydra vulgaris
GAGTAACTTCATAAAGTGAAGGATAAATACCTGCATTATGTTGAGTAACTTCATAAAGTGAAGGATAAATACCTGCATTATGTATTATCGACGAATTTCTCATAATTTGATACTGCTCATGATTTTTAAAAATTTAGCAAAGATTGAAGAACAGTTTTTTAAGACTATGATGCAAATCTTGTCTGGAGTACAAATTTTAGAAGTGTTTAATTAAGAATTAACTTTAGCATTGGAAGCCAGAGTGATTTGGATGTTTAACAATTGGTTAATCTGTTTAACTGGCAGAAAAAGTATGGCCATTTCATTTGAAAGTCAAATTAGAGTAACATTTCTTTGCAAATAACTCTGCTTTATTCTGGGAAGAAGTAAAAAGATCAGACCCATGAATTAGAGATTTAATGTTAGATTTACTTTAGTTAATAACACCGTCGAAGATTAACCAAAAGTCTCTAAAACCTAACATCTGAGATAAGATACAAGATTTAGTAAACTGAGAATAACAGAGCTTAATATCAGACAAGACCTTTTCACACTTGCTTCTTGGAACTATAAAAAGACATTTGTTTTTAAGAGAGATCTTGTAAAAACGATGAAAAAAATGATTAATGTTAAATAAAACAACTGGTCAAGATAGTGAAAAATGTCGAGTAGAATGAGGCTTGATTTAAAATTGAAATGGGAGGAATATAAGCTTCTGAACTTTTATTCTAGAAATAATAAAAGCTGCCGAGATACATATTATAAATATCAACATATATGTTCGCTATTTATTTAGATGCTGGCATACAATATCCTTTCATATTTGTATAAGCTTTAGTATTTATATGGTGTAGTATTTGCCGAAAGAGATGATGATCATCATCATGACCATCATGATCATGATGATGATGGTAACTGATTATACTGATTATGTTAATCATAATGATGTTTATATATACATAAATATATATATATAAAGTATAACATGCTTTTTGAATTAAAATAATATAATTTAGGACCACACCGTATAATTTTATGTGGGGTCGTTTTTGAAAAAATAAAAAATTTGCGTGATCAAAGAGTAATTGGTAAAAAACAGGACCCCCCATAACGCAGTTATATAGATTTAAAAGTAATATCAAAAACTAAAATCTATTATATTTAATAAACTTTGATAATTTAAAAAATATATAATTAGATCTTCAATTTTTTTTAACAATAAAAGTTTAAAACGTTTACAGCTTTGTAAATGTTGCTCCATGAATGAGCAATAGTATTAAAATAATAGTTCGTTTAATAACTTATTCTTAAAAATAATTTTTGCTAGAAATCTCATTGAAAACTTAATACAATCTCTAAGACAGAATACTCTAGAACGTTATTTCGCATAGTCTGTATTTTTTGAACCAATAGAATTTTTTGTTTGTTGATTTGGCGGGTTTTTAGTGTTCGCGAATATTCTTTATTTTGCACCAAGATGTTTTGAGAACATTCAAGTTTATGTATGTTTCCATGTATGTCATAAAACAAAATTTTTTCAATATCATAAATTTGAATGTTTTCAATGTATGTTTCCATGTATGCCCGTAAAACAAAATTTTTTAAATACATTAAATTTTCTTAAAACATATAAAAAAATGTGGTCAAGTTGTTGCAACTAAATATCATTTTTGTGGTCATTAATTGAGTTCAATCGTACCTGCTATCTGACTGAGCCTGCTATGGTAAGCTTATTAAGAAAATAAGTTCTTTTTTTTTATTAATTAAATAAACTTTCTTAAAGAGCTCCAAAATCTTCAAGACATGATGTGTTCATAATAAAGATTATGATTAAAAAAATATATATGGACTAATTTTTTTGTTTTATTTGAAGTTAGCCTTCTCCATTTATTGTAGGCCAAAAAGTCTTTATAATATATGCCACTATCTACAGACTTGATAATTTATTCAAGCATGTTTCATTCCTATGAGTTTTAGTAAATGACATCATTGATTTTTTTGTTTGTTTACATAATCAATCTTTTAAACATCTTTATTTTATTGTCTCAAAGATTTGAGATACCTTTAAAAAGTTAAGAAAAGTTGAAAAACATTTTCTTGTAAAAAGAATTTTAAACTTCTAATTATCTCATTGGACCCCATTTTAATCTAAATTAGGTTCAAAAGAAAAAAGTCAGTTATTAAAGATAAAAGGAAATGTAAAAATTAGAATTAAGAATTAAAATTAAAAAAGAATTAAAAAAAATTAAAATTAAAAAGAATTAAAAAAAAAATTCTGAACTAAAAAATTAAATTAGTTCAGCATTATTCATGTTGTCATGGTTTGTAAATAAAAATGGGTTATGTTTCCTCAAGAGTTTTTTTCTAAAAAAGCTTTTATATGCACTTGAAACTTTAATCTTTTGAATTTTAATCTTTTGAATTAGATCTGTTTACCATTCGTGGTCATTGGGGTTTAAAATATCATTTGAAAAAATTTTTTATGTGGTAATTTTCTGCACAAATGAAACTACATGAAATTAATAGATTTGTTTGTTTCATAGTTTCATTTGTTTATATTTTTACATTTTTGTTAGTTTTTATTGTGAGAGAAAGAGAAGATGAAAATGGTTTGAAAAAATCAAAAGGATATGGTTTTATAAGTTTCGAAGATGCAACAGCAGCAGAAGAAGCTATTAAAGCTATGGATTCCAGTGTAAGTTTTTTATTTATTTATTTTTATTTTATTGTATATTTGAACATTTTCAAAATATTATTAAGATTAATTTATAAAGATTTATATATATATATATAAATATATATATATATATATATATATATATATATATATATATATATATATATATATATATATATATATATATATATATATATATATATACACACACATATATATATATATATATATATATATATATATATATACACACACATATATATATATATATATATATATATATATATATATATATATATATATATATATATATATATATATATATATATATATATATACCATTAAACAAATAAATTAAAAATATGTGTTTTAACATAAATATTTTTACTAACTATTTTTTACTTTTTATAATATAATATATTCTTTAATTATAAGGAGATAAAGTCGCAGATGAATCTTTTTCTTTTAATGGAGAAAAAGTCTCAAAATGATATCTCATCAACTTTAAGTATTTTGCTTTTAAAAAAAAGTAACAAATAGAATTATATTTACTACCAGATATTTAGTTGTATTTTTGTATTATAGAGTCCTCCGTTATACATAAGGACTTAAAAATTGATTGTTCCCTTAACTTAAAAGTTGTTTTTTTTTCCTAAAAGTAGTCTTTATATTTTTGGAGTTCTTAAAAACATGAAAGAAATAATCTTTTGTTACTTTCAAATCCAGACTTCTTTTTGGGACTCTGCATCCTTGTTGGCAAGAAGACATGATTTTAAGACCATGTCAACTTAAGCAAAATCAAAAGGTTTTTATTACAAAAGTTTAATAAATTATTAACACAATTTTTTATTGACTAAAATATTAAGCAATTTAGTTTATTTAAATAATAGTTTCTATTTTAAAAAGAAGAGAGAGAAAAACTAATTTGAAAAACAAAATTTTAAATTGTTATTTCTAAATAGAATAATTAAAACAGGAAAAAAATGCAATAAATTGTATATAAGAAGAAAAAGTTCAAATGTTTTATTTATTATTTATTTAAATTCTAAACAAAATAATAAATATAAAAGTTGCAAAAAAAGCATCTTGTTTTATAAGGTAATACAACTTTTATTAGGAAGGATAAAGAATACTTTTGAAAAATTGTGTGGAATCAATTATATACTAATTTCGAAATTACATGATACTAATATTAAAAGATATCAACCAAACAAGCAGTTCAGTAGGCTTTCTTGATACCAATTACAAAATAAAATTGTGTGTTAGTGAATTTTTTATGAAAAAAATTCCATATTAAAAGAGGTTGATATATAGTGAATATTGATTTAGTTATTTAATCTTGAACAAAGAATGCAAGACAAAACCAAATGAGAATTACAATACCATGTGAGATTCAATTAAGATAATTATACCAGATGAGAATTTAAATTACAGAAGCAATACAATAAGAAAAATTAAATTAAAATTTGTTTGTTCTATATGCAGGCTTTCACAGGAAGGTGTGCGATTTCACGTCTTTATATGACCATGCAAGTTACATTTTGTTATGACGGTTTGACTGGGGCTAATTCAAAAAACATTTTAGAAACACGCTAAATAAAAAATATTCTAAAAAAGTGAAATTAATTACATCAAAACTTCTTAACAAATGTTTTTATATTAGCGAAACGATTTTAAATAAAGTAACAATTTACTGAAAAAAAGTTTTGTTTTTTAAATTTAATTGACAGTTGTATATATTTTTTTAATTTAAAACATATAAATTTTTCAAGTGTTCATTTCTAAAATAAATCTCATTAAAAAATAAAAAATTGTTATGTTTTTATAAACGATGACATTCTACGATTACGAAAGTCTCTTTAACGAATTTAAATATAAGAATGATTAAAGTTAATGCATTTGAAAAGATAAACAAAATTTTGTTAAAAAAAAAGTTTTAGAAAACCGTTACAATTTAATAAGTTTGATCTTAAATGCTTTTATATTATCAAAATGCTTTTAATCAGGTTAAAAAAAAAAACACTTTTAATTAATCTAAAAAAAAGTATTTATAAAATGTTTTTTTATTTTATTTATATAACTATGTATTTTTTATGAGAAATATTTAACTTTTGAACATATTAAACAAATAAAAAATATATTAAAATGTTGAAACAAAGATTGAAAAGGTTTTTTAATGCGTAAATTAAATAGACTAAGCATTTTAGTTTGATGAGTTTTGTTTTAGTTGCATTATATATATGAAGAGTTTATTTTCAAAACGCGGTAAACGCCATTTAAAAAATTTTTTAGAAATTGTGTGGTTTATTTTTAGTTTATAAGGACCTAGCAGACATTGTGTCCGAATATATACTAAACGAAGTATAACCCAATATTTTTTTACTTCTAAAAAACATTTATTTTCAAAACGCGGTATAAAATTTTTTATTTATTTTCAAAATGCAGTATTTAATTTTGACCAATCCGTGGCAAATGTATATTACTTCTGCGCAAGCGCAAATACTTTAAAGTTGCGTTAAAGAAATGGCGGATTGCGATGGACAAGATTAATGCGCTACCTAATATCCTATTTCACATAGAAAAAAAGATATGATGTATGAAACAAAAGAAAAGAAAAGCATTTCTTAATTCTAGTGTTCGTTTAAACTACCATGCTTTGTTTGTTTAACTGAACGAATTGTGGAATAATGATAGAAAATATATTAAAAAGGCAACTTAAATTAATAAGTTTAAATATATTTGTTACCTGTTTTTTAATGGAAAGCATTCAATAATAATACTTCCTTTTTATTTTTTGTTAAACCGACAATTGCTTTGTTGCAAATAAAATGAGGCTATTGCAGCATTTCATTTTTAAAATTTTATTTCGTTCAAAAATATAATGATGACTTTTATGTTATTTTAATTGTCCATTAGTTCTATGGAGACTTAAAAATAGTGATCATCATTGTTACAACTACACAACACTAAAAAAATATTATTGTTTATTGTCCATATTTAACTCTCCGAAACAAATATAAATTTACAATTGCGAATTGTGAAATGTAATAGTTTACATTACTTTAATAAAACATTGTTTACATTCACATTATCAATAAAATATAATGACCAAACATTAAATACACATATTTGTTCAATATGTTAACTAAAATTAATCATTAAAACTTATTCAGGTCTTTTAAAGTTTAAAAACATTCCTTAACATCTTTATAAAAAGGATATACCGCATTTTGCTAACAAGCTTTAATTGGATATACAGTATTTTGAAAATAAATGCAAACTTATTGACAAAAAAAAAAAAATTTTATTTAATAATATTTTATTTATTAACATTATATAATATACTTTATGTATATATACATTAAGAAACAATAATTTTTCCAAATATACGAGACATGTTGGTGTGGCGAAAAAAGTCAATTATCTCAATACCACAAAAATGGATATACCGCATTTTGAAAATTCACTCTTCATATATATATATATATATATTTATTTTTTTGTGTTTTTGCTTTAATAAGTATTTTTTTATTTATTTTCTCTTTCGTTAAAGGGATTACCAAGTCCCGAGACATGTTGTGTTCATATTAAAGAGAATGTTAAAAAAAAACGTCTAAGCAAATTTTTTTAATAAATTTAATTAATAAATGTGTACCAAGAAAAACAAATCTTGTTGTTTTAGTCGAAGCTCGTCTTCTCCATTTTCTGCGGTATTTTGAGTATGTAAAATAAACGCGATTTTCCAGGCGCATTATACAGACTTGATAATTTATTCAAGCGCGTTTAATTCATAGGAGTTTTAGAGCATGACGTCATAGTTTTTTTTGTTTTGTTTAAAACACTGATTGTTATTTTTTACATACAATTTTCAAATCATATTCATTTTTATTATATTTTAAAGTTCTAAAATGTGTTTGTAAAACAAATCGCGTTTATTTTACATACTCAAAATACCGCAGAAAATGGAGAATACGAGCTTTGACTAAAACAACAAGATTTGTTTTTCTTGGTACACAGTTATTAATTAGTTTTAATCAAAAAAAATTTGCTCAGACATTTTTTTTTAACATTTTCTTTAATATGAACACAACATGTCTCGGGACTTGGTAATCCCTTTAATATTTATTATTTTTTTAAATTTTTTTTCAGATAAGTTTAGGTAAGTTTTTGTAGAGCGTTTTTAAATTTTAAAAATATGCCGTGGTCAAATCGTTATAACATTTTTTTTTGTTTGGTCATATATAGACATGAAATTGCATGTCTTCCTGTGAAAGCCTGATATGAGAAATTATTTTAGAGAGTTGATATAACACAGTTAATTAAATTTTCATTACCATATATAATATATAATTATTTTTTTTTTTACCAAATGTTAAAGAAAATATTATAAGAAACATTAGTAGACCTTAAAAATGATAAAGAAAATATTATAAGAAACATTAGTAGAGCTTAAAAATAACTATTCTTGTAAAGTAAATTCATTCTTTAGAAGGAAACTTTATTTAATTTCTAAATGTAAAAAAATGAAATCAAAAAATCAAAATCTTTTTCTGTAAACCAAACATTATTAAAAATGTAATCAAAAAATTTCTAATTAAAATATTTGTTAACCAGATACTTTAACAATCATAAAAATATTTTTACCAAGTAATAGTGTGTTTGATCAAGTGGAGATGGGAAAGAATTCAAAGTTTGTTGATCGGGATCACTTTTTAGGCAAATCAACTTGTTTCTTTCCCATATCTACAATTAATCTAGTATAAAGTTTTTCAAACAAATTTATTTCTTTCTAAACTGTAGTTAATCTTTTCAACATTGTGAGCTGTGGAATTTTGTTTGTCTATTTGAAACAATATTTTCAGCTGTAAAAAATACTTTCTCAGGTACTGCAGATGATGTTGGCGTGCACAAATATTTCTTAACATCAAGTGATTGCCACGTGAATTCAAATACTTTGAACTGGATTTTATAATGAGCATTATTGTCAATCAACTGGATTATTTATGGATTTTAGTTAGAATTAAAAATTTTTTTTCTTGATTTTGGAACATCAACATCCCCAAAGCGCATCGCAAGGTGAGCAGATGTCATATTCAACTTTTTTTTTCTATCTTTTTTTTTTTTCTTTCTTTTTTAGTGACTCAAACACCTTTATTTTTAAGTACTAAACCAAAAAGAGTTTTTAAAAAATATAAGCTTTAATGTTAAAGTATTTCGGTTGTTAAAAATTTTTTGGTTTTTAAAAAGAATTTAATACTTTTTTGA
Organism: Hydra vulgaris; assembly: GCF_022113875.1. Taxonomy (NCBI): domain Eukaryota; kingdom Metazoa; phylum Cnidaria; class Hydrozoa; order Anthoathecata; family Hydridae; genus Hydra; species Hydra vulgaris. Next base: position 1,707,357 of record NC_061156.1, read on the forward strand.
AAAGCAACTAAAATTCTCAAGAATGAAATAATCTTACCTTTTATAGTGAGTACAATTGTTTTAATAAAAACTTTACTAAATAACTCCTCAAAAAAGAACATTTTTAATGTGGGAGTTTGGAAGTGCGTTGTAATGGAGAGGTATATAGAGTTTAACTCTACCACCTCCCAGAAAGTAAATCTTGGTGTCACAAGATTGAGAGTGAGGTAAAATAATAAAAAAGAAACCTCTATAGCTTTAGCAGCCTCTATAGCTTTAGCAGTTTTTAGCTACTGGAGAGGAGAATATGTTAAAAAATAATAATTTTAGAAGTTATATTAGAGTGTTTTAAAGTTTTTTAGTTTTCTTGTTTTATGTTTACTAAAGTATTACAGTTTTTGCTTTTTATAACATTAGTCAAAACTAGATTTAAAATAAACAAGATTTAACATATACTAGGAAGTGACCAGGGCCCTAGTCCCAACTAAAAATGAGACTTTTTCTAAACCCAGCCCCTGCAAAATTTTAGAAGGAGGGTTGATAGCCAGGGCTAGAAAAAAAATTATGTATTATAATTTTATACTTACATTTACTAGTTATTTAAAACTGGCATATATTTATATATTTTTAAACTCTTGTTTACTTACAACAAGGTTGCAAGCAACCACTATTAAGTTATGAGTTACTTTAAAATAGAAGATAAGGTTAAAACACTAGGTAATGGTTAACTGAAGACTTAAAAAGTTGTAGGTTGTATATAAAAAAAACAACATGAAGATGTGTAACAGTTATTGGAATGGGTAAGGACAGATTAGAAAAAAAAAACGTTGTATCAAACAACATTTGTTAAAGAAGATTAAAGTGATTTAGGTATCAGCATGTAGAGAGGAAGCAACTTCAGGATTAAATGGTTAAGGTACAAATAAGAAAACTTAATGAGAGTGCCTTACATATTGTATGAACAAGCTTTAATTAAGGAAGGAAAATGCTCTAGATTGTTTATATTAGAGAAACAGCATAAATAAGCAAGGCTAAAGCCTGATAAATTTTTTAAATTTTGAATTAAATAAATATACTTAAGGATGTATGTTTATGCAGTATCGATTGCAAATACAGCCCCATCTATATTATATATATATATATATATATATATATATATATATATATATATATATATATATATATATATATATATATATATATATATATATATATATGTTAGGGTCCTGACAAGCTTCGAAATTTTGAATCAAATCAAATATATGATTCGAGATACGATTCAAAAATTTTTAATAATCGAATCCTTACTTATTTTTTTTTTGTTGTGGGTTTTTTAGATATTCTGCGCGAAGATATTAGATATTCTAAGATAAATAGAACCAATAAGTGTTATACATCGTTAGAAAACTATTTTATTAACTCAAAAATTAGTATATTAACTCAAAAAATAAGTACTTAATAAATTTAAAAAATTATTTAAGAGATAAATAAAAGGTCATCAAAAAAAAATCTAAAGAATAATTTTTGAAAACCATTTTATATATTAAATGCCAACTTATGTTTATTTGTTTTTATTTTTATACTATTAGCATATTTTTTTATGCTAAACTTTCTTTTGTTTATCTAGCAAGATTTTTCCATGTTCTTGGTCTTACAATATTTTGCAGATAAGTGCATAGAACTTATTAATCAGTGACTGATAGAAACTAATGAGATTTTGTTCTACAAGGCAATGGTGTTTTCTCTGGTTTCAACTGGTTAATTGAAGTTTTATATTAAAAGCTTTGAAAATTTGAATTTATTTTGATGATTCATTTAGATTTATTCCTTAATCTTTTTAATGGTTACATTTCTGGATCTTTTATAAAAGATCCAGAAATGTAACCATTTTACGTTTAGCAGATATTGGCCAGGCCTCCCTTGTTCTCTCAGAATTGCAACATTTATTCAGAGGTTTCAAGTTACATAGCTTTAAAAATATTTGATCAATTCTAAAAATTTGTACTTGGCTATTTTTAGGGATGACAAATCCAATGAAATGTTTGCTAAGTACCTGTATTTATCAATTAAAAAAAAAATTTAAGCTATTTTTATATACCTGATTTTGATGCTCAAGAAACCCGTGTCCTTGATGATATCAAAAAATTTTTTTTACACATTTGTTGATCTTTCAGAAAACAAGGATTTTGATCCGCAAGATTGTGTATTTCTTTGAATACAGAACACGGGTACGGTCCCAACTTTTTTGTAGCAATATATTGCCAGATGGTCCATAAGGCCTGGGCAGCAGGGGCTGTGCCCTCCTTTTTTTAAAAAAAAGTTTTTTTTTTTTGACTATGTAAAGGTAACAGAAAATATTGTCTTAAATATTTTTTTGGTTTATACTTGTTCCATTTGATTTTTTATCATTCTAAATTTAATGATCTTTCTTAAAATATTTTAGAAATTTCACATGTTTTTAATAATTTTGATTCACAAGTTAACAGATTAAAAACAATCATCCATCTAAAATAATAATTTTAACAGAATTTTGCATAAAATTTAAATGTAAACTTTTTGAATTGAAAAAAGTTGATACTTTTTAATGCTAAAATGTTAGCAGCAAGTTGTTTAATTAACTAAAATACAACATTAAAAAAATTATATCCTGCCACAAAATTCACTTAATAAAAATGAAAATTATTACCTTTTAAAATTATTATTTTAACTGATATTTAATTCTAAAATGTTAACATTAAGTTAAAATTTAAAATTTTAACAAAGTTGTTTTTTTAAATAACTATTAACAAAAAAACTTTTTTTGTTAATAATTTTTAACATTTATTACTATTAAATTTAACACCAAATTTATTACAATTTTTTTAAATCTTTTTTCACAGTCAAAAAAGTTAAAAGAAATCAATCCACAGTTTAATTTTCTATTACCATGTTTAAGTTGCATTATTTATATTAATTACTATTGGTTTCTCATTTTTAATTTAATCTGAAATGCAACTTAGACGTTAGTTCTACAGTAAGAATGGACTTGTGTGATTTTTGGAAAATTGTCAAATGATACTTGTCATAAACTAATTTATTATAGAAAGACTTTTAAAGAGATTTGATTGTTATAGTAAAGATGGCAGAAAGGAATTAATTTGGAGATCTGAAATAACAGATGACAAACTTTTAACAATATGCCATCATCAAAGATTTGAAAAGTAGAACAATTCCTGTAATTACGAGCTATCGTCAATTTAACCCAGAATCTATAGATACTATTAACTTAGAGCTATTGTCAAGAGATATCGTCGCTATAGATACTATTAACTTTAAACGAACAAGTTATATAACAGGCATTTTTTCTTTTTATGGTATTTGGAGTTGGCAAATTTTTTATGGTATTTGAAGTTGGCAAACTAATCAGCAAACTAAGATTGATGACATTAAAATTTGGTGAGATTTCTGTGTAAATACTGTGTTGATGCATTTGATTGATATCATAAATTTAATTTATTGTATTAATCCATCATCTTTTCATGATGATGATAAAAAAAATTGTCATCTGTTAAAGATGACCTGGACAGCCCTTTTAACAAACTTTTCTTGCCACCTAGAGCAGATGAGTGTTAGATTTTAATTACCAACACAATTTGTATCGTGTACAATTGCAATATACATATTAATTACAATTACATTTAAGTTTTTAATCCTTATTAAAATTTCTAACTACATAAATCTTTATTAAAATAAGTTTCCTCATATATGCTAAAGAATTTTCAAATAATTGAATTCTTTCTCTTGTAAAAACATTTTTTTTTTTTTTTTTTTTTCAGTATTAAAATTTTAAACATTTAAATATTTAAAACATGTTATTTATTTAAAACATATTATTTGAATAATAATACTTATTTAATCATACATCAGAAAATAGTCAGCAAGTCTTTTCAGCAATGGTTGTTTTTCTATTATTTATGTTTTAAGTCCAATGTTTTTTATAACAAAAATTGTTATAAAAAACATTGGACACTTTATTTTTTTGCATTTTATTTTGTAAATAATTAAAGAAAACAGAACAAAAAAATTTTTAAAGACAATTTTTTTAAAGTTATCTTTACTTTATTAAAGTTAAAATTTTTTTTTTTTTCAAGAAGTGGGGCCCCGTGTACCCTCTGTTAATCTGCCCTGAAAACAATTTTAACACATGTTTATCAGGACTACACAAAAGCTAAAATTTTCAGAGCTCTAGTTTTTCTGGAAAGTAGTAAAAAAATCTATTGTAAAATTCCATTACAAAAAAGTGGGACGCATGAACCTACCCCTATTGTGTTTTGGCCCTGGAAACAATTTTAATATGCATGCTTATCAGGGATCAGAGTAACATCATCCGTTTTTGCTGTCTAATAACATCTGTCCAATAACACCCGAAACATCTGTCCAATAACACCCGAAACATCTGTCCAATAACACCCGAAACATCTGTCCAATAACACCCGAAACATCTGTCCAATAACACCCGAAACATCTGTCCAATAACACCCGAAACATCTGTCCAATAACACCCGAAACATCTGTCCAATAACACCCGAAACATCTGTCCAATAACACCCGAAACATCTGTCCAATAACACCCGAAATTTCATCGGTAAATAATAACATCCATGTAACTACACCTTAAAAAAAATATTTTATAATAATGCATTATTTTAACCAGATGTAGTTACACATTTTTTTTGATGTAACTAATCCGCCAAAAAAAAAATATATGATGCATTATTTTAAGTATAATAAAATTTTTTTTTCTTTTTTAATTATTTGATAGAAATGCTGAACTGCCTGCCCAAACCAAATCCTCAGTCAATGTAGCAGCACTCCGTTGCGAGTCAGGCTATTTGTCAGTCAATGTAGCAGCACTTATATAACATAATAGTTATGTATGTAACTACATCCAGAATTTTTTTTGTAATAATGCATTATTTTAACCAGATGTAGTTACACATCTGATATTTGCTGATGTAAAATCAGGGGAAAAGATATTTTAAAAATGCATTATTTTAACCAGATGTAATTACATCTGATTTTTTTTGGATGTAATTATGTCCGGAAATTTATTTTGTTTAATAATGCATTATTTTAGGCGGGTGTAGTTACACATTGAGAAAAACTCCCGGATGTAGTTACATCTTTTTAAAGATGTTATTAGACATCAATGAAGTTTCGTTGTTGGACAGATGTTAATTCAATAAAGAAAAAAAGCAGATGAACTTGGACAAAAATGTGTGGATGTTATTTCACTACTTCACGGATGTTATTGGACAGATGTAGTAATCTTTTCCCCTCATCAGCGCTTTTGAAATGTCAAAAGTTTCAAAGCTCCAGCTTGTCTGGAAGGTAGAGAAAAATTAATCTTAATTTTGCTACACAAAAGTGTGATTCATGCCCCATTCCTTATATAGAAATCCATATACTTGCAGATAAAAATCTTTATATTTTTTAAAAGATCAATTAATATAGAATGGTGTGTAAAATTTATTTTTTGATAGCATCAAGGCCATGTGAGTTTCTTAAGCATTAAAAATGGGTATACAAAAATTCCCTAAATTTATTTAAATTGATAAATACAGGTACTTAATAATATTTTTTTAATAATTGATTATTTTATTGGATTCATCAGTCCTGAAAATAGCCAGGTACAAATTTTGAATACATATTTTGATCACATATTTTAAAAGTTATATGACTTAAGCCCTCTAAATAAACATTGCAATTCTAAGGGGACAAGAGGGGTCTGGCCAATATTTGCTTAAAGCAAAATGTTTATATTTCTTATTTTACTAAGTACTCTCATTTGTATAAAAATCAGCAAAATCTAAGAAATGGCTTGGGACAATTAAGATGGAATTACCCCAATACAAAAAATTTCAAGTTAAAACTTTAAATTTTGATTTACTTTCATGTTAATACAATTCTTAAAAAAATTTTTTTTTTACTTGTTTCTTCATCTTTATAGTTGTTTTATTTATCTTAGACTCTTGCTGGACGTAAAATAACTGTTAACTATGCAACAAAGCCTACAAATGGTGGTGGTACTGCAGGTGGAATGAGTCGTGGTCGTGGAAATTTTCGAGGGCGAGGCAGTAGAGGGGGTTATGCTAATTATGGTGGTGGCTATGGGGGATATCAGCAAGTTAACTATCAACAGTATGATGGAGTTTATGGAGGAGGTTACATGCAACCTGCTTACAACTCTGCATCTGGTGTTGATGGCTCTGATTATTACCAGCAAGGTTCTTACATGCAATCATCGGTTCAGGCTGCTAAGCAAACTGGATATTCTCCAGAAAATGAAAACTCTGGTTATACCCAACACAAGAGTTATGTAACAGCTTCGCCTGTCGTTATTTTAACAGGCTACGATCAAAGTGCAAATTATGGTCAAAAAAGCACTGCAAACTATTCATCTCAATCGTCTTATGGGGGTGTGGCAGATTATGAAGAATCTATTTCTAATGGAACTTACCCTGTAAATTCTTATACACAACAGTCACTTTCTGGTAAGTAATTTTTCTGAATACTAAAAATAAATCTATTATTATGAATTAATTTATTACTTTTACAATGTAAATTCTTTATGTTTAAAATAGGTTAAAAAAAAAGTTTAAAATTAAGGTTGTCGCATATAAAACTTAATAAAAAAAAAAACTTTAATCTATTCATCGTTTCTGTAAATTTTTTAGAATACATTTTAAATGCAATAATCTTTTTAATTATAATGCATGTGCATCCTTTACAAAAAAGTACATATGTTAATGGGTCTATATGTTAATTTTGAAAATATTTTGAGTCTCCCAATATATCCCAATTTTGATAACGGTTTAGGCGCTTAATCGTCCTCTAAATCTCCTTAAACACTTGTTAACTCGAGCTTTTGTTATTCGAGAATCTTATATCGGCTTTTATCCTGTTGCTTTCAGGTTCAAAAATATTTTTTAGTTTTTGTGTTATTTTTTTCAAATATATTTATTTTTAAATTTTAGGTCAAAGCTGGCAATGAATCGAATTAAAATTCTTTTTTAAACCTTAAATTCTGATGTCTGCTTAAGTATTTGGATTTGTCAGACAAAAAGGACTACTTCGCGGTTTCTCGATAACTTTTCAACAAACGTTTGAGGAAAAAGTTGTTAATATGGTCAGCACTAATTTAAAATTGATGTATCGATCACTGAAGAATAGAGATATTGTTTTTATCTTCGTGATACAAATGTTCTATGAACCATGAATAGATTTTAAAATGTGCTGTTACAATTTAAATAGTGATAGTTTTGTATTGTATTGATCGTATTGTAAACTGTCGAGGGGTACTAAAACCCCAATAATATAAATATTTTTCATTAAAGAATTTTTGGTGTAATTTTTTTGGTTGATTTTCTTGCACTGTGGAAAAAATGAGTTAAACATTTTTAATCGGATATTAGAGTGAACAAAATATTTTGATGAAACTCAATATGATGAGTCAGGGTAACAATATCAGTTTTTCCTATGTCTAATATCATCTGACTAACAACATCCGAAAATTCATTGATATCTAATAATATCTGCAAAAATTAAATGAATATTACAGATGTAGTCACATCTTTTAAATTATCAAAGTGTAATAACATCTGCACTATATCTGTGGGTTCTTCAGATGTAGTTACACAACATCACAAATGTTATTGCACTTAGCTAGTTTAAAAATTGCAACCGCCATCTGTAGATTTTAAGATGAATAAACTAGTCATTTTTTTATCCAGATGTAGTTACATATATGATTTTTTTCAGATGTAATTACAACTGGAAAAAAATATTACCTTATAATACATTATTTTACCCAGATGTTATTACATAAAGAAATTTTTTCAGGTGTAACTACATTTAGAGAAAATATTTCCAGATGTTATTGGAATTGAAAAAAATTATCAGATATAGTTACATCTTTCTAAAGATGTTGTTAGGGGTCGTTGAATTTAAATATTTTTTCCTTTTCCGTAGGGAGTGGAAACTAACCTTTAAAGGTAGAAGTTAATAGACATGACGTTATAGAGTAAACGTGAATCGAGAAGAGTTAAGTTTATTTTCCGACCTTTATAAATTATACTTCGTAACTGTCGCACATTTTCAAGGACATTTGTGCGCTTAGTGTGAGTTTTCATGCTATATAGAAAAGTCGCCGTTGCTAAGTAATGAATCCTCCTGTTGAAGCTGCTATAACTTGGAAGAAATAACTCTAAATATTAAGTCAAAACATAATTTATACATGTCCTATAAATGATTGTGTGTTACGCAATAAAAATGTTTTAATAGTCTTGGTGTAATGTAAAACTTTTTTTAAATATTTATCTCCCCGACATCTTACTTTATTTCATTCTTAATAAAGTATTTTGATGCTGGTCTATATGCCATGAGTGGGCAACCCGCGGTTCTTTTATCTATATTATGTGGTTCTTTAGCATTTCCGATTTATATATATTTTAAATTTGTAGAAACAAATAATTTATTAATTATATTTTTTCAATGCTTTAAATTTGCATAAATTTACATTAAAATAAAGTACGCAAAGTATTGCTCAAACACTTTGCGAAAGTGCTCGAATAAAATGAATCAACATTGTGTTAAAAAACTGTAGCTATTTTGAGTGCAATGCATAAACATAAAATACAATCAGTGTAAAAAAGGTATTATTCGATTAGAAATAGAAGTTTATCTAAAATTCTAAATCCTTTCGTGGCTATTATTTTAAACAACATTGTATTTTTGCTAAACATTTCTTTTCAAATTTTAAAATGTAAAAGACTTGGAAGTAAAAATAGTGAATGAAAATCGTGTCAAAAGAATTAAATTTCGAATTTTGTTTATTTTTTGATGAAGATATTCTCATCTACTATTGTATAAAAATGTCCATTGGTAATCTAGGAAGGTGTTCTTAAATGTTTCGGTCACTGTATCGATATTAAAGCTTTTTTTGTCGTTAAAAGCATTCGAATATCTAGACAATTTTCAAAAATTTACCCGGTTACGAAAAAGTTTATTTTGCTACGGTTATGACAACTTGTTTTAACAGTTTCAAGAAGGTATTGAAAGGACAAACTTACTATTAGAATCTCTAGGTAAAGAATTAGAAAACTTGGAAAGAATGAAATAAATTGTTTTAGTTGATCATAAATGGAAAGTACTTTTAAGTTCTAAGACATTTAAATATCATTAAACATCTTAATAAATAAATAAGTTAATAAATAAGTTGTCGATCTTCGACTTTTACACTTTTACACTTCGACTTTTAGCATTTATGCTGATCTTGGTAAGTTTTTTAAAAAATTATTCAAGCAAAAAAAAAAATTTTCGGACTTCAAGTAGATCGTAATGATCTTATCACTAAGCCCTTACAATGTGATTGGTATATATTATGATTATGTTAAATATAATTATATTTTAAGTATAACTCTTTTTTTATAGTCTTTAAATTAAAATTAACTCATAATAAAAAATTAACTCAAAATAAGCTCAGGATAAAAAATTAAATATAACAAGCAGCATAATAACTAAAATTGATAAGAAAAATCAAGTGTTTTTTTTTTGTGTAACTTTTTGATATATTGTTTGAGAAAAGTAAGAGTCATTTAGATAATACACATAAACGAGTCAATTCACTTTGTAGTTGATATATATGTAATTTAAAGTATTAAGAATTCAGAGTATCTGTTTAGATTTAGTATCAGATTTTTGAACTTTGTTTTCTTTGTTTTGTTTGTTTGCTTTGTTAAAAAGATTGATTAATCTTTAATTGTACTCGTGAAATTTTAAGGGGGAAACTCTCTCTAAAATCATCAAAAAAACAAAAATTTAGTATGACCGTTTTTAAACATAAAAATTACCATAGATTTCATTTATGTAGTTTTTTTTTCATAAAAATCATTCTAAAGTGCAGAAATATTTGGTTTTTTAATAGTAAGTTGATGTTTCGTTATATCGAAAGTGTAATTTTTTTTGTCGTATTTGAAAAAAAAAAAAAAAAAAAAAAAAGCTTATGTGAAATGCCTAACTTGGGTTAGGATGCTTCATTTTATTATACTTCTTGTTCAGCTAAGCAAAAGTAAGCGAGATTAAGAGACAAAAACAAACTTAGATTAATTTTATTTAATTTAACAAGAATGCCAAAATGTTGTAGAGTAAAACGTCGAACTATTATTGTTATGAAAAAGTATAGATCTTTTCCAGTTAAAAAATCATTATTTTATGAAGAAGAAGTTGTTGTTGATAGTGTAAATAAAGAATCTACTGCAATTGTAAATATTTTAATTAATAATGACACTGTGATTCACTGTCTGACTGACGCTTCTGATAATATTGTAAATATTCCAGCACCACATTCAAAAATACGACAAATTGATGTAGTTGAATCTTGTACTCTACTGTCTGGATATAGAATTATAGATATAGAAGTGTTATTTGTTATTTTTAAAGAACTCATTTGTCCAATGTGCTTCAATGAAGACTCTCTGTCTGACAACTCAAAAGATCGACACGGACTTGCTCCTTTTTAGTTTTAAAATGTTCAAATTGTTTATTTTTCAAAAATATTTGTACTATAAAAAAAAGTGGTAAGCAGGGATACGACATAAATAAGCGAGTTATTTAGACAATGCGGTTGTTGGGTCAATGTCACGCAGGACTTGAAAACTTCACTTCTTTTATGAATATATTTAAAAGAAACTTATAAACCTGGACCAGGTTTACCAATAGCTATTGTTTATAAAATCAAACCAATCTTTGTAGAACTCAGTGCTGACCAACATTTGGAAAAGTGCTTACATGGTAAGACACAAAATACTAATGAAAGTTTTAATGGCACTATCTGGGAACGTTTACCTAAAATGAAATTTATATAATATTATAACATGATAATGCAGTGGCTAATTATAACATTGGTCGAAAACCTCGATTTTAGTTTATGATTTTTTCCAAATAATTCCACAAGTATATACTCTTAAAGGTTGTAAAAATTTAAACTAAAAACAACTAAAAATCACGTTCCAAATACATAAATATTGATAAAAACAAGTTGCGACAAAAAATTATTTGTGACAAAAAACATAATAAAAATGATAATGAAAAAGAAAAAGAAGGGAAGTTGTATAAAGCAGGAGGTTTCTAATACTTTTTATTAGATATTTTAACTATAATATGTGTTTTATTTAAAGTTTCAAAGTTTTATATGCTAATTTTTTTTCTTTTCGCGTTTTCTCAAAATAGTCTTTTTTCATACGCCGGCCGTTTTATCTCAAGAACCGTTTTACTAATTTTGATGAATTTTTCTGGAGTTGTTTCTATGATTATAAACTGTGGTTTAATAGAAACAGTTTTTTAAATTGAGGTTTAAATTTTTTTATTTTTAGTATTCTGAATAAAAAATATTTTCGCCATCTTTAAATGTGCACCCATCGCTCAGATTTTTAGTTACAGAAAAATGCCGCTATTAAAACACCCTTTGACCTTTTGTGAAGCATTTGGTGAAAGCTTTTTAAGAGATCTTGCACGGTTATTTAGTTTTTATGGCCGGTGTGAATGCAATTTTTGCCCATTTTTATGCGTTTTTTGTGGTTACTATGGCAACCAAAAACCATTTTGTATTTTTTTTCAAGAATTTTGTTTATTCATATTATATTGATGTTTTATATTCTTGATTTTGTTTAAAATGTTTAATACTTCTGTTTAGGGGGGGGGGGGGGCTTCCCCCTTAAAGTAATATAATTTATTTAAAATTTCAATAAATGTTATTTTCCATTTTAAAACTTATAATATAAACACATAAAAGAAAAAAATATAAATTTACTACGATATGTTGTACAAAAATAAATTGTAAACAACTTGATTATTCAGAAGCGATATACGCAATTAAGACTTCTTGGGGCCCGGGGCTACTTTTGTTTTTGGGAGGCCTTTTTAAGGACCAGAGTCTAAAAATGACTAAAAAAAAAAAAAGAAAAAAAAAGTCCTTTAAGTTCTCTAAAATTTTTGGAGACCCTAAATTTGCGGGGCTTGGGGCTATAGCCTTTCCTAGCCCCCCCCTTCATTTTTGATCCTTTTTGATCCGGTACGCAATAATTATATCAAAATCATTCAATCAAAGTTTAGTTAATAACAATTTTTTTTTCTACTATAAAATAATATAATAAGCTTTAAAGTTAATTTCCGTGGTCGTGAGTTCCGATGTAAATGGTACAGTCGTAAGATCTATAAAATTCCGATGTAAATGAGTTTTATGTTGTGGAGATTCTTTAATAAAATTTACTCAATTTACATACCTGCAGTTCTTGACTTATCAAACTTCAAAAAACCATCAAAACGATTTTTAGTGTTTATTCAAAAAAAGACAAAAAAAAGTTTCAAGAGAAAAAAAAGGTTTAAGTATTAACGAAGGTTTATACTTAAGCATAAACGCGTTGTTATTGTGTAAAAATATCGACTTCATCAATTTGTAATCGATTTAGGCAGTAAAATAAAAGTTTTCTATCTTTATGAAATTCTCTTTTTAAATTATAACTAAACATAAAAATTTAAAACTCTTAGTTAAATGAACTTGATTTATAATACAAGTCTTCTTTCATAATCATCAACACCATCATCGTCAGCAGCAAAATCAGTTACATGGATCTGCACGCTTTGAAGCTAATTTTATATACGAGCAGCGTTCAGTATCACAACCAGTCGTATAATTAGACTAAGAAATTTAGTACACTTTCTAACGCTAGTGGATTTATAAACCATTCAACAGCAATTTCTGCTTCACTAATCAACCATCCTTATAGATATCATACGGCTAGTTGCAATAAGTTACGCATACGGCTAGTTGCAATAATCCTGCCTCCTATTTCACTTAGATGTTGCACAACCGTTTTTATAGCATCTAAAAGAAGTTTTTTATCATTTGGTTTAATCCAATATATTATTAATGAACATTATATTGGATTAATAATGAAAAAAACAAGCAAATTATGTATCTATGTTGAGTGCCGCACGAAGTTCTCACTTTTTATTTTAACTCAGTCAACCGAGAGATATGGTTCTCAAAAAATCTAGTACTTTAAAAGACCTCATATGAATTTGCAACTAGGGTATTTAAGAGAAACCCTCTGGATTTTGGCCAGAGTTTACATGTGGGAACCAAAAGCTTTAAATCATACGAGAATGCAAATATTGCAAAACTACTTTTAAATTATCGATCATATAAAAGTGAAATTATCTAATTTCATTTGCTTATTTCAAATAAAATAACCATTAAAATTACATTGTTATTGGACAACTTATCAAACAATTTTTAATCATGTATCGTCTGTCCTCGCAAATTGAAAGCTTTTAAATTGTTGTTATAACTACTTCTTTAAACACTTCTTGATTGATACAGTATTTCTTTTCAATACGAGCTGTAAAAATATTCAACTATTAGTGTTGATTAAAATGTCTATAAAATAACCATTATTTTGCAGAACTTACATAGTTTATTTTTTATATATTATAAAACTTTAATTATTTTTGGACAACACTTTAGATAAACAGTGTATTTTCTCACAATATTCCAATCGCATATAATAATTGGATGAAATATCCTTACCAACCATTATATTGCTAATTCCTAAAGGTTCAATACACTAGTCATCCACTCATTCTAATAAGCAAGACTAATTATCATTATTATTCAAACTATATTTACTAATACGTCTTTATTAATATTTATTGAAACTACAGACATTATGGTGGTTGAAATTCTAAAGTCAAATATTGACTTCAGAATTTCAACAACTATGTCATTATTCGGCTATTGATATTAATATCTAAATAATGACAACAATCAGTGTGCAACTATTGCAAATTTTCAGATATACTAAAAATTATGCAACCAGATCATCTGGTCATGATAATATTTAAAAAAAAAATTATTATAATTATGATAAGTATCATATAGATGTTTTGTTCCTCTAGCTTGGACTTTAACTTAAAAAAATCATTTAATCTTGTTGGGCTAGAGAGCTTGTCATTCCATAATTTTCTTATTTGAATATTATGTATTATATAACTTATTATTTTAAATAATTTTTATAACTAGACAAATGTAACAGAAAAATTAATAAAAAGAATTTAATGTTGAAAAGATGAAATTAAAGCCTTATGCTTTTGTAGGATTAAAATAAATAATACAACAACATGGTCAAGAATAAACAAGAAGAAAAGTGGGTGGGTGGGAATAGGAAAAGAGTTAAAGAAAAATCTATTGTTTGTAAAGTTTGTAAGCAATGGGTTTATAAGAGACCAGTTGTATACAATACTTTTGATTAAATACATGAATAAAAAATGTGTGAAATAATAAAACAAATAGCGGATAGATTAAATATCTATCTATTATATAAATATAATCAATATGGAGAAGTATAATGTGATTTGTTATATATATTTAGATAAATGGTAAGAAAAACTGTGGAGATTGAACCACAAGAAAGCTCTATATTCTTTAGAAAACAACTAACAGAAATATAATAATAAATGTATAAAATTATATATTTTGTATTTCTAGTTTAGGGTTTTAAACGTGTCAAGTTCTTTTGCATTTAAAGCAATGAAGTATTATTATGTTTAAAATTTCGACTAAATAATTTAAATATAATACATACTCAATGACTTCAACCTTATTTTACTATGAGTTGATGTACTTCATTAAAAAAGATTAAAATGTGACTTAGACCCACATTACCATTCTAAAAGGGGTAATCTGGATCGATTGAAAACAACTCAGATCAGTGCTTCTTAGACAACTTTAAAAACTATATATATTCTTATAATATATAAACTTTTTTAAATGTAATTTACTAAAAATGTCTAAAATTTACTAAAAACTTTAAAATTAAACTGACAGTATAAGCTCAAATTAAATACTTTTTTTACTAATTTGTTTTAAATTTTAAATTTAAATTACTGTTCTTTAAGAAAATTGACTTATTGTCAATTACTCTAACACACAAACACACTCACCCACAGATATATACGTATATATGCATGTATATATATATATATATATATATATATATATATATATATATATATATATATATATATATATATATATATATATATATATATATATATATATATGTATGCATGTATGTATGAATGAATGTATGTATGTATGTATGTGTGTGTATATATATATATATATATATATATATATACATATATATACATATACATATATATGTACACTTACTTTTATATTACCTTAACAAGTAGTTTTTGTTCAATTGAGATTGGTCACATTTTTTACCAGGATTTATTTCAGCTCCAAAAGCATTTCTAAATACAATAATTATATTATCACCTTTTGCCATTTTAACAAAATTTGCTAGAAAAAAAAAATATTTTATCCATATATTAAGCCACAAAATTTGGTTAGATGTTTTTAGTTATTTTGGCATTTTGAAAAATGGCAAGTCATCAAAGCACTCCATCTCTTGAGATCTTAATGACCACTAATAACAATTGATAGAAGAAATAAAAAAGTGTAAATTGTAAGAGCCAAAAAACAGAAATATAATAATAAATGTATAAAATTATATATTTTGTATTTCTAGTTTAGGGTTTTAAACGTGTCAAGTTCTTTTGCATTTAAAGCAATGAAGTATTATTATGTTTAAAATTTCGACCAAATAATTTAAATATAATACATACTCAATGACTTCAACCTTATTTTACTATGAGTTGATGTACTTCATTAAAAAAGATTAAAATGTGACTTAGACCCACATTACCATTCTAAAAGGGGTAATCTGGATCGATTGAAAACAACTCAGATCAGTGCTTCTTAGACAACTTTAAAAACTATATATATTCTTATAATATATAAACTTTTTTAAATGTAATTTACTAAAAATGTCTAAAATTTACTAAAAACTTTAAAATTAAACTGACAGTATAAGCTCAAATTAAATACTTTTTTTACTAATTTGTTTTAAATTTTAAATTTAAATTACTGTTCTTTAAGAAAATTGACTTATTGTCAATTACTCTAACACACAAACACACTCACCCACAGATATATACGTATATATGCATGTATATATATATATATATATATATATATATATATATATATATATATATATATATATATATATATGTATGTATATATATATATATATATATATATATATATATATATATGTATGCATGTATGTATGAATGAATGTATGTATGTATGTGTATATATATATATATATATATATATATATATATATATATATATATATACATATATATACATATACATATATATGTACACTTACTTTTATATTACCTTAACAAGTAGTTTTTGTTCAATTGAGATTGGTCACATTTTTTACCAGGATTTATTTCAGCTCCAAAAGCATTTCTAAATACAATAATTATATTATCACCTTTTGCCATTTTAACAAAATTTGCTAGAAAAAAAAAATATTTTATCCATATATTAAGCCACAAAATTTGGTTAGATGTTTTTAGTTATTTTTGCATTTTGAAAAATGGCAAGTCATCAAAGCACTCCATCTCTTGAGATCTTAATGACCACTAATAACAATTGATAGAAGAAATAAAAAAGTGTAAATTGTAAGAGCCAAAAAAGCATCAAGAGAGGAGAGAATTACAAAGCATCAACGTTTGAGAAAAAACTAGACAAAAGTTATTTAAAAAATAAAAAGTTACAATAAAAAAGATAAAATTTTGCTGAATGAGGAGTCATGTAAGATTAAGTATATCAGGGTGGAAAAAGAGATAAAAGTTTGCTTGAAGCAAATATAGTAGTATTTGTAGAAAAAAGTATTAAATTGTACTAAAGTGGTCATTCATTTTCTGATAAAAAGTGTTCTGGTCACCCAATATTCCAGTCAAGAGAAAAATATGCCGAGCTAAAAAAACTTGTTAACAGAAAAGGGGCCAGTCAGAGAAAATTTGGTGTAAATCAATCATCAATTGGTTGTCAATTAAGTGAACATTCAGAAAATGTGAAAATACATTATGAATAACAAATGAAAAAAACTAAAAAAACTAAAACAAAAAAAAAAAAAAAAAAAATTCTGCTATGTAAAATTGTTAATCAGCTCTGTAACGTAACTTCATTAAACTTTTTAAAAGAAATTTTAAAGAATTTTTTTTGAAACTGAAAAAACAACCTTAAACAATTTCTCTTAAAAATCAAAAATCTTACAAAATTATATTTTAGAAATCTTCTTGAAATCCTCTGACTACTCTCTAATTTTTTGTTTTTGTTTCACTCAATCACTTTTCTTTTTATTTTTTATTGCTTTTAAAGACTCTAAATTGACCGAGCCTTTTCCTTTTATCCCTTACTTAATAATATTGGTGACTTAAATGCTCATTATCTGACTTAATTGTTTACTTGGATAGTCTGAAAAACTTTGTGACTAGTTTCCCAGCTCTAATCAAGAAAGAACTCTAAACTAACCTTTACAGCAAGGATTCGTGTCTTGTCACTGACCCAACTGAGCTTAAGCTCAGTTCTCCTTGTTCTCCATTAGGTGTTACAGATCTAGCTATGAACTAAAACTTTTATCTCATACTTCTTCTACTCTACTAGATTAATCGCACTTTTTACTAACTCAAAGTTGACTGGAATTCTTTTCTTAATTTTCTTTGTAATGGTTGACTGGAATTTCTTTGTAATAGTTGACTGGAATTCTTTTCTTAATTTTCTTTGTTTGATGTCTTTTATTTGTTGAGAATTGCACTTTTTTTATACACAAAAACAATTATCTGGTGAACAAACTTGTAAACAAAATTGTAAGGAATTGATGCAAAAAGGTATCTGAAACTAAGCCCTACTATTCTTTGATTACTAAATCTCGTATTATATCACAGAAAATACATTCTAGAGACTCTTTTGGAGATTGCCCTGATCCTTTTAACTGTCCGATCAGTTTTCTTACTATTATTAGCAAAATCTTTAAAATCTAACAAACCTCTAATATCTTATCCTGAGCCTAACAAATTACACTCTGACAATCAACAAAGATTTTGCTCCTCACTTCTATTGTTCACTAACTTTACAATTTTTATTTGTCTTTGCATGAAATACTGTTG
Source organism: Hydra vulgaris (assembly GCF_022113875.1). Lineage (NCBI taxonomy): Eukaryota > Metazoa > Cnidaria > Hydrozoa > Anthoathecata > Hydridae > Hydra > Hydra vulgaris. The sequence continues at coordinate 1,725,474 of NC_061156.1, forward strand.
TCATATTTGGCTGATTCTTTTAATATAGTCCTCTTGAATTTATAGAAGGTTCCAAAAACACACTGTAAATCTTGTTGAAACTAGGTACTAAACTTGAGCCTATGTCTCATCATTATAAAGTTGCATCTCTTTCTCTTTGCTGCAAATACTATCATGGTTGTACTTATATGAGCTTTTCATCATTTTTTTTTCATCATCACATTTCATTAATCAAAACTCACATCACGTTTCATTAACCAAAACTCATTACAATGTTTTTTAGTAATTCTAATTGATAAAAAATTGCCTAGAGCTGCCTGCAGCCTTATTGAATTGATTTATATTCTGAAAAAGCATTTAGCTCAAATTTTTGATAAATAGAATAGTTAAAATTCATTTCATATAAAAAACACACAGACACATAAAATAACATCTATATGACAAAATAAAATTTATCATTAACTCTCAATTAATGTTTTAAAATTATTAAAAACGATAAAATAAGTTTTGTAAAAATATTGTAAAAATGAAATTACTTTAAAACATAATAGCATTGGCGACACTTTTTGTAAAGTGTCATTCATGACTTTGTGTTGCAGTGTCAAACATATCTTCTTATGTGAGGAAATTAACTCCCTTCATTATCCACTGTAAAATTCAAAAACTTGATCTTGATTTTTCCTAAATCTAGACATAACAAAAACTATATTCAAATATCTTAATACCATTAAATTATTTATCATGATTATTCCGATCCTTGATCAAAAACTTAAACCAAAATAATAAGAAAATTTAATTGATAACAAAAATTTTTTTTTTGACGTTTTCGTAAATTACTAGAAATAAAAAATTAAAAAAACAAAAAACCCGGCTTCTTGTCATTTTGTTTATTAAAACTTGCCTAATCATAATCCATATTACACAGAAAAAGCGCAAAAAATAGAACAACAGAAAAAGCGCATAGATAAAAACAGTAGAGAAAAAAGCATGCCCATTAACATGCCCAAAAATTTTAATGGAAAAAATTTAAAAAGATAAACTTTTGGTAAAAAGCATAAAAAAAGCACTTTTTAAAAACGCGTAAAATTCAAAAACCAAAAAATTGTTCAAAATAAAAAAGACCACTTAACTCAAAAAAGATTTTTTTCCAAGTTCTAAACTTTTATTTTAAAGTTATAATTTCTTAGATAAACAATTTTTATTGTACAAAAAGCTTAGAAAATGAAAGTTGGCTGTTTTCTTTAATATCCTAAAACTGGAAACCATAAAAAGTTCTCATTTATTTCAGAAGTTACGTGAAGAAATTTCATTGATAACCAGATTGATTATATGATTGTTGTGAGTAATAATTTCCAGCATTTCCTTGAGTTGCATGGTGATAATTTGAATATTCATTAGAGGAATGACCATACCCTTGGTTGTTTGCATATCCCTGGTTATCATTGATATATCCAGGTTTACCATTTGTATCTTGTCTTGAATTACGCAACTGACCATCTAACTCAGCTCTTCGTTGAGGTTCCGTGTCTTTAGACGCTAAAATATATATAAATATATATTAAAATATTTTCTTAAAAAAAAATTTTGTCATTATATTTTGTATTAAAAAATACATGTTGCCTACTCTAACCCAAAACCTTAATGTTATGATTAGGGTTGACCCTAACCTCAAATGAGAGATTAGGTACCTCAACTGGGTTTGGGTAGACAACATCGATTTCTAAAGACAAAAATAACAACAAAAATTTTGGCTATCTTTAATATTCCTTTTTTATTTTTAAAATGTTTTTTTGCTAAAAAAAAAAAAGTCAAATATGTTAAAAGATCTTAACCTACATTCAAATACCTTAAGTGGGTTTACTTTTGAGAAAGGTATATATACAAAGATCTATTTTGAGTTTTTAATATACTAAATTTTTTATATACTAAAAATAAGTTAAGGATAGGAGATTTTACTTTATAAAATACTAAAAATAAGTTAAGGATAGGAGAGGCAAGCCACAATTATGTCTAACTGACAGGCTGCAACATAAGCACAAAAATAAATCAAGTTCCTTACTTGATTTAACTTCTTATTTTTTTGTTCATTTGATAGAACTATAACGAAAATTTGACTATTGTAATGATAATTTTGAAGCTTATTTTTAAATAAAATAGTAGAAAAATCTTAAATTAGATGCAAGTTTGAATAATATAGAGTAAAGAATATTTAAAACAGTTTAGACAAAAATTAAAATATTTAAAAAAAAATGAAATGAAACTTAATTTAAGCTTTAAGTTATTTTATGTGTTAAAAAATCTCAGAGCAAAATTTAAGTGTAAAAGCATTTTACAAATGAGAAACGAAAAAGACTGGAACCTAAAAAAAGACTGGAACCTAAAAATTTTATATGGAATAAACCTAATATTTAATTTTAGCTTTTATCTTATCATCATATTGTAAAAACAAGAACAACAACAACAAAAAAAAACAAAAAACAATTGCATAAAAACGATTCAAAACTTTTAGTAATAAGCTGCAGTCATCTAATCCATTCATTTGGAAAGATAAAAACAGCAAAGTCAGCAGTGAAACAGCTGGTGGGGACTGAGAGAAACACAATGATGAACAAAAGCACAAAATACACTGATAAATCTTGGCCTCTAAAGACCAGAATACATTATCAAAATCAAAAAGCGTTAGTATTCTGCATTATCTGCAAACATATGTCAACATTGATCAGAGTCATAGCCATCAGACTGGCCTTACATACTTACATTTATGAGTCCAAATCAAAAAAGCTAATGTTTGAATTTCTCAGTTAAAGCGAATTGAACAAACATTATTACATACTCTAGTTATGTTTTTGTCTAGATGCTTAGCATCAAATTATTTTTAGAAAAAAAGGTCAACATGTTTCCCAAGATGAAAAGAAATTTTTTCCCAAGCAACTCCTGTTTTTACTCAATCAATATGAACACAAAAATTATTTATATATTAGAATATCTAAATATGCAAGTTTTATTAAAACTTATAGAAAATGTTTCAAAAACTATTGATTGTGTTTGGCTTGTCATATAGTACAAACTAATGGCTTTCTGTAGGTGCTATAAATTTATTCTTATTTACACAATTTTTTTCACCTAAAAAATTTTATTTTTTTCCTCATGATTGCTTAAAAAATATTAGCTTTTATATAACTATTATTATAAAATGTTAAAGATATTATGGAATATTTTAATGCCTATTTTAAAGTAAACAGAGAGATACAATTCTTTTATTTTTAACTGAAACAATTTGACATCTTCTAGATAATAATTTATTAGACCACGATTTATTTCAGATTAAATAATTATTAAATTTTATCTAATGAGAAAAAAATTAAGCTATTCATAAAATGATGAAACATTTTTATAGCTAGTACTATAATAAAGTTAAATTAACATAAAATTAAAATCGATTGAAATCTTAAAACTTTAAAAACTATTGCTGTTGCCTATAGTATAAAAACAAAAACAACAACAAAAAAAAAAAACAAAACATAAAGGTCGTACCCTGAGATTCACGTTGCTCTTTCTCTCGTCTTAGCTTTTCTATCATTTCTTCTATCTCTTGAGTACTCATTTCCTTTGTAGGAATTCCTACACCCACATGATTATGTGGAGGAGGGGCAGGAAGATCATAAGCTGAATGAGGGGCATAAGCTCGAGGATCGTCACGTGCCCCATAAGCAGGAGGTGGAGGGCCTCGATAGGGCTCCCGTAAAAAACTTAAGTACATATCAAAATTTCGTGCTACTAATGAGAGACAATCATCAAGAGGCATGTTTCGGTGTTCTATCAAAAAAAAATCCAGCTGTGTAATAGTGATGATATAAAAAAGAAAAAATTCTTTAAAAAAGCCTCCCAAAAACTAAAAATAACGCATATATATAAATAAAAAAAATCTTAACCTTGATAATAAAAAGCAGCTTTAAAAACCAAAATGCAATCACATATAATTGTTTGGAAACTTCTTACCTTGTCTAGTTCCATGTAGAATATTAAGAGTACAGGAACGATGAATAGCATTTTGAGGTGCAACAACAACAGCGTAAAGAGTTCCAAGTCTAGCAACTCTATCAACTGCATCAGCAGGTGTAACATCAGGAGGTGGATATCCAATGTTACAAACAAGTCCTATGCTTCTTAAACGGCTTTCAACTTCTTCAGCATATCGACTAGCAAAAAAATAATAAACTGTGAATCTGTAGACATTTTTTTATTTATTCACAGATTAATCAAATTACAATAGTTTTATACAAAATTTAAATAGATACAAAGGTGATACAGATTTTATAGATTTAAACCAAATTTAAAAAAAAAAAAAAGAAAAAAAAAAAAGTCTTTCAAATGGATTTAATATCAATAATCTTATAAAAGTATTAATTTCTCAGAATTAAAAAAAAATTGAATCTTAAAAAAACATTAAAAACAAAAAACATGCTCATTTGATGTTCTTTGCATATTATTAAATCAGTAATAATAATTTTTTAAAAGCTATTCATCTTTCCATAAAATTGGCAATAGTTAAAGTCTGTTTTTAACAAAAAAATATTAAAAAAGCTTTAATTTTAACTGAAATGTATTTTATGAGTAATCAGAATACTAGGCTTTATTGCAGAATACTAGGCTTAATGTAATATTTTATCACTTCTATAATTAATTGAGTTGGAAAATAAAAAAACAAACTCATTTCATTCAAAACTTATTTAAAATAGTTAAATGATAAAAAAGTTTAATTTAAAAAAAGTTCTTAAGTATTTGCTTAATAAATGCTTAGTCATAGCTATTCTCTATCATACATTTTGCTAAACTTTCTAATCTTTGAACTTTCTCATTAAGTAAAATTTCATAAAAATGCAAATAAAAAACAGCTTTGAATAATAATAATGAAACTAAAAGTTTTTTTGGAGATATTTTGATTTATTTTACACCATTAGGTTGCAATAGGAATGATATTATGGGTAGAAAGCATGATAATTATAACTTTAATAAAGGTAACATAAATGAACTATTTTCAGAGGGTTATTTTCAAAGCAGTATAGCAAAACAATTCAAAGTATCAAGATGTGAGGTGTTGTTTTAAGTATGCAAGACTTGACAAATCTGTAGTAAAAAATTGTGGTAGAAAACCTGTAAGTACATCACAAGAAGATGGATTTAAAAAAAATATTGTTAATAGCAAGCCCCACATACCATCTGCAAGATTATCACAACTTGCTATGGAAAGAGGTATTACTATCAGTCTGAGGTACAGAGTTATTACTATTAATTTGAGGTTCAAAGGTATTACTATTAGTTTCAGGTTCAGGTTAAGGTTGTGTTATGACTTTGGTTTAGTTGCAAGAAAACCAGCTAAAAAGCTTTTATTAACTCCAGCATAATTGCATGCCAGAACTAAATTTTGTAAGAGTTTAAAAAGCGTTTGTAAACAAGAACAGCCAAAAAAACTTACATAAATATAACAATTAAGACTCAAGTGTCCCAAAAAACAATTTTTTGAAAATAATTACTTTTACTCCCCTTCCCCCCCCTTCCCCTAATTGTGTTCTATAATGAAACAATACTAGGCTTAAAAAATATTGAAACAAAAAATATTTTTAGGGGTGCCCCAAGACTCTTAAACATCAGACAGGTCCCTGATATTATCAACAAAAAAAGAGAGTATATAGCGGTGCAAATAGTATATTAGCAGATAAACACCTAATAAAAATTATAATCTAAAAAACAAAGACTCATAGTAATGTTATTAAATATCTTATTATGAAGATAATTTATTTATTCTTTTTTTAATTCATTGCTAATTCAATTCTATAAATTCAATAAAATAAATAGATTTTATTTCAGGAACTAGTTAGTTAATTTAAGTTACACAGCCACAGCCTTGTTAAACTCATCATCAGCTGAGTATACGCATCTATACCCAACTGGTATTTCTGCCACTTTTGTGTGGCATTTAAGGTAAATGATGAGTTGTAGCAACTATGATGACTGAAAACTGTCTAGTAGTCGTTTAAATTTATCAAGTGATGTTGCCTTGATGACATTATCTGGCAAAGCATTCCAGTCATTGACTGCACGGTTGTTAAAAAACTATGATCACAGTTTTTTTTATTTAATTAAATTTTAAACCTCCTCAAGGCCAATAAGGTCACTACATATAAGGAGGCTACTTAATAGTGGTTATAACCCTCACTCAACTCTATAACTCCTTGACGAACAAGGCCGCTGTTCGGAGAAACAAGTTGAGCGTGGACGTGGCGGAGATTAAGTAGCTTATTAATAAATGATAAAACCTATTTATAAATTATAATTTTTATTAAAAATAATTCATTAAATAGTTGATAAAAAATTAATCATCAGTTAAGAAATTAACCTTCTCGCATAAAATAACTAAAACTAAATTGTAATAAAGCAAACAAAAAATTATTATGTTACATATAAGATTATTTTAAGAAAAAAGAATCTTTTCAAAATACAAATTTAGATTTTATTTGCAACTTTTGTTATAGTTATTGTTATATATATATATATATATATATATATATATATATATATATATATATATATATATATATATACTTAAATTATAATTAAAATTACAAAAGAGTGCTAATTTAAATGAGGAGCAGCTCGCACAGCTCCCCAAATTCATTTTAGGAGAGCTTTTCTCAGCTCTCGTGCTCATTTGTTCCCGCCGAGGCCTATATATATATATATATATATATATATATATATATATATATATATATATATATATATATATATATATATATATATATATATATATATATATATATATATATATATATACACACACACACACACATATATATATATATATATATATATATATATATATATATATATATATATATATATATAAATTATTTTAGCGATAACATAATAATCATTTGTATGTTTTATTACAACTTAGTTTTTAGTATTTAATGAACTAGTTATTTAAAGATATTTGTAAACACAAAAGATATTTGTAAACATTTAAAATTACTTAAAATACTTCTTATTTCTTAAAACCAAAAGTGAAAAAAAATATTTACAGATTCAAATTATCATGGAGACTTTCGCAAAATAATAATGTTTTAATATAACGAATTGGTTTGCAAATAAAAAGGAAATAGTTATTTCTTTAAGAAGTAGTGAAACCATTTTATATTCTTTTTTCCATTTTACATTAGAAATTTCACAACCAGTACCGCACAAAACAATGTTGCTATGGAATGAAATCTCATAACAAGCTTATTTCAGCTCGGCAACATTTTTCAAGATTATGGTTAGCACTTGTATCGGCGAGTTTCTTAATCAACAATGTTGATTTTAAGTGCTGGTATCAAGAATGGTTGTTGATTTGGATAGCTATATTATTTAGTTAGGAAGAATCATGTTAATATAAATAATGTAAAGACACTATATTGTATTGTATTGTAACTTTATCTATTACTTTAATTGCTGTTGTTATACATATAGTATTATGTTATAGCATTTTTTAAAACTATTTTATAGGAATTCAATTTTATAATTAATTTTATAACCAACATTAATTTTATAATGAATGGAATCCAAATGTTTCTAAATTGTCTGATAAAAAAGATCATCATATTTTTAAATTAGGATAAGCATAAAAATTTAAATAAGCGTAGCAGAAATTTATGAATATAAGGCAAAATGTAACCTGATGAGGAGAATAGCTTTCTTTTACAATAATGTATTTAAATTAATAAAAAATAGTGATCTAAATATTACATGTATTTATTATTAATACATTTATTTTTGAAAACAATTGAATTTGAAAAATGTTTGACCATGGCACAGACAATCTATAAATATTAATAACTTAACGCTTCCGATGAATGCTCACCATTCGTGCACGTTTTTACACATAGTTTTATGAGCATGCTTAACCTTTTACATATTTCTCTTTTTGACCATGCGATGAGGTACTCTTGAATCTGTTAATATCTGTTTAATCAGAAATAAGATCGAAAACTTTGCTTCATTAACTTAATAAGTAATAAGTAATAATTAGTAATAATTTTAATATTTTAATTAAAAGACGATGGTGACTCTAAAAGACAATGCTCTTTTCAAGAGGTCAAACTCTTGATAAAGTTAGTGTTAAAAAAAATCTGTTTGCTTTTATATAAAAAACCAGATTGTTTGTTTTTCCAAGTTGTTAAACATTTATTATACGAGGTATGTCATTAAACAAAAATAAGGTTGTATTTTTAAAGTTTCTAAATTATATATTTTTCTTGATTTATATACTTTTATATAGATTAATTTATATTTATATGTTATTTATGTTTATGTGTTTAGGTTATATGGGTTTATATTTTGTAAGTGTAAATATCATTTATGTGTTTGTAAATATCTTTTCAAATTGTTGTAACTTGGCTTAAAGAGTGCTGATTTTGCTACCCAAGTGGTAAACCAACTTTGCTATAATGTGACTTGGCTTTGTTGGGAGCAAGATTGTTGTCCACACCAGTTAAGTGGTGTACTGCAGCACACCACTTAACTGGCATGTAACAGTACTGTTACACGCCAAACAGTAACAGTACTGTTATGATGAAATACATAAATTAAATCTGTAGTTAGTGTAGTCATAAAAAGTGTTAAAAAAATTGTTGAAAGAATGTGTTTATAAGAAATGTTGAAAGATATATAGTTTTTTAATATCTATAATAATTTTCTTAATATTTATAATTTTAAGTAACTTTTATTGAACAGATATTATACTTCATTAAATAATTTTTATACTGTTACTTTTTGAGTAAATTTGTTTAAAAGACATATACTTATATATATATATATATATATATATATATATATATATATATATATATATATATATATATATATATATATATATATATATATATATATATATATATATATATATATATATTTTACTTCACCTCCTCAAGGCCGAGAAGGCCGCTACAATTGAGGAGGCTACTTATTTTGTGGCTATAACCCTTTCTCAACTCTATAACTCCGAAACACGAACCTTGACGAACAAGGTCGCTGCCCGGAGAAACAATTTGAGCGCGGTACTACCAGGGACGTGGTGGGGATTGAACTCGGAACCACTCGTTTATGAAGCGAGCGCTCTACCACTACACCACTACCGCATTAATATATATATATATATATATATATATATATATATATATATATATATATATATATATATATATATATATATATATATATATATATATAGAAATTTGTTTTCAGAACATAGCTATTTGAAGTTTTTCCCATTCAACTATAATATTGTGGTTCAAAATATTTTTTACTAAATTTTTTTATTTGCTCTAAAGGTCCCTCAAAGCCCCCAAACATTTGACAGGTCCCTAATATTAGTAAAAAAAATTATTTAAAAATATGTCAACCTGGTACTCAAAAGAAGCAAAATTTTATAAAAATTTTAAAAATTAGATTCATTTTTTATAAAAAACAACTTAAAAAAACTTATTATTAACAAGGTTGTGAATATTACCTTTTTTTCATTTTTCGTTTAAAAACCATAGTTTTTATTCAAAAAAAACCTAAAATTGTTATTTTAATAAAAAACATTTTTTGTTTTGAAAATTTTAAATGATTTTGCTTTTTTTGAGTACCAGATTGACAATATTTTTAAATAATTTTTTTTTTTATAATATTAGGGACCTGTCAAATGTTTGGGGGCTTTGAGGGACTTTCAGGGCAAATAAAAAAACTTAGTAAAAAATATTTTCAAACCACAAAATGATAGTTGAATGGGAAAAACTTCAATTAGCTATGTTCTGAAAACAAATTAGCATACTGAACAGCCCTAATATATATATATATATATATATATATATATATATATATATATATATATATATATATATATATATATATATATATATATATATATATATATATATATATATATATATGTGTGTGTGACATATATACAATAAAATATATAAAATTAAAGTGTCTATACATATATGTACAGAATATATATTATTGACTTTTTTTCTTTAGAATATTAGATATCTATAAAAAAATTAAAATAGTTGAACAAGTTTCTTCACTTAAAGCAAATATATGATTGTTTATAGAAGTTTTCTTTTATTAGTTTTGTATTTACTTATTTATTGCAAACCTTGCATTAAATGTGTTTCAAAGTAATGAAATGGTTTTTTTGATGAATGATTACATTTTATCCTTATAGTTTTATTACTTATAGATTACATTTTATCTTTATAGTACTTGCTGAGCAGACAGGCCTTATTATTTTTAATTTGCTTTATTTATGAGTTCTTAAATGTAAAAAATTTGTTTTTTAAATTACTTTATTTTTATTTTTTGATTAAATACTAATAGTATTTTGTCAATAATTAATAACAACTAACTTTAATATGTAACAATACTCAGTTTAAAAGATTATATCAATTTATTTATAACTTTAGTTTAAATTTGTTATAATACTCAGTTTAAAAGATTATATCAATTTATTTATAACTTTAGTTAATAAAGTATGTTATACTAACACATTGTTATATATGGCAGCATAGAAAAGAGGTATGTCATTAAACAAAAATAAGGTTGTATCTTTAAAGTTTCTATATTATATTATGCTCTATATTATTTGCTTACACTTTATTTTAGATTAGTTTAAAAAAGAAAACTCAATTTTTATTATATTAAGCATCATTTTTATACACCTTTGATGCATGATTATGTCTGATAATTTAAGAAATAAAATTATTAGACTTGGTCAAAATAAAAGAAGGCAGGCTAGGCGAGCTGAGATAAACTGCCGTCGAAATAAAAGAGGTGAGTCCAGGCGAGCTGAAATAAATTGTAATCAAAATGAAATAAATCAGGCTAGGCAAGAACTTAATAGGTATAATATGCATTGCATAGCAAGAAATAATATTGCTACAGAGAGTAATTACCTCGGAGAATTCAACCACAATTATCAGTATAGTAGTGCGAAGAAATTTTTAAATAAAACTCATTTTTTGTGTTTCAGGAAAAGTTGTATTAGCTCCTCTTTCTCTATATCCACGATTGTTGACTGATTTAATGACAGGAAACCATGTTGATAATGCTATAAATCAAATTTTTTTTAAACACATAAGGAGTTATAATTCCTCTTAATCTTTTGCTTGAATTAGCTCCTCCCTCAAATAATGGCCTTTTCTGTTTTAGGGTCTGCGGGCAAATTTTGGAAAGAAATCCGTCGAGTAGCTTTAGAAGGTAGACCAACTTCTGTTGTAAGAAGGTCATGATAGACATTGATACAATCTTCCTCCTCATGAGGAGGTTGCTATTGTATTTGTGGGAGATGATGGTGCTCCACCTGCATCCAGGGAAGTTGTTATATACCCTCGAGGTCAGCCTTTAAAAACAATTTTGTCTATGTCTGCAAATTAAAATCCTATGGTATATCCAATATTTTTCTGGATGGCACAACCAACTGGTTGTGCCATCCAGAAAACCCTGACTGCGCAATCTGTGTTAGAAACCATGTTACTTTGTCTCTATTATAATTATAGGCTTGCGGTTAGACAAACTTTCAGTCCTATATACTATGGTAAGAAACTTTTTCAGCAACACGTTGCTGATGCATATGTTGAGGGACAGCGCCTTGCTTTTATTAGAAATAACCAAAACAAACTTAGAAGTGAACAATATGATGCATTGCATAAACATGTAATTAATTGTGCTAATGATCTTAATGTAAGACCAGGCTGCATGTTATATCTTCTTGTTAGCCGCGTTGTTATATTGCCTTCTTCATATGTTGGTAGTCCAAGAGCACTAAAAGTAAACTTTGAAGATGCAATGGCAGTCATAAAGAAATATGGTAAACCAGATCTATTCATTACTTTTACCTGCAATCTAAAATGGAGAGAAATAGTAGAAAATTTAAACTCAATATAAAAGGCAATCAAGTTGATAACGGTTGGGTTGTACCTTATAACCTATGGCTTTCTAAAAAATATCAAGCGCACATAAATGTTGAAGCCTGCAAATACTTCCAGTTGTAAAGAGAGAGCAACCAGCAGATACTGTTAAAGCCTTTATAAAATGTTCTCAATATTGGCAATATGTTTAGCGATTTTCATTAACAGAAAATATGAGGGTTCGGGCCAAACAAGAGGAATTCTCTCAATGAACTCTCTTTTAAAACTTGGTAGTAGAATATTACTATTAAAAGCAGATGGTTCCTTTCGCGGGTGCATTAAAATTTCTACTATTCATTTGCTTGCAGCATATGAATAGTAGAAATGAAAGTAGACAAGATTTTTTTAGTTGCAGAAGATGATTATGCAAAACGTGCCATTTTGACACCCACTAATGTAGATTCATTAGCAATAAATAAAGAAGTTTTGGACCGTTTACCAGGCGATGTAAAAGTTTATTTAAGTGCAGATACTATTGAAAAGATGATCTTAATGAAATCAACAATTTTCCTGTTGAGTTTTTAAACAGTTTTACTACATCGGGAATGCCTGTTCATTGCCTAAAACTAAAAATTGGTGCTGTTATAATGTTACTTTAATGCGGTAGTGGTGTAGTGGTAGAGCGCTCGCTTCATAAACGAGTGGTTCCGAGTTCGATCCCCACCACGTCCCTGGTAGTACCGCGCTCAACTCGTTTCTCCGCGCAGCAGCCTTGTTCGTCAAGGTTCGTGTTTCGGAGTTATAAAGTTGAGAGAGGGTTATAGCCACAAATAAGTAGCCTCCTCCTCTGTAGTGGCCTTCTCGGCCTTGAGGAGGTAAATTAAAATAAAAAAAATAAAAAATAAAAACTTTGAAATTTAGATCTTAAAGCTGGACTTTGCAATGATTGATGGTGCGTGCTCTACAAAATAATAATATTGATGGGCAAATTCTAACAGGTGTTTCAGTTGACAAGAGGGTATTTGTTCCTCGAGTTCAGTTAACACAATCTAATTCAAATTACCTTTTACTTTTAAACGTTGTCAATTTCCTGTAAGATTATAATGTTATTTTCTATATGTTAATATATATGTGTTATATAAAGTAAAAAATTTATGTTTTTTAAATGTTTATGTATGTTTTTATAAGTGTGGCAGTTAGTAGTTTAAATATGTTCAATAAACTCAGGATAACTCAACCCTCAACAATATAAACTAATTTTAAAATTCTACTTAAGCTTTTTTTTATATATTATACTTCCAATAACTAATTTTCTTTACACTAAACTAATTTCTTTGTTCTTTAAAGGTGTGGGTTATCTAGAGTTTACTTTAACATATTCTGTTATTTAATTAATTGTTGTGATGTTTTATGCTAATAGGCTTAGTGTTGATATGTCAGGGTTATGAAAAAATAAAAAGTAAGTTTCATATAGTCTACAGTCAAGAAAAACGTCTATAACAGAGAGTAATAGACAGTCAGTAATAGACAGTCAGTAATAGAACAAGTATTAGAACAAGTTAACTATAATTCTTATTTAATTATGTCATTATTATCTCTAGTAAATCATTAAAAAATTGGTGTAAATAAAAATATAAAGACTACCTTTCTTCTTTAGATAAAGAAATGACTTCACAGTCAATTGCAGGACGTACTCTTTGTGGAGGAGGTCGAAACTCAGGTCTTCGATAAGAAACATCGCGAGAAAGATAATCTCTTTCATAAGGTGGAGGGTAATCTCTTCGATATACATCTCTATCTTGAGGTATAGGGTAATCACGCCCTCCATAATGGGGTCTTTCGTAAGGATCAAACGGTGCTCTTAGGAAAGGCTCTGGTCTAAATAAATTCAATAAACTTATTTCTTATAAAGCTTTATTTTAACATTTTATTTTAGTTTTTCATAATGTTAAAAATTATCTTTAACAGATCTTAACAAAATTTGTACCTTGAATAAGAATCTTCCCTTCTATAGAGTTCTTCATACCTTGACATAGGTGACAAAGATCGACCATACCCATCATCTCTGTTAGGTGATTTTCTTACAGGAGATCTTGATTGTGGTCTACGAGGTCTTGTAGGACGTATACCAGCTCCTGCATTCATCATATGAGGTGGAACAACCTCTTCTTTTTTAAGAGGACCTTCAAACTTATCTTTCGCTTGAGTTTTACGACGCAATCCAGCAAGATTTACATCTTTATAAAAATTATAAAACAAAAATTAACATAATTATAACAAGTGAAATAAACTAACATTTATCATTTTGTTGTATAATAGATTTTATTGCATAACGGAAAAATGTAGCACAACTTTACTCAATATACATATTTACATTATTAAAAGTCAAATTACATCAAGTGCAAGCCTTCCCAGGAAAGGCGTGCGGTTTTTCGTCTTGTGTGACCACACGCAAGTATATTATTTTAGACAACTTGAACACGGCCATTTGCAAGTTTTATAACAATGCTGAAGTTTCAAAAAAAACATAAAAAACTAAACTAACAAAATAAAAAGAGATTGAAATAGAAAAAAATAAAAACAAATTAATAATTTAAATAATTTGTGTACTGTATTTATTTTATTTATTGTTTCTTTATAGTGGTTGTTACATTCAGCAACAAAATTAGATAAGGCAAAGCAACAAAAAAAAAAAAAAAAAAAAAACACAGTTTGAAGTCTACAATAAAAAGAATGATTTTCCTTTTCTTAACTTTTTTTTTTAAGAGGATAGCAAAAATACAAATTGCAATGTATTTGTAAAATTTATTTGTATAATTTTAATGTAACAACAAGGGTTGAATTAAGCAAATGCGAAAAGCAAAATCTGGAAAAATATCTAGTATTCAAAATTTTAGTTTATACAAAACTGTGTTCCTTGTTTTTAAGGGGAGAATCAACTTAAATTTGTTAGTGAAAAAATAAAAAATAAAACAATAAACTTTTGATTACAAAAGTAATAACACTCTAGTCACTAACTGCATTACAAAAGTAATAACACTATAATAGTGTTATTACTTTTATAACGCACTTATAACTTTTAAAATTCATTCTTTGTTCAAGCAACATTAGTATTCCCAAATTTTAATTGAAGTAGATAAATATCTAGAGGAATAAAGTGAATGTTCAAATAATATTTAAACTAAAGTAACATAAAAAGGTGACAAACAACTTTATGAAAACATCGTATTAAAAGTTTAGCATTATGAAAAACGCTACAAATGGACTGTAAAAACGTGCATTAATTTAAAAATTAACCAATAAAAATGTTTTATTGTTTGATTTTAAAATTAACGCGCACTTTTACAAAACGTTTTTCATAATGCTATACTTTTTATAAAGTACTTTTTTATAACATTAAGTGATATGTGAAAGTTCCTGAAATTTCTAATAATTTTTTTTTCGCTTTATTTTTTCTAGATGCTTTTCTACTTTAATAAATGTTTGGAATTAATAATGTTGTTTGAACAAAGAATGAACTTTAAAAGTAATAAGTGCTTTATAAATGTAATAACACTATTATTATTATTTATTACTTTTATAATGCAGTTAGTGACTAAAGTGTTATTACTTTTGTAGTTGTAACTTTCTCGCTAGCAAACTTTTAATAATTTGCTCCTTATAAACAAAGTACACAGCTTTGCATGAACTAAAATTTTAAAGACCTAATATTTTACCAGAGTTTGCGAATCGCGATTGTAAACTTGTTACATTATAATTATACAAATATATATTTACAAACAGATGGCGATACATATTTTCTCTTTCCTCTTTAAAAGAAAAAACACATAAAATATGGGAAAGTCATCCTTTTTAATGCCTAAAACCGTTTTTTTTTTAATTTTTTATTTTTGCCTTGACTTAATGAATTTTGTTGCCGATAATAATAAACACTAAGAAAAAACAAATAAAAACAACACACAAATTATTTAAACTATTATTGTTTTCTATTTGAGTTTACTTTAATTTCTTAAGTAGCTATTAAATTTAAAACAATTTTTCAGCAACGCATATAATAAAACTTGCGCAAACAGCCGTGATCATGTTCTCTAACTTGAAAAACGTTTTTGTGGTCGTATGAGACAAAAAACTGCAAGCCTTTCCTGGGAGGGCTTGAAGTGCGTATTTTAAAGTACCACATTGAATAAATTTAATTTGAAAGTATGTTAAAAACCATTTTAAGTCTTAATACCTTTTAATTAAACAATATTATTAAAAAGTTTATAAATAAAATTTAAATACTTTGTTTGAAAAAATATAGAGTAAAACAGGGTAAAATGAAATAGTGGGTAGAATGAAATAGTTATGACAATGTTTATTCTTTCACTCATAATTAACTATTGAATAAGTTTTTTGCAAATATTTTTTGATTATATTGTAGAGAATATTTTTCTGAGTAAGATTGTATAAAATTTAACTTTTAATAAAAAAAATATTGTTATAAAGTTATAAGTTTTCGAATGCGTAATAAGATTTTTTTAATTTGTTTGAAAAGGGAACTTAAAACTCTCGGAAATTAAATTCGGTATAATTGAACTTAAAGTATTTAAAAAAAAAGTTAGTTAAAAACAGAAATATTTTTAACTCAACTTTGTGTTGTGGGGTTGAATGAAATATGCTAATGAGTAAATAAATACAAAGCAATAGCTTATTTCTTAAAAGCGGCTTTTTTTTATTAGATCTCAAGCGACCAATAAATCTCCAAATATAAATTTTTTGTATAAATTTCAATGAACGAATTTTTCTAACTGAACTTAAATGACTTTTACTTACTGCTTTTATATAATGGTGTTATAAATGAATGAAATACGCTAGTTACTCTCTTAACTTGCTCTCATAATTTACTCACTCATTGCACATTCTGCAGCCACTAGATGTTGGTATTTATTGTCATGTCAAAAGAGTTTGGCGCAAATTACTTCAACAGTTTTATGCAAAGATAAAGTTCAGCAACTTATCAAAAGAATGTTTCAGTCACCTGCAGAAAAAAAACTTATCAGCTCTGGTGAAGTTTACCTACCACCTACCCAAATATTCACTGGGTTTCAGAATACTGGCTTGTTTCCACCAGACATCGATAAAATCGATCAGTCAAAGTTGTAAATTGCTAATACGTTCAAAACACTGACATATGACCCTGAGAGAATCTCAACAACCAGTATCTATGATAGTACTATCATCAAATCTAGCACCAAGATTCGAAGGGAAGTGTCTCAACAAACCTGAAATACTTGAACGGTTGAAAGATGCTGAGAGCAAAAAAGCAGCAAAGCAAGCTAAAAAACAATGTAAGCTTAGCTCTAATGGCAAACAGCAAATAAACCAAGCAACAAGTCCAACAAAAATATTAGCTGCAAACCAATTCAAGTGTAAAAAGTGCCGAAAAGTTTCGGGCGAAACTTCAGCAAGTCAAAAAATGGAATGGTACCAGTGTGAAAATTCAAAATGCAAGATTTGGGTATGTCAAACGTAAAAGGCACTGAGTTTTATTGCACCAAAAAGTGGAGTGCAAATGAAAACCCAACTCAACCTCTAGTACCTCTAAACGACTCAACATCATCACAAGAATAAAAAAAGTTTATTTTATTTGATTGTTTTTTCAATTGTTATTATTGATTGTTTTTTGTTTTTTTAATAAAGTGTTGTTTTAATTATACTTATATTTGCGTATTTCATTCTCCCGAATGTCACTGTAGAATGGAATAATTTTTTTTTTAAACAAATAAAGTTTCATAAAAAACTTTACAAAAAAATTGTTAGACTTTTATATATTTAAATACAACTCAATACTCTAGAACTTTAAAAAAAAAGAAAAAAGGGAAAAAAATTTTTTCCGTAAAAAATTAATAATTAAAATCCTTAACTAATTTATTTGACCCCATTTTACTCTATATTTCCTTATTTTTAAAAACTTCTACTTAACTACTATATATTTCTTTAACATTAATAACACAAAATTGGACCAGAAATAATTAACAACATTGGACCAAAAATAAATAACATTGGACCAAAAATAAATAACATTAATAACACAACATTGGGCCAGAAATAGCAAAATAGAAAAATAATAAAACTTAGAGAAATATAAAATAGAAATATCAAAACATTAAAATATAAAAAAATATAGAAATATAAAAGAAATATTTGAAATGTTTACAAATTGCTTCAAATAATATAACTTCAAGATTGTTAAAGACCTTTGATCATTAAACAATTTTCCCCTTAAACATTTACAATTTCATTCTATTTTACATTTTTTTTTTAGTGGCTAAAAATAAAAAAATAAAAACTATTATTAATTTTTTGACATTTTGGTTTTAAAAAAATCTGTGCCAACGACTCATAAACTAGTTAATAATCATTTCTAATCATTCACTCTATGGTCAATCTAAAAAGTTAATGATAATGGAAAAACTTGTGCTAAAAAAACAATTTTTTAACTTTTTTTTTGTAAAGATCTTTACTTCCAACAAAGCTGAAAAGCAACCATTATTAGAGTTTAAAGTTATTGGAGGAGAAAAGATGGAGTTATTGGAGGAGAAGTACAAAGTTATTGGAGGAGAAGTTTATAGAGCAAGATATCAATTGACAGATAACTTAAAAAATGAAAACAGTATGAATCAGGAAAGCAAGATAAAGGAAGCAAATTCCAAAGAACTGATGTTCAAGGAAAATAACTAATAAGAGTTTTTGGAGCACTTAGAAACAGTCACAGTAAAGGGATGAGACTTAATTGAATGAGTAACACCAGAATGAATTTTAGGTGGCACAAAAGACGCTAGTTCTTTAAAGCAATGTCCATTATAGTATTTATAGAAAATAGAAAGAAAAGCAACATTACGACAATGTGAAGGTTAGCTGCAAGAGCAGATCAAACTGTATTTATGATGCCTTTATGCACCTTATCTAAAAGAGAATCATTCGTAGAACCACCCCAGATATGGCAATAGTATTCCATACAAAGACAGATTTAACAGGCTTGGTCTTGGAAACATACATAAACTCAAGCATCTTTGTGTGGTAAAATAAAAAAAGAACATTTGCGAACACAAAAAACCTGCCAAATCTACGAACAATTAATTCTATTGGTTCAAAAATTAATAGCCAAAATTTCTAGAGTATTCAAAAAATACTAATCAAATGTTAAGAGAATTCTGTTGAAATATTTTTAAAAACTGTACTAATTGAGTTTTGTTATGCATTCGTTGAGATTTCTAGCATAAATTGTTTTAAAAATATACTATCAAGCGAACTATTATTTTAATTCTCGGAGCTACATCTACAAAGCTATAAATGTTTTAAACTAAAATTATCTGTTTACAAAAAAAAATGTTTTAAATTTATATTTTTTGACTTGTCAACGTTTTGTAAATATATTATTATAGATATTATTAGTATATTCTTATTTTTTATATATAAGGGATTTTTTTTTTATGTATGTAATGTATTTTTATGTTGGTAATTTTATTTGTGTATTTTATTAAAATGTTATCTTTTAAAACAATTTGTGTGATTGATTTTGTAAACAAGAGTACTTTCGATAATAACTATGTTTTCAATGAAATTATTAATAATCATCAAAGTTAATACAAACAATTTTAACCACTAATCTATTTTCCTCAGTGTACCCGATAACTAATTCTTTTCCCCCAAGAAAGAAAAGTTTTTAAGTTTTTAGAAGTTGGTTTACTAACTTCAATTATTTTTGCTTCAGCCATTCTTACAAACTCGTTATACTTAAACTTAAAGTTACTTTTTTCTGTTTTAAATACTAATTAAAATTATAAAGCCTCACTAAACATCATCAGCGGTATCGTCAAGTAATTCCGCTTCCTCCTCACAAAGTAATTTAACATTTTTAGTTAATTTTTATCTAGCTAATTGAATTTCTACAGTAACTTAATGATTTAATTATTTTATTTGCTCATCTTACTAAGAAGAATTGTTTCAAACGTATTAAACTTTTCAAAATACAAAGCAAAGCATAAAACAGTTATTGAAAAAACTTTTATTATTTATAAATAAATCATCTAGCGTTTGTTTTATTGGTTGAATCTTGTTGGACTTTTCAGGGCCAGGGGCCACATTATGTTGGTGGCTTTTTTTATGTGCTACAGCGTAAAAATGAAAAAAAGAATATGGAATGATCCTCTTGACTATTTCGCAGGCCCTAACATTGTGAGTCCCGGGGCTATAGCCTTTCTACCCCTCCCCCCACCTCCTCAGTCCAACACTGGAAATAAGACATAAGTATATAAATAAAAATTATATATAGACTTTGATAAATCGAAAATCATTTGTTTCCTTATTAAACAATCATTAATAGTAAGTTATTACTTTATATAAAAAATATTGCTTAATTTTATAAAAAAAATTATAAAAGAGCGACGTTTCAAAAATTTTTGCTCTAATCGTAATTATTTTGCTTCAAGTTTTTTCATGTTGAAAGCTATTTTTCTTTTTCTAACTGTCTCTCATCGGTCCAGTTAATCTTATTGCGCTTTTTTGTTTGTTTTTAAAATGTTCTTAAAATGACTAAAAAATCTAGCCGGTTTTTCGCAACTAAATATTATTTCAGTGGTCAATTATCGAGTGCGATCGCAACCGCTTCTCGACCAAGCCTGATTTAAGATTTGTAGAGATAGCAAATAGAATCAGAAGTGAGAAAGAGGCGAGCACGATAAGCCATTGCAACTGTATAGATTCCATGAAAAAATTTACACAATTTAAAGTTGTATAGTTTTATATTTTCAAAATTTTTATAACTAGTTTATTCATCAGTATTGGCATCAGCCTTTTCACATCCATCAGCATCAGTATCAGCTAAAAATATGCTATCTGTACATCACTAATATATATATATATATATATATATATATATATATATATATATATATATATATATATATATATATATATATATATATATATATATATATATATATATATATAATATATATATATATAAAGTTCAGGTCAGAATTGGGCACTGCTGACGTAAAAGCTGACCTATTTTTGATTTATAACGGCATACAACTGCTGACCTGAATATCCTAAAGTGTCGGCATGCAAATTGAAATTCATGTAAAAATATATAATATTCGTTAAATATTTGTTTATAATTTTTTTATTGTAATTACTAGCTTTTCAGGTTTAACATGTTTTATGGAAACAAAAATTCATTCATTTTTTATTTTTTTCTTACATTTATTCAAGCATAACAAGGTTTATTTAAAAGTTAAAAAATATTACTTATTAAATGCCTGTTGTTCTCACGCTTTTTAAATCCCAATTTAAGCGCAATTATTATTTTATTAAGTTTTAAAATCTAACTTTAAATTATTTTATTAGTTAAAACCATTCATTTACATGTTTACGGTTTTTTAAATATTATTTAAGATCAGATAGTATATATATATAAATAAATAAATAAATAAATAAATATATATATATATATATATATATATATATATATATATATATATATATATATATATATATATATATATATATATATATATAAGGTATGAGGAGTCCCAAATTTTGGGACTCGATATTTAAAAAAGTAAGTAACTTAGGCCGTTTAAAAGTGCCATAAAATTTAATAAAATTTTGTGGTGTGTGGTGCAAATTTTAAATCTTATTAAAAAGTAAATAGGATACAGGGTGTGACAAATCGACAAACGTGCACGCATTTGTTAAAAGACAGAAAGAAAAACAAACAACTTTTTTTTTTAATTTTGCTTATGCAAATGTTTTGTTTTTTTTTAATTTTAGGTCCTTATGGATTTATCACGAAGCACTATGGAAGAGCATTTACTAGAAAGTTCGGGCCTCCTTCCCAACCGATGTCACAAAATTTAATCAGAGGTGGGGTTTGAACCACGCATCTTTTGTTTCAGAGACAAGTGTGCTACCACTGCGCCATGGCTGCTAAGGGTTTGATTACAATTTTTCAAAACAAACGCATTACTTCAGTAATTTTTTTTCAAAATAATTTTGCGATTGATAGTTTTTTATTTATTATAAAAAACACATATTTAAAATATAAAAACAATTAATTTCAGAAACTTTTTTTTAAAAAAAAGGCAAAACATAATAACTTTTTTCAATAGCATTACATTTAAGTAAAATAACTAAGTACGCCATAGAAGAAAGTAATTATGTTTTAGCATGGCTTTTGCATGCGTTCACAAAAGCATGCATTTTACTTAAAATGAATTACTCAAAAACTTCAATAGAAACCGTGCTTAGACATTTTAATTGCTTTCTTTTATTAAAAAAAAAAACAATCACAATGTTTAAACATTTTTTCTTTTATGTAATCAGCAATTACATTGAAAGTTTAAAGCGAATGAATTTATTATAAATAACAATTTGCATGCTTTTTTTTTAATTTTCTTATTTTCCTTAAAGTGAAGTAATGTTAGCTTGCATATTAAAAACATTTTTTTTTTTTTTATTGTGCATTTGTAATTCAGGATATTTGTAATTTGTAAAGTCAGGATAATCGAGATCAATCTTGCTACTGGTATCACGTAACGCAGTACCACCTGTCACAAGCCCTGCTGCCTTGCAGAGTGTGCTCTTCTTATGCAAAGGCTAGGAGAAATAAACTCCGACTAAAAATTCCCCTGCCTTGGGGCTCTTGGTTGAGTAAAGGCTAGAGATGGTGTCTCGATAAAAACACTCATCTTGGGCAGATGCTAACTGCATCCAGCTAAACATCCCCTGCCATGGGGCTCTTGGTTGAGTAAAGGCTAGAGATGGTGTCTCCATAAAAATACTCATCTTGGGCAGATGTTAACTGCATCCAGCTAAACATCCCCTGCCTTGGGGCTCTTGGTTGAGTAAAGGCTAGAGATGGTGTCTCGATAAAAATACTCATCTTGGGCAGATGTTAACTGCATCCTGCTACTGTCTTGTAGAAGGCCTCCTAGGCAAAGACTTTAGGGGTAAGCAGAAAAATTCTGCTAACCAGCCTTAAACCCCTTCTTCATTTATTAGGCTGGCGTAGATGTAACCTGTGTTACATTGTTTCCTGCTTAGGATGATGAATGCTGGATCTCCTTGACTCTACTCATAGAATTTTGCTTATGCCTCCTTGATAATGGCTATGCAACTCTTCCTGTTATATCCATATGAGGGTACAGCTCTAAAACTCAGTTTAATGGTTCTGAGGCCGGCTGGTAGTAAGGTTTCCCGAACTCTGTGGTAGCTCTCAGAGAGGCTGATTCCATCAACAGCTGCAAAATATCAGAGTATTAACAGTGCCATGTTGCGCATGGATGGTGTCCCTGTTAATGCTTTTGGTGTGCATTGTCAAGGCCACATAAGGAGCCCTATGTCACGGCTTAGGATTAATTAACAGGACAGGAGACAACTGCATAGCTCATTGATTAGGAGGCTGTGCTCTATCTATGAATGAGTCAAGTTCTCATTAAACCCAAATCATGACCAAAGTAAGCAAAAATTTAAAACCTAAAAAACCATCCCCACCACCTAAATATTTTAATATATCTTTTACAAATATTCGCGGTCTACGAAGCAACTTTCCATCAGTTGAGTCTTACCTCCTGCAAAATTAACCAGACTTGCTTGCACTCAGTGAAACAAATTTAAGTTCTGCAATTCCTTCTTCAGATGTCAGTGTTGATGGGTACTATTCTTTGATTCGTAAAGACTCCAATAGTCACATGCTAGGTTTAGGGGTTTACATACGCATTAATTCCCCTATTTGTCGTGAAATCAGGTTCGAATCCTTTGACCATTCTTTTATGTGCTTTCGCCTAGCACCTCTTCACTCTATCACCTTTCTCTTTGTTCTTTATCGTTCTCCTTCTTCCCATGATTGCACTCTTTTAGATGTTATCTCTGATCAAATTGACCATGCCCTCTCTCTTTACCCCTCTGCCAATATTGTTGTTGTTGGTGATTTTAATGCCCATCACACTAAATGGCTTGGCTCTAACACCACTGATCCTGCTGGCACTAAAGCCTTTAACTTCTGCGTTTCTCAATCTCTTACTCAGATAGTTAACTTTGTGACTTGTTTTCCTGACAACCCTAATCATTTACCTTCACTCCTTGACTTATGTCTTGTCTCTGACCCTAGCTTATGTTCAGTTTCTCCCTTTTCTCCCTTAGGTGGTTCTGACCACGCAATGATCTCTGTAAATCTTTCTTCTCGTACTTCTTTTTTGGGCTCACCTTATCATCGCACCACCTACTACTACCCTAAAGCTGACTGGGATTCCTTTCGTGATTTTCTTTGTGATGGTCCTTGGGCTGATGTTTTTTCTCTCTCAGCTGACAAATGCGCCTCCTACGTAACCTCCTGGATTCAGGCTGGAATGGAAACTTTTATTCCTTCTCGTCGGTTTCAAGTCAAGCCTCATTCTACTCCATGGTTTTCTCCTTCTTGTGCAGCTGCTATATCCAATCGTAACCATTTTTTTCATCTTTTTCAAAAGAACAACTCTCTTGAGAACAAACGGCTATTTATTATTGCAAGAAATCGATGTAAAAAGGTGCTTTCTGATGCTAAACTCCATTATTCTCAGTTCACTAAATCTCGCATCTTATTGCAGAAGTTAGGCTCTAAAGACTTTTGGAAAATCTTCAACAACATTGTTAACAAGGGTAGATCTAACATTCCATCTCTCATTCATGGGACTGATCTTGTTACCTCTCCCAGGGATAAGGCAGAACTGTTTGCAAAGAACTTTTCTTCTAATTCCACTCTTAAATCTTATGGACATTCTCTTCCTTCCATTCCAGTCAAACAGGTTGACCCATTGTTAGACATTCAAATCACTCCGGCTTCTGTTGCTAAAGTCATATCTCAATTAAACTCGTCTACAGCTTGTGGTCCAGACAACATTCCTGTCACAGTCTTGCAGAATTGTTCTCCAGAACTTTCTTCAATTCTCTTTAAACTATTTAACAAGTGTTTGACTGAGTCTTGTTTTCCTGCTTGTTGGAAAATAGCATCTGTGGTTCCAATATTCAAAAACTCTGGAGAAAATTCTGACCCCTCCAATTATCGTCCGATCAGTCTTCTTTCTGTTATTAGCAAGGTCTTTGAGCCTTTGATCAACAAATTCCTCACATCTCATCTTGAGTCAAATAAACTGCTGTCAGACAATCAATACGGTTTTCGATCCTCTGGCTCTACGGCCGACTTGCTAACTGCTGTAACTGAAAGATTTTATCGTGCATTAGATGGAGGCGGTAAGGCTAGGGCTATTGCTCTCGACATATCTAAAGCTTTCGACAAAGTTTGGCATGCTGGTCTTCTCCATAAGCTTGCTTCATATGGTGTTTCTGGGAAAATTTTTGAGATTATTAAATCATTTCTTTCTGACCGGTTTATTAAAGTCATCCTTGAAGGCCAACACTCTTCTTTATTTCCAGTAACTTCTGGGGTTCCCCAAGGTTCCATCCTGGGCCCTGTTTTGTTTCTTATCTACATAAACGATCTTCCTGACAACCTTTCATCTAAAGTAGGTCTTTTTGCTGATGACTCAACTTTATACTCCTGTCTTGACAAAAAGTCTTCTCTTTTCGATCGCCTAGAACAAGCAGCTGATCTTGAATCTGATCTCACTTCAGTAATAGATTGGGGTTCACAGTGGCTTGTGAATTTCAACTCTAAAAAAACCCAATTGCTTACTGCAAACAACTACCATAGTATGGTCAACATTCCTATATTAATGAATGGCAATCCTCTTACTGAGTCGTCCTTTTTACGTCTTCTTGGATTATCGCTTACTACTGACCTTTCATGGAAACCATATATACAATCGATTGCTAAATTAGCTTCTGCTAAGGTTGCTTCTCTTTATCGTGCTCGCCATTTCCTTACTTCTGATTCCATTCTCTACCTCTACAAATCTCTTATTCGTCCCTGTATGGAATACTGTTGTCATATTTGGGCTGGTTCTTCTAACGATTCACTTTCTCTTCTTGACAAGGTCCAAAAAAGCATTGTAAATGTTGTTGGACCTGGACTATCTGCTAAGCTTGAACCTCTTTCCCATCGTCGTAAAGTTGCATCTCTTTCTCTTTTCTACAGATACTATCATGGTCACTGCTCAAAGGAGTTATCATCTCTAGTTCCATCAACTAAAATTCATTCTCGTTTTACTCGTCATTCAGCTAAGTCTCATTCGTTTACTGTATCTGTCCCAGCATGCTCTAAAAACTTTTATTCATCCAGTTTTTTTCCCCGCACTTCAATCCTTTGGAACTCTCTCCCATCTTCATGTTTTCCTGACTCCTACAACCTTCAACTTTTCAAGTCTTCTGTCAACCGTTTCCTTGCTCTATAACTCTGTTCTTTTTTTTCCTAGTAACTCCCAACTTAATAGTGGTTGCTTGCAGCCTTGTTGGGAGTGAATGCAAATAATAAAAAAATAAATAAATAAATAATTTGCTCGCACTTTGCAAATGAGTAAAAAAAAAGTTTCTGAAAAATAAAAATTTAATTAATTTACCAAGCATCTTTAATTATTTAATAACTTATTAACTAAAATAAAAGTTATTTGAAAATCAAACTTCCTATATAGATCTCTTAAATTAGACATCTGTCAATAAATAAAGATAAGCAATGTTCATTAAAAAAAAACACCATATGTCTTGCCCTGGGGTAGTTAAAAATAGTCGTCAGATGCGATTGTTTCAAAATTATTGTAGTTCTTTTTATTAATAAATAATTTCTTTTATTAGAAATTATACTTCTATGATAAAACGGTTTGTAATTTTTTAATTATTTTGTATTTTAATTAGTTAGTATTTTTTAATAGCTTCTGTACCCATTTTGCCTTAAACTCTAATCTGAATATTTTTTTCAATGATTGCCTTTTATTATGTTGCAATAAAGTACCCAGCAAATTTTGTAGCAGTTTAATTGTAATTATGGAATTAATTAAATTAAAAATCGCATTTACCTTTGCTTTGTTTTATTTTAGCGTATTTTTTCAAAGTTCTAATTATCTAACTTGCAAAGAACCCTGGCCAAGTTGTCAAGAGAAAGCATTATATGCATGGTCATATAAGGCGTGCGACCACACACCTCTTATGCGATGGCCTGCTAATTGTATGCTTTTTTCTAACTTTATCTGATAATTTATCAAATGAATTAAAATTTTAAAGATTTCAAATTCAAATCATAAATTTTAACAATGACAATAAAGAATAGCAATAATAATAATAATTATATATATATATAAATATATATATATATATATATATATATATATATATATATATATATATATATATATATATATATATATATATATATATAATAAGAAATTTTTAAATTTTCTAAAAAAATAAAAAAAAATTATATATATATATATATATATATATATATATATATATATATATATATATAAAATAAGAAATTTTTAAATTTTCTAAAAAACTAAAAAAAAATTATATATATATATATATATATATATATATGAAGATTCAAAAGATCATATTAAAAATAAAAACCAGGCTCTGATTTTAAATTTTATGTTAGATGCGTTGAAAACGTAATTAGAAAGCATGACTAAAATGAATTAAAATGATCAAGAAAAATGTTGTTTTTTTAAATTTAAAAAAAGTTGTTGTCATTAACAATTCAAATGTTAAAAAAAACGTTATTTTTTAATTGACGCAAATTATAATTTATTTATGACTTTTCAATAAGTTTAATAGTCTTAGTAAAATATTTTTATTTATTCTTATTATTCAAAAACTCTTTATTTACATTTTTACTGTTCATCTTCAGTTAGAAAAATTACAAAAATTTTTATATATTAATAAATAATATACTTTAATATAAGTTAATAATGTTTTTTTACTAAGGAATTAAAAATAATTTTGGTTAACTAAATTAGCTGGTAAAGTAAACAGAAAATAAATATAAAAAAAAAAAATCAAAAATCAGGCTTGGTCAGGAAGGCGTGCAATCGCACATCATTATATGACCATGCAAATAATACTTTATTTTGACAATTTGACAACGGTTAAAAACCGTGGTCAAATCGCATTTTTTTAAAAAATGCGCTGAAAAAAATTACTTTAAAACTTTTATCTTTACTAATGT
Organism: Hydra vulgaris; assembly: GCF_022113875.1. Lineage (NCBI taxonomy): Eukaryota > Metazoa > Cnidaria > Hydrozoa > Anthoathecata > Hydridae > Hydra > Hydra vulgaris. The sequence goes on from NC_061156.1 coordinate 1,753,527, forward strand.
TTTTGTATTAGCGAAATGCTTTTAAATAAAGTAAAAGTTAACGTTTTAATTTAAAGTATAGATGTTAATGATTTAAAGTATATACTGTTAACGTTTTAATTTAAAGTATAGATGAAAGTTGTATAAATTTCAATTTTTATTCTCTAAATATATATAAGATTATATAATAGTTAAATAAAATAAAATATAAGATTTTTTTATAATTAATCTTATTTATTTTTTAATTATTCTAATTTTATAAGCGACGACTTAAACAACGATTACCTAATTAATAAACTTTATTTAAGAATCGTTAAATTTAATACACTCGAAATGATTTTGTTGAGAAGGAAAAAAGACAAACATTTAAATTAAAAACAGCCGTTTGAATTAAACTTTCTAAAGTTTTTATATTATTAAAACGCTTTTAAATAAAGTAACAATTCACTGCTATTGATTTTTTTGCATTAAAGTATTCATGTAATTTTCTTTCGTCTTTAAGTTAAAAAAACATAAATAAATATAACTTTTAAATATATATATATATATAAAAAATATATATATCAGGCCTTGCGATGAATAAAAACTGCGCGACGCATAAGCACGACGTGATTTTTGACGTATTTAAATTCTTTTTATTTGCTTTTCATATTTATCGACATTAACTGCACCAATTTACTTAATTACCGCAAAACTACTTTATTAATGTAGAAATGTTTCATTAATGTAGAAATGTTATTATTTAAAAATGTTTCGGAATGTTTCGTTTTTTAAAATGTAAAAACATTTGTTTATTTTCTTGATGTTTGACACGTTTTGTTTATACTAAACGAATAAAAAACATAAGTTTTTCAAATAATTATTTTTTCTTTTTAAAAAGTCAGAGAGTAATAAACTGGAAATTTTAATATTGTACGATTAAAAACTGTGCAATAGCTAATATTTTTACTAGCGATTTTAGATAATATTTTTTTATTTAATTTTATTTACTTTCGTAAAGCGGTTGATAAGCACAATCACTCGTATTATTAAAAAACTTTAACGAACATTTTGAATAGATTTTTAATGTTTACAAGGAATTTTATTTTTGGTAAAATAAAATAAAATGTTAGAATAAAAATCTTTTAGGTATAAAAGAAATATTTCAGCGAAAAAATTATTCTTAAAAATTGTTCCAAAAACTATTGACGTTCTATTTTTCAGCAGCTGTTCTTGAGCACGCTTCGTTGAGTTTCGGTAACTTTTAACAAAAAAGCGATTGTTATTATTTAAGTAATTTTTTTCGAGTTACTTTTTACAAAAATTTTAATAACTGTACTTTTTTATTGAATCAAGTAGAATACGTTTTAATATTATTTCTTTTATTTTTTTTTTATTTGCGCTTACCAATTTTTAAAATGTTTCCTCAAAATAACTCTTAAATACATTTAACAGTTAATAAATATTTTTAAATCTATGGAATAATTTTAAAACCTAACCTACCCCCGTAAAATAATTATTTAAGTAAAAAATCTAAAACTAAAAGAAAGTATTTTTGATCAATTTTATCGACAACTTTGCTATTGCTGAATAATTTTATTAAAATGTTAGCTTAAAAAGAATTAAACTTTTTTTTAATCTGAATTTTTTCTACTTGTAATAATGAGCATATTTATTTTTTTTGTAATTCAAACTTTTATATCAACTGCGTGTGGTTTTTAAAATACTTTATTAAATGATAAAATAATCATAAATTACTTCTTTAAAATTCTGTTCAAAAATATCTTTAAATATACAAAAACAACTCAAAATCGCTCTTGGACGACGTAAAGTTCACATCGCCCGATGCTTTATCACAAGGCCTGATATATATATATATATATATACAGGCTTTGGGATAAAGCGTCGGGCGATGTGAGTTTTACGTCGCCCAAGAGCGATTTTGCGTGTAGCTAGGGCTATTTGCGACGAGCAAAAAATTTTTTGTTTGAGTATATTTAAAGGTATTTTTGTACGGAATTTTAATGAAGTAATTTACGACTATTTTAACATTTAATAAAGTATTTTAAAAACCGCACGCAGTTGAAATAAAGGTTTGAATTAAAAAAAAAAAATTTATTTAAAGGTTTGAATTAAAAAAAAAAATATGCTCATTATTAGAAGAAGAAGAAAAAGAAAAAATTAAGATTAAAAAAAAATTATAAATCTTTTAAGCTAACATTTTAATAAAATTATTCAATAATAGCAAAGTTGTCAATAAAATTGAACAAAAATACTCTCTTTTAGTTTTAGATTTTAAACTTAAATAATTATTTTACGGGGGTTTGTTAGGTTTTAAAAAAAAAGATTTAAAAATATTTATTAACTGTTAGACGTATTTAAAGTATTTAAGAGTATTTTCGAGGAAACATTTTAAAAATTGTTGAGCGCAAATAAAAAAAAAAAGGAATAATATTAAAACGTATTCTACTTGATTCAATAAAAAAGTACAGTTATTAAAATTTTTGTAAAAAGTAACTCAAAAAAATTACTTAAATAATAACGATCGCTTTTATGTTAAAAGTTACCGAAACTCAACGAGGCGTGCTCAAGAACAGCTGCTGAAAAATAAAACGTCAACAGTTTTTCGAATAATTTTTAATAATAATTTTAAAGAATAATTTTTTCGCTGAAATATTTCTTTTATACCTATAAGATTTTTATTCTAACATTTTATTTTATGTTACTTGAAATAAAATTCCTTGTTAACATTAAAAATCTATTCAAAACGTTCGTTTATGTTTTTTATTAATACGAGTGATTGTGCTTATCAACCGCTTTATGAAAATAAATAAAAATAAATAAATATTATATAAAATCGCTTGTAAAAATATTAGCTATTGCACAGTTTTTAATCGTACAATATTAAAATTTCCAGTTTATTACTCGCTGACTTTTAAAAAAGAAAAAAATTTATTTGAAAAACTTTAAATTACATATTTTGTAATTATTAATTGAAAAAAAAAAATCAAGTATTACCATATTTTATAATCTTTTTTAAATTTAAGTTATAATGTTTTTTATTCGTTTAGTATAGACAAAACGTGACAAACGTCGAGAAAATAAACAAATGTTTTTACATTTAAAAAAACGAAACATTCCAAAACATTTTTAAATAATAACATTTCTACATAAACGATTTAAAGTAGTTTTGCGGTAATTAAGTAAATTGGTGCAGTTAATGTCGATAAATATGAAAAGCAAATAAAAAGAATTTAATGACGTCAAAAATCACGTCGTGCTTATGCGTCGCGCAGTTCTTATTCATCGCAAGGCCTGATATATATATATATATATATATATATATATTTTTTTGAATTTTAAAGTTTTTTTTGTTGTTATATTTTAAATGTGTAACTTTATTAAAAAATTGTTGGAAGTTGTTACTTTGTTTAAAATTGTTTTGCATGTCTATATAATAAAGAAGAAACATGTTTTTTTTGGTTGTCGTTTTTATGAATTGCGCCCCCCCCCCCAAAAAAAAAAAAGCGTCATTAAAAAAAGTTTCCTCGTTAAGTTTATTTGTTTTTTTAAAAAATACCACTAATGCGCGATGAAACTTTTTATAAAAACAAAAGTGTTTATTCACATTTTTTTGTTGATTAGTACTATTTATTGCAGGGCTTTGGAGCAGATCTGGAGCTGGAGCTATCTGGAGCTGGTGATTTTACATGGAGCTAAGCCGGAGCTGGAGCTAAAGTATTTCCTGCCGGACTGGTTCTGGAGCCAACTCTGAGCCAGCTCCACCCTTTTGATAACTTGAAATATCAAATTTCCATAAAGTTATTATTTTATATGAGATTTTTTTAAAGAATTTAAACAATTAGGCTCATTAAAATAATTATAACTTTTAAATAATGCATTTTTTCATAGTTTATAAAAAAAAAAATTTTTTTTTGAGAATTTAATTTTTATTCAATTATTTTGTGTAATACATATCATATGGTTCATATTGTAGAGTATGATAAGTGACTTTAAAACAATAATTCTAAGTAATGTCAATGATTGGTTATGGGATCATCTATAAAGTACGTAAGCTTTTTTTTTTTTTTTTTCTCCCTTCCAACATCCTGCATTTTGCTTTAAACTTTTATGAAATTAAAAGAGTAGGTACTTTTTTTTACCTAAAAATACCTACCATTTTAACCTAAATTTTATGATATTTTTTTTTAACTTGTCTTCTTACTTTTATAATTGACTCCTCTTCCCCATTCGAGCGTACTTTATGTTTGATCCTTTATGTACAATCCTTAACGAAAAAATACTTTGTCTATGAGTTAAGTCAAATGATTTGTTTTAATGTTTTTAATTAGTTGAAACATTTTTAAAATTGATATAAACATGTAAGTTCCAAATAAATTAGGAAAATACTTAACCGTTTTTTTTGTTGTTGATATTATTGATACTATTTTTGTTTATTTTATCTCTTTTATTGTTTCTCTAATCTTAAAAACTTGTCATTTACTTTATATCATAGGTTTTTATAAAAATAGCTTTAAACTCAAACAACCCTGAGAGGTTTCTAGATGAGTATTTTACAATTTATAAAAGTACAAAACTGGTTACATATAAGATTACAGAAAAGTTAAATGATAAATTGATTTCATGCACCATACAAATAAAAAAATCAAAAGTTTACAACATGAAACAGCATTTGGAAAATCACATCTACCAGAATATAAAATTGCTGAATCTGAAATGAGCTTTAAGACATAAGAAAAATAATTTTTTTATTATTTTTCTTATGTCCCAAAGAAAAATTTCTTTGAGACATAAGAAAAATAATAAAAAAAATTATTTTACCAAGATTTCAATACTAAAAAAACTAAACAGATTACTTTAGATTCTTTTGTTATTACTAGTAGTTGAACAATAAATCAAGTTAGCACTAAAACTTTTAAATTTGGAATTATTAAAATGGTAGCAAATAACAGAGTTTTGTTGATTTCAGTTGGTTACAGGCCAAATAGGTAAAACTCTTGGATTTAGTACTAGACATAATTCTGTACACAATTTGATAAATAAATTTGTTGAAAAAAAAAGAAAGCTGAAATAAAGGAAATATTATTACAGAAATTTGTTTATGTTAAAATAGATGCAGCCACTCGACACCAAAATAACTATTTGGAAATAAATATTCAATATTATTAAACAATGCAGCCAATATGATTAGAGCAATCACAATTTTAAACAAATATTTAGGTGATGAAAATTTTTTTGAGATGAAGCTTTGCATCATTAAGAAAATGTGGAGTTTTTACAACAGGATACAAATGAGGAAGAAAGTGAAGGAGCTGAGGAAAAAAATCTAGCCTTTATCAACCCAGAATTGTATCAACAATTGTCTACTGACATTAAGCTGATGTGTTATTCACACTTTGCAGCTAGCTATTGGTATGATTTAAAAAAAACATAAATTGCCCAACTTTTGGCAAAAGTCTGTCAGATTGTAAAAAAGCTAAGAAATTTACATACAATATTTTGAGCAAGGAAGCAATACAAGATTGTTTTAATTTTGAATAATGAGACACGCTGGGGTTCTACATTCCGGATAATTGAAGGCTTATTATTTATGCGTCCACTGTGTGAGCAATTTGCAGCAGTTGATCAGATATTTTTTCTACGCCCTGAAAAATGGAATAAATCTAGTCATCTTTGCAATCTTTTAAAAAAGCCACATGATGTGACAGTTAATCAACATTACTCCAGGAGGGTTCGTAAAGGAATGGTAGAAATTGAAATCTGACCTAGAGAATAATCAAGGACTATTTGCAGAAGACTTTTAAAAATCTATGCAGAAACAAGTAGAAAAACCTTTTGATAATGATATATTTCTAGCTGCAGTTCATGTTGATGCTAGATATACAATACTATTGGAAGAAAGCCAAATATTACGAGCAAAACAAGGCTTAAAAACAATAGCAGAAAAAATTTGTAAAAGCAATGCCTATAATATGATAGTAAGTCATGAAATAAGAAAAACTGTTGTGCTATCTACAGTACTTCTTTCAGTTTTAAGTGAATCTAATTCTGATGGAGAAGAGGATGAGATTGAAAAGGAGCATGATAAGTAAAAAAGAAAAAAGAAGAAGTGTGACCAAAATTAATTTTGGTCACGCTTCTTTTTTCAATTTTTTTGATAAAAATACTTATAATGAAAAAAATAAAACATTCAAAAGGATAATGGAAGAAATGGAACATTCAAAAGTGAATTCTGTTTTTGCGTGAATTGAAGAATACCCAAAAAGAATACAAGAAGCGTGCAGAGTTGTCTCTTGTATAGCTATCTCACAAGCAAGTGTAGAGAGACTACTTTTTGCTCTTAAGTTTGTATTGAGCAATCTGCGTTCTTCACTCAAACCTGATATTTTCGATACTTTATTTTTAAGGATGAATCCAGATTTTGATTAACAAAATTTAAATAGTACTTAAATTACTGTCATAAAACATTTAAAAAAAGTGGAGTGGAGCCAGAGTCTGAAGCCAGAGTGAGTTTTTAGACCTTGGCTCCAAAGCCCTAATTTATTATTATTTTTTTTTTTTGACTAATAATTTTTTTAAGAAGATTTTTTTTCTTTTTTTAAAATAAGTTTGTTTTTTTAGTTTCTTTATAACTAAGTTAAAATGTTATTATAACTTTATTAAAATGTTAAAACTGTGGTCAAATTGTCAAAACAAAATATTATTTGCGTTGTTATATAAGGCCATGAAATCACAAGCCTGAAAAATGAAATATATCAATTATGCTATATTTGCGTAAAACATGAAAGAAGATGATTAAATTTACACAAATTTTTACAGTTTTTGTTTAAATTTGCCGCTTAAATTTACTTGAACAAATCTCACTCTGCTTTAGTTGCTTAAATGCCTTTGTTGCTTATTTTAATGTAATGTTATTTAAATGTTGCTTATTTAAATGTAAGTGCCTTTGTTGCTTATTTAAATTAATTTTAAAATAACATATTGCAATGAAAGTTCTTTTAACTAACAATCTATTTGATCAATATTGGCAAACCAAGCAAGTTCCTTATATGAAATTATTTAAACAACGATTTAAACAAGTTTCATTACTTATTGCTGACAATGTTATAAAACCTAAAATATTATATTTAATCCACTTTTAAACTTTAAATTTAGAATTAAATCATTAAAAAAAAATTAATGATAAAAATTGTAACATAAAATTTGATAAATAGAAATATAAATATCTATGTAAAAAAGTTCAAATTTTTTTTTTAAGTTTTTTAAAACTTTTAGTTTTAAAATACTTAAGTATTAAAAATGTGAATACTAAAAAACTTCTATATAATATACAGTGTTTTTATTAACTGTCTTCAATTAAAAAGTAATTTCAGCTATTTAAAAAGTTACAAGAGAATCATGGAAATCGTCAAAAAAGTTATGATTTGCCTTTAACTTTTTTTTAAATGACGGAATGCAATGAACTCTTTATTTTTGCTGCTTTTTATTTGCCAACTGACAACATCTAATTTCCCAATATCGCTAAAACGCTGTATAACATTTTTTTGCTGGCCTAAAACAGACTTGATGGACAATAAGCATTTTCGTTGGCCTAATATTTAGATTAAAAAAATTTAATTACGTTATAATAATAGTTTTTTAAGTTTTACACTGTAAACTAAAGATTACATATGAGTGGGTCAGAAGCAAAGGGATACAAGTGACATTTTCATAGTTTTGAGATACAGCTGTTCAAAGTTAAAGTATTTTTGTTAAATATACTCAGCTGTTGTTATGTTTTTCTAGTAGAAAGCAGCACAGGGCAGAGAGTCACTTGTATCCCTTGGCCAAAGCAACAATTTTGTTTGCTTCTTCTATCAAATTCTATACTTAACTTAATTTTGGTAAAATTGTCACTTGTACCCCTTGGCTTCTGACCCACTCATATTATAAATACATCAAAAAAACAAAAAAAAAACATTGTCAGCGATGTTTGTTTTTTTGATATTTATTTATTCAAGCATTAATACATTTTCTAGAAAAATTGTTAGAAAGAGATTTGCATTTGACTAAATATTTTAAACTCTTTTTTATTATATTTATATTTCTTTTTTAATGAAACAATTAATTATTTTATAGATATTATTTTGTATTATGTTTCTTTTTTTTATGTTTTAAAAGTTCTTTTGTTACTTTTTCTCTTAGTGAAACATTTTTTTCTAATTTAAAAATCTGAAATAGCTCCAATTGAGAAAACAAGTATATTTATAAGCAGAGACACTTCTGCAATTAAAACTTAAGTGAATGAGTTTGATTCATTAAAAATTGTTTATCATGTAATTCAAACTCTAACAAATTTTTATTATTATTTATTAAAAAAAAGATCCAAGTTGCTGTTTCTATCATTTTCACTTTGATTAAATTTTATTTTAGATACTGAAAATGCAACTATATATATTGTTTATTAGAATATATATATAATATATATATATATATATATATATATATATATATATATATATATATATATATATATATATATATATACACACATACATACATACATACACATACATACATACATACACACACAGATATATATATATATATATATATATATATATATATATATATATATATATATATATATATATATATATATATATATATATATATATATATATATATATATATATATATAATTTAAAGTTTATAATTAAAAATATAAAATTTAAAGCTTTTTAGTTCTTTGTTATTTTTTGAACTTGAGATTATTTAAAATTATGTCAAACATTTAAAAAAAGTCGTTAATTACAAACTTTTTTACCTTTAAGACGCTCACAAAAACATAAAAATGAATAAACATTTTTTTGTTTTTGTTTTCGTGTTATTACATGTTCATCACTATTTTTGCTTATGTAAGTAAAACACAACTGAACCTAAAAAACATTAAACAATGCTGTTTAATTTTATACTTAAACTTTATTTCGCTATTGTAAATTTACTTACACGCGTGTGGAGGCTAGCACAGGCAATTGCCTGTCATTACTGCAAAGGCAGTATATTATATTATACTGTATGTATATATATATATATATATATATATATATATATATATATATATGTATATATATATATATATATATATATATATATATATATATATATATATATATATATATATATATATATATATATATATATATATATATGAGAGCTTAGAAAAGCTCTCCTAAAACAAACTTGGGGAGCTGTGCGAGCTGCTCCTCATTTAAATCTGCACTCTTTTTTGGTTTTAATTTTTTTTGTTACAACAACCGTGCTCTTTAAAAAGCATTGCAGTATATTATGCAATTAATTTTTGTTTAAATGACATTGTGTTTTTATTTTAGTTATAACAATAATTATACTTTTGTAAATAAAATTATAATTTTGCGAGAGCCATAAATTGCTCCCGCAAACCATTTTAGGGGAGTGTAGGCGAGAGCTAAAGTTCTCGCTTCCCGCCGAGTCCTGATATATATATATATATATATATATATATATATATATATATATATATATATATATATATATATATATATATATATATATATATATATGTATATATAAAACTCACTTTATACTTAATATTATTAGCATATAACAATACAAGTTTAGGCAATAGCATACTTAAATATATTGATTGCAAATGTCTGGTCTGCTAAAATTGTACTACTTTTATTTTATATTACTATTGAATTGATCTCAATATTTAACATACCTGTATATTTTTTGGTATAGAAAAACTTATCAATTTATTAAAAAAAATTTTTTCAACAAAATATTCAAATTAGCTTTTTTATATAATAAAAAAAAAATTATACAAGTTTACCAATTCTTTTTCCAAACATTTCTTTCCCATGCATATTTAGAACGGCTTCATCTGCAGCTGCTTCATCACAAAACTGTATAAAGCCATAATTGTTGTGCAGAGAAATACTTTCAATTGCACCAAATTTTATAAATATTTCTTCAACTTCCCTTTTAGAAGCCTTATCAACAGCAAGATTCCCAACAAATACACGCCTACGTACTGCATTAGTGTCATTGCTGTTAGTATCTCTACCTAAATTTCTAACACCTCTGTTTAAAGGACTGCGTGATCGATCTCGATTCTTGCTATCTGATTCTGACATTTTTATTGTTTATTGATATTACTTTTAAATTTTAAACATTGGATATTACTTGTAATTTTAAAGACTATTTTTATGTCTAATATTTTAACAACAACTTATTTAATAAAATAAGATATAACTGTGAATTAGAAAGAGAGGAAACAAAATTTCATAAAAAGATACCATTCTACTATTAAACTTTGAAAAAATCAGTGTTAAAAGTTTAATAATAAAATAAATTTATATTTACTATAAATTTCTGAACTTTTATCTATCAATTTATTTAACCATAAAATCAAAAATTACAATTTTAATTATAATTTACAAAGTTAGGTTCGGCGTCACTCATATAGTTAAAAACTAGTCAATGAAGTGACACCTTAATAAAATAAACAAATAAAATAAAAAAATACTAAAACAACGAAAGTAAACAAAATTAATACAAGTAATAAAAAATGAAGTAATAGGAACAAAGTATTAAAAAAAGTTAAAATCAGAACAAAAACATAAAGGAGTAAGGCTAAGAAAAATTAAAAAAAGAGAAAGTGAACGGATGAGATAAGATGAGTGAGAAAAAAATGTAAGAGAAAAAAAAAAATTTTAATCACATAAGTTCAGTTGGATAGAGTGAGAGTAAAAAATAAAAAAGCAAAATAAAGGGAAACTTAAACAAAAATATATACATACACTACTACATACAATATTAAAACCTATATTACTCATGGATTACATAGATTTGTTAAATAAAAATAAATATCAAGATATAGAAAAAGCAACAACAACTAAATTGAAAAAGAAAAATGCAAAAAATAAAAAATTAAAATACATTCAACATTTTTTATATACATAAATACGCAACATTTAAACAATGTACAAAATTAATTTAAAATGTTCTTTTTCTTTTCTTTCCATAAAATATTGGTAGAAAAAATTTTAGTTCTTTTTTATTATTTTTCTATTATACTAATATACTTTTTTCTTTTAATTTTGTTTTTATTTGTTTTTTTGTTTTTTTCTTGCTTTTTATTTTTAATTAAACCTTTTATTCTTGTTTATATACTTATTTTTTAAACTTTTATTACCAAAATGTTTTTTGATTTTTTTTTTGAAAAAGTTTATGTATTAAGTTTATGTATATATTAAAAGTTATGACAAATCAATATCAATATTTTTAAAAAAAATATTTCAAGGATATTAAAAAATGATAATGAAAAGCTGTATTTATGTATATAAAATATAATAAAAACATGAAACATTTAAATGGATCCAATTTTGGGTAATAAAGGTCATAATGTAACATAAACATAACAGTGTAACAATTATGGATATATAACATATAAGATGGTCTATTATGTTATAGTCTGTGACCTACACAGACTATAACATAATAGAATTTAAACATATAATAAATTATTATAATAATATACATAATTTATAGCAAATGCTTAAACATTTGCATGCAGGGCAACTAAAGAAGCCCCGCTATGAAAAATGTCAAGTTTTTTTGTTTTTAATTAAAAGTTTTGGAAAAAATAAGTCAAGTTGATTTTTAAAAGCGTTAACTGAGGCAGATACAATGGAGTTTGGAAGAATGTTTTAGTCAGGTATGATGCAATAACAAAGGAAGAATTCTCTTTTTTGGTACTGCTTGATGTTGAAGACAATGACGTTGGCCACGGAGGCTGTGGGCTGGTCCTTGTACGTTTAGTGCTGGAGCTAGTGAGTTTGTTTTACAAAGCTATAGTTTGAAAAACTGCATTAGGTCACCCCTATGCCTTCTATTCTTAAGCAATTGAATGTTTATTGCAGCTAGTATCAAAAACAGTATCAAAAGAACTTTTATACATAAAATATAATTTTCATATTTTATGTATAAAAGTTCTTTTGATACTGTTATATATTTGCATATATATATTTGAAAAACAATGACTCTGGCTAAATAAGTATTTAAAATATATACCTAAATAAGTTATTTACTATATTTTGAATTAGTTTGACCATTTCAAAAAAGAAAATAAAAAAATAATAATAAATAAACTGATAAGTATTAAATGTAAAGAAAAAAAAAATTATTGTTGGATTGTTTAGTTTCTGTTGTATTTTCTATTGTGTCGAAGTTGAATTAATGTTTTTTTGTTTGCCAAGTATGGTAAGTTTGTATCTGATGTCAGCTTTTTTGTTTTTGTATTTTTTTTTAATTTGAGATTTGTTATTATTGAAGTTTGTTTATTGTTTTTTTGACATTTTTTAAAAAAAAATTAATTATTATTATTTAATAATTTATTTTTTTTAAATGTATTTAATTGTATTATTAATATTGATAATAGTTATACATAATTAGATCTGTTTATTTTTATTTAAATAATTAAAAAAAAAATTTACTTAAACTTTAATTAAATTTGCAGCTTTATCATTTGTAAATATCCTTGAAATATCTTTATACAAAATATTTATTTGATTGATATTAATTTTTCATAAAGGTTCAGAAGTTTCATGTATATATAATATATATATATATATATATATATATATATATATATATATATATATATATATTATTATTATTATTATTACTCAACTTTGAAATTATTAACTAAACATGAGATGATTTTTTGAGTTACAGTATATAAATAACTGTATTCATGTTAATATATAAATATAATATACGAGTCTAAAATATAATATAGAACTAAATTATAATATAAAATTAGAAAAAAATATGAAACATTTAAACATATTTTGAGATCAAAATGTGTTCTTGTTCTATTTTAAAGCCTGTTATTTAGCATTTTCAGCTTCTTTTTTAAATGCTCTTTCTTTTTCTTTTTTTATTTATTTTGTATTTTAAGTGTTTATTATTACCTAATATTACTCATGTACTTGTAATATGTTATACTTTTTCTCAAATTTATATTTTTAGTGAATATCTGTAGGTCGTCACGTTTTTTGTCAGTTTAATAACTGTTTGTGACTGATCCTAACTTTGTATTTACTTTATAAAGTGAAATAAAATGATTGATTGATTGTTGAGCAACAACTTTAATAGAGCTAATTTAGCTGAGCAACAACTTTAATAGAGCTAATTTAGCTGAGCAGCAACTTTAATAGAGCTAAAAAAAAATTATTTACTGCTACTTATATGCTATTGTTAAGTAACATTATATATTATAATTGAATTTTTCACTTTAAATATTAAAATTCCTATATCCGTTATTGTATTATTTTGAATTTGAAAATGAAAGTTTTTAAGGAGTTGTTTATTAATAATATTTAAAAATTAAAATTGCTTTAACTTTAGATTATGCTAAACAATGACATAATCTTAAGAGTAAATCTTTTTATAAATAAAATTCAACCTTCAAAGCGATAGTGAATAAAAAAATACTACAACTTTAATAAAAATACTAGTGAGACTCATGTTGATACAATCACGACAGAAATTATGACTAAAAAGCCTGGAGCCGAAGCTTGAGGGACTTTGGTGGAACCTAGGCTAACTTTAAAAAAAACACCACCGCTATCAAGCCTAATAAGTAATTTGCAATATAGCTATTCAGTTTATTTTTAAATTTTTGAAAAATAAATCAGATCTGCGCACAGATAGTTATTAAAATTATACAAAAAAAAACATCTATAAGCAATATTCAAATAATATATATTTTACCATATTTAGACATAAATATGAGTTAAACAATGATTATAAGATTTATAAAAGTATTCGAGTAAAATGCAAGTTAGTCGAATTATTTTTTTGTTTAAACAGGTAAAAACGGCCATTTTGATAGCGAGTTACACTTTTTCTGAATAGAGCATGCGTATTTAAAAATTTTAACACGAAAGCAGGCCTTTTATGATTTTTTTTAAAGGGCGCAATGAGAAAGCGTCAAAAAGATAAAGGGAACACTCATTAGCGATCATTAGGGATCGTCCATAAAGTACGTACGCTCGGAGAGGAAGAGGAGGTCTGCAAATGGCGTTTCTGAGATAAAAAGGCAGTAGGTCATTATAAAAGTATGGTGACACTAAATTTAAAAAAATATCATAAAATGTTGGGTTAGTAGGTTAAAAGCGTAGGTACTTTTAGGGAGGTAGAGAGTACTCAAAAAAGCATTCGGTAAATTGCGAGAGATTGGTAAGACCTTAATGATTTTGTTTGTTTAGCTTCTTATATCACAAGTTAAGTAACTTGGTTACCCGATTACCCTTCTTTTAACAAGATGCCAGTAGTTCATGTGCCAAAAATAGATCATTAAAACACACACACACACACACACACACACACACACACACACACACACACACACACACACACACACACACACACATATATATATATATATATATATATATATATATATATATATATATATATATATATATATGTATATATATATATATATATAAGTATATATATATATATATATATATATATATATATATATATATATATATATATATATATATATATATATATATATATATATATATATATATATTTATATATACATATATATATATATATATATATATATATATATATATATATATATATATATATATATATATATACATATATATATATATATATATATATATATATATATATATATATATATATATATATATATATATATATATATATATATATATATATATATATACACATGTATTAAATTAATTAATAAGCCCTGTGTGTATATATAAAAACACAGACCCCTAAACTTGTTCCGAAAACATACAACCAACTTCATCGTCACCTCATGCATGAGAGGGTAATGAACTTCTGCCAAAAAGTATAAACAGTAGTTGGCTGTGACCACTGGAATGTCAGTTACCTATATTTAAAAAACTGCTATTTATTTATACTGAAAAATCAAAATGAATAGAGGTAAGTGAAAAGATAAATATATACTTTGAATTTCACAACAAAAAAAAACAACAACATTTGACAATCTAATTATGTTATCAAGTTTATCTCTTTATCTTTTTGTGTATTACACCAAGACCATCATTAAATTTACTTTTTGAAATTGTACCGATTTTTTGTTTTGGTGTTCTAAATACAGATCGAACTTTGTCTACTGTGAGCAATTCGTTCTGTTTTTCAGTTTCATCGGAGTATCTATGAATACACTATCCCATCATACCTATAGACTGTTCTGAATAGTCATTTATAAAAATCAAAGTTTCAGCATATTTTTGAAAACTTTTGAAGCATGACTGAGTATGCCAATAGTTGGGTGGAAGTGAGAGCCAGTCTTTAACTCGTTGCTTATCAAGCCCAATCATGTCAAAAATCAGGTAAGAAGCTTTAACGACATTCTTAGATTGTAGATACCATTTTGCATAAAAGCAAACAATAAATTCTGATATAAGCTTAATTTCACTTTTTAGCTTATTATTTTCTTGAACAAATGCAAGTTGATTGGATAGAAGTTGAAGCTTTAGATAATGAATTACTTTTCCTAAAAATCTTGCATGATGAATAGCACCAGTTTTTCTTACTTTATATATAAAAGGGTATAAATAAGTGACAACTAATTCTACAAGCTCACTTCTATCATCTCTTATAATACCTGGTTTACTAACATAAGCTCTGTCAATAACCTATTAGCTGCCTTTTTTAAAAGAGAGCTTTTAATTTTATTTCAATCAAATTGTAACAGTTGAGCTGGATTATAATTAAAATTAGGTTCTTCAAAAATATCTTTTAACTTTTTGAAAAGAGGATTATCAGGTCCATTAGTTTTGTCATTGGTCACTAATTTCCAAAAAAAGGAGCATTCTTAATTAAATCACGTGAGGTCTACAGGCTATTTAGAGAAGATACTTATCTAGTTTTTTAGATATTTTGGAAACTGATCCTTTATTTGTCCCAGTATTGGATGACGTTGTATCAAAGCATATTCCGGTAATTTTTGACGTAAATCGATACTCAATTAAATTTGTTACACCTAAGAACTGATCTTCACCAGTGAATGATGCTAGCAGAAGTACTCCAAGTAGGTAAGTCTTTCCATTAATGTTAACTAAAACAGCCATTCTGCCCCTCTTTAATACTTTTCCTTTGTTTAGCTCAAACAAGGTCTTGCCATCAAAATGGATTATGGCTACCTTAATATCCTCTTTTGTAGTGATGGACATTTTTTCCTTTTCTTTTTTCATTTTTCTATATTTATTAGACTGGCTGTTTTTAACTTTTTTAAGACCAACACCTGATTGGTATAGAATTACATTTGTTACCTTCTGTAAAATATTTGGCGATATATCACAGGCTGTAGGAGTAAGTGAAACATTACCCGCATAAATATCATTTGGAATTTTTGCAGTTACTGTATCTGAGTTTTCAGAGAGTTCTATGTGATACCAATCACTAAAATCAAAATCAGATTCAATTGAAGAGTCTTCGCTTAGAATTGTGTCCATAAGTTCACTGTTGGGTATATCATCTATCAAACACTTAGGCTATGAACAATTTTTGTTCCTAAACTTTCGTTTGCCTAATTTACAGAAAAATTATAGTTTTAGTTTTTAATTTTAGAATTAGTAAAAAAAAAGTATAAATTAACAGAGGTTAAACCAGAGCTAAATTATTTAACTAAAAGCATTGACTACCTTTTTTTTATACTTAATATCCTCTGAACAAATAGCAAACTTTCTTTCACCTTCTTGACGTTCAAGAAATTTTAAATCTTCAATCTTGTCTTTTAGTGATCTCTTTTTATCTTTACTGATCATGTTTTTGAGATTAGAATTACCATACCAAAAAAGTTTTTTAAGTTCAATCTCAAACTCATTTTGTTTAGTCAAATTACCTGTAGTTCTTCTTTTTGCAATTTTTTTCAAGTTGGAATAGGACTTATGCAAGTTAAAATTATTTTAACTAAACTTAAACCAGTAAACACATCCAAGCCAGCTTTAATCGAGGGTCTTTTTATTTTAGACAAAATACATTCACAACAACTATCTGAACATCTTAAAAATTTTATTTTTAGAGGGCAAGCAATAATATTCGATATTGGCGCAGGTTTAATTTTTTGATTGTATATTAAATAATGAAGAACACCTTACCCTGTTGGAAATTGTAAATCTAAAGAGAAAAAATTTAGACATGTTTAAATAAATATTTTAGTGACCTGTAATTTAATAATTCAAGTATTAATAAAAACGTTTCTACCCTGATATAGCTGGTTTTGCCTCTTTTATAATAGTAGATTTAGATTAATACATACAATAAACATAAGAAAAACGTTTCTACCTGATATAGCTGGTTTTGCCTCTTTTATAATAGTAGATTTAGATTAGTACATACAATAAACATGATAAAAATGAGTGATGCACAACTTAGGTCAAAGAAAAAGTTCCTTTTTCTTTGACCTAAGTTGTGCATCACTTATTTTTATTATGTTTATTGAATGTACTAATCTAAAACTATCCAATTTTCATGATTTTCAATTTGACCAAAAAAAGATTTTTGAGAGGTAGCAAAAAAACAATATATTTTTAAACTAAAATATAGGTCTATATAAATATAATGAAATAATAAAAATTTGAAAAAAAAAATAAAAATTACCCCTCCCTCAAGATGTCCGAAAATGACCATCTTTCGGTCATTTTC
Organism: Hydra vulgaris; assembly: GCF_022113875.1. NCBI lineage: Eukaryota > Metazoa > Cnidaria > Hydrozoa > Anthoathecata > Hydridae > Hydra > Hydra vulgaris. The sequence goes on from NC_061156.1 coordinate 1,771,260, forward strand.
CCCAAAAATTATTGGTTTGAGGGGGTGGGGGTGGGTCAAAAGTGATTCGATAGAGCTAAAACTTTAAGGCTCATTTTATATATTTGCACCAAATTTAGGGGACATATTTTTTAGATTTGAGAATTTACTTTTTTTGACTACTTCTAATATATATACATTATATACATATACATATGTATATATATATATATATATATATATATATATATATATATATATATATATATATATATATATATATATATATATATACGTAAAAATATATATACATTACATATATATATTTTTACGGTGGTAAAAATATATATATATATATATATATATATATATATATATATATATATATATATATATATATATATATATATATATATATATATATATATATATATATATATATATATATATATATGTAATGTGTATATTCAAATAGTATTCAATGTGGATAAAATATATTTCATAGTTTTTAAGATTCTTTTTAGATTTGGAAAATATCATAATAACTATATAAATTTCTTACACTCGAGTTCAATACTTAATTTTTCTTTTTGAATTTATCAAAGTAAGTAAAGACTATTATTATAAAATATTATAAAATTCTATAAACTTGTGCGACAATATTTTCTTTTTTTATGATAATCTTTTTTTTATTAATAATGACAGAGTATCAATAAAAAGTCATTGTTTTTCGATATTTGCCGACTGCCAATTATAAATCCAATTTTGCCGATTCTAGTGTCCAATTTGCCTACTGATAAAATTCGTAGGGGGCTAGACACCCCCTACGTCCCCCTCCTCGGGACGACCCTGTGACTACGTACAAATCAACAAATACTGAGTTTCAAGAAAAAGTTATTCTGGCTCTTAAGGCAAAAAAAAAAAAAAAAAAAAAAACAAAGGTAGAAAAAAAAAATTTACACTTCGAAGAAGTTTTTGCAGAGCAATACTTTTTTTTATCAAGAAAGAAAAGCTAAGAAAAGTAATGCCTATTATTTATGTTGGAGTTCTTGAAATGAATTTATCAAAAGGTACAAAGGAATTGTCCTCGGTGACATCATTAAAGAGGCTCATATGGCCATTTATTATTCCATTTTTGTTAATAAGTTTCGTAATCACCTTACTTCATCAATTTGTATATTATGATGTTGATAAAAGATGTGTAGTTAAGAAAAGTTTTTTAAAGGTACTATTAAATGAAGTAAAATCTCTAGAAAATTGAACATTTTCATCATTTGTTTGAATTTATCTTTATGACAACCATTTGGTTCAAATCTCTTTAAGAAATAAACAGTATTTTGCTTCAATCAAAAAATATTTCCTTAGATGACGAGATGAAGTTAGATGACGAGATGAAGTTAGATGACGAGATGAAGTTTAAAATGATTCTATTGAGGATCTTGGTTTAAATTTTGCTCACTTTTTTATAAAAAATAAAACTTGATTTAATTTTGCGCAGCAACATAGTGGCTGAAGCAGCAAGTTGTGTTGCTCAGCAACATAGTGGCTGAAGCAGCAAGTTGTGTTGCTCAGCAACATAGTGGCTGAAGCAGCAAGTTGTGTTGCAAAGCAACATAGTGGCAAATAAAAATATAAAGGATGGCTCAATGATCAGTAATAGAAAAATAGCAAAAAATCTGAAAATTTCAGAAAATAGCGTCAGATATACTCTAAAGATATTTAAAATAACAGGTGGCATCCAACGCTCGTACAGTAAAAACATTGATAAAAAAAATTAAAATAAATTTAATGTCATGGCGAGCTCGATCACCAGGTTTGAACCCAATTAAATCTATTTGGGCTTGGATGGACTATTTAAGGTGCAAATACAATCCATTAAGAAGAAGCCGGTTTTTCGCTGTTTTTTTAACACACAACGAAGCTATACGCAACCAACCATAAACTGGAAGATTTCCTGTCATTTTTCCGCATAAAGAAAAGATGTTATATCTTGTTAGTAAATTCGGAATTTCAATAAATCATTATCTCATCTCCAACATAACTATTTATTTTCCATTCCGACCTTTAAACCAAAAACTTTTGCTCCTTCGGATACGCGGACCATAGGCTTACAATGTAGCCCATACATTTCCAAATTATCAAATACTCCCTACATATTCTCATTAGGTATGTTTTTTGGACACATTCTTGATATTTTTCTGAACTTTTGACACGAGTAACACAAAGTATCGGTTGTCTCCCGTCTTCGACCTGACTTGTTTCGATTACAATTTTTTTGTAGATGACAATCTCTTGCAAAATGATTGGGGAGTTTACACTTATAGCAACCTGATTGTGTTTGATCATCATCTGATTGTGTTTAGTCATTTCTTCTTTTATTTTCTGTAAAGATTTTTTTTGAAAAACACAAAGTGACTTTGTGTCTCTCAAAAAATTGTTTTTAATATATTTATTTTATTTATATTCGTTCTTTCAGATTCCGCGTAAGTACTCAGCTAAATTTAGAGCAATAAAGAGAGTTCCACCCGATGCAGACAAAACTAAAAAATCTGTAGAAAATGGTGGAAGCTACAAATCGTACTCTAGACATTGAAGAGGTTATGCTGAAAAAACACAACATCTCTCCCGGGTTCAAGGTGCGGCAAGTTTTTCTCAATTGATCAGGAAAAAGTCTAAAATGTTTTATGGTCTAACTTGGGCGCAACTGCGCAAATTGGCATACTCTTATGCTACAACAAACAAGACACCATATCCCCACACATGGGATAAAACTAAGCAAGCTGGCCGCGACTGGTACAAAGGTTTCTTGATAGAAAGCCTAAACTGGCGTTGAGAACAACAGAAGCCGCAAGCTAGGCACAAAACACAGCAGTCAATTTTCACACAGTTGGTGAATTTTTTACTGAATTAAAAAATATTTTTACGTGGTACAAGTTGCTTTCCGAATGTAAATGGAATATTGACTAAACTGGCTTTACTATAGTACACAAGTTTGCTAAAATTATTGCTGGGAGAGGGTTGGTGCAGGTAGGCAAAGTCTGTAGAACAAAGCAAACTGATTGCTGTGTATGCTTGCATTAGTTCTGCCGCTGGTCACATGCCTCTTTTTATGATATTTCCTAGAAAAAACCGGCAGGATCGGTTTCTAGGTCATGCAACTCCTAGCAGCAATGGAACAACATATCCCAATAGATGGATGACCTTTTCTAGTTTTCTAAACTTTTTGAAACTCTTTGTCCGTATTGCTCAACCAAGCTTAGAAAAGAAGCATTTAAATATTTTGGACAACCAGGAGAGCCAATGCTTAGTGGAAGCTGTAAATTATGCAAGAGACAACAGCATCAATTTTCTTATAAACTCGCCGCACACTTTTCATAAGTTGCAGCCTTTGGACCGCGCTATTTTTGGTCAACTGAAGACTTACTACTCCAAAGCAGCTTCCAATTTCATAATCTAATTCCCTGGAAGAACCGTTACACTTTACAACGTTGCTGAACTGCTTGGAGATGCGTTCCCCTGAGCCATGGCTCCTACAAACATTATTAGTGGGTTAAAAGTATCTGGAACATGCGCTGTCACGGATTGTCCAGACCCAGCTTTAATTCAAGAATCAGTTCGTGATCCAATGCAATCAACACCTAGTACTAGTACATCAGTATTTATGGAAACAACGTTGTCTGGTACCATGAAATCTTCCACTCAAACATTGGATATAATATCTGTGAAATATTTTTCTCCACAAGATATTACGTCCTATCCCAAAGTGGTACCTTATTTTCAATCTTCTTGAGGTAGAATAAGGGGGTGCTCTCGTATCCTAACTGATACCACTGAATAAGGATAAATTAAAAAACTTGCTTGAGCGAAGATAGCTAAGAAATAAATGTTTAATAAATAAACGCAAATAAATGTTCTCTGTTTCAAAAACTTACAAACAGAGAATATTTTAATTCAACTGATGAAGAGGATGATATTTCTAACAATCCGGATATTAGCTGTGGCTTTGATTTCCTTTTATGCCATTAACTCAAAGTTGATGCAGATCCTAAGCCTGACGACTACGTTTTAGTCAAGTTTTCTACCGAGAAAATGGTCAAGTTTTACGTCGGAAAAGTTTTGTGTCTTAGACAAAAAACCATGAAAATTAAATTCTTGAGGAAGACGGCACTAGTGGGAAGCTGTTTCACTTTTTTAACAGTAGAGGAAGTCATGGAAGTAGACCGGGCTGACATACAAAAACTGCCACAGCCATCTACAAGCGGAACAACCGAGACTGCTGGCATTATAAAATTTAAACATAAATTTGATGCTAACGTTTTATAAAAACAATATTGTCTTTTTTGGGTCAATTTATGTCTACATTTTATTTATTTTTTAATAAAGTAGGCAGCCCAGTTTGTATCATTGCTTGATTTGTCTATATAAGCGTTTATTTGAATCTGTTTTAAAAAGTTCAAAAAAAAATGTAATTCAAAAAAATTAAAGAAAAAACATGGAATATTATTAAAGAGGTAATAGGAAAAAAATCTAGACAAAAATACTCTTCCCAAAAATCTTAAAACTAATAATAATAAAATTGTAAATAGATCATTAGTTGCAGAAGCACTTAATTACATTTTTTTACACTTAATGTCTTATTTCTCATTTATATTAATGATTTGGGTAAATTTTCAAATATCGTAAATTCAATCTTATTTGCAGACGATATTAATTTATTTCATTCAAATAAAGAAATTAATATTTTATTTGAAATAGTAAACAAAGAGCTTGCAAAATTAAATTAATGGTTTATAGCAAATAAATAATTGATAAATATTCATAAAAAAACAACAAAATATACTCTCTTCCATCTGCTTCATGAAAAAGAACTCACTCCTTTAAAACTTCCTAATCTCTTTCTTAATAACTCTTGTATCATAAGAGAGAGTTCATTGTTGTTTTTAGGTGTTGTTTTAGATGAAAATGTGACGTGGAGAAAGCACGTAAATATAATCCAAAAAAAAAGTTTAAAAAACCAAGGTCTACTATACAAAGCTAAGCAGTTGTTAAAATATATTTATTTTTCTTTAATTCATTGCTGCCTAAATTATGCAAACGTTGCCTGGTATAGCACTAATGCAACAGGTACCCAAATATTATAATGGATCATTACTAAGGATCTCTAAAAATTGTTTATTCTCAAAAACTTTGTATCCAGCATAATTATTTTTGAAAATATTCCAACTTTCGCCTAATGTGCTCATATTACGTTAATCTACCCTACATTTGTAAAATTTTAGAACAATATTGCAAGTTGCATTGTTACAACATTGGTGGTCATTGTTGTTTTTACATCATTTTGGTTACAAATGCGACGTCGCCAACAACAAAAAATCAATGTTGACTAGAGTGATGACTTTTTTACAACCTCGTTTCCCTGTTTTATAATTTGACGAGCTTTTATTAAAGATTAGATAAAACTTTAGTTTCAAGGTAATTTGATAAAAAATGTCACGCTCAAAATGATTTAAAATTTTTATTTATTCGCTTTTTTGCCTTATTTTTGAAGTCCCTTTAGCAGCTACAAAATTGAATACAAGCTTCAGAATCACATTTATACAACATTTTGAAGGGTTATCAAACACACAAGAATATTATTTACGATATTGTGATTGGACCGGATGAATTTTAGTGCGAGGTTGTCTTTGATGCGGCAGGAGTCTTACAGGTCCTGCAAAACTTTTATCGCACACTCACAGCACTGGATGCTTCGGGAATGTTGATTGGAAATTTGTATGTTTTCCAGTAGTTTAGGAAGCATCTGAGTAGAGTTTATATTATCTCATTTATCTAATATATTATTTAGTTAAATTCTTGAGGACCACTGCCAGACATTTTAAGCTAACAATCTGTTTGCCGTCAAGTTGTACGCTCCATTTTTTCACATGAGCAACTCTTATGTATATAGCTTTGTATATTGCTAACTAGAATTGGTTTAAGATTTCAGTGCTCTCACCAGAAAGCTAGCGACAAATCTTTGCTGCTCCGTTAGAAGACAGCTTCGAGATTGTAAAAAGGCGTCTTGCGATGCGTGTTGGGTAAGGCTTCTTTATGCTCGTTGATGTTGCTCATCATTATACTAAGAAACTTATTTGGAAGTTCTGTTTTTGGATGATTCGGAGTCTGTGCTACTTTCAGACCAATCAGGTGGCGCTGAGCTGGTAAATGTGGACAATGTTGCTTTGATTAAATTCTTTTTGCTTAGATGGGTGGATGGTCTTGACACTTACAGATTTTCCAGTGAAATAAGCAATCTGGCCTTTGGTCTAAATTTGCAGTTTATACAGGTTCTTATCCTCTTTGCACAACCATTCGCCTTTTACCTTCGTGATTACTAAACAGTTCATTCAATGTATTAAAGTTTCTTTTTCTGCATCGCTCATAGTTTTTCAAAGGTTTTACTGATTTTGCATAAAATAACTTGATCAGATACATGTGGAAAGCTCAATGTTTTGCTCCATATGGCATTAAGATCAACAACAATTACAATGATTATCTCTCTGCGTTCTTTGGTGGATTCAAGAAACCTGAAGCGAGAAAAAGCCTAAACGTAAATACTAAACACGTAACAAATTAATGAAACCGTTACTGAATTTTCATTTAAAAACAACCAAATAGAAGACACTAATAAAATATTATGTGCATAGCTATGTGTTTTTATATAAAGCACAAGTATCAGTATAGCTCACCAAATAGCACAAAATCTCTTTTAATTACACAATAATAGGCGGTACCGTGAAATATTTCAGGGGGTTTGTTTTTGTAAAACAAAGAAGTTTGAAGAAATAAAATAAATATTTTACTTGATTTCTATGACCAAATTTGCGCCAAACAAAGACCACTTCATAAAAAAAGAGTTCAATCACACCCAAAGAAAAAGAGATGGTGGAGTTTGATTCCCTGGACGACGACAAAGGCAATAGTATGATCAAAACTATCCAACAAATTGTGAGACAGAGTACACCCTGTTTGGTTTTTTTCTCCAGTAATAAAAATAATTATTCTAAAGATTTAATAAAATATAAAGATAAAAATCAACATATCAATCATAAAAAAAATTATAAATAAAATAATAAAAGAAAATAATAAAAGTTTTAGTTTAAATTTTTTTCATGAAAATTTTAAATTCCTTGTGTCATGTAAAAGTTTGACATAATATTTTTTACCATTTTAACATCAGCTTTGAATTCATTCTTGTCAAATCGGAGAATACAAATTTACGGAGGATCTATTATTACAAGAAAGAGCAATAATAATGCAAAACAAACAGAGACTATTTATTTATCTAAATGATTTTGATAGCTTTCCACTAGATTTTGCCGAACCACAAGTAAACTTGAGAATGGAATACTCGAAAATTTTTATGAATGCCATAAACAACATCCATAAAAGAAAAAAAAGAGCGGATACGGAAAGTATTTACGAAGAAGTATTGAAATATTAATATACTTTTATCAAAAAACCTTTAAAGTTGCTCAATAAAAAATGGTAAGGAATCGTATAAAGTATTTATAGCTCCTGAAACAAAACCAGAATTTGATCTTTGTTTAATTAATCACCAAAAAATTAAAACCTTAGAATCTGAAATTAAAATTTTGAATTACGAATTAAAAAACTTAAAAAGCAATGAAATTAGTCTTTCAATTTTAAAAGGTAAAAATATTTATTTCTAAAAGAGGAATTATCGGAGTTCAGGAAAATTATTGCTGTTTTAATCGATAAGCTAGAAGTCAAATCAACTGTGACTGATTTAAAATCAACTTAAAACGTAAACTTTTTAAACGTAATTGATTTTAGTTTCTCATTAAACCAAAACTCAATTAATTCAGCAAAAGCTGAAACCATTAAATTCACCAAAAGCTGAAACCATTTTATAACCGCAAAAAAAAATTATAATATATCTATACTAGGCTTATATTTTATAATTTTCTTTTATTATAAACTTTTGTATTTATTCATTTGTCATGTATGATGTAGCATAAACAACTTCCTTTTTTAATATTTATATCTGGTGTACCGCTGTTATATATAGGAAATAAAATATCATTAACAGATTCTGTAACTATATTATTTGTTAAATATAAATAATATAGATAAATAAGGCTTATATTCTTTTGCTAATGCAACTAATACAAATCCTGCTGTCATTGTTATTCCACACCTTAAAGAAACATACTTGTATGAATTTGGCTTTATTGTAAAATATTGTTGTGAAAATATTTTATATTTATCATAAATATAAATTGGATGATAAGCTAAACTTTCGTTATATATTAAATCTATCTTTTCACTATTTTTAATATTTAAATACATTTTATTCATTTTATATAAAGAATTTTTTTGTTTATGTCACTTATATATTATTGTTTTTTAAAATGGCATAAATAATTTTCTTGCATATATAAAAATTTCATATGTAAAAATTGAAAATTTTGATGACACAAAATACTGTGCTGATGAAGTATTTAGTTTTTATAACCCTGTTCATTATCAAAAAATGAGCATTGGTTATAAAAACAAAACAGTTTTAATAGTAAAAACACCATAATTATTTTCATATGGAGTTTGTGAAAATAGAGATCCAAAATGAATAAACTTACTGGATATTCAATTCCACTTGTTTGCTTTAATAAAATGAAAGGAAAGACTGAAGAGGAAGAAAAATTTATTGTAATGTTTCAATCTATTGAGAATTTTTGTAGAAATAAAGTTAAAGAAAGGCTGAAGAGGAAGAAAAATTTATTGTAATGTTTCAATCTATTGAGAATTTTTGTAGAAATAAAGTTAAAGAAAAACAATTAAAAAATAAAGTGAAGAGTTTTAATACTGAAAACTTAAGAATTCTAAAATGCAATGATAATAAACCTCCAGTTATTTTTGCAAAAATACCAACAGAAGGTAAAAATACGAATATAGAACCTGTATACAGATATAAAAATGATGAAATTTCAGGACATGATTTTATTAAAAAAAGATGTTATATTTTTGGATGTTCAAGGTTTAAAGGTGTTTAAATTGGTTCAACGATTCAATTTATACAAGTAAAATTAATAGATGCTGTAGTCTATGAAAAAGAAAGTAAAGAAATTACAAAAATATTAGATATAGATGTAACAATTATTTAAGTAAGAACTATTATAAATATAAAGAATGAATATTGAAGTACATAACGATAAATTAAGTATCCCTACAATTTAATTTGGTCCTATTATTGAACTTGATAAAACAAAAAAATATGAAATGGCATTTATAAGATTAGAAACTATTTACTATAGTATTACAACTAAAACAAGATGCTTACATATATTAAATAATATTGTAGACGGAAAAAATATAAATGGTAAGAAAACTACTGTAATGCATACATTTCTACCTATTTCTCGTCCTTCAGGCTTGAGCATTGTTAAACAACCGCAATTTTTAAATTATTTACCATTAAAAACAAACACACTTTCAAAAATGACAGTAGAAATAGTTGATGAGGATCATCATGCTGTAGATTTGAGTTAAGAAAGATTAATAATTAAGATTAATAATTAAGATTAATAAAATTTCAATAAGAGAAGTAAAATAAGATAAAAACTTTCTTGAGTATATAAAAATGGAGGAGATAGTTGATGAAAAAAAATGGATATATGTATTGGAGGAGATAGTTGATGAAAAAAAATGGATATATGTATTGGAGGAGATAGTTGATGAAAAAAAAATGGATATATGTATTGGAGGAGATAGTTGATGAAAAAAAATGGATATATGTATTGGAGGAGATAGTTGATGAAAAAAAATGGATATATGTATTGGAGGAGATAGTTAATGAAAAAAAATGGATATATGTATTGGAGGAGATAGTTGATGAAAAAAAATGGATATATGTATTGGAGGAGATAGTTGATGAAAAAAAAGATTATTAAATGGCATTAGTAAACTTGAAAATATTACTGAAAAAAATAATACTTTCAGTACAAATTTTTTATTAGGTGAAAATTTACCATTAAATAATATTCCAGTATTAGGTTGGCTTCTATAAAATATATATTTACATAAATATATATTTTATTTACTATTTAATAAAGATAAAGGAAAATAACAACAATTAAAACTACTTCTATATTCTCCAGATTCGATGACAAATCTATAACAACAAATTTATGCGGTTTTGACCAAACTATTTTACAAAAATTTTTAAACTCCTATTTTGGCATATCATTTGAAACATGATCATTATAAATATGATTTACATTTTTTGAATCTTGTTTAAACAAGCATACAAAATTTGAATTTTCTCTTATCGTTCTTCTAGTTAGCATAAAATAATTTTGTGCAAAGTAGAAACAATCAACATTACTATGTCTTTCTCTTATATAGCATTTTTCACACTTGTTTTGCTTCGTCAGTTGTAAATCATCAAATATCATTAAATTATTTTTTTTAAGATCAAGATCTTCAGGTTCTGGGACTTCATCTGCTGTTTCAAAAAACTGACACTCCATATCTGTTTTCTCTTTTATTTTTTTTGAAACATCATTAATTAAATATTCTATCATTGCATTTTCTTTTTCAATATCATCTTGCATCAAAAATATATTAAAAACCACTTCTTTTGGTAATTTTTCTTTAAAACATCTTTCTATTATTTAAAATTTTTTTTGAAATAGAGATTTTCCAAAAACTTGTAAATGATTATAGTCTAACCACCCAGGTCTTATAAGTAAGTTAAACAATAGATTTGTCTTTCCACAACCTGACTTTCCTACAATAAGATCTCTTATACTTCTTGGTAATAACTCATTATTATTACAATTATTTTTATTTAGATTATATGATAAATCTACTACTTCCATTTTTTATATAAAAAATTTTTTTATATTAAAATGTAATAAAAAAAATAAAAATAGTTATAAAAATGTATTGATTAAATGTAGAAACAAAACAGATACACTAAACTTACAAAATGTTGTAAGTAGAAACAATAGAAATATGCTACGTGGAACTTGTGCTATTTGTGGCACAACAAAAACTCAATTTACAAAAAGATCAGCAAAAAGATCTGTAGGATCAAAAACAGGAGGTGATTTAGCCAATTCACTAAACTCAGTAACAAGTAAAATAAAATTACCATGGGCAAAGTTCCCAGGTGAAATGCATTTACCTGGTATGAATTTTGCAGGACCTGGAACTAATTTAAATGAAAGATTAACTTCTACTGATGCACCTAAAGAATGGAGTAAGCCTGTAGCCTAAAGAATGGAGTAAGCCTGTAGCCTAAAGAATGGAGTAAGCCTGTAGATAGAGTTGATCAGCTTGTAGTCATGATCTTGCTTATAAACATTTTACTCCAAGTAGAAATATAGCTGATAAAATGATGATTGAACTAATGAATGCTATAAAAAACCCTACAACGCATGAAAGAATTGAACAAAGTATTATAAAACCCATTATATCAACTAAAGCAAAGTTTGGTATGAGTGTTAAAAAGTCAAAAAACTACCAGCGATCAGTAAAAAAGCAAAAAACATAGATCTAAAATGGACTGATGAACTTGCAAACGAACTTCATCGACCCGTTGTAAAACATTTCAGAAAAAGAAAAATAATTGTAAATGGAATCGATGGCATATGGGCTGTTGATTTAGTTGACATGCAAGTTTTTTCTAAATTCAATGATGACATAAAACACTTATTGATGGTGGTAGATGTATTTTCAAAGTATGGATGGATCGTTCGATTGAAGACTAAAACTTGAGTTGAAGTTGCTCATGCTTTAACTAAAATATTTAAAGATAGAAAGTGTACGAAATTGTAGGTAGATAAAGGCTTAGAATTTTATAACAAGCATGTTAAAGCATTAGGTATGCAGTTGTATTCTATTAAAAATGAAGAGAAAATTTGTGTAGTTGAACGTTGGAATAGGACGATGAAAGAGAAAATGTTCAAGTACTTTTCTGCTAACTCTACAAAAAATACATTAATGTTTTAAATGAAATAGTAAGTAAATACAACAAGACAAGACACTCTTCAATTAAATTGACACTATTTGAAGCTAGCAATAAAAATAATGAGAATATGGTTTGGCTTAATTTAAATGGCAAAGTGAGATCATATCCTGTTCAACCAAAGTTTTCAATAGGTGATAAAGTTAGAATAACTAAAAAGAAAGGAGCGTTTGAAAAACGGTACACACCAAGATGGATTAAAGAAGTATTTACTATATCACAAACTCAATTCACAAATCCACCAACATATAAAATAGCTGATCATAATAATGAAGAGATGCAGGGCACTTTTTATGAACAAGAACTGCAAAAAACGAATCAAGAGATATTTAGGGTTGAAAAAATTATTCGTAAAAGTAGAAACAAGTCGTTAGTAAAGTGGTATGGGTATCCTGAGACTTTTAACTCATGGGTTGATAATAAAGACTTGATGCAACTGAACTAGTATAAAGTAATTCTATGCCACATATGACAAAGATTTAGATTTTAGTTGAACATTGAACTAAAATTGATTTAAAATATAATCTATTAAAATATTTCATAGATTATAGATGAGCTAGAAACTATGGTTATGATGAACCATAATTAAAAAATTGTGTTTTTTTATGACAATGCGTGAATTTTATGACGTGAATTTTATGACAATGCGTGAATTTTATGTCGTGAATTTTATGACAATGCGTGAATTTTATGACAATGAACCAGAAATTATGCTTATTATACACTTAGAAAATTCAAAAAATTATGGATAAAAATATGGTTGAAAAAAATGAGCCAGAAACGGCAATTCTCTACTACTCACACAAAAATCGTTGTTTGATTTGCTAGCAATTAGTTCTCTTTCATAGAGGAGAAGAAGAATAAAAAAGTTTATCTGCTCAGTGTAAGATGTATCGAGGGTATTTTTGACTATAATGTTGAAGTAGATACCATCTTGTAGTAGATACCATCTTGTCTACCATTTTTCTACCATCTTAAATTTCTTCGACAGCTGCATTTCGGATGACATCACATTCTCTGATGAACTCATTTTGAGAGAAGGGGGAGAGGAAATGGACACACATTCTAGAACCCTTTTTGTTGATGACGTTTTACAACTTCCAGGTGGAATGAATGACGGAGTTGTGGCGACCAATTAGCTCCATATCGACAAAAAATTTCATTTCCTTTCTCATTCACGTGTGTTGTTTCACCTGCAAGCATAATTGTATATAATAATTATAATTAAATTATTACAATAAATATATAAATAATTAATATAAAATTGATATTGAGAGAGCCTTATGATAAATTACCTAAAAAAGCTAAATTTCTATAAGCAAAGAAAAGAGTACATCCAAAGTTCACGAAGAATTGTCCTCTATTTAACTGTCTCAAAATTGATTTGCTTCTGAAGCTCTGAATCTATACCAGTGAAGCTGGTAAACGAACTTATGTCTCTTTCCAATCAATATAGAACTTTTAGGCTGGATTGATGCTACTTTACAAGACCAATGAGTTTCCTTCATTGATCCCTGACATCTCCGTTCCAGCATAAAAGGGACAATTCCTTGCTTTTAAATACTGCTTTTGAACACAAAAGAGAGCAAGGAAAATAGTAGAGAGCCTTAGGGTCAAGCTCCAAACCAAAAAGGCTCTTTCTGTATTTTCTTTATTGGTCAAAGACTGATAAAACACATTCAAAGTAAAGATTCTCTTCCTAGACTCACGGGGATAATCTCGTTGTTTTAAAGTATGTGAAGTAGGTTTCTTTAAAATGATTGTATCTCAATCTTTAAAATGATTATATCTCAATCAAAAGCCACAAAGATGCGTCAGCATTAATTATTACCAAGTTAGGTTTAGCATAACATCCTCTTGTGTTGGATAAATTTTCTACTTCTAATTCTAATGAGTCAATTTGAAGTTTATTTAACTTAGCTTCAGGGGAATTATTTGAGGCCCCAGATCTACAGTTCTTCGAACCACACATTTTGAGTTCAGCAGGTTATCTATAAAATCATGCTAATTTCAAATAATAGAACTCGAGTAATTTGTAAATTGCCTTAACTAGACCAAGTAGTAGAATAAATTAAAAATCTTTTTTTGTTGTGGTCAAATTTCAACATTTTTACCCCGTAGACTATATTTTATGACCGTTATAGGTCATTTTATCTACTATAGATCTATGTAGCTATAGACCGTTATATGATCTCTATGTAGCAATAGACCGTTACAGGTCCGTAGCTACATAGAGAAATTCATCGTGGTATACGAACATGTTTTTTATTCGCAGTGTAAAAAGTTCAAAACTTTAAGTTAAAAATAAAAAATAATAATGAAGAACATTGAAAAAATGATTTCAACTAAACTTGAAGAACACAAAAAAGCATACTTAAAGAAACAGAACGATTATTAAAGAAGCAGGAAAAAACATTTACTTCCATAATAAGTGCAAATCTTAAAATTATTACTGATAGATTAGAAAGATAATAACAATAATAAATGGAAAATATCAAATATGGAAAAAGATATCAATGACATTAAAGAAAGTCTTAATTTTTAAGAAGATAAAATATTATAAAAATTATCACATATAAAAAAATACTATAATTATGAAGTAAATATATTAAACAAAAAAAAAGTAGAGTTGAAAAATCGATCAAGACGAAATAACTTAAGAATAAATGTTCAAGTTGATACAATTTTGTTCTGACTTGTTCTGCACTTGATACAATTTAACATTTCAGTAAAAAAAATTGTTAATGTATACTCAGTGTTAGTGGCCTTCGGGTCCTTCTGTTATTTTCAAAAATAAATAATTTAATGTCTTCATTATGCAATGGCCAGTTCCTCTAAGATGCTTTACTGCATTGAGAATTTTATTTTTATCTTGGAAATTTAAAAGTTTTAGAACGATTGTTCTCGGTTTGTTATGATTGTGTTGACCGATACGATGAGCTCGTTCAATCACCACTTCACTTGTTGTTTTAAGTTGTTTTTTAAACTTTTACCGCTTTTTCGCAATCATCACAATTTTTTCCAGGTGTTTTCTCCAAGTCTTGTGAATCATGTTATTTAGGTGGTGCACGAGACACCACCTAAATAACATGATTCACAAGACTTGATTAATCATTGCAGTGAGCAACAACATGAACTGTACAAGAATCTGTTTTTTCGTCTGTAATTTTTAAGTCGCTGCAGGTGAAGAAATCGCTTAATTGTTGACCTAGTCTTAGAAAATTCATGTAGAAATTTCGCTCTACCATCTTGCTGCTTGATGTTTTGTTTACAGTTTTAACAAGTTTCTTTAATCCGTTGTTAGACAGGCCCGTATTTAATTGCACATTTACAAGGGCTACAGTGGTCAATTTCGGAGCACTTGATGGTGTCTGCGCACTACTTTGACCTAAAACCAAAACATGCATATTTTATAGTTACAATAAACTTTGTTTATTAGGCTTGTGTAAAACTTTCAAATAATTCGTTTTTAAAGAAATTAGAAACTTGTCAAAAATATACTTCTTGAAATCTATCTAGTGTTATTTCTTAACAGTCAACACTTTATATCAATATATATGTTAAAATTAAGTATAAATGTTTACCAGGGGTAACTGTAAGTGGAGGCCCGCCGGATGCTTTAGCCAGTAGAATAGTTCCTTCCGGAGATAATTCTTTATTGAAAATAATTTGTTTGGATGATTTGGTATCTTTTGCTGCTAAAGATTGAATATTTTCCCTTATTATTATTTGAGAGCATTGGTGGGGCAAACCTTTTCCTAAAGGGCTGAGGCATTTGCTGCAACGCACCTTTGGTTTTTTCTCAATAAGGTTTGCTCTATAAGAAGATGTTTTTCATGCAGCTTTGAACGACCAATTTGGCATGTTAGGCAACAACACATCGTGCCTCTTGTTTCAGGTCTCACTTGTATTGACTTAAAATGAAACAAAGGAGGGAGTGCAACTTCTTTTCCCTCTTGTTTCCGGCGCAAAGTAATTCTACACGATTCGCAGAATCCTTTTGGTACCCGAGTATCACTGATATTGATCTTGGTCTTGTACAGCTGGCATATTCGATCTGCTTGAAAAGTAGTAAGCTGTCTTAAACATTATTTCACACAGAGCAAGCACACAAACTTTTGATTTTCATAATGATTCTTTGCTTAATTTGGCATCGTGGCAATTCACGAAATCAAACTCTGTCTTTTACAAAATTTGGCATAAATTTATATTTGATAACAATCCACTTAACATAGTAACACATATTCTCAATTAAAAACTATTAAAATAAAGGAAATATTTACTTGATTTAATTAAGGTAATATTAAATTACAAGGAAATAATTCTTGAATAGTTCTTTCCTTACCAGGAAACAATTGTTTAAACTATTTATGTAAGGAAATTACAATATTGATATTTGTCGCACTTTTTAAACTAATGATACGTGTCACACGGGTTGTTTTATTTCAAAACAACCCTTCAACCGAATTAGTTATTTAGTTAGAGTAATTTTCCTCCGACTGGCCCTCCAAACTTTGTATTGGTCAGATATCTTAGTTAACTAATCTAAATTTTTTAAGTCAATTATCTTTGTCAATATAAAAAATATTTTGTTTTTTCACAGTTGCTCTGTTTTCAGATAAATAAATATTTTTATTTTCTATGTAGGTATCCCTAGAAATCCTTCTTAACCGTTTTTTTAGAACTTTTTTGCATTCTGTCAGTAGTTTATACCTTAGGAA
This sequence comes from Hydra vulgaris, assembly GCF_022113875.1. Taxonomy (NCBI): domain Eukaryota; kingdom Metazoa; phylum Cnidaria; class Hydrozoa; order Anthoathecata; family Hydridae; genus Hydra; species Hydra vulgaris. The sequence continues at coordinate 1,787,970 of NC_061156.1, forward strand.
ATGTTGGTATTACATAGTTTATACCTTAACAAAAATTGTTGGTATTACATAGTAGAACACTCATGTAACCGTTATTTTAAAAATGGTGACCGAATTTCAAAGAAATCGGTAACGCTTTGAGGTATAAGTAGCAAAAACTGCAATAAATCATACACCAGTCATCCAATCAGGCTGAAATTTTCTCCAGAGTTTGGTGTGACTATTGGCTACATTTGCACCAATTTTTATCAAATTATATTGAGTGGTTCAAATTCTACAAGTGTTTTTATATTTCCGTATAAGTGGTGTTCTTGGGACAGCTAGGTAGGCATTATAAGGATCCGTGCTAACCGTGTTAAGACATAAACAACTTTATGAACGTATATTAAAACTAATAATTAAAAAAATAATAATAATAAATTAAAAAAAAAAAATTAACTTCAAAGCAAAGTATATATTAGATTTTATTTATATTTCGTACATGTCTGTCAATATATTAAGTATAACAAGCCATGTAATTATATATTTATGTGCATCAAATACAGCTCTTTTCTCTTTTTGATTATCTAATAGCTTTTTATATGTGACTCTAATGCTACTAAAGTACGTTACATTGTTAATATGTGACTCTAATGCTACTAAAGTACGTTACATTGTTAATATGTGACTCTAATGCCACTTCGACTTTGCTAAACTGAAGTTTTTTAATAAATTATTTTTAAACAAAAATATCGCAACTAAAAACGGTTACTTGATGAAAAAATAACCCGGTGGGAAATGAGCTAGCGACTAGCTAGCTTTATAGCGATTTTCTTTTTCTTATTTTATTATTTACTAATGTCTCTAAGATCTTTAAAAATTCGATTTTTAGTGTTAAGTCTATTATAATTATGAGAATAATTGAAGTTTAAACATTGCGATTTTGTAGCAATGTGTCGCTAGCTACATATCGTAGCTTTGTAGCTAGCTACAAAGTATCTACAAATCTATAGCTGGTTGATAGCTACATACCAAAAATTTTTCGATAGCGATTTTATTACGATATGACAGTAGCTACAATAGCCAGTGAGTCTTTAGCTTATTAAGCTACCTGTCCTCGTAGCCAAATAACCAAATCTCTACAAATATCGATAGCTTTCGCTAACTTAAAAAAGCTAGCGATCCTCGTGGCCAAATCGCTGTCTTTATCGTAACGATTATAGCTAGCTATTCACAAGCCGATTTCCCAACGGGAAGACCACATGGTCTTCTGCAAATTTTCAACGTTCTTTTAACAGAGTTACTTTTTTATATTTATTATTTGTGCTAAATTTATTATTTGTACTGAAAAAAGTTTCTCTTATATGTACGATACTTTATTTTATACATGGTAAACGAATCAGTTTGTATTATCATCGCGTATTTGTAAAATATTGATTAAAAGAAACGATAAAAAGAACAAAAAAAAAAAAATGCTATTTTATTTTTACTAGGGGGTAGGGATGACACTTTTACTTATTTTAATGTAAAAACGCGATTTACTTTTAAGCGTAAATTACTTACATAACTAATATTAAAATATATATTTCACTTACATTTAAAAGTAATTTTTTTTTAATTGCATAAATTATATTACAAGTAAAACTTAATTACATAAATTTATTTACTTAAATTCGTAACTGTTACTTAAAAAAGTATTTTTACAAGTAAAAATAAATTATTTTTAAAGTCGTTCAAAAAGTAAATTACTTTTTCTGGTAAGTCGTTAAAAAGTAATTTACTTTGAAAAGTAATTTTTTTAGCGACTCCGACTCCGAATCCGCTAAAATTGTCGCAACTCCGACTCCAACTCCGGCTATATATAAATTCTTTGAATTCTATATATATATATATATATATATATATATATATATATATATATATATATATATATATATATATATATATATATATATATATATATATATATATATATATATATATATATATAATATATATATATATATATATATATACTGTAGCTGCTTAGCTAAAAAATGTTAATTGGAAGAAGCAAAAGTGGATGGCGTGGTGCCAGTAAGATGGTATCGATATGATCTAGTCTCAATTAAGTTAGTCGCAGGTAAGTGTTTTAAAAAAGTTTTACCGTTTATTTTTAGACTAATTTTTTAATGTATTGTGCTTGAAGAACGTTGTTTATTACATATTAAATTAAAATATTTATTTTCAGACGAAAAATAAAACCTGTAAAAAATTTCTCTTTATATTTACTTGTTCAAGTGCCAGTGAAACGAACGATAGAAAAAAAGGAGCATTCAGTAGGCTTGCAATTTTTTTTTATATATTTTTAAATGATCTGAATAATTTTGTTGTTTTTATTTAGTTGAATGATGAATTTGTTTATACAAAAGATTGGTTCTTCAACTTTTATGTTAAATATGTTATTTCCTTATTAACTGTTGTCTGTCATTAATAAAGCAATTATAAAAATATACATAATGACAAATTTAGACAAATTTTATAAGAAAGTGTACCTGGAAAGGTACACTTTTTTATATCTAAACATCATTGCAACTTTCTAGTCTTCATTTTTGTTTATGTGTATTTCATCTGTGTTGCTAATGATATCGCCAGTTTTTATAATTTTATGTTGTTAAGTAAAGTATCATTATGTTTCAGGCTAAAATAGAGCTATGAATAATACTTTTATCCAGTTTAAATGAATAAGAACCCTCAACGTGTATTAGCTGAATTATCTTTTTGTTTTGTCTTTAGTCAATAACGGATTTTTAAATTGAAATGAGTCTACAACACTTAATTTCAGCGAAATTCAATTAAAAAATCTTGTTATAGAAGACAGAAAAATATCAATATCTGTTTTCAATAACTTGGCTTTCATAGCAAATCTGAGAGGTGCAAATGTTTAGCTTGATTTAAGTACTACAAAATAAAATACATCGTTGTACAGTCATTTTGATGGTTGTAAACTTATTTAGCACACTCATTTTTATATATTTTTAGACTGTTTACCGTTTAACTCCTGTCTCAATCTAACCTAGTGGGTTCAAAAAGAAGGGACCGCGCTGGAAACATAAGACTTTTAAAGACGTCTTTTCGACGTCTTTTTTCTCACTAGGTCTTTCTTCCAGATCCTTTTGCTTGTTCGATAGATAGAGAGCTCTTGTATTGTTTTATGACCATATAAACAATAGTTTTACTAGATTCAGATCATTTAGCGATTGATAGTAACGATGCAGAAGGATTTTGTAGATAGTTGTGCAGAATTTTTTCCGTTTTTCTAAATGTTTCAATGACATTTTATTTAAGAGAAACATTTTGACTTGTTTGTTGATATTTTTAATTAATTATGTAAAAAAAAATTTAGTCATGTGTTAGTGACAAGTTTTAAAACAAAATTCATTGTTTCAAATTTAACGATCTCATGCTTTAGTAAGATAAGAATAAACTTTGATACTTAAATCGCGCATCAAATATTTAAAATCATAGTATTAGTTAAATATTTAAAATCATAGTATTAAAGTATAATATCAAGCAATTTATGCAATACTGTAATGTTTTCATAAATAATTTTTTAATAAAGCATATTAAGAAATACTATTAAAGGATAGTATTTTGTTGAGCACAAAATTGGTAAAATCAACGACCTCTTTTTAAGCGTAAATTTAGAACTACAAAAACTTAACGCATTGGTTCAGAGCTAATAAGTTGTCATTAAATTCAAATAAAACCAAGTACATTTTATTTCAACTCACCAATAAAAAAAAACATTACCATCAACCTTACCTGCTTTGACATAGACAACTCAATTATTGAAAGAACTCATTCATCTAAATTTCTTGATGAGCACTTATCTTGGAATTCTCAAATAAACGCTATTAATACAAAAATATCTAAAAACAATGGTCTACTTTTTAAAGCAAGATATTTTCTGTCTTACGATATTTCAAAATTACTTTAATTTTCATTTACACACTGCTATCTATCATACGCCAATATTGCATGGGCTAGTACCCATAAAAGTAAGCTGATTTCCATACATCGACGACAGAAACATGCTTCTAGAATGATATTTTATAAAGATAAGCTTACTCATGCAAGTCCATTACTTAAATAGATGAATGCTTTAAACATTTACCAAATCAACATATATCAAAATATATTGTTTTTGTTTAAAAATAGAATGGGAATCGTCCCAAGTCGATTCAAAAATAACTTTTTTAATACTAATATAAATAAATTTAGTACTAGAGCAACTGGAAACTATATTGTGTTTATGAAAAAATAAAAACTCTCCCAATTTTCTGCAATTTATTGTGGTCCTTACTTATATAACAAATTAATTTCCAAAATATTCACCAGTATTTCTTGTAGAAAATATTAATTTCTTAAAAACCAAATTAAAAAAACTTATTCTAGAAATAAATAATTACATGGAAATATTCAAATTTATTACGAATAATTAGAAAAATAATAATGTAAAAAAAAAAACAAAAAAAAAAAAACAACAGAAAAAACTTAAAAAAAAAGTAAACTTAATTTGTTAATAGTATTTATAATAATAATATAGTATTTCATGAAATTAATAATAAGGGTTCTCAATGACAAGACTTACACAGTTTTCTGCGAGTTTCCCCCTGACTACAAAATTTAAGCTAACTTATTTTTATCCCGTTTCTTTTTCACAATACAGTTAGTAATATTACTTAAATTTTCATACCTCAAATATATCTCAATATTTGAGGTAAGTATTTTGATGTCTCTAGTTATATAAGAAGTATTTTTTTGAATGTATTTGTTGTTATGTATTGTAAAAACTTGTAAATACTATGTAGTCTTAAAAATATATGAATTAAAAAAAAAAAAAAAAAAAATTTCTTTTTTATTACGTTTTGGCAATTAAAAAAAAATACAAACATTTTATTCATTTAAAAAAAAAAACACGAGAGCCGAGAGCCGCTCGATTTTTGCGGCTTCGGCTCCACCAAAAAACAGCGGCTCCCCCGCTTCACGGCTCCGGCTCGGCTCCTCAAGCCTGAGTAGGATACTACAGCCTAAATATTAATTGGTAAATTTTTGGAGAAAACTTGAGGTTGATGGTTTGTGTAATTAGTTGTTTAATTTATTTTAATGTAACTATGTAATTGTTTATGTTTATGTAACCATGTGATCTTTATGCTTATTTATTTATTGACTCTCTTCGTCACCCAAAATACAGGTTAAAGAAACAAAGTGTATAATAATATATAAATATACCTATATAAAATAGTTAGTTTATGCAATTAAGTTTATTAGTCTGAAGTCTAATTATTAGTCTGAAGTCTAATTTAGATTTTTTTTGGTATACCTTTTTTCATTAAGTTTTTAAATATGATTCTTTGTTTTCTGATATTCCATAATATAACTTATAGACTAATTAATTTGATTCTTTGTTTTCTGATATTCCAGAATATAACTTATAGACTAAATAATAACCATGTTTAGATTATGAGATGAGCAATGCATATACAGGGGTAGTAGTTATCAAATCTTTAAATAATTTTTTAACTCAACCTTTTTCTCCGCTTATTACTTTCGCGCCATCATAGCATTGGACTTGCTTCTTCTTCAGATAGCATTTATATCATAGAACTTGCTTTTTTTTCTTGCATAGTCAGCCAATCACTCGCCGGTTCTGTTAATCTTACAACAGTTTTATCTGTTGCACCAAAAAACCCAAGGAATGATTTTTAAGTTACAGTTTTTAGAATTCAAATATATCAAACGTATAACTATAGAGTAACCCTGTAACCCTGACTAAACCTAGCCTTAACCCTGACTATGTAATGTGATCAACTCGGCTATGTTTTGCATAGAACGGACATTTCTACATTTTTGTGATTAAATGACTTTAGACTGCTTTTGACATGTCAAAAATGAGCTTATTTAAAGTTTTAAGAATGAGTTTGTGGAGCGGGCAGGTAAACGTGTAACCTCTCGCAAAATTGGGTCAAATTTAGCTTGCATAGAAACCAAAGCCAAAAAATTTTCTCCTTTACATTCACTCTTTGATATTATTTCACGGTGTCCTCAAAAAGGACTGGTATATAATTGCTGATACATCATTTCTGATACATTATTGCTGGTACATCATTGCTGGTACATCATTGCTGGTATATCAAATTCTTTTTACAAACTTATTAAAGTTTGAAGTTTAAAACACACTAACTTCCCGGCAAACTTTGCTGTAGTGGATTTGGTACTATATACAGTGGACCTATATTGGTATTTTGAGTGGTTTATTAGAGTTTTGCTTATCGGTAACTTAGTGGACCATCTGGCCACTTATAGACCACTTCGTGGTCTATAAGTGGCCAGCCAGTAACTTACCAACATGTGATATAGTGGCTAGTCATTGACTAGCCACTTTCATTGGCTGCCACTTATAGACCACTAAGTAACCGGTGAGAAAAACAACAGTGGACCGTACAAAATGCCTATATTGGTCCACTGAAAACCTGCTGTAAAATGTTTTGAGTTATTTAATAAACAGTTTGAATTTTTAATAAAAAACAATTAAATTGCAATTCAATTAAATCAAATTTTCACTCTAATTTTATTAAAAAAAACAAAAAAGTTTTTTTAATAAAATTAGTCAGGTTAAGTCAAATTTTCCTGTGAAAGGATCTACGGGTTCTTTTGTTGCTTGGGACCCCTTTCACTTGACAACCCTGTAAATATGGTTTCTTTGCCACTGATAAAGCTCTAGTAGCCAAGGGCGTAGTTTGAGTTTTTTTTATACGACTGTAACTGCGACTAACTTGAAAACTTTTTTTAGTATTAACTGCATCCAACTTAAAAAACTTTTTGAGAATTAACTGCATCCAACTTAAAAAACTTAACCAAAAAATTTTTAATGACTCGAATTTTGTCGCGGAAACGTGAATAAGTGCGGGGCATTAAGTTTTGCGGATTCTTAGTCACCATTAAAAAAAAATAGAACGAAAACAAATATATTGCAATAAGCTGGTTCAAAACAAAGCCTTAAAATTTCTTTTATTTAATCAGTCATAATTAAATTATATACAGCTACCCGGAAATTTGTTTATACTTTTTTTTAAAAGTTTGTTTTAAAATGAATTTATTCTTTATAGAATGTTATAAAGATGACAAATAGGTTTTGTTATAATTTTGAACATTATCATCAAGTTTTAAAATACTTTCCTTTGATTTTCATCACTATCTTTTTATATGATTGAGAAACAGAATAATATCTAGTCTTAAAAAAAAAATTAAGGAATTGAAAAAAGGTGTTTCTAGTGGCATAATAATTGTATTTCAACTCTATTTAAGTGGATCAGGATATAATTATTATTTCCTGATCCATAATTAAAAAACAAAATTAAAGAATTGAGAAATGGTGTTTCTAGTGGCATAATAATTGTATTTCAATTCTATTTAAGTGGGTCAGGATATAATTATTATATCCTGATCCACTTAAATAGAATTGAAATACCATTATACATACATATTATAATAATATCTATCATTGACATCAAAATTTGTGCCCAATTTTACAATCATTGTTATATATGTTCCAATAAACTTTGGAACAAAGATATAGTAAATTTTTTTTAATATATCAATATTTGAAACCATGAGCTTTAAACATTTATGCTTAACATCCATGTTTCCACCTCCTTTTTGACAGCAAGTTATAAGATAGATGTATGTACTGAAGGCCCTGGCAGCAGGCTATCTCAGTTTGACGTCAGAGATGTTATCTAAATATGCATTCATAGTTAACTGCTACTGTTTGTTTAGGGCTGCACAGTACTCATGTATTTTACTTATTTTAAGTTTTGCAATACAAAGTTTAATCTAGATTGTTTATAATGATTGTTTAAAGTTTAATGAAAGTATTTATTGTAAAGCTTTTAAGTAAATCTTTAGAACCAAATTTCCAAAATATAAGGATATTTTAACAATTAATATTTTAAAAAACATACTTTATTTTATATAATTATTTTGCTTTTGCTTTTTAGGTGAATAGTTTTTTTTAATGGCTCCCTCAGCAGATGTTAAAAGAATTGCTATCAAGAAAGAAGGATACTTTCCTATTTTGTATCATTTATACCCTGTAAGTAATAATTTTTTTTGGTTTATACTCACAATTTTGTTATTGTTGTTGATCTTATTTTAATTATTTTTCTGTATTTTTTTAGAATAATATTTTTTAGAGTTTAAAACCTATGGTTTTATATTTGTGTGATTTGGACAGGTTTCCATAATGTCATTAATTAATGTTTTTTTTTTTTTCAAGGTTTAATGCTTGTTTCTACATAACTGGGGTTTGGACAGGGGTCAGCAATGTCATTATTTGTTAGATGAAATGGATTTGCTAAAATTGATTTTTTACAACTCAATTCTCATTTCAGACTTTACACATTTTGCAGACCATGAATTTTGAACATTATACTACCATCAAGAAATAAAAAATAATAAAAAAGAGGAGTTAAAGAGGAGATTTTATAATATTTTTAACTTTTTAGAGGATAATAGAGGATTTTAGAGGAGGTTTTTGAAAAAAAAAGGCTTTAAAGGAATTTAGAGGAGCTATGGCCACCCTTTATATATATATATATATATATATATATATATATATATATATATATATATATATATATATATATATAATATATATATATAATATATATATATATATATATATATATATATATATATATATATATATATATATATATATATATATATATATATATATATATATATATATATATATATATATATATATATATATATATATATATATATATTGATATATATACATATATATATATATATAAATATATATATATATATAATATATATATATAATATATATATATATATATATATATATATATATATATATATATATATATATTGATATATATACATATATATATATATATAAATATATATATATTTATATATATAATATATATATATATATATCCCTTTACTTCACCAAATCAAACCAAAAATAAAAAAAATTATTAAATGTTTTTTTTTTTACTTCTATAGTATACTATTTCATGTCCAAAAAAAATATTTATACTTTTATGATTTATTTAAAAGATATGGACATGTTGTTGTACAACAACATTGCGAAAATTAGGTATAAAAACAACACAAATTTTAAAGTAATTTTTGGAATAAAATCATGTTAAAAACAAATAGACATTAATGTAAATATTAATGTATATTGAAAGATATTTAAATTCCCATTCAAATGTTAAAAACTCTAGCTGTGGAAACTATAAAAACAATTGCAAGAGGTAACCAAACACAAGTGGACTTTACATTTTTCACAAAAAATACGACTATACCCAGACTTGCAATGTTTGCATCGTTGCTGTTTTTCAGAAAAGTTAGGCAAGTGACCAACATTGTCTAAGCAGATTTCCTTAGCTGGAGCATTTACTGCGCAGCGTTTTTTTTTTTACAACAGGTGTATAACTTCTTGGTCTGCCTCGAGAAACTTTTTTTTCTCTTAATAAAGAGTCTGCGATGCGTGTTTGGAACTCTAATAGTTGAATTATGTTTTTCCTGGTATATCCATTTTGTTTACAATGCCTTTTATATAAAATCCAACCATTCACTATTGCTACATTGATACAATAATAAATTATATGCATATACCATTTTTTTGTACCTAGCTTAATTCTATACAATGCCATCAACATATCACATAGTCAACCCCACCCATATGCTTATTATACTGATGTATCATATCTGGGCAAGACACTTTTACAACAACTTTGTCTTTGCTAGACCAGCGATTAGTTGAATCTCCTAATAATGGACCAATAAATGTAGATGCTAGTTGTACCACTCCATTATCCATCCAACGTATAACTGTTATGTTAGAATTAAAATCGACCCGGTAATCTAATGAGCCACGTCCCATTTTTTCTAGTTCTTTTTTTTTAAAAATTTCTTTTTCAGCACCATGCAAGCGGTTATTACGAATGGTTCCAACAGCCCATATTCCAAGATCCTTAAGAGTGGTAAACAATTTTATGCTTGTAAAAAGATTATCCATGAAGATTTTATGTCCAATATTTTTTGGCAAATGTGTAACGAGTTTAAGCACAGCTGCTCCAACTTTACCATATTCTTTAGAAATATCAGTATTTTCTTCCTTGCCAAGATAGATAGTAAAATCATAAAGCAATCCGCTGACTCCACATCGTGCCCAGACTTTTATGCCCCATTTGTGTGGCTTCTTTGGAAGATATTGTCTGATCGGACACATTGATTTTGTGGGAATAATTTGCTCATCAATAGACTGACATCCTTCTTGTTCTACTAACCTGCACATATCAAGAACAGATTGCACAATTGGTCTAACTTTGTACAAATGATCATATTCTGCTGTGCCTTTTTTTGGCATGTGTGTGTTATCATTTACATGAAAATATTTTTTTAATAACTCAAATCGTTTTAAAGCCATAACTTCTGCAATTGATGCACATTTAGTGTGTTGAGACCAATACATTCTATATTGTGGATATTTTAGCACGCCCATAGTAATTAGTATCCCAATAAACTGTTCAATTTCATCACAATTAGTATTAATAGATTTTCCAGTTATTTGCACAGAATATAAGTTTGTCTGATCAGCAATGACTTTGAATAGTGCTGCATTAAAAAATTCATTGAAGTATTGCCTTGGTGACCATTCCAAATGTGGAGTCTTCTCGAATTCTCCACCTTTAAAACTAGAATCAACATTGTGAGATGATTACTTGCGCCAACGATAATCATTTTTACTGCCTCTTCCTACATTTTGTTTGGTTATGACATTCTTTTGTACTATTTTTTGGTTTCCTTTAGATTTACTTTTATGACTATGAATACTCTCATTATCAAAAGCTTCTGTTTCACTTGTTGATTCATTCCTAGATTCACTTTCTGATTCAGTTGATTCATTTTCTGATTCAATAACAAAATCAACTTCATTGTTTGGTTCGCAATAAACTGGTTTAACTATGTCAGTGTTTTCGTCATAACTTTCAGATTCACTTTCGGAAAATTCACTTAATTCTGGGTCAGGAAGATAAATAACATTGACAATTCCTTGTTCACCATTATCAGTTTTAAATCTTTTTTTATTATAAAAATTATTGACCCTTATACAAGTCATCTAAAATCATAAAATTTGATATTTATACTATAAAAATATAAATTCTATGTGAATATATATTTATATATATAAATAAATAAATATATATATATATATATATATATATATATATATATATATATATATATATATATATATATATTTATATATATATATATATATATATTTTTTTTTTTTAATTTATATATATATATATATATATATATATATTTTAATTTATTTATATATATATATATATATATATATATATATATATATATATATATATATATATATATATATATATATATATATATATATTTAACAACATTGCGTAGATAATCTACGCAATGTTGTTGTACAACAACAAAGTAACTTTAATCATTTTTACTCATGAAAATTGTTATTTAAAATAAATTAAGTGTGAAATTAAAATAATAATAAATAATTTATATTATTTTATTTTTCTTATACTTTCTAGACAAAAATATATACGTAAATGCAAACACAGAATTTCAGAATTATACAAACGGCGTCACTACTACAGTTTTTCATCTTGCATAACATTATTACATGCAAAAAATAGTCCTTCAGAGCAGGAAAATAATTTAAATTTAAAGACTTATATGTCATTGTTGATTCTGTACAGTCTGCAAATTCAATGTTATCTTAATTTGGTTTATTTTAAAAAAATTTCTACTGTTGTTGTGCAACAACACCGCAGTAAAGGGATATATATATATATATATATATATATATATATATATATATATATATATATGTATATATATGTATATATATGTATATATATATATATATATATATATATATATATATATATATATATATATATATATATATATATATATATTTATATTTATTAAGGTGCTCTAGAAATGTATAGTGAAAAAATATTTTCCTCAAAATCTTGCTCCCTGTTCATTTTCCCATTCCTTTATCTATTTTAGAATAAGTAAACAAATTTCAAGCAATTTAATAGTCTTTAAGCCTTGCCACCAGCTCCCAAAATATTAATAGTTTGAAATTTTTTTAACGTAAATTTATGATATGTTATATTTACATTACATAACATTACGTTACGTAAATTTGACACAAATTTTTGGCAATTATTACATAAATGAAACAAAATAATTATAATATGAATATAATATAATTTAATAAATAATTAATTTATAAATAAAGCATATAAATAATAATTTTTAATTGATAATTAAATAATATATTATCCTTTAATTATCTGTTTTTATAATATCTTTCTTAAAATCACTTTTTTACTTGGACGCTACTCATCGCTTTAACCCAATTAAAGATAGACCGGTTTTAAAAACAGACATTGATATCTGGTTATTAGGAAAACCATTAACTCAATTGTTACCATCAAGAATTCCATCAAAGGGAGATGTCCTGCGTTTCTTTTTCTTTATAAAAGATGGACCCATGAAACATGCTAAACATGTCAATTGTAATGGTGCTATAGTAAACACGGTTATTGCAGAAATTCAAAATCAATAGGATAAAGGTGGAATTGCAGTTCAATGCAAAATAGAAACTGATCGACTTCGTGATAGTGAGCAGAAAAAAGAAGATATTGAATTTCTTATGGCAGTTAGAGATCAGAAGCAAGTTATTTTGGGATCAGAAGACAGAGCTTACAAAAGGAAAACTACACAGAAAATACAGAGAGAGAGAATTGAAATGACAAAAAGAATGGTTGAAGAAAAAAGAAGACAAAATCTTTCAGGAACAACAAGTACAAAACCCGAAACTATACATCCTGAAGTAAACTTGCAATCTGCAGATGACTCTAGTGTCACAGTTACAAGCAGTTCAGACAATTCTAAAGATGAAGATTTTGAAAACCCACATAAATCTGCTATGAAACCAAAAAATATTCAACCTGATAAAAACAGAGTATTTACACTGGCTCTTCCACGCAATCCATTCAAAAGTGAAAAAATTTCAGCAATGGCAGATCGCTTAAATTTATCAGCTGGTAAAAGAACAGCTTTCATGGCAGCTATAATTTCAGAGGGTGGTGCTGATTTGCAGTGTGTGACTTTATCAAAAACAAGCAGCAGAACAGCGGCTAAAAACGTTGAATAAAATATGGGGATGAAATGGAAACTACATTTGTTTCCCCAAAGTATGTTACATCACATTGGAATGGAAAAATTGTTCCAGAGGATGCTGAACGGCTAGGTGTTCTTATAGCTGGGATTCCAAACTGTAAAGAAGGTAAACTACTTGGGGTTCCAGTAATCTCTGATGGAACTGGTGCAACCATGGCTAACGCCAGCCATTCTCTTTTGATTCGGTGGAAGGTAAAACAATCAATTGTTGGACTAGTTTTTGATACCACAGCGTCAAATTCTGGGTGGAAAAATGGTGAATGCGTACAGTTGTAATTATTGCTAGACAAGAAGCTTTTCTATTTTGCTTGTCGACATCATGTAATGGGAAGAATTTTATGTTCTGTCTGGCAAAAGATTTTTGGTCTGACATCCAGTCCTGGCACTCCTGAGTTCAAAGAATTTAAGAAATCTTGGGAAACCATTGAAGGTCGATCAAAATTTAAAATTTTACATGATCTTCTGTTAAAGAAAACTGAGCCAGAGGTTGGTGAATCGACCATTCTTGCACTGAACAGGCATCTCTGGTATCTGACCAAAGAAACTGCTACTTTTTCTCTTTTTTCAAGTTTGGTGCCAGAATTGGAAAAGAAATAAATAGCCAGACAACTTATCAAAGTAAAGAAAGACATGCCACTGGATAAAGGAGTACCAGTTTTTTACCACAGTTAGTTTTATCCACAAAATTATTACATTTGATTGGCAAGAAATCTTGGCTCCTGTTCAACCTACTCAAAATTGAAACTGCCTGGTTACACTTGCCGCCAGCACAGTATGAAACAAGTATTGGTTTTCAAGAAGCAGCAATGCTTATTGGTCATGCAAAAGTTGTTAATGATCTTGCTGAAAGAGCCATGAAACTCATCACAGACTTTGCAAACACTTTAACTAAAGATAAAATACAGAAACAATATTTTTTACAGGCTATTGAAAAACACAGACACAAAGTGCCAGATTTTAAAAAAGGATCCCTGGGAAACATTTAAAAACTGTTTTTTTCTTAGAGACATCAGTACTAATTTAGCATATTTAAATCTTATAAAATAACCTTACTGAACTTTTTTCATTATGTTCATTGTTTAAATTAACAGTTTTTCTAAATTTTGAAAAAAAAATTTATTATATTTTCAAAGTTACAGTTTTTTCGTAGTATTTTTACTGTTAAATAATATGAAAAATGTTTTCTTTGTGGTAGCAAGGCTTACTGTTGTTTCTAAATCTTAAAGTATGATTTTTCTTATATTTTATGATAAAAAGAATAGGAAAATATCCAGAGAGCTAAAAAATTTTCCAGAGCAACCTAATTTATATATATATATATATATATATATATATATATATATATATATATATATATATATATATATATATATATATATATATATATATATATATATATATAAATATATATGTATATGTATATATATATATATATATATATAAATTTTGTTGACATAATTAAATTTATATATATATCTATATAAATATATATGTATATATACATATATATATATATATATATATATATATATATATATATATATATATATATATATATATATATATATATATATATATATATATATATACATATATATATATATATATATATATATATATATATATATATATATATATATATATATATATATATATATATATATATATATATATATATATATATATATATATATATATATATATATATATACAGAGCTCGAAATAATGGCCGATCAACGATCAAAGTTCGTCTACTTTTGGAAAAATTGACATTTTGATTGCCTAAAATTAAATCTTTATGATCAAAATTGATCGGCAGAAGTTCCTTGTCAAACTTTTGTAATAATTAATACAAAAACATTTTAAATTCAGAAAGTTAAAATTTAATTAGTATCACACTTATTTTGAAATGAATTATATTCTAAGTAAAATAATGTAGGTAAAAATGGCAAAACAAACAACTTATTTAAATTCTGAATAAAATAATTTAAAAAAAACGACAATGTTTTATTATAATTCTAAATAAAATGAAAGTGGCAAAACAAACCATTTGTTTATTTTCTATAATAAAATAAAATAAAAACGGCACATCGAAAATTAATTTATATTTTAAATAAAATAATTAGGATAAAAATGGAAAAACAAACATATTAATATTCTAAATAAAACATATATAAAAAAAATGGCAAAGTTTTATTTTTATTCAAAATAAAATAATTAAAATAAAAATGGCAAAACAAACGATTTATTTAAATTCTAAATAAAATAATTGAAATAAAAACGACATTGGATTTCTTTTAATTCTAAATAAAATAACTGAAATAAAAACAGCAAAAGTTTTAAATAAATTCTAAATAAAACATTTGCTTAAATTCTGAATAAAATTACTAAAATAAATATGGCAAAACTAATGTTAATTTAAATTCCAAATGAAATAATTAAAATAAAAACGGCAATGTATCATATATACTCAAAACAATACAAAAAGAAAAACGACAAAACCAACGGTATACTTAAATTCTAAATAAAATTAATAAATTCAAAAGGGCAAAACGAACGATTTACTTAAATTTTAAAGAGAATAAATAAAAATATAATTAGTTAAAAGTTATAAAATCATAACGGCAAAACAAAAATCATGTGAGGTAGGATCAAAAAAATTGTAAATTTTAGTAAAATTTACAATGCATTTTTTTGATCCTACCTCAAATGCGGAATGCCGAATGCCGACCCTAATTCCGAGGGTTGTATATATATATATATATATATATATATATATATATATATATATATATATATATATATATATATATATATATATATATATATATATATATATATGTATGTATGCTAGAGCAGCTAGGCTTGGGCAGTTATGACAGTGCTGAAATTTGTGAACTTGTAGGGATCTACATATTCAATGAACTATTCTATATAATTATAAAAACTGACATAGGGCTTTACTGTGGTGATAACTTGTTGATAATACGTAATTCTAACGACCAAGAAATGGAGTGATTGCGAAATATAATATTTTATATATAATTCAAAAATTAAAAGATATAGGATATCAAATAGATATAAAAACAAATTATAAATCAGTTAGCTTCCTCAATGTTACCTTTAATTTAGCCTAAAACACCCATAAGCCTTTCAAAAAACCAAACAATAATCTTCAATATATCCACACATCTTCTAAAAACCTATCACAAACACTTACCTACTTTAATATGCAACAGACTTTTGCAAAGTTCCTTAAATGAAGTTATATTTAATCAATCTTAAAACGAAATAAACAAGCACTATAAAATAGCGGATACAAAACTGCTCTTTTGAATATCAGATCAAACAAAAAACACCTAAAAAAAAATTGTAAACGCAATACAAAATTGTAAACGCAATATAAAATTGTAAATGCAATTTTCGAGGCCACATAAGGAGCCCTATGTTATGACCTAGGTTTAATTAACAGGACTGAGAAAATTGCATAGCTCATTGCTTGGGAGGCTGTGCTCTAGTGAGACTAATTTAAATTTTGCTATTCCTCCTTCTGATCTCAATGTTGTTTATTATCCTTTGATTCACAAAGACTCTAATAGTCACATGCTTGGCTTAAGGGTGTAGATACGCATTAATTCACCTATTTGTTGTGAAATCATGTTTGAATCCTTTGACCATTCCTTAATGTGCTTCCGCTTAGCACCTCTTCACTTTATAATCTTTCTCTTTGTTCTTTATCGTTCTCCTTCTTCCCAAGACTGCACTCTTTTAGATATAATTTCTGATCAAATTGACCATGCTCCCTCTCTTTACTCCTCTGCCAATATTGTTGTTATTGGTGACTTTAATGCTCATCACACTGACTGGCTTGTCTCTAATACCACTGACCCTGCTGGCACTAAAGCCTATAACTTCTGCATTTCTCAATCTCTTACTCAGATAGTTAACTTTGTAACTTGTTTTCCTGACCATCCTAATCATTTACCTTCACTCCTTAATTTATGTCTCGTCTCTGATCCTAGCTTGTGTTCAGTTTCTCCTTTTTCTCCCTTAGGTAGTTCTGACCATGCAATGATCTCTTTAAATCTTTTATCTCGTACTTCATTTTCAGACTCACCCTATCATTGCATTACTTACTTTAACCCTAAAGCTGACTGGGATTCTTTTCATGATTTCCTTCATGACGGTCCTTGGGCTAATGTCTTTTCCCTTTCAGCTGTAAAATGTGCCTCCTACCTAACCTCTGGGATTCAGGCAGGAATGGATGCTTTATTTTTTTTCATTGGTTCAAAGTCAAGCCTCATTCTACTCCATGGTTTTCACCCTCTTGTGCAGCTGTGATACCTAATTGTAATCATTTTTTTCATCTTTTTCAAAAGAACAACTCTCTTGAAAACAAACAGCTATTTATTATTGCAAGAAATCGATGTAAAAAGGTGCTGTCAGATGCTCCATTATTCTCAATTCACTAAATCTCATATCTTATCTCAAAAGTTAGGCTCTAGAGACTATTGGAAAATCTCCAACAGGGTTGCTAACAAAAGAAAGTCTAACAAAGCATCCTTTTGTCTTTTCTACAAATACTACTATGGCGGCTGCTCAAAGAAACTTTTATTTCTAGTTCCATCAACTAAAACTCATTCTCGCTTGACTTGCCATTTATCATTCTTATAGTGTATCTGTCCCTGCATGCTCCAAAAACTTTTTGTCTAGCTTTTTCCCCCGCACTTTAACCCTATGGAACTCTCTCCCATCTTTATGTTTTCCTGACTCATACAACCTTCAACTTTTTAAGTCTTCTATCAACCGATTCCTTGCTCTTAAACTCTATTCTTTTTTTCTAGTAACTACTAACTTAATAGTGCTTGCTTGCAGCCTTTTTTAGAGTGAATCAAAATTGAAGAAAAAAATAATGGTTTAATCCCCTATTTAACAAAGACATCTTATATAGACAAATATTGATAAAATGTTTTAAAATTTACTAGAAAAAAACTTTCCTTAAACACACAAACTTCACAAAATCTTTAACAGAAACATTGTAAATTCTTAGCTACAGCTGCACTGAAAATATTGAGAAAGTTATAAAAAACCACAATAAAAAAAGCTATCCTTCAATAATTCAAAATAATGACCCAAAATGCAATTATTGAAGTAAAATAGAATGCCTCCTGAATGTTAAATGCAACCCTCGGAATAAAGAAAAATGAGGTTGGCAATAAACTGCTGACCTCAAACTGTTAAAGGTCAGCAAATAGATTTGACCCAAAAGGGTTACCATAAAACATAGAAACGAGGTCAGCAATTTTTTGCAGATCTCAAACACTTTTAAGTTGGCATTGCCAAACGCCGAAATTATTACCAACTGATGTAAGTGCAAATCCATAAACATATACAAATGCATCATCACAACTAAAAACCAACCAAAGTTTATATTGGATTACTGGAAATGAAGATCAGTGTTGGCCTTTGAGGATGGCTTAAGTAAAGCGGTTAGAAAGAAACAATTTGATAATCTTAAAAACTTTCCCAGATACACTATATGAAACAAGCTTGTGGAGAAGACCAACATGTTAAACTTTGTCGAAAGCATTAGATTTGTCAAGAGCAATAGTCTCTCTACCTTTATCTAATGCACAATAAAATCTTTCAGTTGCAGCAGTTAACAATCCAGCTGTAGAGTGAGAAGATCAAAAACTGTATTGATTGTCTGATAGCAACAATATATATATATATATATATATATATATATATATATATATATATATATATATATATATATATATATATATATATATATATATATATATATATATATGTATATATGTATATATGTATATATATATATATATATATATATATATATATATATATACATATATATGTATATATATTGTTGTTTTATTGTATCAAGTTAAGATACAAAGTTGTTCAAGAGTGATCAATATAATGTATAGTTATTTACAAAATAGATCAGTATATAGTGTTTGATTATGTAAAAAAATACAACTTTGTGACGGTGTTTAAATTTTCATGACTTTTAACAATCATCAGCCATATTTATTCTTTAAATCAAGGAAAAACCCAAATGTATATATATATATATATATATATATATATATATATATATATATATATATATATATATATATATATATATATATATATATATATATATATATATATATATATATATATATATATATATATATATAAATCTATATATAAATATATATAAAAAAATAATCTATATATAAATATAAACTTGTATGCACTTCACAAGGGCAAGATTTGTTGGTGAAAATGATACTCATGCTCATCTGTCTGTTTTACAGGTTTTAAATATTTCATATCAGCTACAAGTTTACAACAAGTACCGTCAACAAGGTTGACTATGAATAGCAGGTTGGAAATGAACATCAGTACCAAGTTTGCTAAAAGGTGAAAAAGCACACGCAATAGAACTATTTATTGTGTTACTTTGATTCAGTTGCAAAACTGAGGTGATAAAACATCTTCGAGGAAAAAATAAAAGAATCTGGTCATGAAGACAATTGTTCTTAACAATTTTATTTTACATATTCTTAAGAACAATCTAAGGATAAGTACAAATCCATTTACAAAACAAATCTATTGATAATCTAAAAAATAAAAACATTATAAAGTGTCAATGTCACACTAAATAGGCGAATAATTACTCTCACACCATTTTAAAAATATGATTATGATCATATAAAAAAAAAGATAATTACAAATAAAATTAAGATAATAAAGTAAAATTGGTAATGTTATGTTCTAAGTTAAGGATTGAGGCAAAATATTTTTAAAAAATGAGTTGCTCCTTTGGCTAAGGTGGTCACTGGGGCAATAGGGAGATGAATTTTTGAAATTAAAAGAAAATTTTCTGTACACATACAATTACAAAAATTTGGTATTTTGATTGGTTTTTAAAAAAACCCAAAAAAACCTATAAAACCCCAAAATCCCAATAAAACCCAAAAAAAAAACCATTTGGGAGGGTTTTTTAAAAAATCCTGGATTTTTTCTATCACTGAGAACACCTTTTTATAAAATATATACTATCCCATCATCTTTTTATAAATCTCTATTTATAACAATGGTTAGGCGGGATGGTATTTTTAATTTACCGAATTTACCTGTTACTTTTTTTCTCCACTTTAGCAGTGTATATAAACAATCATTTTTCTAAATATGCACAAATATTTAATTGCAAATATTTAAAATTTAACAAATATTTAAAGTTTAATTTTATTGTTTTATTGTTGTTTACTTGTTAATTTTAAGGCTGCAAAGTTATCAGATGTCATAAAAGAGATTTGTTTAAAGTAAGCTTTTTTTTAAGCTTTTATTTTAAATAACAATGCTTTCTTACCATAAATAAATAATAACTACTGTGGAACTTTACAGTTTTTACATCATTGTATACATTTTTTACATTTTTTACATCATTATATAACTTAAAAGGTATATAACATGTGTTTTTGTATTATTTATATGTAAAAGTACATCTTATACAAGTTTTTCTTTATTGAATAAAATGTCAATACCTAATTATTAATTTTTAAATTACACTCTAAAATTCACAAAAATTTTTCGTGAATTTCTGTGAATTCTAGTTTTTTGGTTCATTTTTAAAATCCAGTATTAAAATTTTTAAAAGTAGTAAAATACAACTCATTATCAATGACAAGTTTTTTATGCTCTAAATATTTATCAGTACAATCAGGAATATGTTTTGTCTTTAAATAACAAAAGTTTGTTTTATTTTTTAATGTTTTCATGATGTCGGAGTGAATTTTTTTCCTGAGTTTGTTTTTTTTATGTGCAATTTCAGACTGGTTGTTAAGAGTTCTTTCAGACGATTGATGTTTCTATCAGTCATAATTTTTAGTTTTCTGCCTGATCCAAACTTACGAGACATTAATTCCTTGTTTTTCCATTTAACCACATAACGTTTGATAGTTTTTTTAAGGGAACAAAATACTATACAATGTTTTTAGTTTTAGTATTACAATGCAATTAAAGTAGTCAGTAACCCTTTGCAATTTTTTTTAACTAAACTAAACTAGATAAACAAAAATTTAATTAAAAAAAACACTTTATAAGCAAAACAACCCTGGCAGCTTGTAAATAATCCATTTTTTGACATAATTTGTTTTTAAAATTGATTATACCTTTTTTATTTTTCTGTTTATGTTAAAATAGAAATATTAACTGTAGTTTTAAAAAAATCAATAAACAGTTTCGATAAACAAATGTTATTGTTAAGAGACAGTATGTTTTTTGGAATATATTTTTATTTTTAAGTTTAGTATTTTCATGAGTTTACTATAAATACTAATTATGATTTTACAAGGAATTAAAGTTTCAAAGTTTTGAAGATTTTATTTTTTGAATCATAGTCAGTGAAGTCTTTAATTTATAAAAATTTGAATTTGCTGACCAAAAGTTGGCTTAATGTAAGAAAAAAATAATATTAAAAAGCAAAGTTAAGTGTTTTTTTTTACTGTTTTCACCTTCCCAAGGCTTAAGGGGCCATTACAGTTGAAAAATTTTGAATAAAAAATTTTTTTTAATTAATTTTTTTTTTTAATTTAATATTCTTGTTACATTTTTTTTTTCAATCCAACATGTCTTGATGATTCAACCCAACATGTCTCAATGAGCAGGACACCTGTGTAAAGAAACAAGTCAAGCCTTTAATTTATTGGGGATTGAGCTTGGTACTTCTTGCTTAATGAGTGAGAGCATTACTATTACACTTTCACTTGTTATACTTGTTATAAGTTACAGTTTTAACTAGTATATATACCTGTTATAAGTTTTATTTTTTATTTTTTAAATTTTTTTTTTTTTAATTATTACAAAAATTTGTTAAGTAAAAATAACAGTAGTATAAGGTAAATAAAGTAATATGGACAAAAACAAATTTAAAAAAACAAACATCTTCTTTTAAATATACGGGCTTGACACATATAAAATAATACTAAAATATATATATATAAAATATATATATAATATATATATATAAAATATATATATAAAATATATATATAAAATAATGCTAAAATAGTTGCTAGGATTTGAATGTCGTTCTTCATGCTTGAATGGCTTTGATTAAGGAACATTTTTTTCTTGTTATGTTTTTACTAAAGGTTACTACTTTTGATAACTAGTTTTGATTTTAAAACTTTCTCGTAATATTATATAAAATTATATCCAAAGATCTATAGAAACATGTAATTTTTTGAAATGTCCTGGAGTTATTTAAAACAAAAAATTATTCAGTAATGAAGAATAATTTTTTTGTTAATAAAAAAATTAATAGTGGTAGAACTTAAATTTTAAAATGATCAAGTAAGTAAGTGCAAGTTCTTCAAATTTGGTATTCATAATCAATGAATTCTAAATTTACATTTTTTATTTTTACTCTTTTCTACCATTTTAAAGATTTAAAAACCATTTTAATATAAAATTTTAATATAATATTTTAAAGATACATTTAATATAAAATGTATTTCATTTTAAAGATACATTTAATATAAAATGTATTTCATTTTAAAGATACATTTAATATAAAATGTATTTTATTTTAAAGATACATTTAATATAAAATGTATTTCATTTTAAAGATACATTTAATATAAAATGTATTTCATTTTAAAGATACATTTAATATAAAATGTATTTCATTTTAAAGATACATTTAATATAAAATGTATTTTATTTTAAAGATACATTTAATATAAAATGTATTTCATTTTAAAGATACATTTAATATAAAATGTATTTCATTTTAAAGATACATTTAATATAAAATGTATTTCATTTTAAAGATACATTTAATATAAAATGTATTTCATTTTAAAGATACATTTAATATAAAATGTATTTCATTTTAAAGATACATTTAATATAAAATGTATTTCATTTTAAAGATACAGAACAATATTTTCTACCTAAAAATATGAAACTTTTAAAGACTCCAAAAATTATTCCAATTTTTCTGGGGCAAGTTTAATTACAAAAATGCAGATGTAGCTCAATTATTTTTCTTTTTTCTTTTCAATATCATCCTGAATAGTTTAGTTAGAGTTGTAAAAAGTAAAAAAATAGTTTAAAAAATAGTTTAGTTAGAGTTGTAAAAAATTGGAGAGAGATTTTTATTATTCATTTTTTTTTTGGTCTTTTCTTAAACAAAAAAAAAAAACATGAGCAAACTTACTTTAATTTGTTACTAAAACAGGAATTATAGGAGTTAGGGAAAAAAAAGTTACTCTTAAGTGCTTAATACACAGAAGTTGATGTTTAATAATTTTACAAAAATTTTTCCACCAACCCTGGGCTTATTAAGATCCCCTGTTAAAAAATTTTAGGGATGTGGAGTCCAAAAAAGGAATCCAGTTTGAAAGTCACAAAAAGATTACTTCTTCCTAGTTTTTAGTATCCAGGAGCTCTAAAAATATAAAGATGCTTATGGAATACTAATAGGAAAAAAATTAAAATTTTTAGTTTTTGAACTCCTAGTCCTAAGGTATAATGGTGGCAAGGACTTTGGGACTCTGGGCTTAAAAATAATAAGATAATAAGTCATTAAATCTTATTAATTTTTTTCTTTTCGCTGATCATAAGTCAACCAACATGTTTAGAGCTTCTGGACATCAGACAAAATAGAGATATAAAGCCATAGTCCTTTTGGGACTCTGCATCCCTGATTTTACTTGTTATGACAAAGGAATTATCTCAAAACTAAAAAAAAAATAAAATTTTTAGTTATCATTTTATAATTTTTGAGACCAGTTTAGGACTTAAATTTAGAAAATATAAACTCACTTAAAGAAATAAAAATAAAAAATTCCAAACCAAAAACTTGATTTGTTTATTGATTATAAGAATTCAACTAGTTTATTAGGTAAAATTTTTTTCACTAAAAACTTTAGTTTTTTAATAGTATATGCGAAAAAAATTAATTTATACGAATTTCAAGTTTTATACATTTCAAGTTTTGAATAATGATGCTTAGATAAAGCACATTCAGGTTTTAAATTTTTGTAATGTAAGTTAAAACTACTTGTGTTTATTAAAGTTCCTGGTTCTTTCTCTTAAAGATTTTATTGCATTCAAAATAAACAATATTGTTTTTATGCAACTCGTATTTAATTAATAATTTTGTTTTAGTAAACAAATTGTTTGTAATTGCAATCAAAGTGGTTGTCCATAAAGTAGGTCATCCTATATTTGTAAACCCTATCCCTCTTGTCACAAATGATCACATATATCTGTATCCCCCTATACCTCATAAACTTTGATAGCAGTTTTTAAGTCAAAAATGTTTTAAAAGATTTAAATGTAAACACTTTCCAGCATTTTGAAAATTCAACCTAATGAAATTAAGGCATTAGGCATAAACATAAGAAGTGTAAGTAAAATTTTTGACGAACTAAAAGATTTTCTTATTTAAATGAATTAATAAGTAATAATAAAGTTGTCATTCTAAAGTAATTTATTAAAGTTGCTTTTGGCCTTGCAGGAAAAACTGTTTTCAGTATGATTACTTTCATAAATGTTATGAAAAATCACTCAGGAAGAGTGTCACCAGTTTTTATAAAGTTGCTTTTAATTACTTTTGATGAATGCGTTCACTTTTGTAATTGTTTTGTTACGTAATTCTAACTCTTAATAATTGATATAAAAAATCCACAATAATAATTGCTCGGTAACATAAGCAATGTAATGTAAGTTAAGTACATAGTATCAAAAAAACAAGTTCCTTAGCCACCTCTGATTAATTTTTTAATATTTTTAAAATTGGAATTCTCAACATCTTGTGAAAATTTCCAATACGCTCTTTACTAATTTGCAGAAATTTGATCAAAAAGTTGAAACTATTGTTTTACCGTGTTTTCTGCGTAATGTAATTTAAGTGGCATTTTCAGTAATAAGTTCGCTGTCTTTTGGTCATACTGAAAACTGTTTAGCTTATTTTATTCTTCAGACTAACACCTTTAACACATAGTTACTAACAGTTTAAATTACAGTTTAAATAGGCAAATGTTTGATAAAGTTGTTGAACATGTAACGTAAGTTAAAAATGGAATTGCCCGTATATATACAAATATAATAGATAATAAAAAAACAAGGAAGGAAGTTTTAATAAGCTCAGGGTGGGTAGGAAAATTTTCCGAATATTGTAAAATATCAACTTCTATGTATTAAACACTTAAGAGTACCACATTTTTTTCCTTTTATTTTTCATAATATCTGTTTTATGAGTAACAAATTAAAGTAAATTTGACCAATGCTTTTACTGTTTATGAAAAGACCACTCTCCAATTCTTTGTAATAACAAGACAACATTACAAAAAAAAATCTGAGCTACATTAGCATTTTTGTAACTAAACTCTCCGAAATTACAACAGAGGTCAAAATTAGAGATTTATTTTTAAATATTTTAAGTTGTTTTATTGGATTTCTTGCCTCAAAATATGTAAGTGTACATATTTTTAGTATTTTATTGCACACAGAACAGAAGCAAAGACTAAAACCATTTTTCAAAGCGGCAGATTTTTCAGATTTTTGTTGGTTCAATGTAAAGTTTGAATAGTCGTATCATTGAAACCATTTTTGAAACCAATTAGATGATAATAATTATAATTAGATGATAATAATTAGATGATAATAATTATAATTTTATGATGTTAATTTATATAATTTTGATGTTAATTTATAAATAGATGATAACATTTTGGGAATGTTTATAGCTGATTAAAATTTTTGAGTGGCGTAGAAATTAGCAACATCTGAGACTTAGGGTTGCATATCCTTGATGTTTTCACATGGAATTGCCTTTAAATTTATGACATCAAATAGAAATATAGTTGTTAATTAATATTTCAAGCATAAATTTTTGAAAATTTTGTATGATGTAATTAAGTCTTGCTTTGGATGACAAAGCAAACAACAGTTTCGAAAAAAAAACAAAAAAAAAAACAGTTTCTAACAGTTTCAAATCAAGTAGTTTAAGTATATTGAAATCAAAAACGTTATTTAAATTAGCTAATTAATTGTCTTCTGTTTTTTGACTGTGGTAATTAGTTCAGTGCAGTGACTAGAGTGAAGAAACCATGACTTTTGAAACACTTAAATATTAAATGTTTGAATGTTTGCTGCACAGGTAATATTTGCTAAATAATTTTTTATAATATAAAACAGAATCTCAAGTTAGTTCCAGGTTTTTTGGATTTGTAGACCAATTTAAATTATGAGCTCCTAATTTAAAATTGTAGTTTGTGTCTTTACTAAATGAAGCAGTTCTAAGTGTAGAACTTAGTAGTAGCTACAAAATGAAGCAGTTCTAAGTGTAGAACATAATAGTAGTTGCTGCTAGCAATATTTAACTACTACTTTTTTGACCACAAGAAAACTTTGTTGATGACAGTTTGTTGATGACAAATCATTTATCATTGATCAAATACCAACCACAACTTTTATTAAGCCAGAATAAATGCTCAGGTGTCAAATTTTAATTATAAGCCAAGGCATGTCCCTATAGAATCAGTTAAAAAATAACAGTATAAATAACAATAATATAATATTTTTCTTTTAAAAGAAAAATGAAATTACATATTCTTAACTCAGCAGATATTATAATTGCCATTACCTAAAAATTTATATACTTCTATTAGGGTATCCCAAAAAACAATATTTTCGAAAAATATATTCTGCCACCCCCTAATGTGTTCTATATGATAAAAACTCTGGATTTAAATTTTTTTTTAAATTAATAACCATATTATACCATTGTTAGTATTTTTATATGTTAGTTATAATATAATATTAATGTTATTACACATTATTGATATAATATTGTTTTAAATTATAGTTATAGTATGTTTTACTACTGTGATCAAAAAGTAAGGTGAATTTTTAATTTAAACTTCCCGCCTTATTCGATTCGTCCAATCTTTTTTATTTTTAAGTTGGTAGGAATGTCATTAACATTTGCGCCAAATTACATGTCAAACTCATAATTATTTTTTTTTGTTTACGCATGTTTCTGAAGTACCAAAAGTGCATTCGGCGATTTTCATGATGTCTAATTTTGTTGAGCAGAGAAGTGCTATTAGATTTTGTTTGCGGAATGATATTTCTGTTGCTGAAACGTATCGAATGTTGCAAAAGGCCTTCGGTGAAGAGACTATGTCTCAAAAAAATGTTTACAAGTGGTACAAAGACTTCAAAGAAGGCTGAGAACGTGTTGATGACTTGGAGCGCTCCGGACAACCATCGACTTCGATTGATGATCGCCACATCAACAAAATCAAAGAATTGGTGCTTGCAAATCGTCGGTTAACCATTCGAGACCTTGTTGACATGGTTGGAATATAATTTGGGTCGGTGCAAGCGATTTTGAAGGATCATTTGGGCCTCAGAAGACTCAAATCACGTTTGGTGCCGAAATTTCTCAATTTCTTTGAAAAAGAGCGTCGCGTTAAAGCGTGTGAAGCAATGCTTTCTGACTATCAAGACGTCTACAAACAAATTATTACTGGCAATGAGACTTGGGTCTACGCATACGACCTTGAAACAACCGACCAATCGAGTGAATACCGTGAAAAGGCGAGTCGAGACCGAAGCAACCACGTCAAAGTCGCTCAAAAATCAAGGTCATGTTGACTGTTTTCTTTGATTATTGTGGTGTGATGCACTACGAATTCCTTCCAACTGGCAAAACTGTCAACAAGGAATATTATTTAAGCGTTATGCGACGTTTGCGTGAAGCTATTCGCAAAAAGAGACCGGAATTATGGGCCAATAACTCTTGGATTTTGCACCACGATAATGCGCCTTCGCACACAGCACTGGTTCTTCGTGAGGTATTTCGCCAAAAACTCTACCCATGTTGCTCCACAACCACCGTATTCGCCCGACTTAGCACCGTGTGACTTCTGGCTGTTCCCAAAGCTCAAGAGACCACTCCGGGGAAATCGTTTTGAGTCCATTGAAGAGATCCAACGTGAATCGGCACGCGCATTGAAGGCTATCCCTACCGAGGACTTTTCGGCATGCTTCGAAGTCTGGAAAAAACGTTGGCAAAAGTGCATTGGGGCCAGAGGGGATTATTTTGAGGGGGACGATACAGATTTGGAAGAATAAATAAAGATTTTTCATTTTATAAAAAAATTCACCTTACTTTTTGATCACAGTAGTAAATTATAATTGTTTGTTTTAAATTATAATATATTGTTGTATGTTAATAAATATCATTTATAACTATTGTTTCATATTGTTTATGTTATAGTATTAGTTTAGTGTTAATATATATGAAGTTTTTACAAATTAAATCTGACAAATTTATTTTACATGTTTAAAGTAATTATTATTAACTTAATTTTTTGTGAATTTTTGAATAATTGCAATTCAGTGATTCAGTTAATTAATAATTTGATTACTATACCTTAACATGTTAATAATAATTCAACAAGATAATAATAATTTATTATACTAATTTTTATTTGATATGTATTATAAGGCTTGGTTAATAAATAATTCAAATGTTAATTTAGATGGACGATTACATCAAAGTTTGATCAACATTCTTTGCAGTATCTTGATTCTAAAATATATATTACAGAGGAGGTTTTTTATTATTTATTTTTGTTTTTATTTTTTTTTTATTATAGAGGAGGTTTTTTGTTATATATTTATTTTTGTTTTAATGTAATTGTTTAATCAAACTGTTTGTAATTAATAATTCTGAATGAATTAAAAAAGTTAAAAATTTTTTTTTTCAATCTATTAATTTTTTTATAATCTTTTATTTATGTTTTATCAAAACATGATGAAAACTTAAATATGACAACCGTATTCCATATAGGGACAAATAATAGATTTAAAGAAGTAGAAAATGAAATCAGAATCAGTCCACTGGTATTCTGATACAACCAAAAATACTATAAAGCTAAAACTTAGCACAAGTGAACATAAACGTATAATTCTTAACTAAAAAAAAAATTTTAAACCTAATTTTAAGGGAGTAAAAATTTTTATAGTCAATAAAATATATATTCATATATATTGTTGAAAAGATAATTTAATGGTGTTTCATATTTAATGGTGTTTCATAATATTGATAATGTTTATAGTAAATGTTTCATATTTTTATAAAAATATATTCATATATATTGTTGAAAAGATAATTTAATGGTGTTTCATATTTAATGGTGTTTCATAATATTGATAATGTTTATAGTAAATGTTTCATATTTTTATAAAAACCACAGCTTGAAAATAAATATTAAATATGATTACTTTTAAATATGATTACTTTTAAATATGATTATCTTGTTACTTTAATTAAAAGAATATGGTTAGTCATGTCAATGAAACAAATTATAAATAACACAAAAAATTATTTTTAAAAACTTCAGAATTTATTTTTTTATATTTAGTGCTTTTTTTTTTTATAAAAACATGCAATCTAAAATTATGTTATTTAAAACAACAAGGTTGACTTTTGAGTAAAAAACTAATAAAATCTGAGAATATGTTTTTAACATCTGCTTCATCAAAATATTAAAATCTGCTTCATGGTATGAAATCTGCAGGCTTTTTTAAATTTTCAGACTGCAGACTTTATTTAAATAATAGCAGACTGTTTGAAGTATTTGATTTAATGTGATAAAGAATCTAACACCACTACTGAGTAAAAAGGTTATCAGGTATCACTTTATATTATAGTATCTCTAACTCCATTTGGAATTCAAGACCTAGATCAATAATTATTGGTCTTGGCCTTTAAGCTTGCATGATAAATTCCCCAATACTTTTATGTTTTAGTTTGGATAGAATTAGCAATTAAGATATTTAAAACCCATGTATTTGGATTATTTTAGCAATTGATTGTGTGTATATTTTTTGCATTCTTTATTTTATTAATAAGAGAAGATACCATTTTTTCAAAAAAAGCCACATCTGCTTGACCTTTTATATTTCAGCAAAGAATATGTGGTTACTCTGGTGAACCTCTCTAAGAGCTATTCCAGATTATGGGAAGCATTACAATCAGTTGGCCTTAGAACAATTAAACTTAGTTTTTAAACTGTGCCTCGGTTAGGAGAAAACAGACCAACAGTTTACTGCAATAAGTTACTGGAACATTGTAGGAACATATTGTTATAATAAATTAGTAGATCAGTTTGCTGGAACAAATTATTGCAATAATAATGGAAAAAATTACTGGAAACTCTAAAATTTTTGCAATTGCTTAAAAAATCTAAAAACTGAACTATTTATGGAAATGTTGGTTTAGCAGTAGATGTTGGTCCAGCAATGGATTTGAAGGTAAGGTAGAAAAAGGAACACATACAGATATAGATAACTTAGTAGATACTTAAAAAAAAATTAATGTATAATAAATATGAAATTTTGTTAAAAAATACAAATACAATTGAATAAGAAAATCAGCTACATATTAAATATAAGGGAAAAAGAGAAAGTATAATGAAGAATTCATCCAGTTAAGTAGCATACTAAAGACACCATAATCTTTTATAAACTTATGTACTGCAGCCTCTTGCCATTAAATATGAGATCTGATAGGCAATAAATTGGTAGCAATTAATTTATTTATAACAAATCCATGTTATTTTTGAGCTAAAAGATTAACTGCAGATTGATACCCTTTTAAACAATGCTGTTGTGGCAGCAGTTGAGTTGAACATAAAGGTTAAAGATTGTAACTGTAGATTTATTTGATAACACTCATAACACAGATAACACTGATTAACATGATAACACTGATAACGCAGATAACACTGATTAACATGATAACACTGGCTTTAACAACATTTTACTTTTTGATACATTCTTCTCATATTTGTAATATTTTACTCTTTCATTTAGGTTTAATTTTATTTTTTAGCTGTAACTTTTTTAACTTTTTTGTGTTTTTATATTGATTGATGAGTTTTGGAATGCCATTATTTAGCATTAAGATAACTTATAACAAAGAGAAAAACTGGTATATCAAAAACTGATAGATCAGTTTTCAATATGTCAGTTTTCCTGGCCAATTATGGGGTTTTTTTACATTACTGACTCCAGCCAACTAGCAGGGTCTTTGATCTTTGCTTCTGTAATCAAGTTTCTTTTTCTTTTTCTGAGAATTAGGTTTAGAAAACTTTTTCTAATATTTCAGTTTTTTAAAGTTTTTAAAAGTTTGCTAAGATATAAAAAACAGATTCTTAGAATGGCATGAAGATTCTATGGTATTATTGAAAGTTTGAATGAATTTATTCTTTTTTTTTTTCACACAAAGAACTAAAAATAAAATTTATTTATAACCAACTAAAACTTGTTAAGTTTCAAGATAAGATGAACACCAAATGTAATTCTATATTGTTGTGTGTGACTCACAACTGCAGATGGTGAATCAAAAGTTATTTTTTTTCTCTCTGTTTTAATTTTTCTTTTCTTTCTATTTTGTTGATCACTGTTGAACATTTTAAACATAATAGTTTTAATTGTCTTTGTTTAGTAGGAGTTTTATCTACACTGATGTGGATGCTGTTTTGAGTCTTTTTAATTTTTATCTTGCTAACAGATTATGGGCAACTTGACACTTTATCTAGTTTTTTTTTTTGAATGATAAGTTTTATGTTTTTTGCAATAGAAACATTTTTACATAATAAAAAAGAAGAATTGTGTTTCTTTATGTTATGTTCTTTGAAACTCTAATAGCAATATGTTCTCTAAAGCATCTGATACCAATATTATTTCAATTAAAATTTAATTTGTTTAAGAGTGATGTTACCAGTTTTTTGGAAAGTTCAATAGGGTCATTGACTATTGGAAAAAATGATGTTTGGGTGCAAAAAATAACAGTTTTTTTTACACTTATTACAAGAATTTGTAACATTAATGTTACAAGAATATATACTTAAGAAACGTCATTTATTGCGTCTGATTAAATTCTTTAGACGAGTGTTGTAGAATAGAATGCAGGCATTTTAATAATTTTTACAACAATTAGAAATTCCACAATAAAAATGAATAATATATTAAAGAAATTAATACATAAAATATATAATTCATTTCATAAAATAAAAATTTATATACAATAATTTAGAGTTGCCCCACTTTGTGAAAGGTCACTTCAGTGTTGGTTGGTGAACAGCAAGTGTTTATTTGTTTTTTTTTAATAACGTAGGAGCATTTTGTGGACTGCATGCATTTAGGCAGTCTCTCTTATGTGCCTACATGCAGCAGTTCACTCATTTTAAATTTAAGATCTTCTTTGCTATGATTAGCCAATAAAAATGGTTTAACAAATCTAACAATTCTTCCTGCACAAGGTTTTCCAACTCATTTTTTAACTATATCATCTTTGCAGAACATTTGAGAAAATGTTGGATGTGTGAGTAAAATTTGCCCTCTATGATGCTTCAAAATAATGTTGCGTTATGCTGGAGCACAATGGCACAATAAATAAAGAATGTATTAAATTGTAGTAATAATTACTTTTTCTGTAAAAATTAAAAAAAAAATTTCTTTAAATATTTTTAATAATCTTTAAAATTGTTACAACCCATGGGAATTCAATTTAATGAATTCCCTCAATTACTAAAATTTAATCAAAAAAATCTGTATTCTTAAATATACTGAATTCTTATTTGATCAATTTACTTACCTCATTATAATATATACACACATAAAAAATTAGCCTTATTACATTATACAGAAGTGTTATATTTTCTTCTTTTTTTGTGTTATACTTTTCTTCATTTGCTCACTCAGAATCAATAATGTCTCCACAAACAATATTTGAGCGTAACACTCTGCTAGCATTAACACTATTTACCTTCTTTAGATCAATCAGGTCAGAATGATCAAATAGGGTCTGTTGTTATTAGCAATATAAAACGCTGTTTTAAACGCATGTTCAGTTGTGTCTAATTCAGCTTGATTACCTTTTGTGAAAATTGCTTTCAAATGCTCACCTTTTCTGAGTTCGAAAAGTTTGCAAGCCAGGCTTTGGGTTTAAAACTTTGTGTTTAATTTTTTTTTAATGTTCTTTTGGTGAAACTCAGGAATGCAGTTCCTGATTTTCACCACAAGGCATTATAAATCCATTATAGCTCCATTATGGATTCATATGCAATTCGTTCAAATAAATTTCTGGACTCATTATAATTGCAAACAGAGCATTCAAAATTGCTGTGGATGCATAATTAAAAATTTATTTTTCAGCCTTTAATTCACTATATTGTTTGTTGAGGCTGAGGCTGCTTAAATAAGTGTTGAGGCTTCATTGGTATGATCAAATTCATTGGTATACTAAGTGATTATGAACAATTTGTTGGTAAAGTGCTAGTAAAAATGGCAACATATAATGAAGACACATGATCTGTATCTTGACGTATCAATGACAACATATCAATGACAACACGATAACATCTTTACAATGTTCAACATTTAGAAAAAACAAAACAAAAAAGACAAAGTATAAAAACAAAACATAAACAAATAAAAAAGTTTGTTAATTTTTTTACTTGTTTATGTTTTGTAGCAATTTACAGAAATGATGTTGTATTCAAACAATAAATCAATCATATTCTGAAAACATTGTTTTAATGATATTTAAATATCACTAAATTGGCCGGATTAAGCCTCAAACCTCTTGCTTGTAAGCT
This sequence comes from Hydra vulgaris, assembly GCF_022113875.1. Lineage (NCBI taxonomy): Eukaryota > Metazoa > Cnidaria > Hydrozoa > Anthoathecata > Hydridae > Hydra > Hydra vulgaris. The sequence goes on from NC_061156.1 coordinate 1,821,977, forward strand.
GTAGACTAGAATGATTTTTTAAATGCTTTAGCTTTGTTTTAACATTTTTTTTTGTAATGATTTTTACTTTTATACCTGATAAAGATCACAGTAGATCACATGATCAATCACATTATTAACAAAATATTGACACAATAGAATCATAAAATGTTAAAATTAAATTTTTTTTTGATGTATTGTTTATTTTTGTAAAAGTTGTTTTTAGTTGTATTGAGTTATTAGTAAAAGTTAACAAATGACATATTTATAATAATTTATAATAACAAATGACATATTTATAATAAACATAAAAAATTGTAAAAATTTTGTATACTTATTTATAATGTTATTTTATCATAGAATCGTGCTGATATTCATGATGGTGATATTCTTACATTAAACTGGAATGTTGTAAGTTGTTATAAGACTTGTAATCATTTATTTTGATATTTATGTAAAGTTTTATTTAACAATTTAAACAGTTTTTTATTAATATAAATTTTCAATCAACTCTTTTGAGTTTTGAAAATTTTTTACTAAAGATTCAATTTTTCAATTTTTACTAAAAATTTTATTTTTGAAGATTTTTTACAAAGATTTAATTTTTCAAGATTTTTTTAATTCTAAATTACAAATCTTAGTTGATACTAACATGATTAGCAAATCTTAGTTGACATGAACACGGTTAACAAATCTTAGTTGACACGAACATGACAATCTTAATTGACATAAATAACATAGTTAACATCCTCCTTGAATTTAATGTTGGCAAATAAAATTTATTTGCAATTACAGAAATAAAATTAAAAAACAAAACATTAGAGTAAAGAAATCAAAATTTTTACTATAGCATAATTTACTATATAATATATATATTTACTATATAGACTCCATACCTTTGAATTTTACTATGTAAATATTTTTTTCACAGTTTATTTTTTTAATTTTAATTCACCTCCACAAGACCATGAAGCCACTAAAAAGCCTTGGATTTGAATCTAAAGTATTAAATTGGTCTAGAGACTTCTTAAAAAATAGATCGCAGAGAGTGGTATTAGGTAGTTTTGAATCAGAATGGGGGGATCTTGTAAGCGGTACTTTTAGGTCCTTTTTTATTTGTTGTATTTATTTGTTGTAAAAATCAATGCGCTCAACTTGTTTTTCGGCACAACAGCCTTGTTTGTCAAGATTTGTGTTTAAGAAGTTTTTTAAGAAGTCATGTTCATTTGTCATTTTTCATGTTCATGTCAACTAAGATTTGTTAGAGTTGATTTAAAGAGTTGAGAGAAGGTTGTAAGAAAGTTGTAACCACAACTTTAGTAGCCTCCTCAACTGTAGTGGCTTCATGGTCTTGGGCAGGTGAATTCAAATACAAAAAAAAACTGTGAAAAAATATTTGCATAGTAAAATTCAAAGGTATGGAGTCTATATAGTAAATATATAATAAATAGTATATAGTAAATTATGCTATAGTAAAAATTTTGATTTCTTTACTCTAATGTTTTGTTTTTTAATTTTATTTCTCTAATTGCAAATAAATTTTATTTTGCAAATGAATTTTATTTGCCAACATTAAATTCAAGGAGTAGAAATTATAAATATAAATATAAATATGTCTTATATTTTCAAAATCTATTGAATAATTAGATATAAATCTATCTAATTATATCATTGATTTTGAAAAACTGTTTTGGTTTAAGATTATGAACTAAAAATTTAGTACTTTTGAAAATGTAAAAAACATCACAACTTTTTAATAGAAAATTCCTTTTATTAAATCATTTATAAAGTTTAGAAATTCAGAAAATTTTAATTGGGTATCATCATTGAATACAGTACATATATACATTGGGTATATATGTACTGTATATCTTATATCATTTGGTAAATAATAATAAAAAATTTGATATTTGAGTCAGTTACTGATGAAATGTTATGAAAAAAGTTATTCTTGTTAAGTTATAAACTTTGATGTAATCAAAAAAAAAATCTTTAAAGAGAAAAATTGAAAAGATTTTAATAACAAGGAAATACATTTTGAAATTTTTTTTTTATCACTATTCTTATCGCTTTCCTATCATAGCAAATCTTATCACTAATATTTAAGTTTTATTGCTTAATCTTTAAGTTTTATTGCTTAATCTTTAAATTTTATTGCTTAATCTTTAAGTTTTATTGCTTAATCTTTAAGTTTTATTGCTTAATCTTTAAGGTAAGAAATTTTTAGGAATGTATGACTAGTTTCTTTTTAGTGTTTTTTTAATTTGAAAACGTTTTGGTTGTACAATTGACACTTTTAGATATGTAATATATGATTAATTAAAACATTTAAATTTTTTTTAGAAAAGTGTAAACTCTAAATTATTTTATATTCATACTTTCATATTTTACATTTTGTTTATTATTACATATTTTATATTCATACTTATTTTATATTCATACTTTTTTATATTCATTTTATATTTATCCTTTTTGCTTGTAATCTTTAGTGAAACAGCACACTTTCTTATTATGTCTTTTAAATACGAGCGTAAATACTATAATTTTTATGATTTTTTTTGAGCTTTTTTTGAGCTTTTTTGTTTTGTATTCTATCAATGTATTGACATAGCACAAGTAGTAATAATGTAATATTATATCTTTTAAAAATGATTATTAGGTTTAGAAGTCACAGTTCAAGCACACAAGTTTTATATTCTTATTGATGGGAAAGATAAAAAATGATTTAAAAATAGGATTTTTATTTTGTAGTGATAAAGCTTTAAAAATGTGTAAAAGCATCTAAACTTCATAGAGGAAATAAACAGAATATTAGAATCTTTTATTTATGAACTCTTGAGTTTTTTAAAAATAATCTTTTCGTCTCCTTTTTTTTCTCTCTTGAGCTCAGAAGTTTTTCTTAAACATTTGTTATGCTTCAAAATTTAAGAAGTTAAAAATAATGAGTATTTTAAACTTTAGGAGAGTGATTGTAGATTTGAGTACCTCGTGATTTTCATGTTAAAATAAACATAAATGCTCAGATATGGGATGTTATGAAAAATCCGAGATGAGCAGTTCACAATATTAAACAACTGTATATTGTAAAATATGAATGATACAACTTTTAAAAGTAAATATACAATAGACTTGTTTGTAATAGATATCATTACAAGCATCATCAGTATGATGTCATTTGAAACATCATTGGTATGAATCAATGATTGCTTTGTTTTAAAATATTTTTAAATTTTACCTATTATTTTTCAAGTTTTTCTGATTTATAAGACAAAAACTCAATTAGAACAACTGTAGATAACTCCTGGTAACTATAACAACTATATACAACTACAGGTAACTATAAAACTATATACAACTACAGGTAACTATAACAACTGTAGATAACTATAGGTAACTATAACAACCGTAGATATCTACAGGTAATTATAAGTATAAGGTTAACTTAAGTGAGGCAAAGAACATTAGGATTAAACTTAGAAGCAAATTAAAGTTTTTCAAATAGTACATTTTTTAAAAAACATTAAAAAGTTATTTCTTTTATTATTAATAGGAGCTTTCAGCATCAAAGTTTCTTTTGGATATTGAACAACCAGATTCAGAGATTAAAAGAATGGCATTAGATCAGCTGGCAGGTGTTGATTGTGCAGGTCAAGCTGAAGATCCTTTGTTTGCCAATGAATTTATAAATAGAAACGGAGTAAATGCATTGGTTAAAATAATAGAAAGTGATACTGAGTAAGTTTAAGTTATTATCTTAAGTTTTTACCTTTGCACTGTGGGCCAAGATCGACATAAATGGACAAAAAATCATAACTCCTTTATTTTCAAAGTTGTCAAATTGAAATTTTTATGAGAGTGACTCTCATAAAAATTTCTACTACTAGTGACTAGTCATCATGAAGATCTTTTTTTTAAAAAAAATAGTTATTTTTTTGCAAATGCAGGCACCTTAAACACCATAATAAAAAAGGGTGTATAGGGCGTTAGGGATTTTAGACAAAACTTTTGGTTGTTATTAGAAACAGTTTTCCCAGATACAAAGCATTGATTAATTAGAATGTTTGTTACGTGTGACACCCCTTTTTTTGTAAACAAAGAAACATTTATTAGATAATTTATTTATTAGATATTTTATTTATTAGATATTTATTTATTAGATATTTATTTATTAGATATTTATTTATTAGATATTTATTTATTAGATATTTATTTATTAGATATTTATTTATTAGATATTTATTTGTTAGATATTTATTTATTAGATATTTATTTATTAGATATTTATTTATTAGATATTTATTTATTAGATATTTATTTATTAGATATTTATTTATTAACTATTATTTATTAGATATTTATTTATTAGATATTTATTTATTAGATATTTATATATTAGATATTTGTTTATTAGATAATTTATTTATTAGATATTTATTTATTAGATATTTATTTATTGAAAAAAAGTTACAGTAAAAGTTTAAATCTTTGTTTCAAATTCTTTAATACATCTCGAATTTCTTCTTAGAGAGCTAATAATGGAATCTGAACTGCACAAAAATCTTCCCATAACATTATTATTAGTGACTATTCTTGAATATTTTCTCAAATTTTGTTTTCTATAATTTTTAACATCTTTATTTCAACATTCCTGAGCTTCCACAGAAAAAAGACCTACTGGTACTGGTTTATCTTTTACAACTTGAGAACTATGAATTAGAATTTTATGTACAATTACAGTCATTGAGAACCATGGGTACAGAAAAACTTAGAGCTCTGCTGATTCGTTAGTATATTTTTCAAGTTCATCAGCGTTAATTAGATGTCATGCACGATAAAACACAAAGAACTATGAAGAAACGTTTCATTAGATATTTATATGAGCCAAGTATTTCAGCAGACATTTGGAATACTTTTTGTGCCATCATTTGTTGAATCTAAGTCGCTGCTTTGCTTTTTAAGTCGCTGCTTTGATTTTTAAAAAAGCAACATTTAGTTTATATTTGAAGAGCCAGTCTACAGATACTACATACTTGAAAAGAATTACTTAAAGGCAAACTATGGTAGCCACTTTTCCATCAATCATTTTGCATTCAAACTTATATTTGATAATAAAGGAAATCAAAGACCATTAGTTTCAAATTACTATTTTTGAAGGAAATATATTCTCGTGTAATAACCTCTGTACTCTCTTTTATAGATTGAATTGTACTGGAGGGCAGTAAAGTGTAGGGGATGGTTTTTCATTAGTCCATAATGATTCGCCAGATTCTTCAACATAAAGTTTAATTGGAATGATGTAGGATAGAAATAAAGATTGTTCCTCAACATAATTGATACTTATCTTGTGCTGGTTGAACCATCAAATCCTACTTTGTGTGTAAAGACAAGAATGGATTTCTCAGGAGCCTTTACAGATTCATTGAATATTCTTAACAACCTGTATGTAGTATAGTTAATAAGGCTCTGCAAATCAACTGAGGCTGAATAATCAGTATTTTGTATCCCACAACAAGGTATACATTATTCCTTTTCTTCCCTTACTTCATTATAAGTTGAATACAATTTGTTTTCTTTAGAAATTGCTCCAATACAAATTTTTTGGTAGACAGTCCGAAATCAAAGCTAATGCTTCCTCTACAGTATACATTGTTGTTGAATTAACTGCACCACCTTTCTCTGATTTTAATATTTGTTTCTTAACCTTAATTGTAAAAATGTAAATTTGAAGAGTGAGTTGAACACAATCCACTAAGAAAATTTATCACTCTTAGTTTTTTGAAGGTTTTTTTTTTTAATAAATAAGATAAATTAATAAATAAGATAAATAAATGACTATAGTATAGATGTTTATGTATCATGGCATCACTGAACCTTTTTTCCTATTTTAGTTTCAAAATAAGTAAAATAGTTCCTCTATTTTGACAGTATTGTTTTTTCTGCTCACCTCTCCTTTTTTTTCTTCAGAAGCTTCGGTAAATGGTATGGAATTTATATATCAGATGATTGTATTTAGTATAAACACTTGCTAAAACACAATTAAACAGTAAAAAACATCATTAGTCCATTACTTTAGTTTTTATGAAGTATCATACCTAAATTGTGAGAAGAAGTAGGAAAAGTTAAGCCCGAGTTACAGATCCCTGTAACTTTATAAGCATCAGGGTCGGTAATTGATTTGGTTAAGTTATTTTTCAAAGCATAAAACAATTTTTGAGATTTTTTTAATTTTTCATAATGATTGGTAAAAGAAAATTTCAATTTAAAAATTTAATTAGTTTTTTAAAGTTTTTAAATAGTATTCGTATTTTAGATTAAAAACATAATCAGTAATTAACTGAAATAAGTTTAAGTTTATAAATAAAAAATTACTTAATAAGGTGGAATAGCATTAAGTTTTATTGTTTCTTGTAGTTTTTGTAATTGCAATTAATTACTTAGAGTTCATACTTGACAACATTGTGCTTTGAACAACTGAAAATGATAAACAAGTGGTATGTTTAAAACCTGTTAAACATTAATTTGTTCATGTTTGCACAAGATATTTAATGAGAAGACACTGTAAAATAGTTATTCCCATAGTGGGGAAAAACTTTATAGTTATTCCCCACTAAATATGTGGACGAAAAAGTTTCTTGATCCTTTTTTCGAAACTTTTTCGAAAAAAAAAGATCTTGATCCTTTTACTTTTTATTATATTTTATACTTTTAACTTTTTTAACTTTTGTAATACTGTTTAATGTTAAGAAGAAAGTTATAAAATACATATAATATAATACAATATAAGATTATTCTTATTTTTTTTTTTTTTATTTGCATTCACTCCCAACAAGGCTGCAAGCAACTACTAGTTGGGAATTACTAGGAAAAAAAAAAGAACAGAGTTATAGAGTTGAAGGTTATAGAAGGTTATAGAAAAGTTGAAGGTTGTATGAGTCAGGAAAACATGAAGATGGGAGAGAGTTCCAAAGGATTGAAGTGTGGGGAAAAAAACTAGATGAATAAAAGTTTTTAGAGCATGCAGGACAGATACAGTAAACGGATGAGACTTAGCTGAATGACGAGTAAAACAAGAATGAATTTTAGTTGATGGAACTAGAGATGATAACTCCTTTGAGCAGTGACCATGATAGTATTTGTAGAATATTTGTTAAGTTTTCTAAAATAAAACATGTACCCTGATATTGAGACAATAATATTTTAATAAAATTAAAGAAAACTGTGCTTACAAGGTGAAGCAAAAATTTATGAGTATTTTCTCTTTTTTTTTTTAAAAAAAAAGTTTTTTAATTAGATGAGCTTGAAAGCATTCCCAAGCATTCCTAAAACAAAAATAAGAATATTTAAATGACAGATATTTTATTTGAAGTATTTAGTTTTGAAATTTTGAAAAAAAAGTTTATACATATGTATATATATATATGTATATATATATATATATATGTATATATATATGTGTGTGTGTATATATATATATATATATATATATATATATATATATATATATATATATATATATATATATATATATATATATATATATATAAATATATATACCAGGGCTCAAATTAACACAAAAAAATCTAATCGCGAAAAAAAAAATTTCATACCCCCCCCCCCTCATCCCCCTTATACCTTGCGCTTCTTTGCGGTAACGGGGGAGGGGGGAGGGAAGTTGTGTTAGTATATAATTGTAAGTTTTGTACGTAATTGTTCTATTTTTAACATATTATATCTCATATTTAAATATAATCTTATAATTTTCTTGTTTGGCAGAGTTTAAAATAGCGTAAGTTACTGTTATTATTTACAACTTAAGTTATAACTTAAAGTTTAAGTTGCAGTTGTAATAAGCAATAACGTTTTTAATACTATTAAGATATTTCTTTGAGTACTTAAAATGATACTTAAAAAAGTAAAAGTAAAAAAGTAAGAGAAAAATGCAAACATTACAATATTGAAACCACTTTAATTGGTCAAAGAAAACTATTTAATACGTTCATACTGACATTAAAACACATGTTAATTTTAAATAGTATTTAGTTGTTAAAAGCTATAAAACAACATTAAAACAAACTGCAAAGTTGTTTTAAAAATATAAAGAGCTTGGGTTAATGTAAAACAAATTCGTAACGCTGTTTCGTGTTAATTTATACAGTAAAACACGTTTAAAATAAAAAGAAGCAAATTAATAAAATTGATCTAGTTAATAAACTAAAACAAAACTTCATATTTGCGCCTATAGACCTATACGAGTTTATAATCTATAGACCAAACAAGTAAGATCAAAGCATAATAACATTAGATACCACTGTTGTAAATTATCGTTTCCTGATCAAGCGTACTATTAAAAATTTAAGTATAATTAAGTTTTTCATTCAAATGGTTTTTAAACTGATGTTTTCATTCAATTTTTTTTTAATTCTAATCATTTTCCAAAAAAAAAGTGAAACAAAAAATTTTGTTTAATAAATCGAATTATATTAAGTATAAGAATATGCTTAAATTATTTTTTTAGAAGAAATTTTTTTCGAACAGAAGTAAAATAATTTATTAAATTTGCTTTAAAATTTTTATAATTTTTATTTTAACTTGCAATTTGCAATCACTGCTTTGATGTTTGCAATAGAATGTTTCTACTTTTAAAATTATTTTCTAGAAAAAATATATAATTCAAAATGTTAACAAAATTTAAGATTTACGAAAAAAAAATTTCCTTCTTCATTCTCCCTTGTATATCAAGCTTTTTTTAAATTTTTAAATTTTTTTTAAGTTTCAAATTTCAACCACAAAATTATTTGAATAAGTGAATTTTAAGGCTAAAGTTCTTTTGTTCATATAGATTTCTTTTTAAATAAAATCCCTGAAAACAACTTGCGTATTTATAGAAAATGTTTAGTCTAGATGTCGCTATAAATAAAATGAAAATATAAAAAAATCGTTTTTATATTTTCGTTCGTGTCGCGTTTTTCATATTCTATTCGACAATTTTTGTTAAAATAATTATTAGTTAAAAGCTTATATTATGTGTTAACTACATGTAAGATCTAAATTGAAACATGTCTATGGCTAACTTTTTCCAGTATATAAAATAAATTAATATAATTGTTAAATTAATACTTAAGTAACTGTAAGTTACTATCTTAACTTAACTGGTTGTTTTGATTTAGGTTATAAGTTAATTTACTGTGATAAATTAACTTATAACCTAAATCTATACTCTATCCATTCAGTAAAGTTAACTAAATATAACTTCAATAGTTTCTAGGTCATTAAAGCAAAAAACGTGAAAGCAAAAAGTTGCTGGTTTCTATTAGCACATTTTACTAATAGAAATTTTATTTAATAAAAAAGAATTTATATATATTTTATTATACTTAAAGTTGTAAAAATAATTATATAAAATTATTTATAAAATAAAAAATTAAATCATTATTATTAAGTTAATTTGGAGCAACATTTCTTTTAAAAAAAGATAAAAATGCTGTTTTGTTAAAAAAAATAAAATGAATAAAAAATTCTTTTTAATTTTTGTCTTTTTAATTTGCTTCTACGCAGAGATTTAAAGTAATTCAAATTAAAAAGTGCTTTACGTTGAATAAAATTCTCCGCACGAAAGAGCAAATGATTATGCTTCTATTCAAAAGACAAACTTTGCGTGACGTACTTTACTATGAAAACATTACTTTTAAGAATTGCCAAAAAAAAAAAGCTAAATTAGAAAAAAAGGAAATAAACAACTAAAAAAGTAAACCAATCGCGAAAAAATACGTTTCAAGAAAAAACTAATTGCGAAGGTGTAAATTTATATATATATAAATATATATATATATATATATATATATACATATATATATATATACATACATATATATATATATATATATATATATATATATATATATATATATATATATATATATATATATATATATATGTATATATATATATATGTATATATATATATTTGTATATATATACACATATAAATATACATATATATATATATAAATATATATATATATATACATATATATATATATATATATATATATATATATATATACACATATATACATATACATATACACATATACATATACATACATATATACATATACATATACACATATACATATACATACATATATATACATATACATATACATATACAATATATATATATATATATATATATATATATATATATATATATATATATATATATATATATATATATATATATATATATACATATACATATACATATACATATACACAGATATACATATACACATATGATATTTCACCAAACAAAAACATATTTTTTTAAGAGCTATTTTTTACTACTTGGGCTGTTGAGAACATCTCATTTTTTATTTTCTTCTACTTCATAATAATTTTCTCTAACTGGTTTAGTTTCTGTAACTTCTTTATTTCGATATCTTCTTCATTTCAACCTTTTCATTTCAGACATTTAAAGATAAATTTAGGTATTACATGATGTTTATTTGGTTTTTAATTCATAACTTTGGGTTAGGTATTTAAAGTAGCGCCAGGGTCTATCAAAAATTTTTATATTTTTTTGTACTTGCTCATTACTTTTCTATTTTATTGTCTTCATTATCCTAAAAGTGCTCTTTTAGTTCAAGGTGGTAGTCTACCTGAAAAAATAGACATTTTTGAGCTAGTTTGTTTATTTACCTTAACAACACCATAACAACAAAACACTAAGAGCTTATTTTTTATATGGCTAAGATAAACCTTCTTTTTTTATATATATAATGTTAATTTGTAGTGTTTTTGGTCATGCTTTTGAGTCACATTTTCTTATGGTTGTCTTACTAAACATTTTGGTTTTACTAGAATATTATTTAATCTCTGAATAATAATAAATGCTTTAATTCTCTGAATAATAAAGATGAAAAATGTGCATGTGAAAATTAAAACAAAGCTGAGTAATGAATGCAAGATAATATAACATGAAAGTTTCTTGTAAACAGTAATAATATAAAATCAATATAATAATAATAAATATTGCAATAAGACTAATAATAACTAAATTTTTATTAATCTCAGTAATAAATATTATTAGTACTCTCCCAAACAAATTCTGGAAAAGCAACAAACAAAATTTTGTTGATATTCCACCTTTGTTGATATGTCACTTGTGTTGTTAATATTTGCACCTTATTTTGATATGTCCTGGTTGTGGCTATACAACTATAACTGTCTCTGATAACAGAAAAATCAAAAAGGGCCCATTGAAATTTTATGTGATTCATGTGGTTGGTGCAAATCATCAAAAAAAAAATGTACAAATGTAAAGATGCAAATCATTTTCTACATCAAAAGAATGTACTATACAAAACAACATTCAAGTTATGAAGCAAATGCTAGAGCAGTAAAAGGCTATCATGAAAATGGTTGAGATTTTTCTGCAATTAAAATGTTTTCACAATGCAAAAATATATTTTCGTTACAGAAATTATCTTTTTCCGGTTATTTATGAAATTCCGGATATTTTTTTTAACTTTTTTTTTAAAAGTTTTAAATAGTCATCATAAATTGTCTTCGATAAAAACTTCCTTCTTCAAAAACTTCCTTCCATTCTCAGGAAAGGTGTTACTTTGTTTTGATAACTTGGTCACAGTACTTTGCATGTTTTGCATGTTAAAAGTGCACTGAAAAACTAAACTGAAGAGATAATTAAAAATAAACAAATCATAAACTGAAAAAAGGAATAAAATCTTAATGAATAATAAAACAAATTAAAGACAAGCTAGTAAAAATAAAAGCATGAAGTTAAAATATTTTTCAAATTTAGAAGCGTCTTAATAATTCAAACCTAATAGTAATAAGTTTCCAATTTTTAGATAAAGTTTCAAAGTAATAAACTTGGATTGATTAACTTTGAAATTTTTATCTTTTCTAAATTCCATGAAGTGAAACACTTAAATTAAAATAAAGTTTTATGCTTTTATTTTTTCTGAATTATCTTTTATTTTTTTTATCATTAATTGAGATTTTTATTTTTTTTTAAGTTTAAGTTTTATTTATTGTTTATTCAATGCAGTTTTTTACTAATTTTTCAAACTTTCAAAAACCGTGGCCATGTCGTCAAAACAAAATGACAATTTTTTTTTTACCACCATAATATTCATATAAATGAATTTTCTATTGTTTTTTGTTTTCTAAGTTTCTTTAATGGATTATCTATATTATTTTTGTACATCTATATTGAAATCATAATGTATTATTTTTTACTTAAATTTTACTAATTATATCTCTACAAGTAGTATAGTAAGTTTTATTTTTTTATGTTTTAATTTTTTTAATTGCATTAAAAAATTGTTTTATACTGCATTGATAGCTTTCCATTTTCATGTTATGTGATCATTATACTAAACTGTGTGACCATTCAGAAAATATGGCAAAATTTTAAATAATAATCTGCTTTATTGTCTTATGTGTTTAATAGGTTAATAAAGTATATAATAAAGCTTATAAACCTAAAGTTTGACAAAAAAAATATTCATTTAAAGAGTATAATCATGGTAGGCAAAACTGCTTCAAAAAAAATTTATTTGAGTGTAATAACACAAAGGAAAATGTTTAATCATAAATTACAAAGAATTAAATTCTTTTCTAATGTAACTTTAATAAATTATGAACTTGAATAGATATTTTAAATTTATTTTTAGATCTCCATATTTAGTTGCGCAAGCAATTTCTGCTGTACAGGAACTTCTTGAACACGGATTCTTTTCTTGGGATAAAGTTGAACGTTCATTTATCACTAAGGTTAATTTTTTTATCTTTATTCTTTATATATATAAACGATTTGATAAATAATATCCTTACTTTATAAAAAGTTATAATTTTACTTTTTATGTTACATTTTACGTTGCAATCATTGAAAAGGTAAACATATGACATCGGACATACATGTATATTATATATATATATGTATATATATATATATAATATATATATATATATATATATATAATATATATATATATATATATATATATATATATATATATATATATATATATATATATATATATATATATATAATATATATATATATATATATATATATATATATATATATACACATACATATATATACATACATATATATACATGTATATATATGTATATGCATATATACATACATCAGACATATATATAACGGACATATATATACATGTATATATATGTATATGCATATATACATACATCGGACATATATATATATAGCGGACATATGTATACATGTATATATATGTATATGCATATATATATACATATATATATATATATATATATATATATATATATATATATATATATATATATATATATATATATATATATATATATATATATATACATCAGACATATATATACATGTATATATATGTATATGCATATATATATATATATACATCGGACATATATATATCTGACAAATATGTACATGTATATATATGTATTATATAAAAAATTATAATCATTTTATACAAAGATTATTAGTTTAAAATGGCTTAAAATCATTTTTTAACAACAAATAAAAAGTACATGTTTTTAAAGTTTTTTTTAAAATAAACTTTTTATTTGTGTTTCCATAAATTATTTTTATTATTTTTGAAATTTTTTATAAAATTTCACTTCTTTTGAGACCCAACATAATATACTTTTTAAAAACTTTTTTTTTCAAAATATTAGGGACCCGTTTGATGTTTAAGGGTCTTCAGCGACTTCTAAAATTTTTTTTATTCAAAATTTTTTTAATTTAGTGTTAATTTATTACATAGAACAAGGGGGTGGCAAGAATTCATTTTGGGAGGTCAAACTAGCTATATATATATATATATATATATATATATATATATATATATATATATATATATATATATATATATATATATATATATATATATATATATATATATGTATATATCAACCCTCGGAATTAGGAAAATTGAGGTCGGCAATAATTTGCCAACCTCAATCTTTTTGAGGTCGGCATCAGGTTGGCAAAAATTATTACATATATGCATATCTCATGTATACTCTGCCCAATTGTCTGCCCAAGCAAAAATCCTCAGTTAATGAAGCAGCACTCCTCGCAAGTTCTTTCTATTTTTCATTCTATGCACTCCCCGCTAATTCTACCTATTTGTCAGCCAATGTAGCAGCATTCCTTTATTGTAGTAAGTTACTAAGGTTTTAGCTTTGGCTAAAAATGGGTCATTTTACAAATCCAAGGGTTGAAAAGAAAGAGAACGGTTAACTGAAAACTTAAAAAGTTGAGTCAGAAAAATAGGTGAGAGTTTTGAGGATTTGTTGATATAATTTTTATAGCACGGAGGGACAGATACAGCAAAAGGATTTGACTTGGCAAAATGAAAAGTGAAAATGAGTTTTGGTTGATTATCAGAGATGATGGCTTTATCATGAGAGTATTTGTTGAAAAAAAAAACATGCAACCTTTGAATTATGAGAGAGTTGCTTAAGCTTGTCTTATATGACAGGTCCAACTAGATTTACAAAGTGCTTTTGAACCTTGTCTCAGAGTGAATGGGTTGTTATTCATCAATATAGGAACGTCAACAATATTGCAATATTTGTTTGATGTAAACAACTGAGTTTTGTTAAAGTTAAAATCACTGTTTTTTGTTAAAGTCACTGCATGTTCTAAGCTTTTAAAAAGCTTAGAACATGCTTTAGAAAAAGATTTGTTAAAAGATGTTAAAAGAAGAGAGATCAGAGTAGAGATCAGCTGTTTGTTGCTAAGCAATAAACATGTGAAGCTTTTTGTCAAGGCAAGAGTATAAAGTTGAGCTGTCAACAAATAGTCCCATATTAGATGTATGATTGTCAATAAGATTGTAATTGTAGAGAAGAAAATATACAAGAGCAAAGAAATAACCTTGCGTTTAAATGTCATAAAAATTATAGGTAAATAGATAAGATGGACATATAATTAAATATAAGAGAATATAAATATAAGATAAGAGGCGCGCTTATGCATACATAATTTGAATATATACGGATATAAACATATACACTTGTTACTTATTTAGTTACTGGCATAAATATCTTTATATATTTTAAACTTTAATATTTGTATGGTGTAGTATTTGCTGAGAGAGAAGATGATAATCAGATGGATGCTACATTGACTGACAAATAGGTAAAACATGCAAGGAGTGTTACTACATCGAATGACAAATAGAAAAAACATGTTAGGAGTGCTGCTACATTGACTGACAAATAGATAAACATACAAGGAATGCTGCTACATTGACTGATGAATAGGTAAACATGCAAGGAGTACATACATTTAAGTATTATTTTAAAATGGTAATCCATTGCCTTATTTTCTTGCATTTTGTTCTTTCCAAGGATCACTGACAAAAATTGCAGATGAACTAAGATGGACCAAGACAATATTTTCATAAAAAAACAATAAAGTTCATTTGGTTATGATTGACATATCTCTCTAATGCGAAAAAAGCTATTAATGTTGGGTTGTTATCTCACTAATATGAAGAAAAGTTATTAATAATTTTAATTCAATGAAAGTTCTTTTTTTTTTAATTCTGTTTTATTATTATTATTACTTTTATTATTATTATTAAAGTTTATAAAATATTTATAAAATTAAATTAAAATTGTTAATTTAATAATAAATATCAGTATTCTAAAATTTATTGAGATTAAAAATTTATTTCTTGTTTATGAAGTGTGTTTTCTTCCGCTGATGTAGTGGGAGAATACACACTTCATATACTGCATTGTATATGTGTGTGTGCCTGTGTGTGTGTGCGCAAATATAAAATAGGAAGATAATTTAAATTATTTTAATATTTGTATTTAGATTCTGGGATATGCAAATCAAAGTAAAGGTGTTGATTCCAAAATTGTGCAACGTTCATTATCCTTACTTGATAATATTGTGTCTATGAGGTTATTGTTTAAAGTAAATTTTTTTTTTTAAGCAAAAAAAATTTTTTAAGCAAAAAAATTGTTTTTTTTTTTTTGGTTCATTTTTTTGTGTTTATTATCAGTTCTTTTGGAAGATATTTTTATTATCAGTTCTTTTGGAAGATATTTTTATTATCAGTTCTTTTGGAAGATATTTTTATTATCAGTTCTTTTGGAAGATATTTTTATTATCAGTTCTTTTGGAAGATATTTTTATTATCAGTTCTTTTGGAAGATATTTTTATTATCAGTTCTTTTGGAAGATATTTTTATTATACATACTATTTTTTTTATCTTTTAATTAAAAAGCTATATGATTAAATTTTATCAGTAAATAATATAATTAAATTTTATCAGTAAATAATATAATTAATACAACTCTAAATAACTCTAAATAATTATTATCTTTTAAATTAGAAAATTTATGGAAACTAGTCCACACTAGTGTGGAAAATTAACAATAAACTTAAAATAAAAATAAAATTCAAAATGTTAGAAAATGCTTTATAGCTTTTTCTAACATTTTTTTTTTTTTTAAATTTTAAAAATAAATTTCTTTTATAATTCTAGATAATTCACATTTACAAAGTTTTCCATCTTTTTAAAACAATACACAAAAGTACACAATATAATCAATGCACAAAAATACTGTATAACAGAATAAATAGTAGACAGTATAAATAACATACAGAAATACGTGGCAATTTTTCAATAACTTTTTCAAAAAAAATTCTATTTTTGAATTTATCCTAAACATTTTTTCAGGTTTATCTCAAACATTTTTTTCTTTTAGTTGTTTTGTTTTTTTAAATGTTTTTCTTAAATTTTTAATTTATTTTTAATCTTCAGTATTTTTACTAATTTTACTTTATTTTTTTTAAATCTTCTAAAAGAATTTTTTTATATTATCTTTCTTCGTTTATTTCTTTTTTTTTGCTGTTAAAAAAACACTTCTTTCATTTGCAATGTCATTTTACTTTTTAATAATTTAATTTGTGTTGAACTTTATCTTTTAATTAAATAATTTTTTCTTTAATATTTATTTATACTGTATAATAATGATAGTAATAATAGTAAAAAAAAATAATAATAACATCAATATTAACACTAAATCCTTTAAAAGTCATTTCTATTGTGTGTACTTTACAAATAATGAAAATATCAATTTTGAGAAATTTATTTATATTTTTATTAATAAAAGAAAATATTTTTTGTTCTTAGTTAATAGAGCCATTTTTTAATGTTTTTTTTTAAATAAATTTTTAATTTTCAGAGCCATTTTTAATTGTTAATTGTTGGAGTTATTTTTAAAATAACTTTTTTTTTTTCAGTTTGCAAATTTTTGTTTTTCATTTGTTTGTTTTTTTTTTCTAATTTTTGTTTTTCATTTATTAATAGTTAAAGCCATTTTCCAAACAATTTCATAAATTAATAAAACTTATTTTTTTGTAATTTTTATTTTTTTTTTATTTTTTTTGATAAATATTTTTTTTTTTTTTTTAATTATTCAAGTTCAACTTTGTTTTATTTTAGTTCAACTTTGTTTTATTTTAGTTCAACTTTGTTTTATTTCAGTTCAACTTTGTTTTATTTTAGTTCAACTTTGTTTTATTTTAGTTCAACTTTGTTTATACGAATAATGAATGAAGTAAAGCTTGATAGTCTTGTTGATTACCTAAAAAGGTTTTTTTTCTTTTAATACATCATTTGTTAAATTAATTGTTCAAATGATTTTATTAATGATTTCATTGGTTTTAATTATATCATTGATTAAATTATTGATTCGATTGGTTGCATTGAGAATATCATTAATAAAGCTAATGATTCAATTGGTTGTTTTAATGATATTATCAATTAAACTGATGATATTATATGCATTGATAATGTCATTAACTTTTTTTAATTTTAATAATTAAATTATTAATTTAATTGGTTGGGTTATAATCTTATTTGCCAAACTTTTTTTACTTCTTCAAATTACTTGTTCAAACTTTAAATTTTTAAATTTAGTTCTGATACCAAACTTCAAATAAGTACGATGGCACTATGCAATAGTATTCTTCAAAGAATGGAGCATGAAAATCGAAAGGTTGTTTTAATCAAGTAACACAACATTATTTAATATAGAAGCCAAATATAAATGCAATATAAAATTTTGGTCATATCAGTCAAATTATAAAAAATTATAAAATTATAAATTTTCTGCTAACTTTTTAATAATAGAATTCTTTCAATATTTTTGACATTATTTTATAAACAAATGTATTTAAAAATGTTCAAGTAAAAATTAAAATTAAAATGATATTAAAATATTCTCAACTCAATGTTCATAGTCAACTTAATGTTCTCATCAAAAGTTCTCAATTATTTCTTTACTTTTTTTTTACTCAGATAAAAAAATGTTTTTTTTTTTAATATTTAGTTTTAAAGTTATTGCATTATCATTTTTTGAAAAGAAGAAACCCTTAGGTTATTATTTCTAAAGAAAATAATCATTTTACTCTTTTATGCAGAGAAATTGATTATGCTGTTATTTTTGCTGTGAAAGTAATAATTATTTTAAGTAATAGTTATTATAATTAAGATAATTATTTTATGCAATTGGTAGTGTTACAAAAAGTATACAAATTACAATTTTTATCTTTGAACTTCCTTGCTTACTGCACTGATGCACTATTTTGAACTTCCTTGCTTACTGCACTGAAGCTTTTGACAATCCTAACAATCCTAACAAAGCTAAAGAACTTGACAAAATAAAAAAGTTAACTGCAATATTTATTAAAAAAAGAATAATAATAGTAAACTTATATGTTTTTTAGAAATTTACACATACTTTATCAACAAAAGGTTATACAAATGTGTTACAACAGGTATTTTTTTATTTTTTGCTAGTTTTAAAAAAATATTTTTTATATTTACTATATATTTAAATGATAACTGTAAATGTTTTAAATAATTTAAACATCTTTACTATGTCCAGACGATATATCCTTTTTCCTAAAACTCAGTGTTAGAGGCAAAAATAATTGAAATTAATTTTTAAAGCTAAACAAGGTAGTAGAAGAATTTTTAGCTTAAGAGGTTTGAAGTACAGGAGATTTGAGGTACAAGATGTTCGAAGTTTGAATCTACTCTACAGTCGCAAATCATAACTGAGGTTCTAAATATGATACCTCTAAAGAGCAATCTTGCGCTTTTATGAATTATGATACATATACTGTTTATGCAATAATATATATATATATATATATATATATATATATATATATATATATATATATATATATATATATATATATATTATATATATATATATATATATATATATATATATATATATATATATATATATATATATATACACACTTACTAAAGCGTGTTTTGATAAGCATTTGCTCACTTTTTCTGGTTACCTTAAGCTATACCGTTTTTTTCGAAAAAGAAGAAAAAACGAAGAATGATGAATAAAACAATTGCTTCCCCATCCCAAACCCTCAGTCGATGTAGCAGCACTCCACTGCAAGTCAGGCTATTTGTCAGTTGATGTATTTACTGAAGCCCCCAGCAGCAGGCTATTCTAGTATGACATCAGATTGCTTACCTTAGTACGCAATACTATTTGTGTGTATATATATATATATATATATATATATATATATATATATATATATATATATATATATATATATATATGCATATTAAATATATTTACACATTATGCAACAAATTATGATCAAAACTTTTTTAGCTTTATAATTCTTTTTATTTTGTGTAGTTATTGAAAATTTTTTTTAAAGCTTTTTATAAAGTTATAAAAAATATATTTTGTCTGTAGATTATAGCATCATCTACCACGGGTACACTTTCAAGTGATATCAAACACCAGTTGTATGTTTATCAATCATTGTTACTCAGTGTTCTTGAGCCGCGGCTTAAAACTAAACCTGACCATTCTGATCCTGTAAGATTTTTTTTTTCAAACTTTTTAAACCTTTATTTACATCATTTTATTTAATTTTTTGCTTAATGTATATTTTTTTAATGTTTTTTTTTTTATTGCCAATGACCTTTTAAAGCAAAATAAATTTATTTAAATTTATAAGTAAATTTAAAATAAAATTTATTTTTATAATTCATTAAAGTATAGTTTAATGTAAAAAAATTATAAAAGTTATTAACATTATTTTATAAATTTTATTTTTATAATAAAAAGAAAAGTTTATTTAAATAACTAGTAATGGTGATCGAGTGGTTAATGGTATAGCGATAGAGCGCTTGCTACGTAAATTTTGTGTTTGATCTCCAAAAGGAAATAATTTATGTTGCACCCACAAGTTTTATTGAATTTAGATAATATTAAAAAAAAAAAAAACATTTAATACTCTTTATATATATATATATATACAGGGCTCTAATTAACGCAAAAAAATCTTATCGCAAAAAAAAAAATTTTTTTTTCACCCCATCCCCCCCATACCTTGCGCCGCTTTGTGGTAATGGGGGGAGGGGGAAGTTATGTTAGTATATAATTATAACTTTGGTACGTAATTGTTCTATTTTTAACATATTTTATCTTATATTTAAATATAATCTTATAATTTTTCTGTTTGGCAGAGTTTAAAATAGCGTAAGTTACTGTTATTATTTACAACTTAAGTTATAGCTTAAAGTTTAAGTTGCAGTTGTAATAAGCAATAATGTTTTTAATACTATTAAGATATTTCTTTGAGTATATTTTTTTACTTAAAATGATACTTAAAAAAGTAAAGGTAAAAAAGTAAGAGAAAAAGCAACATTACAATATCTAAACCACTTTAATTGGTCAAAGAAAACTATTAAATTATTCAATTATTCAATTATTTTAAACTGATGTTTTCATTCAATTTTTTTTTATTCTAATTGTTTTCCAAAAAAAAGTGAAACAAAAACTTTTGTTTAATAAATCGAATTTATATTAAGTATATGCTTAAATTATTTTTTTTAGAATAAAATATTTTCGAACAGAAGTAAAATAATTTATTAAATTTAATTCAAAATTTTTATAACTTTTATTTTAACTTGCAATTTGCAATCACAGCTTTGATGTTTGCAATAGAATGTTTCTACTTTTAAAACTATTTTCAAGAAAAAATATATAATTCAAAACGTTAACAAAATTTACGATTTACGGAAAAAAAACTTTCATCTTCATTCTCCCTTATTTCATCAAACTTTTTTTAAATTTTTAAATTTTTTTTTCAATTTCAAATTTCAATCACCAAATTATTTAAATAAGTGAATTTTAAGGCTAAAGCTCTCTTGTTCAAATAGATTTCTTTTTAAATAAAATTCCTGAAAACAACTTGCGTATTTATAGAAAATGTTTAGTCTAGATGTCGCTATAAATAAAATGAAAATATAAAAAAATGGTGTCGCGTTTTTCATATTCTATTCGACAATTTTTGTAAAAATAATTACTAGTTAAAAGCTTATATTATGTTTTAACAACATGTAAGATTTAAATTGAAACATGTCTATGGCTAACTTTTGCGATGTATAAAATAAATTAATATAATTGTTAAGTTAATACTTGAGTAACTGTAAGTTACAATCTTAACTTAAATGGTTGTTTTGATATAGGTTATAAATTAATTTACTGTGATATACTCTATCCATTCAGTAAAGTTAACTAAATATAACTTCAATAGTTTCAAGGTCGTTAAAAGCGAAAAATGTGAAAGCAAAAAAGTTGCTGGTTTCTATTAGTACAATTTTACTAATAGAAATTTTATTTAATAAAAACGAACTTATATATATTTTATTATACTTAAAGTAGTAAAAATAATTATATAAAATTGTTTATAAAATAATAATTTCGAACAATGTTTTTAAAAAAAAAAATAAAAAGCTGTTTTGATAAAAAAAATAGAATGAAGAAAAAATTCTTTTTAACTTTTGTCTTTTTAATTTGCTTCTATGCAGAGATTTAAAGTAATTTAAATTAAAAAGTGCTTTACGTTGAATAAAAATCTCCGGGCGAAAGAGCAAATGATCATGCTTCTATTCAAAAGACAAACTTTGCGTGACGTACTTTACTATGAAAACATTACTTTTTAAGAATTGCCAAAAAAAAAGCTAAATTAGAAAAAAAGTAAATAAACAACTGAAAAAGTAAACCAATCGTGAAAATATATGATAGCGATACACTTAATTCGAGCCCTGATATATATATATATATATATATATATATATATATATATATATATATATATATATATATATATATATATATATATATATATATATATATATATATATATATATATATATATATATATATATATATATATATATATATATATATATATATATATATATATATATATATATATATATATATATATATATATATATATATATATATATATATATATACTATTTTTTTACAAGCATAGCACATTTCTGAGAAAATGGTTCAAAACAAGAAGCTAATAGAAAAAGAATTTACAAATTTTGTTTAGATTTGTATAGAAATCTTTACATAAAGAATAAGTTATGCGGCCAAAATAAATAACTCTCCATACATGTTGCGTAATTACAAATGTTGCATTGTTACACAAATTGATGTTGCATAATTGCAAGTTCTCTTTTAGAGTATAGGTTTTAGAATAATGATGCAAAAAATCTGTAACAATAATAAAATCAGAAATAATAATCTCATAGAAAGTATATATATTGAAACGAATAAAGGAATTAATACTCTTTGTAATTAGATTTCTCTTTAATTTATGACTTAGAAACTTTAGGAGTAATAGCAACTTATAATTTCCGTGGTTACTGAAAGCCCATTATGAACGTATTTTATTGAACACTTTTAATGCCATAACTATAGCATTTTTTGTCACTGTATAATTAAAAAAAAGTTAAAAAATAATCTTTTTTATAATTCTATATTTTCAAGTAAAAAAAGGTTTTATTTATAATAGATATTTTTTGAATATTTTGTTTTAACGTATTAACGTTTTCTTGCTGTAACATTGACACCAATTCTCTTAACCAACAATGTTGCAACAAGTTGCAACAATGTTAATAGATTATACTTAACTATTTTATTATGATCATAACTTTTTATCTTAATTATAGTTTTTCAATATTTCACATTTTGTTCTGGTTTATCAGCAATTTGTGTTCTGGTTTGTAACAGCATATTGTGTTCTGGGGTATGGGTTTAATATTTGATTTTTTTACAAAAATCAAATATCTAATTCAATTTATAATTTCCATGGTTACTGAAAGCCCTTTATTTATTTATTAATAAAGCTGTGACTCTATTAATACAGCAAGTGTGATTTACACACTGAAACAGCTATTCACAACAGCCATTCACAAAAATAAGTGGCTTATATTATCGTTCTTTTATTGATACTTGTCGAGATTATTTTTGAATTCATTTAAATTATGAGAATCGGCTACTTTATCCGGTAGTTCATTCCATGTAATTGCTGCTCAATTAAGGATATTTGTCTCAAAGCACTTTTAGTAAATTCGGCTCTATATCTAAAGTTGTGTTCCCGTGTCTTAATCTGATTATTTTGTATGTTTATTTGCTCTAAGAAGTTATATCCATGTAAGGTTAGATTTATATTATCTATTTTATTGATGATTTTAAAAATTTATATCAAATCACCTCTGAATCGCCGAGTTAAATGTGTTGTTAGATTTGAACTCATGAGTCTTTCTTCATATGTCATCTTTTTAAGAGAGTTGCTAGCCTCTGTACTCGTTCTAACACAGATATATCTTCTTTAAGGTGAGGAGACCATACAGCGATACCGTACCGGACAAGTGTAGTGTATAAAACTTTAAACATCTCTTTATCAATGTAACTTAAAGTGCATTTTAGCATACCAAGAGCTCAATTTGCTCAAGATGCAGAGCTAATTGCATGTTGTTTCCTCTTAAGATTAGCAGAGAAACTGATACCTAGATCTTTCTAATACACTTTTCTAAAGTTATTATATTGTCATTGTTTGAATCGGGTATGAAGTAATAGTGCTTTGGATTGTTTTACCCTAAATGCATAACATGACAATTTTTACTTTTAAACTTGATCAGCCATTTTTTTAACCATTCAAATGCCTTGAAAAGATTGTCTCGAGGAGCTGGTATATAATTGTTTTTGTATATTTGATTGATGATTTTAGTATCATCAGCAAACAATTTAGACAAGTTAGTTAAGTTTTTTGGTAAGTCATTGATATAGATGACAAAAAGAGGTGGACCTAACACGGAACTTTGTGGAATACCGCTAAAAACATCTTTCCAATCTGACTCAATTTGGCTAATTACAACTCATTGCTTTCTATTTTCTAAAAAAGATGTAATCCATGAGATAAAACAATTATCAATACCATATTTTCTTAATTTAAGTAAAAGTCTCTTATGTCAAATGCTTTAGAAAAGTTGACGCAAATAATATCAGCTGAGTTATTGTTCTCCATACAAGTTGATAGAAAGTCGATAGTCTCTAACAAGTTTGTTATACCTGATTTTCTAGGCAAGAATCCATGTTGTTGTATATTAATCAGATTATTTGTTATCAAGTGATCTAAAATTTCTTTGCGTATTATTGACTCAAAAAGTCTACAGACAATAGACGTCAGTGAAATTGGTCTATAATTTTCTGGCATGAGTTTATTACCTTTTTTAAAAATAGGCGTTACATTCGCTTCCTTCCAATGACTTGGCACTTTGCTGGAAGCTAAGGATTCTTCAAAGATTAGTATGATTGGATAGGCTAGTGATGGCAAGCATTGTTTAAGAATTATGGGGTGGACCTTGTCACTGCCAACAGATTTGTTTATATCGATGTTGTTCAAAAGTTCTAATATTTCATTATATTTAAATAATATTTTACCTTCATCCATTGGTTTTGAGATGTAAATATTTTTTAAATCAAATTCAGGAATTAGATTAAATTAAAAATGGTCACAATTAAAGTAAAAATAGTTTTTCTTTTTTCGAGCTAGATTGACATTATGTTTATTAGACCACAGATTAACACGAGGACATGGAACGGATTACAGAACAAATTTTTCAATTCCGATATTATAGTAATATAAAAATACATCATATATTTGAACGACTGTTTTGTTATAAAACAACAGAGTCCAGTTTATGTCGTCAAATAAGTTTTTCATAACTTTGTAATTTCCACAACTAAAAGCTTGTTTTGGTATTGTTTGGGAACATGAAATACTATGATCCATTGAAAGGACTAATATCCAAGTCAGTATTAGATGACCTTTATTGCAGTCTCCAAGCATCAGATTATATCTAAGATTGCAGACCCAATTATGTTGTTCAGTAAGAATCAAATCAAGTGTTCCTATGAAAATGCCATCTTGCACTTGAAAAGTTGGGGCATCAACATATTGAGTTAAAAAACTTCAATTGTATTTACAAATGCGTGTTCCAACGATTCCTCGTTATTAAATAGTTGGTATACGCCTCCATTTTTCCAAAAATAATTTTGGAAAGTTAAAGTCTCCCATTATATAAAGGCAATAGTGTTTTTGGTTATCTAGCTTATTTTTTGCAGCGCAAATGGAATCATTAATTTCTATATCATTATTGCTGTTCGGGGGTCGGTCCATCTAATTAATAACTTTTCTTTTCCAATTAGTAAAGTTACCCATATTTGTTCAACTTTATCATTACACAAAATGATATCCATTGTTTTAAATGAGCTTAATATGTTAGAAATGTAGATAGCAACCCCGCTGGCTCTTCTACAATCACTTCTGTCCCATCTATATAATGAATAGTTATTCAAATTAGAAAGCGAGTCTTCTTTAAACCATGTTTCTGTGACTCCAATGATGTGAGGTTTATATTTATCAGTTGCTAATTTAAATTGTTCGAATTTATTTACAAGTGATGTTGCATTATGAATGTATTTGATTTTTTTACAAAAATGAAATATCAAATTTTAAATAAACTTCAACATGATTTTTTAATGTTTATTTAGAAAAACTTAAGAAGTTTTTTTCTTTGTTCTTGCAAAATTTGCAAGAACAAGCAGGGACGCATTTGCAGGTCAAACAAGGCCAAACCTGTAAAAACCTTAAATCTCAACAAAATCAAATTTTGCATTTTGCATATTTAACTTAAATATTGGCTGAAATAGAAAAAATAAATTTTAGATAATTATATTTAAATTTGTTAAAAACTTGTTCTCTAAAATTTTCAGCAGTTTTTAAAAGTTCTTTTAAACTTAACTGATGGATTTTAATCGATTTTCAACTTTTATGAAATCCATACAAACTCCAAGAAAATTTGTTTAATGCATATTCATTATGATTAATTTGTTTTTAAGTATTATTTTAATGAGTATTTTTTTTTTTTAGAAATTACTTACTGAACTAAACAGTATTTACAATTATGCATTTGAGTCAGCACCATTAGCTAAAGATAAGAATTTAGGAAAAGCTGATTTCAAAAAGTTAGGTTTTGTTGTAAGTAAAAAATTTTATTCCATATATAATATCTTTTCTTATATATATATATATATATATATATATATATATATATATATATATATATATATATATATATATATATATATATATATATATATATATATATATATATATATATATATATATATATATATATATATATATATGTATATATATATATATATATATATATATATATATATATATATGTATATATATATATATATATATATATATATATATATATATATATATATATATATATATATATATATATATATATATATATATATATATATATATATATATAAATGCATTATAAACATAGTTGGACCTGCTATTGCAGCCAACCTCCAACCATTATCACATCGTCATTATGTTTCTCTTTCTCTTTTCTATAAATGCTATAATGGGCACTGCTCTTAAAGAGCTAGCTATTCAACTAAATCTCATCCTTTTACTGCGACTGTTCCTAAGAACATCGGTTCTTTGAAATTAACTTCTTTCATCTTATTTTTCTGATTCATATAATTTGCAATCTTATAAGTTGCCTGTCAATCGTTATCTTGCTCTATAAACTTCATCTTATCTCTTCTAGTAATTTCCAACTCAAATAGTGGTTGCTTGCAGCCTTGTTGGAAGTTGTTGAAAGATGAAAATAAAAAAACTTAATAGTTTTTTATTTATTGATGGTAAAAAATAATAATGTTGTTCTATATTATGGTAAAATGGTATGAGTGGTAAAAAATCATAATTAACAATATCCCTATTACAGAATTTTTTATAAAAGTTTTTCTTAAAATTTTGTTTAGAACAGCGACTCACCCTTAAGTGATTTTGAGGAAACTCCACCTGGTATGTTAGCATATGATGCCATGTTATATTTTGCTCAAAAACAACT
Organism: Hydra vulgaris; assembly: GCF_022113875.1. Taxonomy (NCBI): domain Eukaryota; kingdom Metazoa; phylum Cnidaria; class Hydrozoa; order Anthoathecata; family Hydridae; genus Hydra; species Hydra vulgaris. Next base: position 1,849,355 of record NC_061156.1, read on the forward strand.
GGATTCTTATGTAAAGGTAAATTACATTTTCCAGACTCTAATGACCTTTTTATATTATAATCAACCTAAGGACTGGTAACAGTTGTAACATCAACACAGCATAAGGTCTTTTAGAATTATGAATAATATTTAACTCAATTTGAATGTTATTTTAAAATGCTTTTGCAAATATTATAATTTGAATATTGTAAACTCAATCTAAATGTTATTTTAAAATGTTTTTTAAAATTGTAAATTATAATTGTAAACTCATTTAGGAATAATAGTCTTAAAAATATCACAAGTTATGATTTTTTATTATCATAATCATCATTATAATTACAAAATATTACTAATTAAAATTGATTGTTAGCAGAGTCAAAGTTAGGAAGAAAAGAACTCAAAGAAAAATAATACTGAATAAAATTTTAAAAAACCTAAAAGTTTTCATGTTTCATTGGGTCGACTAAATAAGTACAAATTTTATAAATGCAAATTCCTCTAGCGCACTTATGCTGATTCCAGATTATACTTATTCCAGATTTTTCAACTGCTTCTCACTTATGCCAGTTCAGGCAGAAATGGAAGGCTATAGCCCTCCACACCCATGCAAATCAGTTTACATGTGCGAAATAAGGCCCATGCAAAATATAAATTTTCGGCAAAAATAAAGTAAAATATTATTATGTTTTTAGTAATTTTGTAAAACTGTTTTACTAGTTAAAAAATGAAACTATTTCATTCAAGATATGCTAAAAAAATTATGAAAAAAATAATTTTTGATTTTTCCGATTTAAAAACAAAAAATAAAAATCGCACAAGTTATTTCAAACAGTTATAACTGTTCCGTATTATTCTGTGTTATGTTAAAGGATAAATAATTAGTATGTTAAAAAGCAGGCAAAATATGCATGTTTTTCAAAAGAATTTAACATAGTAGTCCAGGTTTTCAGTATTCTTTTGAAATTTGTAAACGATTAAACGATTATTTTCTTTTACTCAACTAGATTATTTATTTACTAGTCAAGAAGGAAACATCATAATAGCAGAGCTAATTGAGACGAGTCCCTTTGTACCGAAGTACTACTCATACACTGAGTAGGCGGAGCCGGGATTTGAACCTGCAATCCTGCTGCTACGGCCAATAATTATTCCGAACTTTATAGCAGCGCTTTAACCAACTTTAACCAACTAAACTTATACAATAAGAACTGTTAGAAAATAAAGACATGTCTTTTTTGTATAATAAAACATATTGCTTAATTGATTGATAAACTAGTTTGTCATACTTTAAAGTTGTTTAAAGTAGTGCATATTTCCATGTATACTTCTGTTTAACTTCTTGTTTTTTTTTTTTTTTAAAGGCGGCAGTTTTTCTAACAGGGTTCCCACACCTCCTTAAAAACCTTAAATATCCTTAAAAAATAAAAACCTCCTTAAATGTCCTTAAAATAACCTTAACTTCTCCTTTTTTTTTTTTTATTCATCTAGAAAATTTTTTTAAAGTGAAAGGATTACACTTGTTAATAAAGAAGATAATATATAGATTTTTAATTTTGTTTTCAAACCTATTTTTGTTATATATATATATATATATATATATATATATATATATATATATATATATATATATATATATATATATATATATATATATATATATATATATCATATATATATATATATATATATATATATATATATATATATATATATATATATATATATATATATATATATATATATATATATATATATATATATATATATATATATATATATATATATATATATATATATATATATATATATTTATATATATATATATGTAATAACAAAAATATGTAATAATAAATATATATATATATATATATATATATATATATATATATATATATATTTATATATATATATATGTAATAACAAAAATATGTAATAATAAATATAAATATAAATATATATATATATATATATATATATATATATATATATATATATATATATATATATTGGGTAACAATAATTATAAGAATAAATTAATCAATGATATATTCTCTGTTACTGTTTACGACCTCCTCCCATCTCTCGACCAATTTGTTGATGCCGTTTTGCCAAAAATCGATTGGTCTGGTGTCGAAGAAGTTGTTGAGCCAGTTTTTAAGATCCTCTTCGCCATCAAAGGGAACACCCCTCATTTGGTTTGATAGAGAGCGGAAAAAGTGATAGTCAGTAGGTGCAAGATCCGGAGAGTACGGTGGATGCTGAAGAACCTCCCATTCAAGCTCTTGGAGCGCTGTTTTGACGACTTGGGCAATATGGGGCCTGGCATTGTCGTGGAGCAAGATGACTTGACCTTGTCTATCGGGTTTTTTCAGCCGAATAGCCTCATTTACACGGTTCAGCTGGGCAATGTAGACCTCCTTGTTGACAGTGGCATTTCGTTTGAGCATTTCCCAGTGCACCATGCCTTCCTAGTCCCGCCAATTGCAGATCATGGCCTTTTTTGGGTGAAGATCTTGCTTGAATCTCGACTTCGGCATCTTTCCTGGGGCCACCCACTCCTTTCTTTGCTTCACGTTGATGTACAGACACCATTTCTCATCTCCCGTGATGATTCAATACAAAAAGTGCTGTTTGTGTCCATGTGTTGCTTGGTGGCGGGCGAGATGTTGTGCAGCAATTTGAAGGCGTTTTTCTTTGTTTTCTTTGTTGAGCTCGTGAGGTACCCATGCTCCGAGTTTTTGAGGAATAAACAATTAATTAAAGGTGGCGAGAGGTTGTCATTACACTGATTATTTTTTCAGCCAATTCACGAGTTGTTTGGCAACCATCTTCATTCAACAGTGCCTTCAGATGCTCTTCGTTGAATTCTGCAGGTCGTTCGCTTCGAGGCGTGTCTTCAAGGTCAAAGTCCCCATTTTTAAACTTTGCAAACCATTTTTGTGCAGTAGACACACTTAAGACACCTTCCCCGTGCACATTGCATATGTCCCGAGCGGCTTCGGCTGCTTTTTGACCTCAATGAAAAGCAAAGAAAAGTAGATGTTGAAAATGCTGATTTTTTCCTCCTGGGTATTCCATTTCTGAGCCAGAAAAAAGACGAACAACCTGATTCACTTCTAACAAGGCTGCAATCAACAATTATTAAGTTAAGAGTTACTATGAAAAAAAGGAAAGAGTTATAGGAAACGGTTGACAGAAAAGTTAAAAAGTTGTAGGTTGTGTGAGTCAGGAAAACTTGAAGATGCGAGTTTTAAGGGTTTAAGTAAAACTTTTTAAAGCATGCAAGCTTAAGGACAACTTTAATTTAGAATTTGGAAAAGAATTTGTTTTGGAAAAGAATTGTTCCAATTGTTTTAAAAACTTACTCAGATGCACCAAATAATACTTATCAAAAAGACTTAAATGCCAAACTTCAAAAATTGTCCTAAGAATATCAAAAGCCTTTGAGAGACAAGAGCAACAGCTCTTGTCTCTCAAAGGCTTTTGATATTTGAATGATTATTCTAAATATTTGCTCTATCAGTCAAATATTTTGATATTTGACTGATTGAGCAAATATTTTGATATTTGACTGATTGAGCAAATATTTAGAAAAATCAAAGTGATTTCTAGAGTTTTTAAAAGTTGGAAAAATAAACAGAACAACAGATGCCACTTTTCCAGCAGCCAGGAAAACAAGATTCAGTTAAAAACTTGTTAAATAATTTAGATGTTAGTAATAGTAGTAGTAGTAGTAGTAGTAGTAGTAGTAGTAGTAGTAGTAGTAGTAGTAGTAGTAGTAGTAGTAGCCGCCCGAAGACGACGAGTGTGTGTATTAGTAACACACTTAGAAAGCCGTGTCAGTAAAAATAAATAAAATAAATAAATAAAAAATATTAATTTAATTTAAAAGGAGCGATTTGTCTAATTGTGCTTTAAAACTGCTTACTGATTTTGCATTAACCACTTCTCTTAGTAGTTTATTCCATGTTTTTGTTACTTTGTTAGTAAAGAGTGAGTGTCTTAAGTTGCACTTTATTTTTTCGCGTTCAAACCTGACACTGTTTCCTCTTGATAATTGAAAATCATTTGGATTGAAAACGTTTATAAAGTTCACATTTTCAATTTTATTTAATAACTTATAAGTCTGGATCATGAAGGTAATAAAGAGAGTTTTGGAAAACACTTTTGTAAGACTTAAAAATGTTTTCTTGCCCACAATCTGTAGAAGAGTGCAAAGAAAAAAAGTGCAAGAGAAGCAGAAGTGATTTGGATGTCTAACAGTGAAGCAGAAGTGATTTGGATGTCTAACAGTGAAACAGAAGTGATTTGGATGTCTAACAGTGAAGCAGAAGTGATTTGGATGTCTAACAGTGAAGCAGAAGTGATTTGGATGTCTAACAGTGAAGCAGAAGTGATTTGGATGTCTAACAGTGAAGCAGAAGTGATTTGGATGTCTAACAGTGAAGCAGAAGTGATTTGGATGTCTAACAGTGGATTAATCTTCTTTTTCGGAATGGAGAAAAGAGTGCATTCATAATATTTAATTGATAAGTTATAAGAAAAGTTTTTTGCAAATAATTCTGTCATTTAGAGAGATAAAAGCATTGTCATTTGGTGAGATAAAAAGATCAAATTTATCTATAAATTTGATACCATTATGTGAGCTTTACTTTGAATATTTATGTTGTTTTAATTAGTTTTAAAAAGTTAATTCTTTGTTGTAAAAAATATTTTCATACAAATTCTTATTAAAATGAGTTGGATAGGGTTAAAATTAAATTAGGATTAAAATGTAAACAAATTCACAAAAAGCCATGTAACTCATATGCGTTTGATCCCCACCACTTCCCTGAACGTATTTACTTAATGTTTTTTGTGCAGAAGCTTAGATTTTATTAGTTCTTTTTCTGTCTTTTTTATCAAGTTGAGAGAGATTGAGTTGCATGATCAATTAAAAAAATTAATTTTTATAGCACATTAGAAATGTTAGAGTAATAAGTTGTTTATAATTTTTTTCACCAAACCATTGCCATAAAATGATTGTTAAATGTAAATGTAATCTCGACAAAATTATTAAAAATCTTTATATCAATTACACCATTACACTTCATATACACCACCATTATAATTATATTATATACACTACCATTATAATTATACCATTACACTTCTCATTCAATTTGACACTTCTGAATGTTTGAATAAGTAAGTATTTAAATTAATGAATCTTTGAATGAATTTATAGTTCTTTTAGTTTAAAAAATTGAATTGAAAAATTAAAAAAAAATTATATTAATTTGGTAATGAAAATTTATTATAAACAGTATTACATGTTTATAATTAGTTTAGTTTAGTTTATTCAGTAATCGATCATAAAATTACAACAAAAAATTAAAGACAAAAATAAAAATAAAATGATAGATGAAGAGGGGTAGCACCAGGATCCTCTGTTCTGACAGTCTTGTACTGCATACAAAGCAGCTAAAGTTAGATAAAAAAAATTTTAAAGCAGTTGGCACTTTGTGCATCAATAGTATTTTGCAGGAGACCGTTCCAGTGACGTACAATTTGATTTGAAAAAGATCTTGTCAATGTTTCGAGTGATTTTGAATTGCTGAATTAGGTCGCTCCATGTTCTGCGATCTTCAAAAGTCGTTAAACCTAATATTTGCAATCTTTGGGTCTATTGTAAATGCTTTAATAGTGCAACTGTTTTTGTTGCACACTTCTGCACTTTTTCTAGTGTTTCAATGTTGCGTTTTAGAAAGGGCGACCAGGCTTGTATTGCAAACTCAAGAAGCAGGCGAATATAAGCTATATACAATGTTCTCCAAACAACAATGCCTCGACTGCAGAATTTTTTTTTCAGCCTACCAAGTATTTGATTGACTGTTGAGGCTGCTGTCTCAAGTTGATATTTTAGTTTTAGGTTATCTGAGACCATGATGCCAAGGTCTTTTTCGTTAATAAAACAATAATAATAATATCTTTGTTGCAAAATAGTTTTGAAAGAATCTTATAATTCTAATTCTTTATAGTTCATCCTGTTATTTTTAAAATCATAACTATTGGTTTTAAAAGTATTATAAAAGTAAATGTTTTAATTAAAAATATTACAGAGTCAATTTTGTCTGGGGACTGGGAATTCATCTTATTAATATTTATTTATAATTAACTTATTTTGTATTTGTTATTATATTTGATCATGTTTAAGAAATTTTAGAATTTTTATAATTTAGGTAATTCTTGAAAACTATGGGCGTGATGAAGATTGCAAATGCCCATTTGCAAAGAGCTCCAAACATCTAACAAAGATGCTTTGCGAAGTTTTGAATGTTGGAGAACCAATATCAGACACTGAAGAGCAATTTCAACCAATGTTTTTCACTACAGACAATGTGTTTGAAGAACTATATTGTGTTTCTATTCAACTTCTTAATAAAACATGGAAAGAGATGAGAGCTAAGACTGCTGAAGATTTTCCTAGAGTAAGTTGTTCTCTGAATAGTTATTAAAAATTGTTCTCTGAACAATTGTTAAAAGTTGTTCTCTGAACAGTTGTTAAAAATTTTAATAATGCCGAAGATTTCTCAAAAGAAAAATTTCAATTTCTGAGCAGTTATTAAAGATTTTAAAATGCAAAAAATTGAAAATTTTTTTAATTAACTAAAAATAGTTTTTTAAATAAATTTATTTATTTTTATTTATTTTGGTTTTATTGCTTTTTTTAGTGCTCATATATTTATCATATGCATACAAAATTAAATTAACAAATTTTCATCATCTATAGTAACTATTATTAACATTACAACTTACTTTTTAACTCTACGTAAGCATAACTAGTAACTAAAACCATCTTTAATAGGAACCTACTTTGTGCATTATTTTTATTTAATCTTTTAAGTTTTCTTATAATCTTTTTTAAAATTGCAGAAGGTACACTATGTATAATAATCAGTTTATAATGCTATGTTATTTAGAACTAAGACATGTACCAGAAAAAATCTGCGTGGTTATTTTAAAGGATACTTTTTCAACTATTGTATTTGGATATCAAATGTTATATTTTTAAAATACGTATATTATTTTGGATATCAATTTTTTAAAATACGTATATTATTTTGGATATCAAATGTTATATTTTTAAAATACATATATTCTTCTTAAATTTCACATAAGTTTGTAAAGTTGTGTGCGTGAGAACGCAGGCACTTTGCGTTTTACATTTGGCATCAGTTTTTGTCTTCATTTTGGTGTTCCTGCAGTCACAAAATAGGAGCTACACCGCATTCACATATTGCTTGCCAAACTAAGAGTTTTTTAGCTTTGCATTTATATTTTGAATTCAGTTTCTTGCAATTAACTTCTGAATAATATTACTGGACAGCTTTGAACAATGAATTCTCACATTTTCTTACTTTTCTTTGCGACATAGAACTTTTTTCTTTTTATAAGATTCATAGCCAAAATTTCTCTTAACTCTTTGTATAGTGTAAACAATTATCTTAAATTTATTTGCTAAAGTTAAACAGAAATCTCTGAATTTCCAAGGTATTTTTCACTTTTTAACAAAATCTCGTTGAACAAAAAAAATTTTTCTTCGACTTCCAGGTTTCCTTTTGGTTGTACCATTGTGTCCTTAAATAGTTTTGCAACACTCTGCACTGTTCTCAAAGCAATCTGTTGTTTGTTTGATACACCAAGATTTTCAACCAGAAAATGCAAAAAAAAATTTCTGCTATTTATCTTGATTTGCTGACATTTTAATTAAAACTAATTGTTTTGAAACCATAGCTGTTTAAGTTTTGAATAATACCAATCTATTGAAATTTTTAAACAATTAGCTAATTAAAGTAATCTACGGTTTCCATAAACACCACATCAGAACACGCACACCACATCAGAACAAGCACAGATTTTTTCTGGTGCATGTCTTATATAGTATAAGAAGTTATGGCTATTTTGTTGAGAATTTCATTATAAAGTGCTGGAGTAATTTTACTAAAAGGATTATGGATTAATAGCTGAAGGGCCCATGATTTATTGGCAGTGAAACTTTTTAAAAAAAATTAAAATTATTTAATTTGTGGAGAAAACAGAGTTACCCTCATGTACGTATTAAAAAAAGTACTGAAACTATTTTTTTTTATTTAATATTTGCTCATTTAATATTTAGTAACGCTCATTTAATATTTAGCTTCCTGAATTCATAATAACTTAGCAACTTGACATACTAGTCACAAGGTTTTGGATAGTTTCTGAAGATATTTCACTCGCTTCTCCGATACAAGTTTTCAGCTCAAATGTGGATTCAAATTGCCTATCATTTTCATAAACCTTTCAAGAAAGTATTCCCCATAGATTCTCAATTGGGGTTTAGATCTGGACTACGTGCAGGTCAATCCATCACGTGAAATTTTTTTTTTTAACCAAATTTTTGTAAGCTTTGAATTATGGATAGCAGCATTGTCTTATTGAAAAGTGAAGTCTTTATGCATCAATTCTTCAACATGTTCAAATAAACTAATTTCTAGTAAGTCAATGTAGTCCTGTGAATTCATTTTTGTCGAAATCTCAAATCATACCAGTGGAAGTTTTTCAGCAAAGGAAAAAGCTGTTTACAAAAACAGTTACAACTCATCCGAGTTTTTTCCTCATTTTAAAAATTGTGCCAGTAATATTGATAACCATCAGGACCATCTAGATTGAAATTTATTTCATCGCTAATGAGAACTTGATGCCTTATTCCTGCCAAGATATGTGATTTTTTGCAAATTGTAATCTAGCTACTTTATGATGAACAATAAGTTTTGGTATTGATTTATGCTTTTTCAAACTAGATTTGGATCTTCATGTAAGATTTTTTACACAAGTTGAACAGTTACAGGTAATTGTAAATTAACATGAATTCAAGATGCAGTCATGTGCTGAGCAGCTGCACAACGTACAATAGATTATTTAGTACAATTATCAATTTTACATTTGCCACCACTTCCCTTATAAGCTCCAGAATAATGCCCATCTTGAAGTAATTATTATTCACTTTTGGAGGTCTTTTCATTTTTTTTGCAATTTCTGGATTAGATAAGCTTGTATCTTTGTATGCTTTGATAACAGCTTCATTTGTTTTGTTTTCTTCATTTATTTTATAAATAATTATTATTGAGGCTATTTTTATTTGTTACCGCTAATAGCAAGTATTATACATTTTATGTTTTTATCAAATGTACCATTCAATTATACTATATTGTAATCTAAAAAGCTGTTTATAACAATAATTAAAAATGTGTGAATACAAAATATGTATCGTACAAATTTGCTTACAGAATATTTTATTAGTACAAAGTGAGGCTAATTCTATTTTCTCCACTGTAGTTGCAGAATGGTATTATAGTTAGGTGATGGCTAATAGTTGAAGTTTTTTTTTAATAGTTTAATTAGTTATGAGTTAATGTTTGATAAATAAAATTTAAGGTTGTTAAAAATATATATATATATATATATATATATATATATATATATATATATATATATATATATATATATATATATATATATATATATATATATATATATATATATTCTTATTATATATTCTTAAATTTGGGATGTAACAAGTTTACATGCCAACCACTATTTACATGCCAGCCACTATTTACATGCTAGCAACTATCTACTTAGTAACTTTTTTTAGGTCATTGGTGTAGTGAAAGATCAAATCAAAAGAGCTCTTGTTACAAAACCAGAAACTATTGAAAAATTTAAAGTAAGTTTTTAATATGTAGATAGATAAGTCTGTTGTTTTTGTTTATCTCAGTTTTTTTTTTTTTAAAGATTTAATTTACTATTTAATTAAGTTTAATCTTTGTATAATTATTTTTTTCTTTTAAAATGTTATTCAAAATAAACTTTTAACTAAATTAATTAAATTTATTATTATTAAATTAATAGCTTTTTAATATTCCGCCCCCCCCCCCTCATGATCTCTACTTTCCTTTTCAGTTAATTATAATCTCTACTTTTCTTCTCTGTTGATCATAATCTCTACTTTCCGTCTCAACTGGTCATAATCTCTACTATCTCCACAGGTCTATCACTTATCACTTTTTATCTTTAAAAAAATAACATTAAAAATTTTAAAGGTATAGTTTGTTTTTATTATCTACAACTGTTTTTTACAACTAAGTTTACTACTTTGTTTTTTTAAATCTTTTTTAATTAGTCAGCAAACTAATTTACATTTAGAGTATGTAAAAAAAAAACTATTTATTAATTAAAAATTTATTTATCATTTATTTGTTAACTTTGTACCAATGTGCAATTTTTATTTGTATCAATGTGCAAAAATTTAATGTATTTATAAATTATTTAATGTATTAATAATAATCATTTAATGTACAGTTGACTCATGGTATCTCGAACTCTCAGGGGACCGAGAAAAATCTTTGAGATATCGAGAGGATTTTGACTCAAATGAGCGCGTAAGGGACCGGAAATAAAGTTTGAGATATTGAGTAGACGAGATATTAAGAGTCAGCTGTTTTATTAAAATAAAAAAATTTTAAGTTGTACCTAATACTACCAAATTATTTTTACCACAAATTAGTTATTTAATATGTTCCGTTATATTAAAGAAAGACACTTTTAAAGTACTTCTTTAACAGAATGGAAATCTATATTTTTTATTTTAAGTTTAAATAAATGAAAAGGTAGATAAAATGACAGTTACCATTTTTTATATTTTAAGGTAAAAATACAGTTTCCATTCATTACATTATAAGTTAAAAATATAGTTTCCATTCTTTACATTACTAGGTAAAAACAAAATTTTCTTTTTACTTCTATTTTTTATTTCCCTCCTTATCATTTAAATAGATTTATATTTATAATTAACTTATATATATATTTATAATCAACTTTATATATTTATAATCAACTTTATATATTTATAATCAACTTTATATATTTATAATCAATTTTATATATTTGTAATCAACCTTTTACATTTATAATCAACTTTATATATTTATAATCAACTTGAATAAACATTTCTAATCATTTCTTTAGAAAATGTAATTTTTACTTTTTATATAAAAATTTCTTACTTTGTGTTTTTATAAAAGAAAATCTTATTGTGATCAACATCATCACTTGTTTAAATTTTTTTTTAGAATAAGGCTTTCAGTTTGACATACCAACACTTGTTTAAATTTTTTTTTTAGAATAAGGCTTTCAGTTTGACTTACCAACACTTGTTTAAATTTTTTTTTAGAATAAGGCTTTCAGTTTGACATACCAACACTTGTTTAAATTTTTTTTTAGAATAAGGCTTTCAGTTTGACATACCAACAGATTCTTCGAATGATGCAACAAGAAGCCCAGGAGAGAAATATTCTCGACTCTCAAACAAAACCAGTCATGTTAGTGATGATTTTTTAGCATTTTAAAGATTTCAGTTGCTTCTGTTGTGTTCTTCTGATGTTTTTGATTAAAAAATTTATGTTAGCACTAAATGTGTTCTGTAAAATGTTTTCTGTAATGTGTTTTGTAATATGATTTCTGTAATATATTCTGTAGTCTGCTTATTTGTTTCAATATATTTATATCTAATATGTTTTCCGTATCATGTTCTATAATATGCTTGTTTTAGAACAGTTTTTTTTCTTAATATTTTTTATCAACATGTTTCAAACTGTTTTAATGCATAGTTTCCAATTTATTGACAATGTATTTGCAATTACATTTTATCCATCTTAGGATGTGGATCTTCTTGAATGCTGGATCTTCTTGACGCTTGACTTGAAGTTCTTGACTCAGTGCATGGGTTTTTGCTTGTGTCTCTGTCTTTATGACTAGACAACTCATTATATTATCTCCTAATGAGGTTACAGCTCTAAAACTCAGTTTTATGGTTTTGAAGCCGGCTGATAGTTAGGTTTCCCAAACTGTTGTAGCTCTCATAGATGCTGGTTTTTAAAAATAATTTTTTCGCTGAAATATTTCTTTTATACCTATAAGATTTTTATTCTAACATTTTCTTTTATTTTACCAAAAATAAAATTCTTTGTAAACATTAAAAATCTATTCAAAACGTTCATTAAAGTTTTTTAGCAATAGCTATAAAATACCCTAGTACTAACAGTACTATTTTGCACATGAATAGTGCCCTTGTTTGTACTTTTAGTGAGCATTGTTAAGGCACTTAAAAATCAAAAATTATAAAACTCAGAAAAACTATTCACTAATATTCATGGTCTTTGAAGTAACTTCTTCTGTTAAATCTTAAATTGTGTACATAAAATAAATGTGAAAGATATAAATGCGTAATTTTTTTCAGTGGTTGTATTAATATATTATTTTATTGTGTTTGTATTTGTTGGCAACATATAATGATTTCAAAAAAAGATTTCAGTTTTCACATTTAACTTAAAATAAGTTTTAAAAATGACAAAAGAAGAAGGCATTAAAAAAAATATTATGTACAAATTTTATGGAAAATCTGGATTTAGCTACAATTCAGTAGCAAAAAAAGTTGCAAAACATTTCTACATCAGTAGTTATGTTTAACGTTTTTCCTAAACAAAATCAATCAAATGCAAATCTGGTAATGGAGGAAAGAAGGTTTTTTAAGATATAAAACTAGTTAGAAAACTGGTTCACAGTTTTTTGAATAATCCAAGCCTCTCGCTAAGGGAGCGCACAAAAATATGAGGAATTTCTCATTATTTTGTGATGAAAGTTTGATATAACATGTTTTTCAAGCTTTCAAATCACAAAAAGTGTCTAACTGTTCTAAAATTCAAAAAAAAAAAGCAAAAACCCACTGAAAAAAGTTGTATGACGACTATATTTCTAAAAATTTCAGAATTATTGAATATAATGAAACTTATATAAAGTATGATCATCAGCAAATTCCTGGTGCATTAAATTTTAAGAATTTTTAAAACACAAAATTAAGAAATTTTAATACACAAAAAATTATAATTTAGCAAGCTATTTGCAGGTATGACAAAAATCAGCACCCTATATTTTTGAGTCTACAATGACCTGAAAGTGGCCTAAAATAGCAAATCCTCCAAACTGCCCAGTATTAAAAATTATTGCAAAGTACTTGGTAATATAAAAAAAATTAAAAAAGAAATAAAAATAAAAATTATTAGACAAAAAATATAAAAAAATAATAAAAAAATATGCAGAAACATTAAAGATTTATCAATGTCATTTAAAAAACATCAAATAGTTTTGATTGTTGTTCTGTGCACTATGTGTACCATCAAAACAAAAGTTTTTTTTATAGTTATTTTTTTACTTTCATACTTATTTTGTGTACACGCTTTATCTCTTGCAAAGTTCACCAGACCTACTTGCTCTTTGTGAGACTAATTTGAGTTCAGCTGTCTCATCTTGTGATCTTAATGTTGATGGTTATCCTTCTTTAATTCATAAAGACTTCATTAGTCACATGCTTGGCCTGGGGATATACATTTGTAAGAATTCATCCTGTGGTTTAAATCCACTGACTATTCTTTTATGTGTTTTAGTTTAGCACCACTTCACTTTATCACCTTTCTCTTTGTTTTATATCGCTTTTCTTCATCTCAAGAAAGATGAAAAGAGTGCTTTCGATATTATTTTTAATCATATTGACCAATCCCTTTCTCTTTATCCTTCAGCCAATATTGTTGTTGTTGGTGACTTTAATGATCACACTGAATGGTTTTGTGTCAGTCACTATGCAGCTGTTAAGGTCCACAACATTTGCCACAATCTCTAACACAATTAGTCAACTTTCCAACTTGCTTTCCAGACAATTCCAATAGTTAACCTTTTTTTTCTCAACTTATGTCTTGTTTTTAATTCTGGACAGTGCTCAGTTTATCCTCATTCACCCTAAAGGTGCTTCTGATTACAATTAAGGTGCTTTTGATTACGGTTTGATCTTTCTAATACTATTATCTCATTCTTCTTCATCATCACCATCTCCCATATCATTGTACCTCTTACAACTATCTTAAAACTGACTGAGAATCTTTTCAAGATTTTCTTTATGATGGCCCTTGAGTAGGGATTTTTCATTTTCCTGTTGACAAATGTGCTTCTTATGTACCTTCTCGAATTCAGCCAGGGATAAAATCTTTTATTCCCTCTCAACAATTCCAAGTCAAGTCTTACTCTTCTCCTTCGTTTTTCTTTTATTGTGCTGCTGCATTTTCCAATCGTAACCATTACTTCCATATCTATCGCCAAAACAATTCTCCAGAAAACAGTTGTCTGTTTACTATTGCTAGAAACCATTGTAAAAAGATTTTGTCTAATGCCAAAGTCCACTATTCTCAGGTCATGAAATCTTGCATTTTATCTCAAAAATTAGACTTGTGACTTCTGGAGAATCTTTATCAGTATCAATAAAAAGGGCAAATCTGTTATTCCACCTCTCTTGTATGGTTCAGATTTTATGTACATACTCTCTTGTATGCTTCATTTCACCTAAAAACAAAGTTGAATTGTTTACTAAGAACTTTTCATCAATATCATTTCTTGATTCCACTAGTTGCGTTCTACCTAATATAGCCCACAAACATAAGTGATTTCCTGCTTAGACTCTTCTACAGCTAGTGGCTTGGACAACATACCTGTTATAGTCTTGCAGAAGTGATTTCCGGAGCTGTTGTCTATACTTTCAAAGCTATTTAACAAGTACCTATCAAAATAGCAAAAATGTTCTAGAAAGTATTTTTATTCTAGTTTTTAAATATATAATCAGTTGTTCTCAATTAAACCATTTCTTCTGACTTTATCAATTAGACCTGGTATAAACTGAGCTAGTCTCTGTATGAACTCAATATCAATTTTACTAATAGAATACCTGATTCTAGAACATAATTTTTTAAAGTTTTTTGCATGCCAATTATTCTTGCAGACAAGGCCCTTCAAAATACTCCAAAATTTTTTTCGATAGGGTGACATTCTGGCAAGTTTGTAGGGTTTTCCTCTTTCTCAACATAATGCACGTTTTCCTTGTTTAGGTTACTGTTTTTGCATTGTGAGATGCTAAAGCTGTCCAGAATACATATGCACCATCTGAATGATACTTATTGATGAATGGAATAAGTCTTTTCTTAATACATTTGTTTAAATAGATTTTTTGATTTACAGCCAGTCCACTTGGTACAAAGTAAGGTTGAGAAATTCCATTTTCAGAAAAAGCAATCCATAGAAGTTATTTCTTTTGAAACTTTTGTTTTGTTTGGTATTTAACTGTAGGTGGAGTAGATTTTACATCACTAGTATAAAATATATCATTTTGATAGATTTAACGTGAAATAAGACTCATGATCAATGATTGGTTTACGATTTTTGAATTTCTGACACAGTTGACTGTACTAAGTTCTAGCTACTGCTTTTTGCTGGTCAGAGCGTTTTCACATTTTTCACTTTCATCACATTTAATTACCTTGTAGATAGTACTTTTAGGTATACTCTCAACTTTAAAGTGATCACAAGTGATTTTTTTACCAGCATTTTTGTAATTTAAATAAAATTCATACATTCATTTTCTAATCTCTTCTTGTTTTGAATTTATTTTTTATTCATTTTTCTATATAAAAAATAATAACACATAAAATAATTAAAAATATAAATAAATAGAATAAAAATACCTTCTAAAACAGTTTTCCTATTTTAAAAATCTTATTCCTTTAAGGAGATATGTATCTTTAAATCCAGTCTCGTTTTTTAGTTGTCACCCGTTATTTTCAAAAACTCTGGAGGGCAATCTGACTCGTCTAACTACAGTCTCATTAGTCTTCTTCCTATCTGAAACAAGATTTTTAAATCTTTAATTAACAAACACTTAATCTCTCATATTGAATCTAATAACTTTCATCATCAATATGATTCTCGATCTTTTTGTTCTAATGCTGATTTGTTAACGATAATAACTGATAGGTTTTATTGTGCATTAGATATGGAGAGGTTAAGGCTTTTGACATTTTTAAGACATTTTTTATAAGGTTTTCAACATTTCATTTGGTAAAGTTTGACATGCTGATTATCTCTATAAGCTCTTTTTTAATTTAATCCTTTTAAAAATTTAATCCTTTTTACCTATCATAGTATGAAAGTTGTCCTTGATGGAAAATATTCTTTATTTCCTGTAACTTCAGGGGTTAAAGTTTCTATCCTTGCTTATAAAACCTTTTTTAATTTACATTAATTATCTCCCAGAAATTCTCACATCTGAGGTGGCATTGTTTGCTGATGATACTACTTTATTCTTGCCTTGATAAGAAGCTAACACTCTATAATTGCTTGGAGGGGCATTTGAGCTCTCACTGCCTTTGTAGAGAGCATGGAGGTCTTAGTGGCTGGTGAACTTTAACTTAGATCAAACCTTTTTACAGCTAATAGTTGTCACAACAATCTTGATCTTTCTATATTTATGAATGGTAATGTACTTGATGAGTCGTCTATTCTTTGTTTGTACTTGATGAGTCGTCTATTCTTTGTTTTCTAAGATTAAATTTTACTTCCAATCTTTATTGGAAACCATATATCAAATCGATTGCAAAATTATGGTTGCATCTCTTTTTTGTGCTTGCCACTTACTTACTCCAGATTCTATTCTTCAACTCATCTCTTCTTGTTTGTCTTCTTGTTTGGAATACTGTTGCTGTATCTGAAGCATATCACGGTACAAAAATGCATTGTAAATTGAAGGTTGGCTTTTGCAACAAACATTACATTGTTGTTATGTTGCTTCACTTTTTATTTTCTATAAATACTATAAGAATGTATCACAATTGTATTTTTTTGAGTATCATAAATTGTATTGTAATCACAATACAATTTATGCTTTGACAAAGATTTTTCAGTACTAAATCCTAACAAGCAATTTCTACAAAAGTGTTTTTTACCATCATGCTTAGATATTTGTGATGAAAGTAAGAACAATGTATGCTCTTAAGAGATAGCGTTTTTTGTCTCTTCTACTATCCATTCTGGTGTTCAATTGAGTCTCATCTTTTTACTGCAACTGTTCTTAAGTGCTCCAAAAATTTTTATTTGTCTATTTTTTTACCTTAAACATCAGTTCTTTTGAATTCTCTTCCTTCATTTTGTTTTCCTGATTCATATAATTTTGAATCTTTTAAGTCGCCTTTTAATTATTATCTTGCTCTATAAACTTCATCTTTTCTCTTCCAGTAACTTCCAACTCTAATATTGTTTGCTTGCAGCCTTGTTGAAAATGAATGTTTAAAGAAAACATGTTTTAAAATAACAGTTAATCTATTACATAAATTCAATAAATTTATGTAATTTTATATTAAATAAGTTTAGCACAAGTTTATTCTGTAACTACTGTCAAAATAAGATTTCAATAACAAAAATATTTTAAAGTTTTGTAAGCGATTTTTGTTTTTATACTTTTTAGAGAACTTCGTGAACAAATCGTTCCTGAAATTCGTGAGCTTGTTAGACAACAAAGATTATCACAACTTGTTGAAGGTCTTATGTTTGATCAAATTTCAAAAAGAGGCCAGCAGAAAGGTTAGAATTATTACCTGTTTAAAAATCAGTAGACTGTAACTTAAATACATGATTTTAGCCAGCCTGATGGCGCTGTGTATATTGTGGTATTCTTTATTGCTTTAAAATTCCCAAAGAATCATAAGGTCATAGTAAAGGAAAAAAAAACTAAATCAGTTTTAGAATGTGTCACGCTAAACAAGTAGAAAACGTAATTAGTATGCACAACGAAGTAATGAACTAAGTTGATCAATTTTTTTAATGTGTAAAAAAATATTGCCGTTAACAAGCAAGATTATTCATTAAAAAGTTGGAAAAAAAAAAAATTTAATTCTTAATTGACATTTGTTATTCTTTAGATAAGATTTTTTAATATGTTTTTAAATTTATTCTTTTTCAAAAAATCTTTATTTACATTTTTACTGTAATTAAAAATTGTAACTTGTAATGAAACGTATAATTTATGTTATATTTGCAAAAAAAAAATAAAAGAAGATGATTAAATAATATTAAAATATAATTAATTATTAAACAATATTTATGAAAATAATTTTTTTTTTAAGTTTACTAATACAAAGTTTATGTAAATTTTGTATTTGTATATTTAACAAAAAAAGGAAAATTTGTATTTAAATATTTTTTTTATATAAATACCTAGTATACTAGATTATATTTAAATGTGCCAAATAATTTTACTTGCGTGGCTTTTGCGTGATCCACTTGAGTGGTGAAAGAATTTAAATGAATCTCTTTAATCTCTGCCCTTTAAATGCCTTTGTTACTTATTTAACTCTAAAATATGAATGAAACTTTAACTAACATTCTATTTGACCAAAATTGGCAAGCCAAACAAGTTTTTTAATTAAAAGCTATCAAGTTTTTGAAATTTTCATTTAAAAGGTATCAATTTAAATAGGTTTTTCAAGTATTTAAATTATAATATAAAGTTAAATTATAATATTAATTAAAATTATAATATAAATTAAAATTATAATATAAATTAAAATTATAAATTAAAATTATAAATTATAATATAAATTAAATTGTAATATAAAGTTAAATTATAGTATAAATATAAATATAAAGTTAGATAAACAAAAATTTAAGTATCTATTTAAAATTTTTTTTTTTTTTAAGTATTAAAAAATTTTTAGTATTAAAATACAAAAATATTTAAAAACTTCAATATTCAAAAAAATTTTATTTAAAATCGTTGCCTTAAATTTTTTCCTGGTTAACACTGTGATATACACAGAAACTTATGTTAGAAATGTTAAATATTTGTCTTCTTTTTGTCTTCAGGTTATTGGTTTTGCTGTCTTTCCCCAAACCACCGCTTTCTTCACTATGGTGAAGTTGTTAATAACAAGGTTAATCCACCTATTGACTCTCTTCCAAACAAAAGTAAGTCTTTAATAAAAATCTTTATATTTTCTATAAAGAAAACTTTTTTTTTTTTTTTTATTGCTATTCTAGAATCATTTTTTAGAATATCTTCTAGAATTATTCTAACTTTATTCTAGAATTAAATATATATATATATATATATATATATATATATATATATATATATATATATATATATATATATATATATATATATATATTTATATATATTTATATATATATATATATATATATATATATATATATATATATATATATATATATATATATATATATATATATATATATATATATATATATATATATGTATGTATGTATGTATGCTCAAGGTTAGTAATTTCTTGTTGCAAAAGTGAACTATTTTTGAATACTTGCATTTTGAAGTTTTTTAAATGCTATGTTCTACAACACATATTAATATTATTCAATAAATGGTATTTTAACAATGTCACATTCACCTCTTTTAATTATTGCATAGGAATATTTTCTGATAAATCGTGTTTGATGAGTTGTTGCTGTTAATGATATGAGGTTTGGTGTTTTTTTAATGGAAAAGGTTGAACATGGATCAATAAAAAATCTCTCTAGTTTTATTTTATTTTTTTATTCTGATTAACTCCCAACAAGGCTGCAAGCAACCACTATTAAGTTGGGAGTTATAGAGCAATGAAACGGTTAGACTTAAAAAGTTGAAAGTTGTATGACTCAAGAAAACATGGTGGGAGAGAGTTGCAAAGGGTTGAGGTGCGAGGAAAAAACTAGACATATAAAGGTTTTTGGAGCATGCAGGGACAAATTCAGTAAAATAATAAGACTTTGATGAATGACGACTCAAGTGAGAATGAGTTTTGGTTGATGGAACTAGAGATGATAGCTCCTTTGAGCATCGACCATGAGTATTTGTAAAAAAGAGAAAGTAATGCAACTTTAGAATAAAAAAAAAGAGACTCAAGCTTAGGAGATAGAGCGGGTCCAACTACGTTTACAATGCGTTTTTGGACGTTGTCTAGAAGAGAAAGAGCATTATTAGTAGAACTAGCCCAAATATGATAACAGTATTCCACACAGGGACGAATAAAAATTTTGTAGAGATAAAGAATAGAATCAGGAGAGAGAAAATGGCAAGCACAATAAAGAGAAGCAACCTTAGCAGATGCTAATTAAGCAATCGATTGTAAATATGGTTTCCATGAAAGGACAGTAGTAAATGATAATGCAAGAAGATGTAAAGAAAAGGACTCAGTGAGAGGGTTGCCATTCATTAATATAGGAATGTCGACAGTACTATGATAGTTGTTTGCAGTAAATGACTAATTTTTGTTGGAGTTAAAATTTACAAGCCACTGTGAGCCCCAATCTGTTGCAGAAGCTAGATCAGATTCATTGGCTGCCTGTTCTAAGCGATCAAAAAGAGAAAACTTTTTATCATAACAGGAGTATAAAATTGAGTCTTTAGATGTAAGGTTGAGGGGAAGATCATTAATGTAGATGAGAAACAAAAAAGGACCAAGGATAGAACCTTATGGTACCCCAGAAGTTACTAGAAATAAGGAAGAGTGTTGGCCTTCAAGGATGACTTTAATAAAGCGGTTAGAAAGAAACAATTTGATAATCTCAAAAACTTTCTCAGATACTTCATATGAAATAAGTTTATGGAGAAGACCAGCATGCCAAACTTTGTCGAAAGTCTTAGATATGTCAAGAGTAATAGCCCTAGTCTCTCTGCCTCCATCTAGAAAAAAGAATGATTTAACGAATATAACAACCGTAATATTTATAATTATAAGTAATATTTTTAGAAGCGTATTGAACAATTAATTATTAAATTATTTGTATAAATAAAACAAATAACAATTAAAATAGTTTATTAAATATAAGTTTAAAATAATCATAAATTAAAATAATGTATTTAAGTAATTAACCAATAGCAATGACAATAATATTAACAATACTTATACCAATAATAATTATTAATATTAACAATAAATATTAATATTAACAGTTATCAACAATAGTTATAGTAATAATGATTAATAAACTAAGCGAAAATTATTACAATAATAAAGTAATAATAATTATAATATTAAAAGAAACTAAACTTTTACACACAAGACATTATAATGACATATGTGACCTCGCGGTAGAAAAGCGACCACATGGCGTGATCTAGTTTCTGAGAAAATTATGTTTAAACACAATGACCTGTGGTTTCTAAGTTTTCTGTTTTCATTTGAATTTGATAGATGGATTATCAGACTATTAACTAAATTGATTATTTTGGTCATATTAACTTTATAACTTTCAACATTTTCCAAAAATATTGCAAATAACATTTTTATTAAAACTTTAAATTGATTTTCCTGACAATTGCCGTTTTTAAATTTTAAAATATAAAAAATCATAACTTTGGATGCAGTTGAGCTATTTTAAAGATCTTGGTGTCATTTTGTTCAGTTTAATTAGCTTGTTTCTTTGGTATGAATAACTCATTCCCCCCTACCTGGTCCCTTTTCTACCGCGAGGTCACATATATGAGAGTATAATAAAAATAAATGAGAATATAAACATCACACAAGACCATATAATCAATGCACAAAAATACATGGCAATACTAAACAAAGAAACACAAGACACAACAATAGTAAACATGACAATACTAAACAAAGATACAACAACCAATTAAAACATCGAAAAACTAACAATTATAATAAATAATAATAATGGTTGTTGAACAATAACGCAACAGCCAAACAAACAGTAAACTATAACAAAAACAAAAATATTGAAGAAAGTTATGAAAAGAGTAAAAAAACTAAAGTTAAGAGAAGTATGAATTAAAAAATATAATAACAATAATAAAAATAAATATTTAATATAATATATCAAAATAAGTAATCTAATAATAAATTGCAGTAATATAAATTTAAAAAAAGTGTAATATTTAAAATGAGATAAGAAAATAATAGATGCAAATATAAACTATAAAAATTATCTACTCTTTTAATAAACTGATCTTTTCTTCTTATCTTCTTATTAACTTATCAACTTATCTCTTTTTTTAAACTTTTTTTTTTTAAATTAGTAAAAATCGATGTTCGAATTTTCTTTTATTTGTTTTTTTAAATGTTATTTTTGAGTGTTTATTTGTTAAAAGTTTTTTTTTTACTCTTCTTTTCTTTTGAATTCTTTATTTGAAGCAATTGATAGTTAACTTTATTTTCTTTTTTCTTTCTTTTCAACGGTTAAAAAAACACGACTGCCATCTGCGATGACCTTTCAAAATTCCCCGTATCAGCATGATACGTCGACAATATTTTGGCCTGATTTGGCTACAATCCACTACTCCAAGAAGTCTCTAGATTGGTATGAACAAAATAGTATCAAATTTATACCTAATGAAGCATATCCTCTAAATTGTCAATGAGTTATTTAAAGTTAATTTGAATAGTTAATCAGTTATAAAAGGAATCGTGCTTAAAAAAGCACGATTAAAATTAGTTTCAGATAATAAACATTTTTGTGAAAAAATGGATAGCAAATAACTTAAAGATAATTCAGATAACTCAAAGCCAAATTCAGCACATGATACCATAACCCAGCATATGATGTCATCATCCAGCACATGACGTCATCATCCAGCAAATGATATCATCATCCATCAGATGATGTCATCATCCAGCAGATGATGTCATCATCCAGCAGATGATGTCATCATCCAGCAGATGATGTCATCATCCAGCAGATGATGTCATCATTCAGCAGATGATGTCATCATCCAGCAGATGATGTCATCATCCAGCAGATGATGTCATCATCCAGCAGATGATGTCATCATCCAGCAGATGATGTCATCATCCAGCAGATGATGTCATCATCCAGCAGATGATGTCATCATCCAGCAGATGATGTCATCATCCAGCAGATGATGTCATCATCCAGCAGATGATGTCATCATCCAGCAGATGATGTCATCATCCAGCAGATGATGTCATCATCCAGCAGATGATGTCATCATCCAGCAGATGATGTCATCATCCAGCAGATGATGTCATCATCCAGCAGATGATGTCATCATCCAGCAGATGATGTCATCATCCAGCAGATGATGTCATCATCCAGCAGATGATGTCATCATCCAGCAGATGATGTCATCATCCAGCAGATGATGTCATCATCCAGCAGATGATGTCATCATCCAGCAGATGATGTCATCATCCAGCAGGTGATGTCATCATTCAGCAGATGATTTATTGTAAGTTATTTGTATTCTTTGTAAGTTATTTGTATATTTTAGTAAGTTATTTGAATTTCTGTGTAAATTTGTTTGCAATTAAAAGATTTGAATATACTATAAAGACATATTTATCAGAAAGATTGCAAAAATGTTATGAATAAATTAAAAAATATTTTTTTTAAAGTTCCGATATCAGAAGTTACAAGTATTAAAGTTGGAAAAGATTGTCCGCATATCAATCGATTAAAAAAGGTTTCTCGTTTACTATCTTTAAAATATTAAGTTTTAGTTATTCTTGGTTTTTGGTGAATGTGTTGACAAATATGTCTATTGGAATTCAATTATTTTAGGGAGTTATTCAATTAGCTTTCTCTATAATGTATAACCAGGAAGAACATTTAGATTTTATTGCCCCTACTCAATATTTAGTAAGTATTTTTTTGTTTTGTTTTTTCCATCTTTCTTTCAATATTATTCTTTTATTCTTTTTTATAGTTAGATTTTTTTTGATTTAGTTTTCTGTGTGGACTGACGCTCTTAATTCTCTTTTGGGTAAAGAGGTAGTAGAATTGTTTACTTAAAGTAATGAAGTTATTTATTTTAAATAATGAAATTGTTTACTTGAAGTAATGTAATTGTTTACTCAAAATAATGTAATTGTTTACTCGAAGTAATGAAATTAATTACTAAAAGTAATGAAATTGATTGAGGTTACAAAACCGTTTTCACTACTGATTCTGAAACCTTTACACCCTACACAGCCTTTAAATAAGTATTAAATTTAAAATAGTTTTTAACAAATATTTTTTTTTGTTATATTTTTTACATTATTAGTTTTATAAAATATAATAAGAATTGCTTATGATTTTTCTGCTATGTTTATGATCGTTTTTTTTTTAAACATCACGCTTTATTTATCAATCCTCATCACCCTTTTGTTTATCAATTCTTATCACCATTTTGTTTATCAATCCTTATCACCATTTTGTTTATCAATCGTTATCACCATTTTGTTTATCAATCCTCATCACCCTTTTCTTGCATGAAAATTTTGATAATATTTTGCATTTTCTCTCTCTTTATTATTGATAATTTTTAGATGACTTCGCCTGAGTCAGGATCCGATTTAGAGATGCTTCTAAATATGGAAATGAAGTTGTTATTATTAGATCTTGAAGATGTTCGTATTCCTGAAGTTCCTCCTCCCATACCTAAGGAACCAGACAATTACAATTTCTTTTATAAAGATATTTAATTTTTTTAAACATTTTTTAAGTTTTTATTATTTTTTATTATTTATCTTTTGTATTTTTTAAATTATTATTATTATTTTTTTTAACTACTAATTTTATTGTGCAGAAATAAATTGAAGTTCATTTTGCGCATGCGCTTATTCATACTTCATGCGAAAATTGAATTTCAATTATAGAATATCTGTATCAAGTGTGCAAAACTTATTTGTATAAAATAAATAATAAATTTACTAATTGCAAGTCTATTTTTATAAAAAACATTTAATTTGAATATTTTGTTGTTCTAAGCGTTGGTTCACTTTCTAAAACTTCTATAAAATGCGCGTGTTTGTTTTTTGCAGATGCTTGCAAATTTTTGCGTATTTACATTTCTAGAAATTTATTTGTAATTTCTTTTTGCTACGATTGTTTATAAAACTGTTATATATGCTTGTATCAAAATTTGTTTTCTAATTTTTGATTTTATCTTCAATTTGAGATCACAGGACATATGAACAATTCCTTCGAGACTTAGTTTTGATATAAAAAAAAAAAAATTAATTCTTTTCTAATATACGCTTAAAGTTTAAAGCATACTTAAATCTTGACCAAAGTTGTTTTGTTTTTTCTTAATTTTGGTTTCATAATGTTACATTTAATGCAAAGTCTATCAAAAGATAGACTTTGCATTAAATGTAACATTATGAAACTACATAATGCTTTGCATTTTTGCCAAAAAAAATAAAAAATAAAAGATCAGTTTTGTATGAAAAAATTTTTGTATGCGGATTTTAATAAAAATTTAAATTATTACGTGACTACATATTTTATAAATAAAATGGAAAGAAAAACTCATGGTAATTTTTATATTTATTTATTTTGATATCCAAAAATATTAAAAATATTATCCAAAAGTATTAAAAAAATTAAAAAATGATATCCAAAAATATTAAAAATATTAACCCTAACCCAAATGTAACCCTAATCTACAACGAAATATTACGTAAAGCTGGAAATGTAACCAATCCCTGCTATGGTAGATCCAGTATAGACATAGTGTTAAACTTTGCTTTCGGTTTTAAATAAAACAATTGTTTTGTTTGTTACACAAACTATTTGAGGTATATTCATGGATTTTTATACTTAAATAAAATTTACTCCTGTGTTGTTCTTTTGCAAAAAAAGACTTACCAAGTAAATGTTTCTATTCCAGAAGTTAACAAGTGTATAAGAATTTATAAGAACCTACTCTTTAAACTGTTTTGGCTTGCTAAGTACCATTAGTCACTTATAGAAACACTATAAAAAAAATTAATTATAAAAAAAAAATTAATGACCTTAATATTAGTTTTATAAAGTTAGAAATTTTTATACTCGAAAATGTACCTAAATGTAAGCAATATAAACATATAATATCATAAATGCTCTTCCGCGATACTCTGTGACAAGACCGTCTTCTTGGGGTACCTAAAATAAAAATTAAAAAAGTTTGTTTTGTAATAAATTGTTTTAAAAGCGAATATTCCGTACGTTTTTTAATACTTCAGCTGTCCAGAAAAAATGAGTTTGCCATATTGCTCCAGAAAAGAAATAAAAATAAAAAGTTAAAGCAGAATCTTTGTTTATTTAAATAATTGACCTGGTTTAATGATAAAAAGCTCTTCTTGCGATGGGTTCAAACAGTATGTTTTTTACAGTGACTTCTTTATTCTTTAGTTGTTTTTTGATCTAAAACGTATTCTAGAGATAAATACTTACATATTGTTAAAAATGCTATATATATATATATATATATATATATATATATATATATATATATATATATATATATATATATATGTATATATATATATATATATATATATATATATATATATATATATATATATATATATATATATATATATATATATATATATATATATATATATATATACCCTGATATATATATATATATATATATATATATATATATATATATATATATATATATATATATCAGGGTGCGTCATTTTTCAACAATTTTTTACTAAATCCCAACCACCTGGATTAGTTGACCGGTGGATAAGTTAGTTGATAGTTGGATAAAAATTGGTGGATCAGTTAGTAGATAGTTGGATAAAAATGATTTAACGCTAAAAAAAAAACTTTTGAAATCCATTTTTAAGGTCCCCGTTTTTATAATTTGCACCCCGGAACCCCAACTTTTTGTAACCAAAAAGCGAGGATCTTAAACATTGACATAAAACACCAATTTTTTTTCTATGAACTGTAAAAGGCCTAAATATTTGGAATTGGTTGGGAAGTTTAAAAAAAAATAATATATACTAATTTAGGTCAAGAAAAATAGCTTAAAACGCACTAACTTATTATAATTTTTAAGTATATTTAAATAGAATGACGCTAGCCAGTAGAATTAGCTGGGATGATCAGTTAATATTTGAACTAGCAGCTCGAAGGTTCCAAGAGTTGAAAGATTTAAAATATGTATAAATACCAAGATGCACTCAAAATGAAATATTAATAAATAATCTGAAAGAAGATCATTAGTTTTTTTTGTCAGAACTTTATAAAGTATAAACAAACAAAATAAAAAAAAGTATGATATAAAAATAGAGTACAAAAATCCAAGTTGTATAACAATTTTCATAATACTTGAAGTATCTGAGTATATTATCAAGTGAAAGAACTTACTTTATATAAAACATATTTTGTATAACATAAAAAAAGTTACATAAACAAATCGCAATAAGGATTTAGAGGAATTCTCGTATACAAATTTATAGATGCTTTAGAAGTTGCATATGGTGCTTTCATTTATGCAAAATAGTCAATAGCGGCACCCCAATTAGTAGAAAGCATCCCATAATTACTTAATGTAGTTTAAGACTAAGTCACAGACTTAATCACAACGTCACAGACTTAGTCACAGCGTCTCAGAAATCTATAAAATTGACATCAAGTAAGTGACATATTTTATGTATAGTATGATTGTGATCTGGAAAATACATAATCAAAGTAAAAGGTTTAAATTATTTGTGGTTAATAAACTTAAGAAATTTATACGGAAACAAACTCAAGCGAGTAGAGATATGTGCCAGTCAAAGAAAACCCAGCCGATGATATAACAAGAGGAACTGCAGTTTTATTACTAAAAAAACATTAGATCGTGAAAAAAACCAGAATTTCTCATTGATCAAAAAAAAAAAAAGTTATTGATCCAAGGAATGAACTAAGAAGTTTACACAAAGAGAAAGTTTTAAAGAAGAGTGTATAATACTGATAGCGGCCACATTCTTTACCAAAAACAAGCAAGTTGCTATGTTTATACAAATTTGCTTATATATTTAAGTTTTGGATTTTTGTTTGATATATTTTTGATATTTTTATTACTCATAAGTTATTAGAAAATTTCCATATAATTGTATCTAAAATGAGTTTTTCAGATTAACTTTTAAGGAATTTATATTTTTCGGAAGAGATATTGAGAAATTTTTTAGTATTAACTTGTTATACAGGTATGGACTACGGTATTCTATAGAGAGTCAGGATAATTTTCTTTTTTCTGAGGGCTTTTTCTTTTTTTTTTGTACTAAATAGTTTCCAGTTGCTCTAGTGCTAAATTTACTTATATTAGTTTTTAAACAGTTTCCATTTTATGTTTGAGCATAAACAAAATATTTTTCATATATATTACTTTGGTAAATGCTTAAAGTAGTCATCTGTTTTAGTAATGGGTTTGCATGAGTAAGCTTGTCTTTAAACAATACAACTCTTAAAACGAGTTTTTGCCGTCTATAAAGAGAACTTAATTTAGTATTATGAATACTTGCTCATGCTATATTGGCGTATGACAGATAGCTGTGTATAAACGAAAAATAAAGAAGTTTCAAGTTTTTGAACGATAGATAAGGTCTTGTAGACGATACAATAACAATGTATTGTTATTGTATTGTCTACTCTTTTTTTTTTTTTACTCTATTGTTACTATAAAAATACTCGACATAAGGTCGACATAAGTAATATTTACTAGTGGAAATTTTAATTTACATGGGTTACGTGTTTTTAAACTTATTAGTAATATTATTTAGTTAATACTTTTTTAACAGCGTAAAATGTTATAATATCGTTTTTCTATATTTTACGTTTTAAATAGTTTTAATAAGAAACGTGCTTTTAATAATAAATTTTAAAATCTTTCTTTAATTCTTATGAGAACACTTTTGTTTTGTTTTTAATAAAAACAGTAGTGTAACTTTCATCCATTTTTATTTTTTGAGTGTCATAAGAATAAATATTAAGATTTCACATAGTGTAGTCCTGCTATATTTTTTTTTTAGGATTAAAAGGGATTTTCTAGGATTAACTTTTGTTGTTAGCAGTTGCTAGGATACTCGTTTAATGTGTGATTCTATATAAATATCTCAAATCAAATCAAATATTTTCTGAAAAATCGTCACACTCAAGGAAATTTATAAATAGTACAAGTAAAAACCTAAATTACACAAGATAATAACAATATTAAGGAGTAGTAAAAATAATAACTATAGCAACAACGATGATAACAATAAAAATAATAGCAATAACGATAGCAACAACGATGATAACAATAATAATATTAATAAACTATAAATAATTTCAATATTGAAAATAATATAAACAGTAATAAAAATATTAATGATTAAGAATAATGGTATCAGCAATGGTAGCAGTAATTAACAACGATAAAATAATAATTAATATTATAAAAGTTAATTTATTAAAAATTAAAATTTTGAAATAACAAAAATAATAACAAATTTTCTACTACAGTACGCATAATGCTTACTTGCGTCAATTTAAAAAAATATGTAAATAAGTAACTTCACGCAATAAAAATTACTTATGTTAGGTAATCCAGAAATCAAGTAAATTTTTTTAAGTGTAGTTAATAGTTGTTTAATAATCTATATTTATTAATCATTTTGTATATTTTTAATATTATACTATTAACTATATAAACAACATTAAACGTTTACATACTCAATTCGCTTTAATACAGATTTTGTCTTTTTTTTTTACTCAACTGGTTACAAAATATCCAGAAGGTAAAAATTTATGTAAACGTTTTTTTTTCTAAAGTGCACTTAAGTAAAGAGAGAAATCGCTCTCACAAGTACCTTATTTTCTTAATAATATAATTAAAAAAATAAATTATTATTTAAAAGGCCTTTAACGAAAGATATTTACCTATTGAAAACTTTGCTACTATTTTGAAGATTTGAATTTTTTTGTTCAGGAAACTCAGAAAGATTTTATCACAGAGGAATAAGTTTTAATGATATAGTTAATTTAATGATATAATGATATACTTTTCCGCCTTCTTATTGCTAATGACGCTTTTTAATGACGAAATATAAATTTAAAGTTGTTTCAGATATCCGGCACTTTCCCCGCCGCACTACGAATATTACTTAATAATCGTCTTGTTGTCGCAATGAACTGTGTATAAAACATGCTCTGAAATAACATAATATTAAGCTCATATAAATATGGGAAAATTTTAAAATTGGGAATAAGAAAAGTTAATGTTAAAAAATAAAAATAAAATAAGTAAAAAGAAACAAAAAAAAAAACTAAAAACAAACAAACTTAATGAATAAAAGTAGTGTAAAAATGTAATGCAATGAAAATGCAAAAATTTATAATCGTTTATAGTTCGAAAATTTGATAAACGGTTTTTTTAAAATTGAAACTATTCCTAATATGCTTTAAAAGATTTTTGTTTACTTGAGGCAGGCTGAACTAGAGTATGAAGTTAAAGCTACGGTTAACGCTTGCATAATTGAAGGTGACTGTAGAGCAGGTCAAATTTTTCTTATAACTTTTTAATAGCATTAAAATCACGCGTGCATCTAACTCAATCAAACTAGTTTTGTATCTTTTGATTTTAAAAATAAAGTTAGAGATATATCAATTCCTTAACATGTCCGGTCGTATATTACGTCTGTTATAAAAATAACTTTGATAGTTTATAATAGAATTCCAATGAGATAGATAGGAAAATGTAAACGCGACTCGTGATAAGAGGGAAAAATGTATGATTAAACTAAAGTTAATGTTACTTAGCAACGAATATATTTATACGAAATATATTCACGAAATATACTTAATATAATCTGTTGCTTAAGACAACCTGCAAAAACTAATATATTAAATAAATTCATCAAATTTTAAATCCTATTCGTGAAATTATCAACTATCAGCTTGTTTTTAAGAAAGTGAGGTCAATTAGGGTTAAAATTTTGTTGCGTAGGTAATAGTTTAGACTTCGCATGTTAATACTGCTCCCCTTGAAATTTCCATCTTTTAAAATACAAAAAGTAAAATTTCTATATTTTTTAAAAAAAACTAGAAGTATTGACATTTATAGATTAATTTCTATTAATTTAAATTTGACCAGACAAAACACTGTTTTGATAAGTAGGTCAAAAAAGAATCCGGCTGTTGAAATAACTAAACAAATATTGATGTGCGCATGTTTAAATTATCAAATACCAAAACGCAATAAGCGAATAGTATTTTTTATTGCTAACAGTTTGAATAATTAAATAAACTTAGAATGTGTTAATTGGAATAAATAACTATGCTATTCTCAACAACATAAACTTTATCTATTTTAATTATGTAAAATTAAATTAAGAATTAAATAACTGCAAAACTTTACAACACTATAAAAAGTATTTAATCCTTATAAAGTTAAGTAAAAACAACAACAATAATTCATCTTTATTGTTTTATCGCTTACAATATTGATTACTCATTAGGTAAAAAAGAACTTCCTATCATATTTAACACTTAGTTAGTTGAAAACTAAAAGGAAATAATAAAAAAAACAGTATTATGTATTTTAAATATACGTTTGCTCCTCAAATTCTGAATTTAAAGGTGTCTATATGTTTAAATTAGATTTAATTCTTGATTGAACTTTAGAGCCTTATTGTTAAAATCAACAAAAATCTTATTCAAAATCGTGAGATAAATCCATTTGGCGTAATATACCTTTACATCTTTCAGACATTATTAACGCGCCACGACGAGTGGCGACCAATCTTTTTTTGTCTTAAACACGTTGTTAGATTTGATTGGTTATAATGCAAAATCGCTTATATAACTTTTTTTTTCAAATACGGGCGTTTAAAGTTTTATTCTAAAATTAAATTGATAAAAATAAATTTTTATAAAAATAAATGTTTTAATTTTTTAAATATTTAAAATAAAACTTTTTTTTATTTTTAGTTATTATTTAAAATACTATAAAACTCAAATTATTAAAAATTATTTTTATTCATTTTGTTTGAAATGTATACACCCTAAAAAATAATATTACTATAGCAACATCAATCTGCTTAATCTTAAAAATTGTCACAAGGACCTTCAACTACAAGTCGATGATTTTAAGTCAAATTTGAAGTAAACTCTAAACTTCTGTAGGTGTTGTATCCTTTATTAATTAATCAAAATGAGAGAAATAGTTCATTTACAAGCTGGTCAATGCGGAAACCAAATCGGAGCTAAGGTAAATTTACATAAGGAGTTAAATATCAAATATTATAATGAATTTGTTTTTGCCTTTATATATTAGGCGATAGTCTGGTTGTGCCGTCTAACTGTTTTGGAGACTAAGCTAAATTATAAAATAAATATACTGGTATAACACTAATAAACAGAAATAACAGGAAAAGACGACCTTGTACTGGGTCTCAATGTACTATATCGAATCAAAATGTTTCTTAAAAACATTTTATATGTATAGTCTCGCTTTAAGGGGTAAATAATAATGTAGTGCTTTTCCATTATGTAAATACTAATTAGAGCCTTCGTGTATTTGTTTATTTTGCATATATATTCACAAATATATAGATAATCCAACAGTTAGGCGGATTTTAATAATTTTTTTCATCCATAAAAAAATTATAAAAAATAATACGAATTTATAGCTATTATATTATATTTACATATTCATTTTAGTAATAGTTATTAAAAATTTAAAGAAAAGTTTTGATATTAGTATTAAATATTTTTTATAATATTTGTAATAAATATTTTATATATTTAAAGTCTCTACGAGACAAAGGTTCGTAATAAGTAATATGTAAAGGCCGCTTATCTGTTATTACCTATATATTACATATGTGATTGTTGTTATTAGTTTTGGGAAGTTATTTCTGATGAGCATGGTATTGATCCCACCGGTACATATCACGGAGATTCTGATCTTCAATTAGAAAGAATAAATGTCTATTACAATGAAGCTACAGGTAAAAAGTTAATGTCAATAAAGTGACTAATCTGAAGTTTTTATATCAATAATTGTGTTAAAACTTTTTTTATATTATACACTAATTTACAAAAATTGTGTTAAATTTTTTTTTATATTTTACACTAATTTCTTTAAGGTGGTAAATATGTTCCAAGAGCGGTGCTTGTAGATTTGGAACCTGGTACTATGGACTCAGTTAGGTCAGGCCCATTTGGACAAATATTTAGACCAGATAACTTTGTTTTTGGACAAAGTGGTGCTGGAAATAACTGGGCTAAAGGACATTATACTGAAGGCGCAGAACTTGTAGATTCTGTTTTAGATGTTGTTAGAAAGGAAGCAGAAAGTTGTGATTGTTTGCAAGGATTTCAACTTACACACTCTCTTGGAGGAGGTACAGGATCTGGTATGGGAACACTTCTAATTTCCAAGATTCGCGAGGAATACCCTGATAGAATTATGAACACTTTTAGTGTTGTACCTTCACCTAAAGTATCAGACACTGTAGTTGAACCTTATAATGCAACCCTCTCAGTTCATCAGTTAGTTGAAAATACTGATGAAACTTTTTGTATCGATAATGAAGCCCTTTATGATATATGTTTTCGTACACTCAAGTTAACAACACCTACATATGGTGACTTAAATCATCTTGTGTCTGCAACAATGAGTGGTGTAACTACATGTTTGCGTTTTCCTGGTCAAGTAAGTTAATGCTTACTTAAGTTTCAACTTTGTTTAAATTTAATTAAATTTATTTTGTAAATTTATTATTGTTTTAGTTAAATGCTGATCTTCGAAAATTAGCTGTTAACATGGTTCCATTTCCTCGTCTTCACTTTTTTATGCCTGGATTTGCTCCACTCACTAGTCGTGGTTCACAACAATATCGTGCTCTGACTGTCCCTGAGCTCACACAGCAAATGTTTGATGCTAAAAACATGATGGCTGCATGTGATCCTCGTCATGGTAGATACTTAACAGTTGCAGCTATGTTCCGTGGTCGTATGTCAATGAAAGAAGTTGATGAGCAAATGCTCAATGTTCAAAACAAAAACAGTTCATACTTTGTTGAGTGGATTCCAAATAACGTTAAAACAGCAGTTTGTGACATTCCCCCACGTGGCCTTAAAATGTCAGCAACATTTATTGGGAATAGTACTGCTATTCAAGAACTTTTCAAACGCATCAGTGAGCAATTTACTGCTATGTTTAGACGAAAAGCTTTTCTGCATTGGTACACTGGTGAAGGTATGGACGAAATGGAGTTTACTGAAGCTGAGTCAAACATGAATGATTTGGTTTCTGAATATCAACAGTATCAGGATGCTACTGCTGAGGAGGAAGGCGAGTTTGATGAAGAAGAAGGTGAGGAAGAGGAAGCTGCATAATTATTAAAAAAGAAAGTAAAATGTAGTAATGTCGAAATTTTATTTGAATATAAAGTTGAGATTATTTCATATTTATTATTCCACCTTGTTTGATAATTAAGATATAAAATTTATTGGGATGGGGATGGTTGTGTCCACTTATTTATGAGTCAAGTCCTCTATGTGATAAGGATGTGCCCTTTTTATTTGTATATATTTTTAACCTTTGGTAATAAAATAACTGTGCTCTATGTTTTAATATTGTAGTGTACACTTCCTTACATTATTAAATAAATAGTGCCGCGTTAGAGCGGTATAAGAAAATGGGTTGTTTTTTGTTGGTGTTCCTGTAAATCCCAGGGTAGCGCGAAATAACTTTTATTAAAAGAAATCGCAATAATTGCTAGCTTTTGAATAATATTTAACTGTCTTTAAGGTAGGCTCTCTTGCCTCATGTTTGTTTTGACTTTAGATTCATCTTAAAGTTATTTTCATTATTTTTATTTACATTCATAAAAACGTTCCTCATGTGTGTCGAAATTTCAAACAATCGTATTTAAAAAGAGCTATAAGATATCTTGTAAAACGAAAATAAATGCCCATTTAAAACGAAAATAAATGCCATTTATAGAAATTTCATAAGAAAGCTGCTTATTGAAGAGAAATATGCGTACAGCTAATGGTAATAATAAACCTTAGTTGTAATTACTTTTATATCTAACTTGCTGCTATTTTCTAAATTTTAACGCCTTTAAATATATTATAAATATAAAATATATTTATACATATAAATTGCATATGTATATATTATATATATGTAATATATATTGAACAAAGTGAAAATTCAAACTAAGAAAACGAGACAAAATAAAGGATCATTTAACAATGTTTTCTTAAAGTGTC
Organism: Hydra vulgaris; assembly: GCF_022113875.1. Classification (NCBI taxonomy): domain Eukaryota; kingdom Metazoa; phylum Cnidaria; class Hydrozoa; order Anthoathecata; family Hydridae; genus Hydra; species Hydra vulgaris. Next base: position 1,884,296 of record NC_061156.1, read on the forward strand.
TTCTTCAAATGTTCTTCTATATTCCGACATTGAACCGCGTGTACTTAAACATAAAAAGTAGCCTCGGGAATTTCATTCACTAAGTTATCTTAATTTTAATCAGGTTTTGATATTCAGTTAATTAATACCACAATTCTTTAATACCATCTTAAAAAGATTTAACTGCTCAGTAGTTAAGTTGGCAGTTCATGATTTCAAATGTTACTATATTGTTTAAAAGGTGGATAAATATACATCAATATGAATTGCATCTCCTTAATTTTAAATAGAGTGTATACAGTTTTTATTATACTTGGAGACAATAAAAATCGATTTAACTGCGTTCCTTTCAAATGTGTCGAATCTTTTCATTGTTAGTTCTTTATTTTCACAGAGCTCTAGACCGTGAGTTAACGTCGTAACTGCTAATGATTTATGTAATTGGATAAATGTGCAAACCGGATTCCAGATTTAATCAGAGTTTGCACTGTTGCCCGGAAATTTGATACCCTACTGTCAATATTCATTCTATTTAGTGAAGCAAAAATTGATTTTTTTTGTATGTCAAGTAGCTTTTCAGTGTACATGCTGTATTGGTAGGGTGATAGAATTTACTTTATCTCACTCCTTGCTTAAGATCAAATGAGACCAAGGAACCTAGGTATGAGAAAATTGCACTGTTGCTACGGTATAAAGAAGATATTTTTTTTTTTTTTTTTTTTTTTTTTTTTTTTTTTTTCAAGATCTTGTGATCTTCTTTCAGATCCTAGCTTATGTTTCATTGTAAGCAGTTTATGTATGTGCGCATCTACGCATTTGTATGTGTATATATGCTTATATTTATATATGTATGTCCGTGTTTTTTCTTATTTTAATTTAGTTGATAAATGTTGTAACACGAATTTAATTGTAACACGATATATATGGCATATATAATTGTACTTTGACATTTTAATGTAAGCAAAATTAAAAAAAAAAAAAAAAAAAAAAAAAAAAAAAAAAAAGAAGATATTGTGTTAACTATTTGGAGATTTTTATAAAATAAAGTTTATTAAAAAGAATATCCCAGTTGCAGCTATTTATTTATAAATTTTTAATATTAATATAAAAATTATTTTTAATGACGAATAAAATATTTTTTAACAAAAATTTACAAATGATTATATATATATATATATATATTGCAAAATTAGCGCATATATATGCGCTATTTAATATAAACATTTTATAAATATAGGCTTTTATATTATAGAGCGTATTCTACTTGCTGTGTTATAAGTATATAGCTTTCAATAAACTAAAAAGTGAACTTAAATATAGAGACAATTTAAGAATTTAGTAGTCTCTATATTTATTTTTCCCTATGTTAATGACTTATGGAAGTCAGAAAACCACGTGACTTGAGTAAAAGCAATTGTTTTTGGGAAAACAAGGTTTGCTTTCTATTGACGTTTATTATTATTACGCTAGTCACACGATTTTTTGACTTGGAGGCAACAATAAAAGAACTTTAAGAAAAAGTTTTTAGTTATTTTACCACACAACAAGCCGTAACATTTAATGTTAGTATTCAGAAAGAGGTAGGCTCTCTTGTCAAACCGTTATTCCGACGCTGTCCTCAAGGTCCGAAAATGTAAAAAAACGACTTTTTTATTTAAAAGAGAACCTGCCTACTCCAAACCCTCAGTCGTTGTTTTCACACTCCGCTGCATGTTCTCTCTAAAAATCAGTCGGTGTATGTGCACACCGCAGAGCAAATCCCTATATACCCCATTTCGCCTATTTTCTAGAAATACAAACTCGCGGACGCAAAGGACGCTCAACGTCGGAATAAGAGAGCCTCAGAAAGATAAATAGACATGTATTAGGAAAAGCGTTTTAGCGCTTTTACTTTGTATACCGCCTTGATTTAAATCAATTAAGACTCACATCCCGGCAAAAAAGAAAAGGTTACTTCTTTTAAGATATACTTCATAAATTAAAAAATTAAAACTAAATTAATTGTATTCCCATTCCATTTGCTTAGTAATGTTTTTAACATATTTGTGGCTATAAAAATAACCTAGTTTTGAAGCTCACCCAAAGTTAGAAATAGCCGATTCTTCGGCAACAGAGTTGATACAGTGCAACAGAATTGATACAAGCATTTTAAATAGAGAAGCCATATGTCCTGTAAAATAAATATGTAACTGTTATTACTGCATAATCTTACCGCTTTAATGCTTACTTGTTAAAGATTAGTCTATTTTTCAGCTTTTTTTTTTTTTTTAGTTAACATTATTCGTGTCGTGATTTACATGTAATATAAACATATAAACTTGAAATCTGGGAAAAGATCATATCGATCTTGTCGCCAGATCCATATAAAAATTACAATATAAATATAATAATACAGGTAGTTTATAACAAAATAAGTTTCCATAACATTTAAAATAAGAAATGGTTAAAATAATCTTTAAAAACAGAAAAAGAGTAGGTAAATCTCTACAATTTTATTTCAGATATAAGGTCGATCTTGTCGCCAGATCCATATAAAAATTACAATATAAATATAATAATACAGGTAGTTTATAACAAAATAAGTTTCCATAACATTTAAAATAAGAAATGGTTAAAATAATCTTTAAAAACAGAAAAAGAGTAGGTAAATCTCTACAATTTTATTTCAGATATTCTATTAAAGAATATCTGAAATAAAATTGTAGAGAATTGCTCGATATTCTATACAAAATTGATTAAACTTTGTTTGAAAAAGGGTTCTTTTAAATAGTTATTATTTCGCAAACTATATTTATTCTTTACTTTAAAGGTAAATAGATCTTTAAAAACATGAAAACATGTTTTTTTGTTAAGGAGTGGAAAAGGATCCACATTGTTTTGTCAATATTTAAGGTTAATTTATTGCATTTAAACCAAGTAGAAACTTGATTAAGTTCTTTATTCATATTAAAAAAAAGTTTGTTAATGTCTTTGTTTGATAAAAATAAATTGGTATCGTCGGCAAACATGGTGCTCATAAAATTCGAGGCCTTATTTAGATTGTTGACGTATACTAAAAAGAGAAGTGGACCAAGGTAAAACCCTGTGGAACACCAAATTTTATTTCAATTGTTTTATTTTGAAGTTCAATAGGAAGCAATTCTTCTCTGTGGTAGACGAATTGCTTTTATTTAACAATGCGGCAGTGGTGTAGTGGTAAGAGCGCTCGCTTTGTAAGCGAGAGGTTCCGAGTTCGACTCCCACCACGTCCCTGGAAGTACCGCGCTCAACTTAGTTTCTCCGCGCAGCGGCCTTGCTTGTCAAGGTTCGTGTTTCGGAGTTAAAGAGTTGAGAGAGGGTTGTACCACGAAATACAACAAAAAAATAAAAAACACAAAAAAATGAGTAGCCTCCTCGACTGTAGTGGCCCCCTCGGGCCTTGGGGAGGTGAATAATGTAAAAAAAAAAAAAAAAAAAAAAAAAAAAAAAAAAAAAAAAAAAGTAGCTTTTATACCATTTGATCATTTTACCAGTTATTCCTTAGAACTCAAGTTTTTTAAGTAAGATATCATGATTGACTGTATCAAACGCCTTTGATAAATCGACAAAAACACCAAGTGCATATAATTACTTGTTCAGTTGAACTATTTTTTTAAAGCCGAATTGATTTTTATATTGTAAATTATTTGAAATCAGGTAGTTGTACGTCTTTTCAAAGATGATTCTTTCTAATATTTTTTTCATCCTATGAGTTAATTATAGATATATTTGATGTATTAGATTTTTAAAATTACTGAAAAACCCAATAAAAATAATGAAAAAGGAAGTTTAAGTTAAAAACAAATCAAAATAACTTAACTTCTGATGTATAACACACTGTGCTCTTAAAACAGAAACATTAATCGAACCAAATCCTTCAAAAATGTTTTTTACCTGAAATAGAACAGATGTGATCTATAAAAAAAAATAATGAAAAAAGAGATTATACTGATTGATATACAGGTTATACTGATTGATTTAAATTACTTAACACTAACGCCTCAGCATCCATGCACGCAAAGGTCTATTATTCCAAGTAGAAACAGAATGTCAGGAGCTAGTTCTTTGGCTTAAGCCAAATAGTAAATGACCTTTGGTTTCCCATAGCATGTTGAAACCAAGTCAAACCTGGTTGTTGGATGTCGGTAACAACCCCTACTACCTGAAATAAGATCTGATATAAACAAACAATAAATGAAGAATTATGAATCTTTTTATCATCTTTTAAATATTAATAAAAAATAAAAAACAGAAATTTACCATGTCTTAATGAAAATAATTAAACTACATTATTTAAAATAACATATACCTTATTAAAATCAATTCTCACACTATTTCTATTATCTTTATGATTTGACCATGATGTCGCCATCTTATGATGTCTGTAGATAGTTTATATTTGCTCATCACTCCACAGCATCATCATCCTCAATCTCTCTTAGTTTCCAATAAGAAACTATATATATAACACTGTTCTTCTTTTTAACACTAAGAATTCTACCATAATATATATACTTGCAATTAGTTGCATTATTTAACCAAATGTAGCAAATATATCTTCCAATAGCAGCTATAACAAGAGTTTCTTCAATATCCAAAATCGCATTACTTTCTAGTTGGAGGAACATTTCTTTTATCTCATGCGACATGCAATTTTTAAAAATTCTTTCAATTTTTTCTCTTTTCTTTGTCATCCTTTTCCTGAAATTTGTCTGCCATACGTTTTATAAGTTCTAACATTATTTCTTTATGACATTGTACATTTGCAAACCGGGTTTTTCTGGCATTAGTGATGTCGCATAAAATCAATTTTCTTTGAATATCAATAAGCTTATTGCAAAGCAGAGCAGCTGTTTTATTTTTGCAAGCACAAAGTTTTGAATAAAGAAAACAAAGCGTGGCATTAGGAAGTTATGCTTTGCAGCGCAAAACATGCCCATAAGTTCCTCTGAATCAATGTTATAAAACCTTACTGATTTTGTCTGGTTCATAATTTTGTCTGATCATTAGAACTCATGTTAAATTGCTGCATGTACAGTCTCTCAATAACACCAGCAACAGCATTTAGACTGTCAGCTAATGTTTTACTAATTTCATCAGTTACTGAGGAAAAGCTGGTTATTGAATCAAAGACTGAATCTTTAATACTATTTCCAAAAAATCTATTTTTTGTTTAACTAGATATAGAGGATTCTTTCTGCTTTTGATAAGAGCATTTCGAACATCTTTGACTACCTGAATGCCATATATGTAGTCAAGTCCCTGACCAGGAGCAACATAAATTTTTTCATCCAAGGACCAGTCAGTAGTTCTCCAATTAAAGCTTGGGCACACAACTCACGGATACCTGAAATAAAAAAGTTAGTAAATAGTAAATCATAATATTAGCCTTAAATTTGTCAACAATCCCCTATCTATTTGGGATTAAAGTTAGGGTTAGGGCAATAATTGTTGGTTTTAAAAATTTTATACATAAGCTTTGTTATTGCAAGCCTCTCTATCAATATGAGAAATGAACGTGTGCAAGAATGTAAACAACAATATATAAGATTCACCTGTTTCAGACGTAAAGTCTTGTTTTTTTTTGTTTTTTTTATATATATATATTTCGTCGCTATGAGTAATTACAATACCAAAGAACATGAATAAAAATAAAATATGACCGGGGCAAAAAGAAGACTGTAGTTGTCTTCACTAAGCCCCGTAATAAATACACCGTAAGTTACAATGCTTATAAAAACCGTAATAATGTAAGTTACATATCTTTTAAATTTTTTTTTTTATAGTTGAAGTTTACTAAAAATATATTTTAAATAGGGAATAAAATAACAAACCAAAAAAAAAGACCAGCAAAAAAGAAGAAAAAACAAACAAAAAAGACAAAACAAAAAGAATAAATAAACAAAAAAAAAGCCAGTAATATTATTCATCATATTTATAGTTGTGAATAAATAATCTTAGTAATAAACAACTATTAAAATTAAATTGTTAAACATAATTGTTCCGCTGAAAATTATTAATAATAGTACTCTCATTTAAACGCTTTTAGAAGAAATTTAGCTCATTGTCGTTTAGTAAAAGATTTTGCTTAAGTTTAGTTTTAAATTAAGTGAAGAAAGTGTTTTAAGATCATTATTTAAAAGTGTATTCCATAATTTAGGACCTCGGTTTGTGATTGAGTATTTAGTGGCAGAATAATAGGTTTTGGATTGAGTATAGTTATTATTTGAAAATCTTGTGCTGTATATATGATTTATTTTTTTAAATAAAGAGTTGAATAAAAGTGGTGCCATTTTTTTTATCAAGTTTAAACATAAATATAAGAATATGATAGAGATTTAATTTAAAAACATTTTGAATATTAAGTTTGCTAAAAAGTATTTTTGTATGAGAGAAGTGATTTTCATTTGTAATAATCCTAATGGCATGTTTTTGTTTGCAGAAAAGTTTACTTAGTTTTGTAACATTGGTGCTGCACCAAGCATTGTTAGCATAGTTTAGGTAACAGTGTATAAATGAATAGTATATGTATTTAAGACAAGATTGGTTTAAAAACTGTTTAGCTTTATACAATATTCCAATATTTTTAGAAGTTTTATTCTCAATTACACTTATATGTTTACTCCACGTAATATTTTCATCAAGAATTACGCCTAAGAATTTTAGAGACATTTCCCTTTTTATTATATTTTTATCAATAAAAAGATTTGCAAGTTTCAATGGAATATTTTCTTTTTTATGAACACGATGGAATAATGTGTATTTGGTTTTAGCAATGTTTAAGGATAATTTATTGGATTTAAACCATTGGGTTAGTTTATCAAGTTCTTTGTTAACTGTTAAGAATAAAATATTAATGTCTTCATGAGAATAAAATAAATTAGTGTCATCGGCGTGTTTAAAATATTAGAAAATTTATACAAGTCATTGACATAAATTAGAAACAAAAGGGGCCCTAGAATTGATCCCTGGGGAACACCGCATGTGTTGATCATATTATTTGTTTTACCACGATCGTAAGAAATATATTGCTTCCTATTAGACAAGTAACTATTAAATCAAGCCAAGTTTGAATTTTTGATGCCATTGAACTCGAGTTTGGACAAATGAATTAAATGATCGACTGTATCAAAGGCTTCACTTAGATCTATGAAAACACCTAATGTAAAATTTTTTTTCATTAAACCCTTTAAATATATCATGGACGAGATGTAAGATTGCGTGATCAGTAGAATAACCAAATTTTAAAACCAAATTGTTTTTTGTACAAAATATTATTTTGGATTAAGAAAGAATAGAGTCTATTGTACATAATTCGTTCTAAAACTTTTGAAATACAAGTAAGAACAGAGATAGGTCTATAATTAGTAGCGTTATTAGGATCACCTGATTTAAAAATTGGGACCACCCTAGCAATTTTTAATTTTTCCGGAAAAACTCCCTCTTTTAAAGATAAGTTGAAGATATACAAAAGTGGGATTGTAATAAGTTTAATTGAATTTATAATGATGTTACCATTTATATTGTCGACACCTATACTTTTTTTGGGCTTAATTGAAGACACTGCGCATAATAATTCTTCTTCAGTTAGATTATCGTTAGGCATAATATTAGTTTTATTAGAGACTAAGTATGCATCAAAATTGATCTTAGACGGTTCAATTTTCGATGCTGAGGACAGACCAATATTATTAAAAAACTCATTACGTGTTTCAACGTCTAATTCTTTTTTTATAACATAGTTATCTTTGAATTTAAGAAGTTTTGGAAAAGTATTTCTCTCTGGATAATTTTTACCAATGATTTCCTTGATAATGCGCCATATACTTTGTGGGTCTTTTGAATGCTTTTTTAACTGATCTGAATAGTTTTTTTTTTGATCTTTTTATAATTGACTCAAAAAGTCGTTTGTAGTTTTTATAATTTCTTTCATTACATCCCGGTGAAAAATCGGCTAGCGAACAGCTAGCTATAATTGTTACGATAAAGACAGCGATTTGGCTACGAGGATCGCTAGCTTTTCTAAGTTAGCGAAAAGCTATCGATATTTGTAAAGATAAAGACAGCAATTTGGTTACGAGGACAGCTAGCTTAATAAGCTAAAGATTCACAGGCTATTGTAGCTACCGTCATATCGTAATAAAATCGCTATCAAAAAAATTTTGGTATGTAGCTATCAACCAGCTATAGATTTGTAGATGTTTTGTAGCTAGCTACAAAGCTACGATATGTAACTAGTGACACATTGCTACAAAATCGCAATGTTTAAAGTTCAATTATTCTCATAATTATAATAGACTCAACACTAAAAATCAAATTTTCAAAGATGTTAGAGACATTAGTAAAGAATAAAATAAGAAAAAAAAAATCGCTTGAAAATTGTTATAAAGCTAGCTAGTCGCTCACTAGTCGCTAGCTCATTTCCCACCGGGATAGGGTTTTTATTTTAAGAAATTTATTACATAGTCGTTGTTTTATTTAAGAAGATTTAAGAATACCCTTAGTTAACCAAGGATTTAATAACGTTTTTGATTTAACTAATTTTGTAATTTCAGGAAATGCTTTGTTATAATATTTATAAAATTCTGATACAAATATACCGTAGGCTTTATCAGCGTTTAGATTCAATAATATGTCATCCCAGTTAACACTTGATAAAAGGTCATGAAAGTGGTTGACTGAAGAGTCGTTTAGTATTCTTGTTTTTATTTCTTTAATTTTTTTGTTTTTTTGGTAATCACTTTTATTTAAATATTCCTGTTTTTATCTTTATATTTATGAAGTCATTGGTGATAATTTGATCTATCGAATTTTCACTTTTGTTGGTTATGCGAGTAGGTTTATTGATGACATGAATGTAGCTATTTTCAAAAATAACGTTAAAAAATTGTTTAATGTTTATGTTTGAGTCATAATCCAAAATATTGAGGTTTAGGTCACCAACCATGTAGATAGTTTTTTTTTAATAGAAATGTTTTTAATGACTTTTTTAATGATGTCTTCAAACACTTCAACAGAACCTGAAGGAGTTCTGTATAAAGCATGGATAATTATATTTTTGGAGGTTTTATTAACGAGATCAATGCACAATGACTCATAATCATTAGTGGTTGAACTTAAATCTGACTTAGCTTTATACAACAATGAGTTCTTAATAAAAATACGCAAACCTCCTCCTACCTTGCCCGAGGTCCTAATTTGGTGAATCACTTTATAGTTTGGTAAATGGAAATTGCAATTGTTCTCAAAATTTTTATCATCACACCATGTCTTGCTGAGACAAATAATTTGAAAATTCATATTAATTTTATATAAAAAATGTTTTAATGAATCAAAATTTTTTTGTATACTTCTAATATTAACATGAAGAATAGGGAGCGAGTCGTTCTCCATTACTTCAATTATATTTTTGGAATTTACGTTATAATATAATGGGTTAATATTTTTTATTAAATCCTTATTAAAAAAATTAATATCCGGATCAGAATGTTTTTTTAAAAGTATTGATTTTTTAGTTAGCAATGAATTAAGTTCAAAGTTTTTTAAAGCAGGATCGTCAGCCATTTTAATTAAGAGTAATATTAAAATATAGAATTTAGTTTTTAATAGCTGGGTTGCTTATTTTTAAATTCTTTAACAGTACGTTTTTCATAAATAGTAATTGAATATTTACCATTTTTTCAGTGTAACTTCATTTCGTCCAGTAATTTTTTATTTATTTTATTTGTTTCGAAAGAGTAATCTTCATTGATGTACATTTAAGTTGTACTTTAAGATGTACATTTATTTCGTTTAAGATGTTTAATTAATTTACGATGTAAATTTGTTTCGAAAGAGTAATCTTCATTGATGTACATCAGTGATGTACATCCTTTAAGCTTATTAGCAGCTTGCAACGCTTTAACTTTGTCCTTATAATGGAGTAATTTAACGACTATAGTCTTTGATTTGTTAACATTTTTTTTACTAGTTCTATGAGCTCTTTCTATATTTAAATTACTTAGAGAAAGATTGTTTTCAAAAAAACTTATTACTTTTTTTTCAGTGTCGTCCCAATTTTTGTTTTCGTTTTCGGTAATTCCATCAATTCGCAGATTGTTTCTCCTAAGTCTGTCCTCCAATTGCTTTAACTTTATATTTTCACCGTCACCAGTGCTGCTTTTATATTTAATTTTTTTTTCCAGTTCAGTTACTTATTTTCTTGAAATTCTTGTGTGACTGTTAAACTTTCTTCTATATCTTTATTAACATTTTCCAAGATTTTCATTCGCTCACATAATATTTTAAATTCGGCCTTCAACTTTCCATTTTCCTTTTCTAACAAATCGCATTTTTCTTTTGAATTATTTGCTTCTTTTAATAATATGTCAATTCTGTCATTTGTTAACTTTAAAATGTCATTCAGCTGTTTTAAAAACATTTCTTGAAAGATTTCACGAACCATTTTTATTGAGATAACTGATTCATCTCTTTTAATATTAACGTTATTTTTCTTATAATCACTATTATTTTTCTTATCCATTGTAATAGATTATTAGACTTACTTTTTGAACGAAAACGTTTGATGCGGGTAATGTGAAATGTGTTAAAAGTTAATACTAGAAACTTAAAATTACTAAGTAATTTTTCGTTTAATTTTTACTCTGCAAAACACGTCTGTTCATGAAGAAAGCGTCCATGTTAGTCTTGAACTAAACTATTTCTCAAAACTTCACATAACGCCAAGCCAGAAAGCAGAAATGTCTTAAATATTGCATAGCGATGAATCAAAATACCACATATGTGAAAAAGAATATGTAGTCTGTTCCCTTTGTAGCGTGGTAGCATTTTGGGCAGCTTGTGTTGGTCCAAAAAAGACTCTGTCACTCATTGTATTAGTTACATTGCCAATAATAGTGTTTTGTGCATCAGGGTATTGTAGCAGGTAAAAGTCACAATATAACTTGGTAAGATTATCAATAAACTTAGTAATGTGACTCTGATAATCAAAAAATGTACCTCTAGGAAGTTGATCAATAGCTACAACCATGAACAACTGATTCGGTTGTCAAGTGCACAGCATTTACATAAACACCCTCCTGAGTTGTCGCATCAAATCCAATTATCAGATTTTTTGTGGAAAACACTATCTTGGCAGTATGTAAGTAACTTATATGTTAATAGGTTTATAAAAGAACATGTACCAATTAAGTGGACATTTTAATAATATATTTTTAATGTATGTACATTAAAAGTATATTGTTAATCTCCATTTAACTGGTTTATAATAAATCTTTTCTATTAGTATTATAGGTATAAATGAGGAGTAAACCTGCAAAACCAGACAGGTCCTAGCATTTTACGTGCATTTAGTGTCACAAGCAGTGTGTGCATGTTCTACGCGTCTTCAAATAGGTCAAACGCGCATAACCAGACAAGTCCTTAAGATAAAGCGTAATGAAAATTGTTTATTTCTTCAGAATCAGACAAGTTTTTTCCTTAATTTCCTTTTTAGACATGTAAAACCAGACAGTTTGCGAGCGAGTATTGAGCGAGTATTGACCAATCACAGCGCATTATTATTACTTAAGTTTGCTAAATATAGCAACACAGTCAACAATAACAACTTATAAAATGCACATTGCAAATGCTGATATCAAAGATGTTGATAATGATGGTGTGGAAGTATTTGCGGCAAATCAGGGGTCCAGAAAACGGAAAAGTACAAGTGAAATTGGTTAAGAGCAAAATTGAGAAGGTATGCAACTTTTGTCATGGTATAAAATGAATAGTATCTTACACTAATCTTGCTTACAATAATCGCCCCAATTTCAAGTTGGTTATATCCTGCCATAGGCGCAAATCTAACTTAAATATTTTACATTACTATAAACTTCACAGTATAAACACAGTGCAAGCCTTTGCAGTTTTTTGAGCCGAGAAATGCAATGCAGCAGAGAGGTTGACTAAATTGTTTGAAAAGTTCTACCCTCCCTACCTCCTCGGTCCCCTCTACAATAATTGCATATGTGACTTCACAGTAAACTGCTCAGGGATAATATTACTGTAAAATAACTTTAATCTAACCCTAATATGACAAAAAATCCTGATGTAACCCGAACCAAACCTTAACCTAACCCTAAGCTAACAGTAGTGACTTACTCTATTCAAACCATCACCACTCTTAACCTCGTCATAACCCTAACTTGATTATAAAAATGTTTTTATTTAGTTTTATTTTATAGTACTTTATTAATATATATTTTTTTGTTGGCACCAAGTAAATGTGAATAAGAATTTAATTGATGTAAAATCGAAATGTAAACATAAATATGAAGTCAAAAAGCAACCAAAGACAAAATCTACTTACGAGGGTCAGAATGCCAAGAAATGCTCTGCTTTTGGATGTTCACTTGTTTGCCATAATGATGCTTTGTTATTCCGTCGTGAGCTTTTCAAAACAAATAATAAGGTGCAGCAGGACAACCAAATTCTATTAAATGTCAAAGTGACCAGTGTCAAAAGAATGCGGACAAGATTTTGCCAATGGGTATTTAAAAAAACTTACTCGACTAACTTACTCGTATTTGTCAAAATGTCTTTCTAAAAATCATTCATCCAGTTGGTAGAAACCGCCTGAATGGTGTAATTAAACGTCATGTTAAAAATTGAGGATGTCTCACTGAGGGCCTTGGTGAGGATAGTATAAGTGACAAGTACGAAGCTCGAAAAATGAATGTTCGCCAATTTATCAAAAAACTTTGAGCAACAGAAAGCCATTATGGGAGAAAGAAAAGTGTAAGATTATAATTTCCAATTAAATTGAAAAATACAACCAATTTATGCAAAATCAACTCAACTGTCTCAGCTGCAGACCTAAAAGTTGGATATAGTTTTTTCAGTAGGATTTTCAGACAAGAGTTCATTATAGGATTTTCCTATAATGGAGGGCATTTTTAGGGGCCCTTTCCGAAAATTAAGAAATTTTTTTTTCTATTTTTTATAATAAAAATATTTAAATATATATAGTTACTGTTACTGTTAATGAAAAAAACTTTTAGTCACAATATTACCTTATTTGTACAAGCGTAAAAAAAACAATTACATTTTTAATGCAAAAAAAAGAATTAACACTCCCGAGGTCCGAATTATATTATAAAACGCTTTTTAAATTTATTATTTTTATTTTGCAATTTCGAATTGATTTTTTTCATTATTATTATGCGTTGTTAGAGATAGGGCTACAGCCACAGAAGTACGATCGCTCACGAAATATATTAAAACATGGCCTTTTTTATTATCAATTATTACTTGGTATGATGTTTTATTTCAAATCATCAAATCAAGTAAGGTTTTTCAGTCCTCTGCGCCTTCTCTCGACATATTAGCTAGTGAAATAAAGGCAACAAATGCATTTCTTTAAAAGATGAGTATCGCAAAAAATGGATTTTCCGACGCACGTATTAAGGCATCAGAAATCGCAAAAGTATTGGGCATTGAAAAGGTTTTACCAATAGTACGTTTACGAAAAAAAAATGTCGATTTATTCATACGAGTGTGTTGATCACACTCGGCAACCTGAATATCAGTATAAAGCATTTTTTTTTCCCCATTAATTGATATGTAAATTGCATCAGTAAAAAAGCGTTTTGAAAGATGACTTTCTTTACCAATCTGAAAGTCTTATCAAAGCCTGTAATGAAAATTCTTTGTCTATAAATTGCAAAAGTTTGCAAATGAAGCTTGGTGATATAGACTTTGAGAATTTAGAAATGGAGTTAAAACAATTTGTCATAGTTAACAAGGTGGAAAAAAATGCCTCGAAAAGAGCTGCAAGAAACTTATCCCAATCTAAATGTTGTATTATGAATAATTCTTACTTTATCAGTTCCTGTTGCATGTGTATAACGTAGCTTTAGCAAGTCATAGGTTAGTATAAATAATCTTGCTTCATTATACATAAATACATGTAGCTATATTTCTTTGTATCTTTATATAGGTCAACAGTGGTCGATGAACGTTTGTCATCTTTAGCAACGCTGTCGATTGAAATCGAGGTTGCATGGAAATTAAGTTATGAAAGCATAATAAATGAGTTTGCAAGCATGAAAATAGTCGCAAACCCTTTTTTTAATAGTTTGCGACGTACTTGTATTATCTGCGTAATACATTAACTGTATTTAAAAAAAAATCTTTACTAGTAAACTCTATATCAATTTAACAATTATAAAATATATTTAATTGAATTTAAGCGTTAATTCGATTGTTTTTAGTCTTATGAACGGCGACGTTAAAATATTTCAGGTACCATACTTTTTGGGGTAGTCTGTAAATTTTATCCATTTTTTTAGAAATAATAAATAAAAAATTAGAGTCCAAATTACTAGTTTTTTTTTTCTGGGGGGAGGGGGGGGGTAGACCTACTTGCCACGGCACTGATCAGCCCATTGGAATTTTTTTTTTTTTTTTTTTTTTTAATTCTTTATTAGAATCATTACTACAATTTCTATTATAACTTGTGAATAAAACTTAAGACATAAAAAAAAGAAATAAATAATATTTACAATAAAGATTTCGTTAACAATAGAAATATGACAATAAATATAACAATAAAAATTAGGAATAAAGAATGCGGAAACTCGAAGAAGTCCTTGAGCTCTTGTCGTAGAGAACCGCTGGAATCAAAACGTTTTAAATGAATTCATTTTTATTGATTTTTTGTAAATGTTTATTAGCTTTTAAATTGGATCTGTTCCGATAAATAATTATATAAACCGTTGCATAGAATAGTTAAAAATAATATACTTCAGTATAATTATCGATGTGTTTGATGACGTCATAGTGTGTTGGTGATGTTAATATAAATCGAATAGATTAAAAAAAATAATAATTGAATTGAACATTTCTTGCATTAAAATTGTAGAAAATAAAATCAGAGTGGGGTTCTTGAATTCTTGTTGATAATTAGCTCTTGTTCTAATACAGTTTTTTTTTTTTAAGTATATATTGTGTTTGCATCTTTATCATACAAGCGATCATAGATGGTATCACCGAATCCCAACCCAGCCCAACGATTGCCAAGCAGTTATAGTTGAGTGTTCCTACGCCAGAGGTTATGCAGCACTATTCTTTATTTATTTATTTATTTTTTTTTTTAATATACATAGACTGCAAGCACACACACACCCATACTAACAGCACATATACACCCATACACCCATATATGTACCAATATACATACATAAATACATACATACACAGATACACATACGCATTTATACATAATTTATTGATTTTATTTTATTTTTATTTTTTTAATTTCTTTTTTTTTTTTTTTTTTTTTTTTTTCTTTTTAATTTTTACAAAACCGTGTTATAAAAACCGTAATAAAATTTTTTTGTTTTTTGTTTTTTCAAATACTAAATAAAAGATAAAATAAACCTGAAAATTTATACATACTAGCAATATATAATATAAAGCAATATATAATACGAACTCAAATAATAAATATTTATACATCTATTCACAGCTATCAGTTTCAGTACAATCTCAATGTAACTATATAAATAGGTAAACTTAGTTTTAATAATAGGTAGACAAACCCATAACACTAGTAATATAGAAAAACGTTCTCCATAGAAAGAATTAGATTTTTAAGCTTAGTTTTGAAGATAGAAAAAGAGGAAGGTAGATCAAAATTTTGCAAAATAACTTTATTCCAAAGATTAGGTGCACGATAATCAATACAAAGCTGATTAAACTTGGTTCGACATAAAAAATGATTTAGCAAATTATTATTTCTCAGTGCATACTTATTGTCTGGTTTCAAAGTAAAAATATTTTTAAAAACGTCAGGAGATAAGTTATTTTTCCACATATATACAAAACATAGAGTATTATATAAATTCACTTCGTAAATATTAAGTATTCTCATTTCGTTAAATATAGGTTTCGAATGAGTAAAGCGATCGGAAAAATTAATAATACGAATTGCGTGTTTCTGACGTGAAAAAAGACGTTTCAACTTATTCTTTCCAGCACTTCCCCAAGCAATATTTGCATAGTTTATATAATTATGGATGAACGAATGATAGAGTTGGGTCAAACTATTTTTATTTAGATAATCTCTAGATTTATATAAAATTCCAATATTTTTAGAAATCTTGGTACATACGTGATCAATATGCTGTTTCCATGTAATGTGCTCATCAAGATAGACTCCTAAAAACTTTATGACAGAGTCCCTCTTAATCTCAATTTGGTTAATAAATATTTTAGGCAGATTTAAGGGTAGGTAACGTTTTTTTTGAAGCGGGTGGAAAATAATCCATTTTGTTTTATTAGGATTAAGAGTTAATTTGTTACACTTGAACCAGCTAGATATTTTTTTAAGTTCGTCATTTATATTACAAAACAGTTTGGAGATGTCAGTATCAGAAAGAAATAGGTTAGTATCATCAGCGAACATAATGCTAAGTAGATTTGAAGCTTTATTTAAGTCATTAATGTAAATCAAGAATAAGAGGGGTCCCAATATAGAGCCTTGAGGAACATCGCAAGATATATCTAATAAATTTTTTTGGCAATCATCCTTACAAGAAACAAATTGTTTACGATTTGATAGGTAGCTTTCAAACCATCTTAAAGTTTTTTTGTTTATACCATAATATTTAAGCTTATGCAGTAATATAGTGTGATCTACTGTATCAAAAGCCTTAGATAGGTCAATAAAGATACCTAGTGTGTATTAGGAATTTTCAAAGGATTTTGAAATTTCGCGTACAAATTGAATGATTGCATGTTCCGTGGAGTTGTGCTTTTTAAAGCCAAATTGATTGCTATATAGTAGGTTATTGCATTGAAAATAATCATAGACTCTATTATACATAATTCTTTCTAATATTTTTGAAAATATAGGTAAGATAGAAATGGGTCGGTAGTTGCTAATAATAGCCCTATCACCTTCTTTAAAAATTAGGGTAATTTTTGCAATTTTTAGTTGTTCAGGAAAAATTCCTTGATTAATTGATGCGCTAAAAACTTTAAAGAGAATATCTTTTAATTGTTCAAAACAGTTTAGAATTATATTACCATTAATGTCATCTGCTCCAGTAGCTTTATTTTTTTTCAGAGTTTTAAATATTGTTTTAAAACAATATTACAAGAGTTTTTTATGGAAAAAATAAGACATCTCAAAATTAGGATGATATAAATTAAGAATATTTAAAAAGTATGAAATAAAACCTGTTGTTCTTTGGTCCAGTTATTGGTAATGCTTGTTGCGGCAATACTCCTCCCATAGGCTAATCATCTGACTCAAACAAGTTTCTGTTGAGCTTTTATCTTTAAATAAAATATAATGTAAGTGCAAAATGTAATATTAAATGTGTATACCATCATGTCACGGGCGTCATAATCATGTTCATTACATAGTGTATTCCGATAAGTCCAATCACGGCGTATCTCTGACAGTAAAATTTTACGGTCAGAGAAAATATTATTGAAACAAGAAAATAGAATATTAAGCAAAAATATCCTTGAAATGAAATGAAAAAAATTCTTATTAAAAAAAAAATCTTATAACAGGAAAAAAAAACCTTTATTTGAGCAAAAATATTCATGAAATAAAAAAAATTCTTATTTAAATTTTTGAAACAAGAAAAAATATTCTTGTTTTAAGAATAAAAATTCTTTAAACTAGAAAAAAATTCTTATTTTAAGAATATAAATACTTGAAACAAGAAAAAATTCTAATTCTGCGCAAAAATATTCTTGAAATAAGAAAAAAAATTCTTGAAACAAGAAAAAAAAAAAAAAAAAATACTAAAGAAAAAAAATTTCTTAAAATAAGAAAAAAATTCTTGTTTGGGGTTGTCCATAAATTACGTCAAGCTATAAGGGGGGGGGGGGGGGGAGGTTTGGTTATTTTGTGACGACTCATTTAAAAGGCACTTCTTACGTGCGTCGATTTTGTGACGAGGGTGGGGGGGTCGAAAACGGTCAAAAATTGCGTGACGTAACTTATGGACAACCCCTTTTAAGAATAAAAGTTCTTGAAACAAGAAACAAAAAATATTTAGGAAAAAAAATTCTTAAAACAAGAAAAAAAATTCTTATTTTAAGAATAAAAATTCTTGAAACAAGAATAAATATTTTTACGTGGCGGACAAGTCTTTTTTTCTTGTTTTAAGACGTTTTGCTAAAAAACAAGAATTTTGGATTTTGCTGTTTGTTTTTATAATTTTCATTACAACAAGGTTTAATTTAACAACAAGATTTGATTTAACAACGTCTTTCAATGTTTGAAACACCAGTAAAATGCGGAAACTAGTAAAATTTCCAATGAGTAAAATGCGGGGTTAAACGCATAAAAGTTTGTATTACCCTTAATCATATCGCTGCCCCAGCCCTAATCCTCAGTGTTTTAGCAAGACTTCTTTGCATGTTCTCCCTAAAGTATTAGATGTAAAGCTCTTAAACCCTAACCCTGTTTCCGCTCTTTACTCCCACACTTTACCCTTTGAAAATTTTTTATAATCCGCCGTTTACAAATGCCCCAATGTCTGCCATAGTTTGTTTAATATTATCTAATTACCTTAGTTCTGTAAGTTTAAATTTGTGTATTAACAGCTTCTCTTTTCAATTTTACCAAGCAAGACAGACGATTAACGACATTATGTTTAGCTGCATTACATAGACTTGGTACAATTTTAAACTATTAATAAAAATCTATGGTCTTTGAGCTACCGATAACATTTTAATTCCGTTTTAAAAAAACTCAACTTTATGAAGTGTACCGCCTTTTTTCTGATATATTACATAAATAGTTTTGCCATAAACGTGGAACTGTGAAAAAGAGATTTTGTTTTTGTTCAAGAAATATCAGAGATTTCTACTGAGTTTTTATTTTCAGACTCATTATTGCCCTGTGCTTTATTTGTGCATATCTAGTTTTTAGGCGTTGTATTTTAAAAATATTAGTGACATTTTTATAACATTGCAAATGATCGTTAGCATAACTTAAACCTTTGGAGCTCTATAAATTCTAAAATAGAAAAGGGAAAACAATTGTTTTCATTATCACTAATTATATATTTTCAAACATTTAAAAAATATATTAGTATGAGTATATAAAAATTATTTTTGATTTAAATCAGTAAAAAACTTATGTATTTTTAACGTTTTGTGTATATCTTGCTTTTTGTAAATAAACATGGACATTACCGCCCCTCATAAGAAAAATCACAGACTCTGTAAAATTTTGCTTAATTTGCATTACAGTAAACATTCTTACAAACGTTCCTGCGGATACTGTGAAATTAAAATCTAAAACAATTACTTAGAGATCACATACGGTGTTCTTACTTACACACCAGATCAAGAAAATAATAATAAACAGTATTACCTCCTCACCCTCCCCCCCACCCCTCCCCAAAAAAAAAAAATCTTTAAAATTGAGTTACTGTGTTCTTTTTTCAAAATTTTTACCAATAAATAGACGATAGAGACGATAGAGAAAGATATTAACAATAATGAATAGAAAACTTCGAATATTGAAAACGATACTACTGACATTAAAGATAAAACCTTGAAAAAAATATGACAGATAAAAAAATAATAGGTAAGGAAGTCAATATAGTTGTGGTAATTTAATTGTGCTAAGTAAATTATAAAACTGTTTTCATAAATACGTTCTTTTTTGCATTATTATTTTTAAAGGTTTTTTAAATTTTTAAATTTTCAAAAGTTTAACAATATTTTAACAATATAATAACTACGTCACTAAACCCATTAACTTCATTTTTCAAGCATATATATAAAATAATGAGTAATCTATAAGAATAACTCATATACCTAAAATTTTTCTGTTTTTAAAAATGTTCTAAAAGTTCTTTACCAATCTTTGCTTTTGCAATCGAAACAAACTCATTTCCAACGGGCACTGATCTGAATCCGTAAATTCACTATTCACGATAGCCATGAGTTAAAACACTTTTGTTAAATCACGACCTCTGTCATGATTTCATTTGTTGAGCCGAAAAAAAGGTGTTGAGCTTGATACAGGGTTTATCGATAACAGCTTGCTTAGGAATACGACATTAGATAATAAACTACTCGTGCTTCCATTTTAACTAAATGTTTAGACGTACTGTAATGATTATAAATGTCATCACTGTACATCTTTTATAATTATTTGCGTACCACCACGTGACCACAATCAGAAATAATTTTTCAAATAAGGGAAAATCTATAAAGTACGTACTCTCGGATGGGGGAGAGGGGATCTGCAAATGGCGTATTTAAAATGGGGGAGGGGGCTGGTGGTCAATTATAAAAGCGTAGGTACATTTAGGGGGCGGAAGGGTACTTAAAAAAGCGCACACCAAAATGTGCAGGAGGGGGGGGAGGTAGGATCTAAATAAAAGCGTACGTACTTTATGGACGACCTCTAACTGGACGCAGTTTAAATCATTGATTACTCTAAAGTAAATAATACACGAGTTATTTTGCATTTAAGAAAAGCATATGATAAATTACTTTTTTGTGCATTCAATTCAATCAGTCAACATGGCTTTTTCCAAACATCTTGAATGATATCAACGACCGCAATAATCACAATCAGTCCAATCAACAAAAACTTCGACTTAACTGATTTCATTGGTGTTGTCGTTATTTTCTTTTCGTGAAACAAAGATGAGTGTCAATATATTCAACTTCAAAACTCTGATGCAATATTTGACTTATTGACTTTAGATTTTTTTGAGACTTATGCACCATGACAAGACATTAACAAAGTTGTAACAGAATTGTCTAAAATGGATGCTGTCGGTGCACCTGGTATTCAGAAATCATTTTTCATAACCTGCATACAGTTTATAGGATAAAGCTTACATGCATGAAATCCAGAAACCGAAATCTGACACAGTATCTTGCAACTTAATAGATAAAATATTTAATAGAGCTAGAGAATATTCTTTAAGAAAACATTCAGATTTCTTGCTTTGTTTCCTCCACTCGCTAAGTATATGTTCATTGGACCATAGACGCATACATATAATGACTGCATTAAATCTGTGGCGTTTGGTGGCAACATAACAAACGTAAACATTGTGCTAGTTTGATAACTGCATTAAAATGAAATGCCTAGTTATTTTCTTATAGATTGATTTAAATGTTAAACATTTCCACATGAAACCATCCTGACTTTGTGCAATTGTAAGCTGTTTCTAGTAGCCCTTCTGTCACCCACATATATTAACGTTTAGTGCTCCATAAACATCATAGGTGGTTGTTTTACTTTGGAAGTTGAGCCATACCACATAGTAACCCAAGTTCTAAAATATTGGCGCAATATTGGGGCAATAATATCTATAATATTATCGCAATAGCGTAAACTATATCACGCCTATGTTAAAATATGGAAATTTTCCCCATATTGGCGCAATATTGTTTGCCAATATTGGTTTGGCAATGTTAGCGTAACATTCTTTGCCAATATTTGAACAATATCTGGCCAAGATACCCAATATCGCCCCAATATTGCGCCAATATTGTTTGCTACTTGGGAAATATTAAAATCTATCAGAAATACCATTTTGTTTCATAAATCATTTATTGTACTAATCTTTTGACACCTAAAACAAAATTTCATTAATAATAATAATACTAATAATTATAATAATGTACTAATATAAATTATAACAACTGTATCAATAATAGTAAATAAAATAATTTTAATCAAAAATAATGATATAAATTAAAACATCAACTAAAATTACTTTTTTAAAAATATTATTCACCTACATAAAGCTGGAAAGGCCACTACAGTCGAAGCTACTTTATAACCGTTTTAATCATTTCTCAATCTCCAAAACAAGAGTTTTGACGAATATGGCCGCCGCACAGAGAAAAAAGCTGAGCGCGGTACTAGGGTAGAAAGTTCCAAGTTGGATATCCGTCACTACGTGACGGATATCCAACTTGGAACTTCTCGTTTATAAAGCGAGAAGTTCCGAGAGCTCTAAAAATACTCTAACACTCTAACACTACACCACTACTGCATTATACTGCATTATACACAATGCCGGATTTATTTTTCTTTTCATGAGCATAAAATTCTTCTTAACATTAATTATTTAATTTTTTTAATGTATTCAAAAATCATATATAGAAAGACTTGCATCATGATTAGTTTCTTTTGTGAGCTCGAAAATTTTTTTCATAACAGTAATTTGCGAAATGCTTATCACAAAGTTTACATTGTTTACTAAGAGTAAAGCCATCTCTCCGCATAACGTGTATCTATTTTTTCCTTTACCAACAGCTTTTGTTAAACTTTTATTACATATACATTCAATATACCTCTAAAATAATTAAAATAATATTAAGACATATTTGATATAAAAAAGTAAAATTGTATTACAATATATATTTTGAGAAAACAAGATAAATCTAAAAAAAATGAACCGAGTTTTCCTAGACAACATAACGAGTTGATTACACACACACACACACACACACACACACACACACACACACACACACACACACACACACACACACACACACACACACACACACACACATTGGTAAATGTTTAAAGCGTTTATCAGTTTGAGTAATTATTAAATAGTACTCATTATGGATGAGTGATTTTATTATGTGATCATTACGATTGACTTTATAAAATATAATTCTTGAAGCGAACTTCTGCTGTCTATTCAGAACTTAATTTATTTTTATGGGTACTTGCACATGGCGTATTGGCGTATGATAGATAGCTGTGTTTACAAGAGAATTAAAAGTTTAAGCTTTTAAACGATAGATAAGATAGTTTTTAAAAGATTCGTTCAATAATAGTGTTGTCTATACTAAGAGTTGGTAAAATTGATGGGAAAGCTCTTCTTTTTTTGTTTGGAGTGAAACAAGATGTATTTAGTTTAAGTTTAATTATAATTTGTTAGCTCTGAATCATTTCTTAATTTATATAAGTTCTAAGTTTGCGATTATAAAAAGGTCAGTGATTGAACTAGAAGATTAAAACAGATTGGTATTGTCTGCGAATATTGTGCAATCAGAATTTGACTTCAGGAAGATTGTTGACATAAATTAAAAATAAAAAAAGAGCTAGAATAGATTCTTGAGGGGTCCCAAATTTGATTTTCAATTTCAAGTTGTTACTTTGTTTTTGAATTTACATGCTAATTAAATTTAAAGTTGACTTAAATTAGTTGTATTGTTTTTAGTTGATTTAGTGTTTTAGATGATTTTATTTTATTGATCTATTTTAAAAGAAACACTTAAAACAAGACAAATCAAATTTGTGTGTGATAAACACCGCTCTGGTTTAATTTTAAACTGAAGAGAAATATACTTCTTTAAAACAATTTTCAGAAAACTTTTCTGCAAAAATGGTCAGCGGTACTGAACTGAATTCCTATTGAATAAGAACTCAGTGCGGCCGTGGCGCAGTGGTTGAAGCGCTTGTTTTATAAGCAGGAAATCCAGGTTCGAAACGAGCTCTGGACATATTTTCGCGTTTCGGTAAGAAAGGAGTGAACTTCCTGGTTAAATGCACTTCTGCAGTGCTTTGTGACAAGACCGTTAGGTCTTCTTAGGGCACCTAAATAACAAAACAAAAAAAAAAAAGAAAAAAAAAGTTTTGAGTAAGATTTTTGTACAAAATAAGTTTCAAATATTTTTGGAGACAGTCCACATTTTTTTGATAACTGTAAAACTAGATTTTTTTTTTAATTTCTTTTTATATTTCACTGTTAAAACAAAATACAGGTGAGTTTTACATGGTAAGTATCAATGAATAAAATATTTTGAAAACAGGCTGGGTCTCAAAGAAGATATGGATGGTGCAATATCACCTCAATCTTTTCATTGAGCCCCTTAATATATATATTTTTTGTATGTATTTAGGTGCTCCCAGAAGTCCTTACGGTCTTATCAGCACCGCGGGAGAGCATTTAACAGGAAGTTCACGCCTCCTTCCGTACCAATGTCACTTGTTGGGCTAGAGCTGGCGTCGAACCTCGGACCTCTGGGTTCTGAGCCAGAACTCTAACCACTGCGCCACGGCTGCTAATATAATAAAATATTGTCAACAAGAGTTAGAAAAATAAACTAAAGATATAATAAGAAAGCTAATTATTTTTACAATTACAAATTATTTTGCAATAACTATATTGCAAAATTAGGTATTCAAAAATTTGGAAATAGATACAAAACATATACAAAAAGATTTAATAATTAATACATTAAAAGACACATATTTCATCAGTAACTACTAAGAATAGTATGTAAAATTAATTTGAATAAATTTACAAAACTGTTTTGGAATTATTACTCCGCAAAATTAAAAATGTTTTTTTTGTTTGAAACTTAATTGAGTTTAATGGTTATCATATTTGCATTAGTTTTTTTGAAAAGAATTCCATAATTTAGGTCCTCGATATGCTATTGAATATTCTGTATATTCGTTTTGTTTCCTAAGCAGTTTAAAGGAATTTGATCGTTTTGTTCTTAAGAAGCTTTTATTCCTTCGCGTCGGTTTCAAGTCAAGCCTCATTCTACTCCATGGCTTTTTCCTTCTTGTGCGGCTGCTATATCCAATCGTAATCATTTTTTTCATCTTTTTCAAAAATACAACTCTCTTGAGAACAAATGGCTATTTATTATTGCAAGAAATTGATGTAAAAAGGTGCTTTCTGATGCTAAACTCCATTATTCTCAGTTCACTAAATCTCGCATCCTATCGCAGAAGTTAGGCTCTAAAGACTTTTGGAAAATCTTCAACAGCATTAGTAACAAGGGTAGATCTAACATTCCATCTCTCATTCATGGGACTGATCTTATTACCTCTCCCGAGGATAAGGCAGAACTATTTGCAAAGAACTTTTCTTCTAATTCCACTCTTGAATCTTATGGACATTCTCTTCCTTCCATTCCAGTCAAACAGGTTGACCCATTGTTAGACATTCAAATCACTCCGGCTTCTGTTGCTAAAGTCATATCTCAATTAAACTCGTCTACAGCTTGTGGTCTAGACAACATTCCTGTCACAGTCTTGCAGAATTGTTCTCCAGAACTTTCTTCAATTCTCTCTAAACTATTTAACAAGTGTTTGACTGAGTCTTGTTTTCCTGCTTGTTGGAAAATGGCATCTGTGGTCCCAATATTCAAAAACTCTGAAGAAAAATCTGACCCCTCCAATTATCGTCCGATCAGTCTTCTTTCTGTTTTTAGCAAGGTCTTTGAGTCTTTGATCAACAAATTCCTCACATCTCATCTTGAGTCAAATAAACTACTGTCAGACAATCAATACGGTTTTTGATCCTCTCGCTCTACGGCCGACTTGCTAACTGCTGTAACTGAAAGATTTTATCGTGCATTAGATGGAGGCGGTGAGGCTCTCAACATATCTAAAGCTTTCGACAAAGTTTGGCATGCTGGTCTTCTCCATAAGCTTGCTTCATATGGTGTTTCTGGGAAAGTTTTTGAGATTATCAAATCATTTCTTTCTAACCGGTTTATTAAAGTCATTCTTGAAGGCCAACACTCTTCTTTATTTCCAGTAACTTCTGGGGTTCCCCAAGGTTCCATCTTGGGCCCTGTTTTGTTTCTTATCTACATAAACGATCTTCCTGACAACCTTTCATCTAAAGTAGCTCTTTTTGCTGATGACTCAACTTTATACTCCTGTCTTGACAAAAAGTCTTCTCTTTTCGATCGCCTAGAACAAGCAGCTGATCTTGAATCCGATCTCACTTCAGTAATAGATTGGGGTTCACAGTGGCTTGTGGATTTCAACTCTAAAAAAACCCAGTTGCTTACTGCAAACAACTACCGTAATATGGTCAACATTCCTATATTAATGAATGGCAATCCTCTTACTGAGTCCTCCTCTTTACGTCTTCTTGGATTATCGCTTACTACTGACCTTTCATGGAAACCATATATACAATCGATTGCTAAATTAGCTTCTGCTAAGGTTGCTTCTCTTTATCGTGTTCGCCATTTCCTTACTTCTGATTCTATTCTCTACCTCTACAAATCTCTTATTCGTCCCTGTATGGTATACTGTTGTCATATTTGGGCTGGTTCTTCTAACGATTCACTTTCTCTTCTTGACAAGGTCCAAAAACGCATTGTAAATGTTGTTGGACCTAGACTATCTGCTAAGCTTGAACCCCTTTCCTATCGTCGTAAAATTGCATCTCTTTCTCTTTTCTACAAATACTATCATGGTCACTGCTCAAAGGAGTTATCATCTCTAGTTCCATCAACTAAAATTCATTCTCGTTTTACTCGTCATTCAGCTAAGTATCATTCGTTTACTGTATCTGTCCCTGCATGCTCTAAAAACTTTTATTCATTTAGTTTTTTTCCCCGCACTTTAATCCTTTGGAACTCTTTCCCATCTTCATGTTTTCCTGACTCATACAACCTTCAACTTTTTAAGTCTTCTGTCAACCGTTTCCTTGCTCTATAACTCTGTTCTTTTTTTTTTCCTAGTAACTCCCAACTTAATAGTGGTTGCTTGCAGCCTTGTTGGGAGTGAATGCAAATAAAAAAAAAAAAAAAAAAAGAAATATGTTTCACTTACACTTTTGTCAAATTTACTTATAAAATTAGTTGGAGTTATGTTATTAATATAATTATACATGAAAATTAGGCGCTGATATATATTATATCATTATATATTATACATGAAAATTAGGCGCTGATAAAAATTTATTTCGTATGCATTCATCATTTTCATATTTCTTGTTAAGAGTTTATGCTCCCCTCGTTTTTTCCTGTAAATAATTCTACACGCATGTTTTTGCAAAGTAAGTATTTTTTTAAGCTTTGATGGTTGTGTGCTAGCCCATGTAATATTAGCATAGTTAATGAAATAATGAATTAAAGAAAAGTATATTAACTTTGTACAAACTGTATTTACATATGGACGAACTCGGTACATCAGACCAATGGTTTTACTAACTTTTGATTGTAAATATTTAATATGGGGAAGCCAAGATCAATTATTATCAATAATTAATCCTAAAAACTTTATGTAAATTTTCTTTTCTATTTGTATGTTATTTAAAAATAGGTCTGGTAATTTGAGAGGAATGCATTTTTTTATGAAACAAGGTATACTTTGTTTTTTCAACGTTTAATGAGAGTTTATTCACCAGTCATTTATCTTATTTAATTCAAAGTTCATGTCTTCATAAAGTTGTTTGATACTATTGTTGGAAAGAAATAGGTTTGTATGATCTGCAAACAAAATTGGGTTTAACTTTACTTATGCATTATTTAAGTCATTTACATAAACTAAGAATAAGAGAGAACCAAGTATCAATTCTTACGGTACTCCACACAGGATTTTAGGTATTCCGTATTCTTGATTTAGAAAATATCCGTGAGATAACTTTTAATCCAATAATAGACCTTATTAGTTACTCCATAATGCTTCAACTTTTCTAACAAAATACAATGATCAACAGTGTCAAAAGTTTTTGAGAGATCGATAAATATACCTAAAGTAAATTTGTTTTCGTTAAAGCCATTATTTATTTGATCAACTAATTCAATATAAGTATGTTCAGTTGAATGATTCTTCTGAAATCCAAATTGTTTTGAATAAAAGAAGTTTTTTTTAGTAAAATTATCAAAGATTCTATTGTAAATTACACCTTCATTTATTTTCGAAAATACAAAAAGCACTGATATAGGTCTGTAGTTGGAAACGTTAGAATGATCATCATTTTTATAAATTGGAAATTTTTTTGCTAATTTTGTTGCATCAGGAAATACCCCTTGATATAAAGAAAGTTTTACTATCTAAAAAAACGGTTTATTGATACTTTTTTTATTTGCAATAAGTATATTACTGGGTATATCATCAAATCCCGGTGATTTATTCTTTGTTAAACAAGAAAAAGCCGTTTCAAATTCTTTTAATGTTAAGTCAAAATCATGCAATATTATGTCTGATGGTTTTAGGTTGGTGACGAGGTTAGTATAATTTTATTAGCAAGATTAAGTTCTAAATTTGTAAAATATTTTTTAAACTCCTTAGATATTTGTATAGGGCATAATATATCAGTATTTTTGATATTATAGTACACTTCTTTTAATTACATTTGATATATATTAAGTTGTTTAAAAATGTTCATGGTACCAAGTTTACGTATATATTAAGTTTAAAAATGTTTACGTAAAAGAGGATCATAAGAAACACCTCTATTATAAATTATAAACAAATTAAAAAACAAGATACTATACATTTTTTAGAAATTATTGTGAATGATCATTTATCATGGCTCCCACAAATAAAATTATACAATCAAAAATTAGTAAAACCATTAGTATTATATATCTAAAGCTAATATACTTCTGCTTAATTCATTACTACATTACTTGCAAATTTTACGCGGGCAAGTTGTCAACCAGCAAAACTTAAAAAAGTTCTTTGCTTACAAAAACATGCTTGTAGAATTATATACAACAAAAAAAAGGGAGACCCTACTAAAACTTTATTGATGGATATGAAAATGATGAACATATTTCAGATAAATATTTATCAACTCCTAAACTTAATGTATATATATACCAATAATCTAACTCCTGGAATCTTTATAAGTAAATTTTATAAAAGTCTAAATGAAAAGTATTTCTTGAGAATAAATCAAAGCAACACATAAAAATTACCTCAAAAAGTAAGCAAATACACAGAATATAGTATAACTTATAGAGGACTAAAGCTATGGAACTCTTTTCCGAAAGGCAATTTAGATATGACAAAATCATTATATTCATTTCAGTATTAAACAAAAACTTACGGTTTGAATCTTACGGAATAATTTTTATTTCACAAAAATGATTTTTTTAAGCATTATATCTTCTTATTTAACTATTTGTATTTTTAAATATTAAATGTAATCTTTATATATTATGATTTGAATATGATATTATATATTTAATTGGAAATTTGTATTTAAATATCTTCTTTCATTACTTTTTTTGACTATTATTATTCATATATATATATATATATATATATATATATATATATATATATATATATATATATATATATATATATATATATATATATATATATATATATATATATATATATATATATATATATATATATATATATATATATATATATATATATATATATATATAAGTTTGGAATATATATATATATATATATTCCAAACTTAAAACTTAATGACAGTTTATCATAACAATAATTTGATGCTTCTTCGGAAGTCTTTTTAAACTTGTTGAAAAAAGGTTTTATATATTACTTATTGACGTGTTGAACATATTTCTTAACTTGATGAAAAAAAATTTGTTTGATTTTATTCAACAAAAATGTTGACTAAAGCAAAACACACATTCTTTGAAAATTTTACATTGAGCAACTTATTGCGCTGTAATATTAGGACTTTCTTTACTGATGTGCAAACGATTGTAATATGTTGCACCGTTCCATTCTAAAATTGATATTAAAAAACAAATACAAACAGTTGCACCCTCAAATTTTTTATACAGAGTTACTAAACTATTTGAGTACCGTAAAACGGGTTACTTTGAACGTTTTTGAGATATTTTTACTTGCTCTTCCTTCACTATTAACAATATTTGAAATTTAACAAAATGAATATAGGGGCTACGATTGACACATACATAACTCAAATTCAAAATAATATTTAAATAAATAGATTTTGTATAATATTAATTTAAATAGTCATTCAAAGTTACCCCAAAAATGGGGTAACTTTTAATGCGTTTTTTGTAAAAGCAAAACCTATTCAAAAACGCCTTGTTTTGTTATAAAATTTAATAAAAACAACTAGCTTCACAGTAATTTATGAAAAAATAAATAATTTAACTAATTGCCAGTACGTTTAGGGTAGGGTAGGGGGCTAAGATTTTAGGGTTTTTTGCTCCCATTCTCCTATCATAGTAATTTTTTTTTTTGTTAAGAATATTTTTGTCATACATATTAACGTAAAAAAATTTGGAATATTCTTTTTGTTTAAAAGCTGGTTATTTCAAACATTTAATAATGTCTGGAGCAATTACGTATAAATATAAATAGGTGCGTGACTCGCAGCTTTTTGCGTATAACTTAGTAAAGCCAGCTTCCGCCATTTTGCAGTACGGCAAAAACATGAGACGCAACTATAAAAACATAAAGAATTATTTATCAAAATAATAATTACCCATGAAAATTATAGTACATTTTTATTATTTTGATAAATTAAATTTGATTTGATTAATTGAGTATCGATAGAAAATTAATTTTTACTATATTTCTTTTTTACCAAAGTCAAAGACTTGCTTTTATTCCTTGAATAAGTTTGAGGTAATATTTTTGACGTTTTGAGCCTAATGGTTAAAAATCTAGCAGCACTTTTTCAAAAAGAAGTAGTTGCTCTTAAAAATTTAACAGTTAAAACCTCTTTGAAAACTTACATCTAGTTTAAATTAGTCATGTATCTCTATATAACACGTTCAGAATTTTATATTTTTGTCGTACTGCCATCTTGCGGTACGGCAAAAATCTTAAATTCTGGCTTCACTTTTTGACTCAAGTCATGCATCTAGTTATATTTATACGTCAATTGGTCTGGAGCAAAACACCCTCAGCTGGTAAAAAGAAATTTTCAAATATCTTTTTATATTATGCTGCTTTGATAATGTTCGGAGTTATTAGCTGTTCATTCTTACTAAACTCCATAACAATTGATGTTACCTTTGTAACAACTAATATTATCTCCATAACTGCTAAAGGTTAATCTTTGTTACTTTGCGGAAATAAAATAGTAACCTTATCATAATTCTAAAGTTTTAAACTTTTTATGAAGTAAATAAAATTATTAAGTACATAAAAAAATTAGTATGTTCTTTATTAAGTACATAAAGTTCATAAGTAGTTAATATATTCTTGACTAGTACTAGAATAAGAGCAAAATATTTAATACTCAAGATAGATTCAATAGAAATACAATCTATCAAAATAAATAAATGCATTAAAATAATCCTTAAATATCTATAAATATTAAATAAGGAATAGTAACAAATCTTTATTATTGTTTATTTATTACATTACTTGTGCTTTTGTAAGATACATAAGCAATCACCATGAAATCATATTTCATCATATCTCTTGATTGAAATTAGCAAAGTTAGTTTATCTCTCTAATGAATAATATATCTGATACTATATATAATATTTTGAATCTAAAAATAATCGGAACAACTCTCCTTCTGATGGCTTTTTTAATGATTTCTCTTTTAGGCGGTAAGTGCAATAATAACACAGACAGGTGTTTGCTCTAAAATTAATTTAAGATATACTTTAATGGTTTTATTAAATGAAAACGATTTTCAAATATATGATATTCTTAGAACAACAAAAACCCTAAAACTTGCGCCTCTCTAATCCTAAATGTAAAGCAAACAAATACTACGTTTCATACTATTCCTTTTAACTAAAACTAAATTTTATCAACAGATTTCAAATTTTAAGGGGTCTGAAAACTATTCATTTGTTATTTCGAAAAGTCGTGTTTTTATATAACTTAAGCCCAACAAAAAACGTTAGTGGGACGTTTTATGGACTTGTCTACGTCTATAAGATGTCGGCTCGTATAACAACCATGCTTTAAGAATAAAGTGTATCAAATTTGCAATATTACTCGAAAGTGATTACTTAAAAGTAACTAAGTTTTATTCATGTAAGGAACTTGGAAGGAACAAGTAAGGAACTTGGCATGGTACAAAGATTATTACGTGTTTAAATTACGGAGAACAGTTTTAACTATAGTTGAAATTAGCAATATTTAAGTTGCTTAAAAAATCAACAATTATGTTTTACGGAAAACAATTATAACTCTATACCTTAAGAAACATAATCATAATCGTCATACAAATCGTAAATATTTAGCGCTATGACGGAAAGTAAACTCTAAGCTAAAACTGTAATCACAACTACCCTTCGTAAAAGCTAAAATTGTAATATCTCGGCGATCCTTCGCCGAAACCTAAAGTACCACATTTAAAGTAATAAAAATATTATTTATTAAATAATAGTTTTTACTGTTTTTATGAAGTCAAAAGTTGTGTTTACTAACAGTTATTTAAACGTGTTTTATAAATTGTTGATGGTGAGGTTAAAGAAAAATCAAAAATTATAAACAAAGCAAAAATAATAACAAAAGAAAATATTTTCTAAATTTATTGTCTAAAATAGATTGATAAAACAAAATAAATTTAAATTCCAAACTACAGAAAGTTGTACATTGTTTTTAAATATATTTCTTATATAATAACTTTTAGTGTATATTACTAAATGTTCCTTTCTTATTGTGCTTGCAAAAAAATAAAAAAATCAAAATTCGATATATTCTTTAATCATCATTTTCTTGCTGTTCTTCATCATCATCTACTTCTCCTTCATCTTCAGCAGTGGCATCCTGATACTGTTGATATTCAGAAACCAAATCGTTCATATTTGACTCAGCTTCAGTAAACTCCATTTCGTCCATACCTTCACCAGTATACCAATGAAGAAAAGCTTTCCGTCGAAACATAGCTGTGAACTGCTCACTTATACGTTTAAAAAGTTCTTGAATAGCAGTACTATTTCCAATGAATGTTGCAGACATTTTTAAACCACGTGGAGCAATATCACAAACTGCTGTTTTAACGTTATTTGGAATCCACTCAACAAAGTACGAACTGTTTTTGTTTTGAACATTAAGCATTTGCTCATCTATTTCTTTCATGGACATACGACCACGAAATATTGCTGCAACTGTTAAATATCGACCATGACGTGGATCACATGCAGCCATCATGTTCTTGGAATCAAACATTTGTTGGGTAAGCTCGGGAACAGTCAAAGCCCGATATTGTTGGGAACCACGGCTTGTAAGTGGTGCAAAACCAGGCATAAAAAAATGAAGACGTGGAAATGGTACCATATTTACTGCAAGTTTTCGAAGATCAGCATTTAACTATAATTATTAAAATATTTATAAGTAATTAGTGTGCGCGCATATGTGTGTATATATGCATATTTATAAATATCAATAAACAATAGCAAATTAGTAGAGTTAGAGTGTGTGTGTGTGTGTGTGTGTGTGTGCGTGTGTGTATGTGTGTGTGCGTGTGTGTAGTTTACTATAGCAAGTGTGTTATGTAATAAATATAAAATAATCTAAAGGTTCTATAAGAACAAAACCTAATATGTACAACCAATATTAAAACAAAATGTTTTAAATTTACCTGACCAGGGAATCTTAGACATGTAGTTACACCACTCATAGTTGCAGACACAAGATGATTTAAGTCACCATATGTAGGCGTGGTTAACTTAAGTGTTCGAAAGCATATATCATAAAGAGCTTCATTATCAATGCAAAAAGTTTCGTCTGTATTTTCAACCAACTGGTGAATTGATAAAGTTGCATTATATGGCTCAACAACGGTGTCTGATACTTTGGGTGAAGGAACAACACTAAATGTATTCGTTATACGATCAGGGTATTCCTCACGAATTTTAGAAATTAGAAGTGTTCCCATACCAGATCCAGTACCACCTCCAAGGGAGTGTGTAAGTTGAAATCCTTGCAAACAATCACAACCTTCAGCTTCTTTTCTAACAACATCTAAAACGGAATCTACAAGTTCTGCGCCTTCAGTATAATGTCCTTTGGCCCAGTTATTACCAGCACCACTCTGTGCAAACACAAAATTATCGGGTCTAAAAATTGCTCCAAATGGTCCAGACTTAATTGAATCCATGGTTCCAGGTTCCAAATCAACAAGAACAGCTCTTGGAACATATTTACCACCTAAAAAATTGAAAAAATATTGACTTGAAAATTTTTCACTTTAATTATTAATCAAATAGTTATTAAAATATTTTTTATATACCTGTTGCTTCTGCGTAGTATACGTTAACTCTTTCAAGTTGCAAATCAGAGTCACCCTTGTAACTACCAGTGGGATCAATACCATGTTCATCAGAGATTACTTCCCAAAACTAAAAAAAATAAAAAAAACATTTTTTTAAAAGTTTCAGTTATTATTAGGATTTTTTTACTGAGCAGCCGTGACGCAGTGATTAGAGCTCTACCTTAGAACTAAGAGGTCCGAGGTTCAAAGCTGGCTTTAATATAATATAATTTATTTTTTAATATAAAACATTACTTATACTTTTATGATTAGAGCCTTTGAGTGGTACCATCAACTTATTGCAACATCTAAGTTAAAATGGTGAATCGTTTTTTAAAAAAAGACCCTTCATAAGTTAAGGGTTTAAACCATTAAAGGGATTCAAAACTTCAATCATTAGCAATTTCAAATTTCGAACATGGATTTATAGGTTATTTTCTAATTTTAACACTTCATAAAAGACAAATCAAATCTTTTATGGACTATGTGGAGTGCTTTTTTATAAATTTTATTTATAAGTTTGTCATTGTATTTAGAGAAAAGCAAAAGACAGTATAAAAAATTAAACAAAGTGTATGCGTTAGATAATAAAGCTTATTTATAAGATAGAAAACTTCTTATTCAAGAAAAGGATAAAGCACTTACTATTAGCTTTTATGCATAGAGCTTTAATTTGATCACCGAACTTTAAGTCCTTGTCAACTGTACCCCAAGTCATGGCCGACAACAAAGTTTCGGCCATGACTTGGGATACAGTTTCAAAGAGGAGGGGCACAATTGTCTATTTCTATACAATCATATAATTAAGTTTAAACCATTCAGTGGCATTTAGTGTTATATTTTGCAATCAAAGAATAATATTCTCTATGTTACTTTCAAAAAAATAGATATTGTTATGTTGCTATGTTACTTTCAAAAAAATAGATAGTGTCAGCAAAATTGCAAATCTTAGAGTCTTTAATAAATAGAAAAAGGTCATTTATAAATATATTAAAAATATTAGCCCAATGACTAATCCTTGAGGCAAATCCCAAATCCCAAAAAATCTCTAACGAAACTCCTAATTACTCAGAAAAAGATGAACTCATTATAACTCTTTTTTTACGATGGTTTAGATATGATAGTAAAAGTTTAAGACTTCAAAAAAACATAAGCTTCCAATTTAGCTACTAATAAATCATGAGTAATTAGATTGTAAGCTTTTGAAAGATCCATAAGCATGAGTAAAATCTCCTTTATGCAAACATTCCCGCCATTTTTTCAGTAAAATAAAAAGCGCATGCTGAGTACCAAACCTCTACAAAAGCCACACAACAGAATGTTAAATTTAGGCTAAATTAATGCTCGTATTTGCTCAAGTACAATAAGCTCAAATATTTTTGAAAGAGCTGGAAGGATACTTCTTGGTTGATAGTTTGATTTATCTGTTGGTTTATCTTTCTTGAAACAAGGTATGATATCAGCCAATTTTGAAAAAGAAGGGAATATCTTATCTGAAATGCTTTTATTTGTACATTTTGCAAGACTTGCTCTAAAAAACTCATCAGGGACATTAACATATGTTGGCATGTTGCCGCTAGTTTTTCCTGAATTTTCATTGAATCAATAATTTTGGAAATAACTCGGAGATATCATTTTAAATTTGTTCTTTATAATTTTAATACTCGGACGGTTGATTTATCTCCCAACAGCCATTTTAACAGAGTATTGGAAATTATTGAATGTTGAGGGATCTCGCCTTGATTATTAATAAAGGAAGAGACATTATGAAAGTTAAAGGTTAAAGTTAAAGGTTCATTGGAATTTCCAGACTTATTTGAAAGGAATGGTTTACATAACCTCGAAAGATAAGTATGCAAATGGTGTGCAAATTAATGCAACCAAAATACGTTTCACTCATTTTCCAATTAAGATTAAACACAAGATTTTTTTAATACATTAAAAAAAATTTCGGATTAATCAAACTGATATTTCTTTTTTAAGTATGAACGAAGCATTTATAAATGATTTAGTGACAAATGGCTTGTCATCGCTATGATTTTAGTCTTTAATGGTGCATGTAAATTCAAAACTTTACTAAATATTTTATTATATTTAAAATTTAGATTGTCTTTTGATTCAAAAACAAGTTAAAAATTTAAAGATCTAATGAAGAGGATCAAAATGGATTAAATTAAAAAATCTAAATTTGACAGCAATATTAAAAAATGATTGTTTTTGTGTATTTGATTCTAAAGATACTATGGGCCACTTTATATCCAAAATATAGTTCGACAAGTAACTTAGGATCCTCTAAGAATTTTAGGATCTCCTAAGAATAGGGAGCAAATTTTGAAATTCATAATTATTAAAAAATTTTTTCAATTTTTTTATGTGTATTTACTTTTGTTTAATATTTTATTTAATATTCCTACATTGAAACTATTCCAAAATAACATATTGATGGTGTAGATATATATAAAGAATAGATATTGCAAGCATAAAGTCAAAAATACACGAAGAAACGGTCCAATAAAACTTTGATATAAAATGATAAAAATTCAATAAGTGAATTAGATAATAATATATACGTTTAAAGCTCCAATAAATGTATCTCTATAAATATAGAGGTATAAATATAAGAACAAAAAAAATTTAAGATTTAAGAAGATAAAATTTAAGATATAAATAATAACAAAAAAATGTTTTAATATACCTTATTAATTTTTGCAACTTGTAATATGTTTCAATCATTAGCGATTTTACAAGGGGGTGTGACCTCCCCCCCCCCCCTCACCAAAGAAGGTGATTTTTAAGTTATTGTTAATTTAAGGTAGGGTAGATTAGGGTAACATAAGCACTTTGGTAACATGAGCATGCTTAGAGATTTTGTAGACGTAAGCAGTGAAGTTAAAGTTGATTTATATTCTTTGAATCGACTTGATGTGATGATAACAGGAATCAGTACAATTAGGGTAAATTAATAAGCAGTAATTAGCATTAATTAATACCTAATTAAAACTGTTAATTTTTTTGCGTTGTTAAAATAATATCATCACCCATTAATAAATCTGTGACGCGAAATTTTGGTGCCAAAATAATAAAATTTATTGTTTCATTAAGAAAAATATGCTAGTTAAATATCATCTTTGCTTGAATTTAGTTTTGACTTTTTTTAAAGATACCATTTTTTTTGTAATATAAGCATGCTTAAATTACCCAGTGTTTTTCGTTGAAATTATCTAGTTTAAAGTCCTAATATAGCAGTGGTTTAGTTACTTTTTGAATTAAAACAAAATATAGTAAAAAATTTTAATATTTTAACAATACTAAATATTTTTTTGTAATTTAAATTCAAAAAATTTTTGAAATATGTACAAAATTTAAAAAATAACAAACTTTTTTTGTTGCGGAAAACATAGTAGTATTGTTTCAACTAAAGATGGCTTCATAAAAAAAAACAACCTGGTTTTAAAAAAAAAAAAAATTTTTTTTTTAATTTTTTTTTCTTTAGGGATTTGATTTATGATGTTAATAGATGAAGTCTTCGACAATGATTTTTTACACATAGACGGCAAAATTAAAACTAAAAAAATTATCATCCAATAGCAATTAACATCCAATAGCATTACCTACTATGTCGAAAGAATTGAGTAGATGTTAAGTTTTAAGCTTTGTTAGAAATGAAATTATTGGAGGTTTCTTGGATATACTGACTTGGAGGACATAAAATCATTCGTGGAATCAATCAGTTATCAGGGATTTGATGCAATTGCGATCATATCAGAATTTAGGAAAAGAGGAAGAATCACTACGAATAAAATGAATCCTTCATTTTATTCGTAGAATATTTTCTGGTTTCAATCTTTTCTGGTTTCAATCTTTTCTGGTTTCAATCTTTTCTGGTTTCAATCATTATTAATTTATCAAAATTTTTAATAAAAAACTTTATTATTATATATTTTTAAAAAATAAAATAAAATTAGATTGGAGTTATATATACGTTGTCATAGGAAGCTCGGAAAAGTCTAAAGTTTTGTCATTGAGTATCCTTTATCCTAGAAGTGTAGTACACATAAACATCGATCTTTTCATCTTTATACTAGACATGTGGTACAGATAAACAAGTCAGTTAATTTTTAAATTGATGTAAATATATTTTAAATTTTTTTTTTATAAAAACTATTTTTATTCATTTTTTTAAAAAAAAGTTAGATTTTTTATTTTGTTTTTGGCATAGATTTTTGTTTTGAATGGAAGTCGTTTAAACTCCTTATAATTGTTTAATTTAATAATTACATTTTTTAGCTTTATTTTCAAAGAGTGTTCCATTATTTAAATTTATCAGTGATTCGTTATTAGACATTATTTCATTGTGTAAAAAAGGACTTCGATATGAAGTTGAGAATTTTGAAAGTTTTTTTGTTTCAAAGGGTAATTAAAATTTTCCTTTGCTCTTGTATTATATTTGTTCAATTTTTTTTCAAAAAAGTTTGTCGTAAAATGCTCTTGCACCAGATCCACCAGATCCACCAGATCCACCAGATCCACCAATTGCACCAGATCTTGTTTTTAGACATGAAAAGTATATTTTGATAAATGTTTATTTGAAAGATATTTAGTGCTTTCATTTGTTTCAATAAGAGCTTTTAAATAAAATAGTTACATACAAATATATTTTGTGTAATTTAGAAGGTGAAAAGTTTATTCACTAATTAATTGTGTAATTGAGTAGACATATAAATAGCACGTAACTTCACTATGGTTGACCACACTATCGTAACGTCACAATGATCTCTATTATAACCTCACTATGACTGGAAGTTTTATTATTAACAACATTTTTAACAGTAAACGCTATATATATATATATATATATATATATATATATATATATATATATATATATATATATATATATATATATGTATATATATATATATATATATATATATATATATATATATATATATATATATATATATATATATATATATATATATAAATATATATATATATATATATATTATTATTATTATTATTATTAAAAAGCGAAAAACATAAGATAAAAAGCTTCACATAAACAGTACCCG
Organism: Hydra vulgaris; assembly: GCF_022113875.1. NCBI lineage: Eukaryota > Metazoa > Cnidaria > Hydrozoa > Anthoathecata > Hydridae > Hydra > Hydra vulgaris. Next base: position 1,923,325 of record NC_061156.1, read on the forward strand.
CTTTTTTATAAAATGAGTTTTTTATTTTAGTTCAATTTAAAAAACATAAATAATCTCCATATATTAAACATTTACATATATCATATACATTAAAAACAATCAGAGACCAATTAAAAAATAAAATGGTTATTAACAAGATAACTACCAAATAACAAAATCTATTTTGTGTGTGTGTGTTTGTCAAGGGGTCATTTTGAACACGCATTTGTACACAATTATTTTTAGAAACATTCAAGCATAACTTTGAAAAATTGATTAATTAAAATAGTATAAAACGTCTAACCAAAATAAATTTTGAACGACTTTGAATTATTGGTTCAAATTTTCAGGTCTTTTTTCTAAAAAAACTTAAAGTTAACTCAGCAATACGAAAACGGTTCAGAACATTTTAGCTAACCTTAACTTCCCTAAAATTTTAATGAAAATTCAAAAACTCTTTACAAATCTTTAAAAATCTGTTGGCTTTGCTTTATTATTATTGTTTCATTCTGTTAAAATATTTTTAGTTAATTACCCAAGCTTAAAAACAACAAGATGAAAATTATTTTATGAAAGAGATACTTTTACAAAAACTAATCCACGTAAAATCACATCAAATAGACTAGTAAATGCTAACAAGTCATATTCACTTACCAAAAAATTTACCTACAAAAAAATTACTAAAAACATCAAGTAATTTATCATATTTTTTTAGAGATCAAACTAGTATTGGCTAATTTCTAGAGAAAGGGAGAGATAGAGAGAGCACTGTTTCAGAGTTTTCTTTTATGCTTAAGATATTCTCACACTTCCGCTTTCAAATTTTTGTAAGTGTGAGAATATCTTGAGCATTAAAGATACAACAGATTAAAAAAGTCTCTCATCCAAGAATAAGATTAAAGAAATTATTTTGCCACTTGATAATATATTTTTAACAGTTAATAACTTGCTTTATTATGTTATGTTCGAATGTTTCGAATGTTTTATATTCGAACTATGTATTTTACAAAATCTTTTGAAGTTTTTGATAAAAAGAACTGATTATCGAAAACTGAACAGTTTTCAATAAAAAGAACTGATTGCACAGTGGCAAATTTTGAAACAAAAGCAATAAAAAATTTAATATTAGCGCTGAATCAATGAATTTATCTTAAAAAAGATCTTTCTTTTCAGCAATACATACCCTGGATAAGGTGCAAGGAATGATTTCTACTAAAAAATATTAAACGTAGTTTCGAAAAGGATCAGACATAATATGATACATACGATCACAAAGATATTGTCAAGAATATTTTTACCAACTTCATTCACAATTTCAACATAATTCAATGTATTTTGTGGTTTAGATATTAATGCTGTTAAATTCCAAGAGTAGTGTTTACAAGTTGCTTTTAGAGTCAGCACTTTTTAAGGATTCGCCCCAAACCTCATTTTATTTATAAAAAAACTCCTGCCCATAGGATCTTGTTACATGGTCATTAAGTTATCAATGTCTCTTTCAATAGGCATGTTATCTGAAGAAGCTTAACAAGAAGAAGTTGTAACAAAAAAACTTTTCAAAAAATATTTAAAAAAATAACATTTTAGTCGTAAAATGTCAAGAGCAAAGAATAATGAAAACAATTGTTCATCTGATTCATAATTAACATAATTATGATTATAGATTCATAATAATAGTTTAGCATAATATTAGCGAGAAAATCTAATTCAATTAAGATTCAACTTCCACATGAAATGACCCAACAATTAAAATCATCAAGCTTCAGCCACAACACCTATGTTACGATTCTCAGCCACAACACCTATGTTACGATTTTTAGCCACAACACCTATGTTACAATTTTTAGTAAGTGGCATTTTTCAATGGATCAACTTTATTATTTTAATTTTATTTGTGTTCAATTCAATTTTAGTGTTTTATCATTAATTTACAATCACAGTGTTTTATCTTTGTTAGAAAGTTTTTTTTAATTTTAAAACATAAATGTTTACCATACTTTAGTTTATAGATACTGTTACATATCAAATTTAAATTTATATTTCACAATTATATCTAATATTCGCGCTTAAAAATAGTATTTTATAAATAGTACTTAAAAATAGTATTTTATAAATATTTTTGTTTAAAAAATGGCTAAGACTACAAAAAGCTTAATGCTATAAAAAACGAGAAATCCATAGTAACCAAATGAAAAAATGTTTTGAAAGGCCTGAGTTATCTCAAAACTCAGTCATGAAGCAATAGTACCTTGTCAGTATGTTTATGTTATCTTAATTATTAATTGCCTGCATTAATTTTCACTTTGCAATCAGAAAAATTTGAAATAAAAATTAAAATGAAAAGTTTATAAATTTGTTTATATATTTGTTTTTAGCGCAAAAAGTAAACTTATGCGTATAAAATTGCGTTAATAATATTTAAATAATACAAGATGTAAATATAGTTTTGTTTTCACCAATTTTTAGTTTTTTTGTTGAGTTGTTATATAAATAGCCATTTTGCCCTCATCATTTTGCTGATTACGTTTCAATAATTTTTCCATTGCTTTTTCAACTCTTTTTAAATTAAGCATATGAGTTTTTTCTAAAAAAAATTTAAAATTCTTATAAATTTTAAAACGTTCTTTCAACTCTTAATAACATTGTAAAATTTTTAAATAGGGGAAAGGTGCCTTTGGCTAAGGCTTAACTTTGAAGCTTTATTATTCAGTACCCTGAAGACCAAGAATAAAGGTTTTGATATGGGTACATTCCTTGTCACATGTAGAACAATAATAAACCTAGGAATTTTCATCAGTTTTGTTTTTTTATTAGTCATTATTATTTAAAAAAAGCACTAGTATGCCACTATATGGAACTACTGCTCCTATGATGGCATAGGTGAGGATGGGACTGGTTAGCATCTAAGGTAACTTTGCGATTTTATTCAACCTTAGAATCTTCCTTCAGAAATGCCAGAAATTACACGTAACCATCCTAATTTACCATTTCGTGCTACACAGCAGCAGTGTAGAATTTTGCGCATGTGCATAAGAGATATTAGGTTTTGTGTAATTTTTGAACCAAAAATTTTTTAGTGAAGTAAATATTCCTTTTTAGTTCACTAACAACTAGTTGTTTTAATGAAAAAAAAAGGTTTTTCTAAATCGTCAATATTGCAACACATCTAAATCGTCAGTATGCTATCATAGGAAGAAATCATCGTTTTCTTTTAAACAAGCTGTGTCTGCCTAGTTCAAAAAATAAAATTAAAATAAGTATTCCACTAAATGCACAAAACTTAGATATATAATACATGAAAATTTCATTTCTGCCCAGTTAATAATAAAAATCACAATCTGAAATATATAAAGGGATTAAAAATACAACAATCGATTATTGTTGATAATAAAAGCAATATTTGTGCATAATGGACGTATTTTTAATAAAACTAATGTAAGCTCAGTACAGGCATGTTTGCCTAATAACGTTTTTGCCATAACCAATAGTGCCTTCTCCCTACATAAAAAGATTTGATCAAATTGATTTCTTAACGGAAAGTTACTTTTATATACGGAAGATTATATGTAGAAGACGGAAACATAAAATAAAAAATCATTAAAAACTTTGAGCCTATTTTATCTACTTCATTTCAGTTATAAGCAATGCGTGATCGAAATCATGCTTTTTTCCTCAGTATTTACCAATAGTGAACTTCATTTTTTACCTCTACGTCACAGTAAAACTATGTATAATAATGTCAACTCGTATACGATAGTATAGCAAGTGGGTACAGAACGGTCTTTAGACGTCTTATCTATTTGTGACATCTTTGTATCATAGTATAGAATTTATTTAGGTCTGTGCCCGGTAGGATAGAATTTGCCTTTAAGATTTAAAACGAAATATTAGGCCATATCTACTTCTTTTCTGCCTTAGGATAGGGCTATTACTTTTTCCTTGGAGAATGAAATTAAAGTTTTACCTTTAAATAATTCAAAGCTGCGGTCTCCTACAGACAAAAGGACAATACTAATCTTACCTTACCAGAACATTGTAATTGTATTTACAATTTTATTTTTAAATCTACAAAAAATAGACGCTAAGAAACTTTAATTCTTTAAAAATGAACCGTTTATAAAAAAAAAAAAAAAATTTTCCATCTATTTTGATCTGTTTTATAACCTTGACATCATTGTTAACAACAAACTCAAATGGTGGGATCAAGTTACACACGCTGTTGCCAAGGCTAGAAAGGCACTAGGTATCTTGAAAAGAACTTTTCATTATTGGGATATAAACAGCTTTCGCATACTCTATACAACTTATGTACGGCCACACGTCGAGTTATGCTCTTCCGCATGGAACCCTTATTATCGCGGAGACATTGACGCTCTTGAAGCAGTACAAGAAGAGCCACTAAACTCGTACCTCATCTCAAGCCATTAAAGTATCGTCAAAGACCGCTTTAAATATTCAATCACTAGAGGACGGCGTAGAGGCAACCTCATCCAATACTTCAAGATGTACCACGGCATTAACAAAATTGAGCTCCGTAGACCAAATCAGTTAGCTCCAGCACTAAGTGTCGTACCTGACTAGAAATTCCTTCTGAATTCCATTATATCTGTCGTATCGGTTTCAACGTGACGTATCAGTTTTAACGTGACGTATCGGTTTTAACGTGCCGTATCGGTTTTAACGTGACGTATCGGTTTCAACGTGACGTATCGGTTTCAACGCTTTTAAAAATAAACTAGACCTACTTTTTCATGAACTTTTACAAAAAAAAAAAAAAAAAAAAAAGAAAAAAAAGAACTGACATTTATCACACCGGGGCTTCGTTAGTTGCCCTGCTTGCAAATGCTTAGCCATTTGTAATAACTTACTTATATTATTATCATATTATTTCTCTTTTTGCTTTTGAAACAAAATTCCAATTATTTATTCTTTCTATGAATAATTATTTTCAATGCTAAAAACTTTTGGAACTTGTTAAAAACGTTGTACAACTGTTATTTAGACAAAGTTTTAAACCAAAAAAAAAAAAAAAAACACAATATAAAACATATATTCCCAATATTAAAAAAAAAATCATTAGAAAACAATGAAAAATATTCAATAGAGTTTAAACTATGAATAATAAATAAGCTCAAAAAAGATTAAAAATTTTTTATTATAAATGAATTAAAATAAAAAATACAAGAAAAATGAAGTTTCAGATCGCTATTAGCTGCTAAAAAGGTGAAAAGATAATAAAAAGATGGTAAAAAAGAGGAACCTTATTTAGAACTTTAATTTTCCTTTGAAAATAAATATTTTTTATATAATAGAACCCCGATTTTATTTTTTAAAATTGTATTAACTCCTTTTCTTTATTCACAGGGGGGAAAAGCGAATAAAAAAATTTTAAATTTTTTTGTAAGGTTTATAAAAAAATTGTATTGTCATGAAAAAACATTTTACATCTTCATAAGGTTTAATTTAAAAGCATTTTAAATAGAAAAATGAAGTAAAAATGAAATAAAAAAAAATTAAATTAATCTAGAAAAATAGAACCAGAATCATTTCCTTGAATGTTTTTATAATAAATGTTATCATAAATATTTTATATAAGTAATAATGAATGAAATAAATTTTATTTTATTATCAATGAATGAAATATATTTATTTTTAGAGAACTACGTTATGTCAAGTTATGCAAAAAGACTTTTTTTATTTATAGTCTAATAATAATAAAGTCATAAAATAAAACACTTGATATACATGTTGCAGAACATAAAAACGCAAAATTTAAGCAAAAAATTTAGGAAAGCATATATTGTAATACTACCCCACCAAGGCAGATAGAAACAAGTCACCGAAACGTGATTTCGTTAAAAATCTATTTTAAAAACCTCCTGGATTCATTTTTAAACAATAGTGGTTAAAACACTCGAAAATTCATCAGCAATGATGATGCATTATAAATGCTTTCTATTGGCTGAATTCATTTTTCCTTATTTTTACTAGTATTGCTGGGCCATTATTGGGTTATACACAGAAACTATGCAAAGTAAAACCAATTTGTATATACCATAATGTGGGACTACATTTCAACAAAAACTTTTCTTTTAAAAACTGTATTCAATCATAAAGTTCTTGAATTTGTAATATAAATATATTGTAGCCATTCTAAATATTAAACATAAAATATACAAACTTTTTTTAAAATAAACTTTATAAGGATTTATAATAGACTAAGTTTATTTAGTTTTAAAAACTAAAAAAGAGATTTTTGGTATGCACCAATATATTTTGGCATATATCAAAAATGGGAATTCAGCATTAAAAAGGTCTGTTAGGTATTAAAAGTATCTATATTGTTTATTAGTTAAACATTTACCTTAGCACCAATTTGATTTCCACACTGTCCTGTTTGAACGTGTACAATTTCACGCATTGCTGAGCGTTCTCCTAAAGATGTCTGACAACAAAAATCTTCTTTAAAAAGTAGATTTCTAAAATCTTTTTTTTTTTTTAGCAATGTAATATATAACATAAAACCAAAAAGACTGTCGGGGATAGTAAAATTACCGGGGGATTTAACTTTGCGCAACTTTTTTTGTTTTTATTTTTTATTTTTCAAGTCAATTTTTGTTTAAGCAAAAAAAAATTGCATCTTTATTGCCTTATTAAATAATTTTAAATAAAAAAAAAAAAACTTAAAAAAAAAATCAATATTTAAATGTACGCTGTAACTTTTGCCTCCATATACAATTTTCCATATGTTTTATTGCTTAAATAAAAAGTTTTCTCTAATCGCAAAAAAAATTTTCAATTTATAAATTATTAAAGACTTATTAACCAATCAATATTTTAACGCCTTTCAGGTATAATTTGATTGGTAGAAACAACCTTACTCTAATTGATAAATACGTTCTTTAGTTAAAATACCAACTTCTTTACCTATACAAACTTTACTTAAAATGGGTTTTGATAACTCTAAAATGTTTTGATAAATCCTTTATGTATTTTTTCAACTTTTAAAAATATAAATTTTTTCATTTCTTATAATTACTAAATTAATATTTATTCTGTTTTCTACATGATCCCTCATTATCCTTACTTATGAGTAAAACTGCTAAAGTTATTATGAACGAAACGTGTGTGTGCGCGCGCATCTGTACGTGCGTGTAATTGTTGATAAGCTTTAACTCAATAAAACTTCAACATAATAATTTTTCATTGATTTTTATTAGTATAGATTCTTTTTTTTAATTTTCATTCTACTAATTTACTTCTAAAAAAAAGGTTTTCCACTCTTTTGCCAATTTTGTATAAAACTTTCATTAAAGATTATTGTTTTGCATCGGAACCCAAATTTTTGTTTTGCATCGGAACCCAAATTTTTTAAAAATAATATTACAGAAGTTATTATTTTAACTTCTGTAATATTATTTAAAAAATATTGTACAGGTAAAAACAAAATTTGTTTATGCAGAAACAAATTTTATTTGTTAAGATAAAAAAACGCAAATAATAAAATTTTATTTTGTTAAACAATATTTATATTTTTAAAAATCTTTTAAAATAGATTTGCCTATTGGTCTTTTATTCACCTTTCTTGATTCTTTCCTTTCAGTTTTTTATTATTATTATTATTATTTTTTATTTATCAGACAAATATTTTGCATAGAAATAATAACAAAAACGTTGATAGACAAAATATGTCTTCTTTTGATTACGAAAACGTTTTTGGAATACGAAGCAGACATATTTTAGATATAACAAGGGATTGTTATTCTTATCAAAAAATCAAGACTTTTGTTAAAAATAATTTGGTTTTCTTTTTACCATTTCTTAGTTATTCCTTTTCGACTTTTTGTTTAAACTTTATTTGATGTTCAGACATTTGTCTGATTTTATAAAGAAAACAGTTATAAAAGTATTTAACAAATAATATCAACTAGTTGTTCAAAAAAGTAAAATACGGGTCTAGGTAAAAGTATTCCAAACCGATCTCTATTTATATACTTATTCAGCTATTTATCTATCGACCTCCATTTCTACAATCATTATTTACTTTAGTGTTAATTAAACGGTAAAAAATAATTTATTTTAATATTGCTCCTAGAGCAAAAAAAAATTATATGCACTTTTTTCGCATACTGGAGCTTATTAAAGCTCTTGTTTATTTATTTTGAGCGACAGTCTGAATTTAACATATTTTAAAATAATAACTTTAAATCTAAAAACTATAAACCTTTACTGCATTAAATTTACCTAACTGATTTCCTTTTTTTGCCCTTTTACCCTAATTGTTAATATCATTTATTTTAACTTTTTTTTATTTTTTTATTGTGTTTTATGAGAAAAAAAAAAATGGTTAAGTAAGAAAATAATTTCTTTGATATTTTGTAAAATTTCCTTGAATCTATCAGTTTAACATAATTGGTTGGGAATCTACAACCTTAACATAAGTCACCTCTAACATAGATGGCTATTTCGTGATATTTCTCAAGGAATTTTTCAAAGTTTAATGTTATAATAAAATTTCAACCATTTATTAAAAATAATTTATTTACAAAACAAATGACGACCCGGAAAATAGCTCACAGGGAGTTAGATATGTCTAATAAGCTAACTCTGTCTATTAGACTTTTCTTCAATAAATTCTGATTCTGAAAAATAGACTTTGAATTAATCTGTTTTTCACACCATTTTTGGCGGATTATTAAATTATGATGTAAATTTTAGCAAGCAGAGCTATCAAGGAGGTGTGCGCGTGTGTGTCTATGTGTGAATGAGGTGTATGTGTTGTTAGATGTTAAAGGGGCTTAACATGGTTTTAATGACTGCCAAGAGTTCCGTGTACGCAGTAGTAGGCAACACTGCTACTATTAATTTCAGCATTATTATATAGAGATTTTATTCAAATTTATCTTCAAATAATATACTGCATCAAAATCAATACTGATTTAAAAAAATTAATTCAACCAAACACGTTATTCAACCGAACACGTTATACTCCAAATTACCCGCAATACTGCTGAATCTTTTGAAAAACGTCAATATACGTTAGTGTGTTGTAATTAGTGCTTCCAATACCAATATCATTTTTCAATACCGGTATTATGTTACTGAATAATTTCAATACCGTTATAATACCGGTATTAAACTCTTTTTTTTAATTTATCATAATATGTATAAAATGTCAACTTAATAGTAAAGATTTTATTGATTTATTAAGCTTATTTATTTTATATCAAAATTACTGACTTCATAATTTTTTTGTTTTTTTCTCCTTTGTAAAATAAGCCCGTAAGAAACAGAGGGCGTTCAGAGTATTATCCTCAAGAGATGATCGTAATTTTGTGATAATGTTGCCACTTGATGAAAATCGACGCTCCGACTCAACACTTATTGGCTTTACAGTTTTCAAGTATTCGTAGCAATTTTCCAAATATACGCTACAATTTCCTCCTTCTTCGAAAACTGTCTTCTTATTACATATAATTTTTGATAAATTATTTGAAACATTCAATCTTACCTTTTTTGTACAGAAAAAGTCCGGTGCTACCAGTATTCTGGAATCGGTACTGCTGGTATTGGAAGCACTAGTTTTAATCGATTTATCAAAAGCGTTTGATACCATTGACTACAAAAACTTATTTAGAAAAATGAAGTATAACTTATTTAGAAAAATGGAGTATGGAATTAAAGGAAATATTTTAATGATGCTTAAAAGTTATTTAAGGGGCAGTTGTATTACTGTAAACAATTTATTTACAGTAATACAACTGCCTCTTCCAATTTATTAGATATAACATGTGGAGTCCCTCAAAGTTCTATAATAGGAACTCTTTTCTTTCTAATTTAAATTAATGATCTCCTTAAAGCCTCAAATTTTATGACGGTCATGTTTGCCGATGATACTAATCTCTTTTTATCTCATAACAAAATAAAACGTTATTCCGAAATATGAACATTTAATTAATAAAAGTTTCTGACTGGTTTAAAATGAATAAGCTGTCACTAAATGTTGAGAAAACTAAATGGATACTTTTTCATCAAACTTCAAAAAAAAAAACTACTGCCTCCTGTCATGCCCTTACTTTTTATTGACAATGTTCTAATAAAAAGAGAACTAACTTTTTAGGATTCAATATTGATGAAAATCTTAGTTGGAAGTCTCACATTTATTTGTTGTGCCACAGAGTTGATCGAAATGTAGGAGTAATGTTTAAATAAACATTATTCCTATATGTTACTTTAAATAAACACAGTTTAACACAATTATATTTCTCTTTAATCCATTGCCATATAAATTATGTAAATATTGCCTGACGTAATACCAATAAATCTAAACTGCTACCTCTTTATCGTCAGCAGAAGCATGTTGCTCGGCTTATCACTTATAATGATCGATTCGCTCATGCCAAACCATTATTATTTTAAATGAAAATTCTTAATATTTATCAATTGAATATTTTTAATATACTTTGTTTTATTTACAGATTAAAACCATCGCCTGTTTTATTTACAGATTAAAACCATCTCCTGTTTTTTTTTCAAAATCTATATACCTTAAAAGATTAAAATAAATATAACTTAAGAAATGATAATCTAATTGTTTCGTAGACTTTCTTTTAAAAATATGGTGCATATGCCAAGTAATCAATTTTTTTTGTGAAAGACCTTTTTTAAAAAACATTGTTAAAAGTTTATTAAGTAAACAAAACAGTACCTTAACCTATTTCGGGTACTAATCTAAGTATGTTGGGTATTAATTTATGTAGGGTAGTAAAACAAGTTTCACTTTTTTTTAATGACTTTTATATTGATCACAGAAACTTTTAACTACTCAGGTTTGACACAGTACGTACATCTTGCGTCACCTAATTTATTAAATTGTACATCACCTAATTCATGTAATTATGACATTTGTAATTTAAAATATTTTAATAGGTCTACTAATTTAGTTTTCTTGCGTAAAATTTTCTGTAAAAGAACTGGCTCATTTTTAAAGAAAACGCCATAAAGACGCCATAAACGCCATAAATGATGTAAAATTTAAAAAAAAAACGCCATAAAGACGCCATAAACGCCATAAATGATGTAAAATTTTAAAAAAAAACGCCATAAAGACGCCATAAACGCCATAAATGATGTAAAATTTTCTCTAGAAGTTTCCAATTAAATGAATCAAGCTGTCCAGCTTTTTATTATTATTATAGTTTTCCTGTCATTTTATCGTATTATTGTAATTTTTTTATTTAAATTGATTTTATATATATATATATATATATATATATATATATATATATATATATATATATATATATATATATATATATATATATATATATATATATTACAACTAAGTAGTAGAACTAAATTTATTTTTTTAATTGTTAATTTTCCTTTAATATGTAAAGAAGTTTTAGATTCTAGTTCACTAAAGTAGTTTTAAACCATAAACAAATTAAAACTTCTGCTTTATTCGATCGATGACTTCTGTGAAAGTAACTAGCTTTTCCAGTGTTGTTTGGCTTTATCATTCTTTACATAGAACGTCTTATTTATTTCCAGCTGATGTTATATTATAGATAAAACATAATGCTTTAGAAATTGTTTCTTTTTTTTTATACTGATACATTCAAGTAATATTACCGAACCTGTGAGTTGGCCAGTTACCCTTAAGTATAATTTTGACGGCTTTCTTTTGTAGTTTTTCTAGGATATTTAAGTTATTGCTATTTACATCAAGAAAAATAAAGTAATCATAGTGTAGAGCAATAATCGTTTAATTACCTCAGTAATTGTAATTTGTGTAATTATTCTAAGTAATTGCTTGAAATTTTACCAATTGGTCCCTTGAGTTAAACTTTATTTACGCTAGCAAGAGCGTCCAGCATTCTTTGCAATTTTACTCGATACACATTGATGTGTTAAGTAAAATTAAATTTGTAATCTATTTAAATTTTTAAATATTTCATAATTGATAAATAACTTCAGTCAATTTTTTTCAAAATAACCAGTACCGACATGGATATACGAACAAACTGTTTTTGAATATATTCATTGTCTATATTTTTTATATAACTTTAACTATTCTTATTGTATATTACTGAATATTCTTGTACTTATTGTGCCTGTTAAAAGATCAAAATTGTAACCATCCTAAACTCACTCATATTCTTTATTCTTCATTTTATTGCTTTTATTCATCATCATCTGTTTCTTCTTCTTCATTAGCAGTAGTGTCTTGACACTGTTGATATTCACAAAGCAAATCATTCATGTTTGATTCAGCTTCAAAAAACTCCATTTCATCCATACCTTCACCAGTGTACCAATGAATAAAAGCTTTTCGTCGTAACATAGATGTAAACTGCTCACTTATACGTTTAAAAATTTCTTGAATAGCAGTACTATTTCCTATGAATGTTGCAGACATTTTGAAACCACGCGGAGCAATATTACAAACTGCTGTTTTAACGTTATTTGGAATCCAATCAACAAAGTACGAACTGTTTTTGCTTTGAACATTAAGCATTTGCTCATCTACTTCTTTCATTGAAATACGGCCACGAAATATTGCTGCTACTGCTAAATATCGACCAAGACGTGGATCACATGCAGCCATCATATTCTTAGCATCAAACAATTGTTGTGTAAGCTCGGGAACAGTTAAAGCGCAATAATGCTGGCAGCTACGACTCGTGATTGGTGCAAAACCAGACAAAAAAAAGTGAAGACGTGGAAATGGCACCATGTTTACTGCAAGTTTTCGAAGATCAGCATTTAGCTATAAACATACATTATTAATTACATTTAAATAAACATATATTATTAATTACATTAAAAAATTAGGGTTAGGGTCTAACCCTAACTTTTTTATTATTAACAAACAATTTAAAAAAGTTATGGAAACAAAATTTTTTTCAAAAAAATTACGTAAATATTTACTTTTTTTGTTGTTGTTAAAAAATTAGGGTTAGGGTCTAACCCTAATTTTTTTATTTATTTTTAACCCTAACCCTAACCCTGACAGTTTTTAAGCCATAAAATTTAAACTAGTAATCTTTATATAAAATGATTATTGTTTTTTAATGTTTTATAAAGTTTCGCTTCTTTTCAGACCCAGCATAATATGCTTTAGAAAAACTTTTTTATTTAGAATATTAGGGACCCATATGATGTTTAAGGGTCTTGAGCAACCCCTAAAAATTTTTTTTATTCAAAAATATTTTTAATTTAGTAATTATTTATTTTAATTTTTATTCAGCAATTTTGTGTGTGTAATTTAATAAATTATATTATAATTAATATAATCAATAAACAACAATCTAAAGGTTTTTTAAGAACAATATCTAAAAAATAAAACCAATATTAATACAAAATGTTTTAAATTTACCTGACCAGGGAATCTTAGACATGTGGTTACACCACTCATAGTTGCAGACACAAGATAATTCAAGTCACTATATGTAGGTGTGGTCAGCTTAAGTGTTTGAAAGCATATATTATAAAGAGCTTCATTATCAATGCAAAAAGTTTCGTCTGTATTTTCAACCAACTTGTGAATTGATAAAATTGCATTATATGGTTCAACAACGGTGTCTGACACTTTGGGTGAAGGAATAACACTAAACGTGTTCGTTATTCGATCATTATATTCCTCACAAATTTTAGAAATTAGAAGTGTTCCCATACCAGATCCTGTACCACCTCCAAGGGAGTGTGTAAGTTGAAATCCTTGCAAACAATCACAACCTTCAGCTTCTTTTCTAACAACGTCTAAAACGGAATCTACAAGTTCTGCACCTTCAGTGTAATGTCCTTTGGCCCAGTTATTACCAGCACCACTCTGTGCAAATACAAAATTATCGGGTCTAAAAATTGCTCCAAATGGTCCAGACTTCATTGAATCCATAGTTCCAGGTTCCAAGTCAACAAGAATAGCTCTTGGAACATATTTACCACCTAAATAATTGTAAAAACACAGACTTAAAAATCACAGTAAGTATAAATCACTCATAAAAGCTGTTAGCAGAGGCGATTTTACGGGGGTGGGTGGGAGGGGGTGGGGGAAAGGGGTGTGTGTGAAGGGGGCGTAAAACCCTCTCAAAGAAGGAGATTTTAAAGTTATAGTCGGTTTTTCCATGAATTTAGACGGCTAGTCGGATATTAGACACCATTGAGTCGGTTAAATTTTCGTGTGGAGGACCTAGTCTTTTTTTTTTTAAGAAGCCAGTCGATAATTTTTGACAAACAAAACAATCGCGTTTCATAATTTCATATCGCGGTCCCGATCTTTATAATAAACTGATATCCAAAAATGTCATAATTACAAAATTAGATAACATAAGTTGTTTGAAAATCTTACTAAAAAAATTCGTTCTAAATATAAACAATTATTTGAACTTACACTAAACTAAAACTGAAATTAGAACCAAAGTTAGGGTTGAAAACAAAACCCAAAAAACTTCAATAATATATATTAATATAAAAAAATCAATATAAATCAATAATAATTATATTTATGCCTAATAATATATTTATGTGTACTATGTGTACTACAAACAGCATTTATAAACTTTACATTTTATTTAGATTTTATTCTAAGTGAATCCAATAAAAAATGAAGTATTTTGTGAAACTAGAAGCGTAGTAAAAAATATTTTAAGTACAAGCGGTTTCTTAATAAAAAGACCATTAATGATACCGTGCAATCATATTTTTTGTATTCTATAAAATTGTAATATATAAATATATATATATATATATATATATATATATATATATATATATATATATATATATATATATATATATATATATATATATATATATATATATATATTAAATATATATATATATATATATATATATATATATATATATATATATATATATATATATATATATATATTTAATATTATATATTTTAAAAACATTATAGCATTTTACCAGTTATGTAGAATAACAACATTGTAAAGGTAAAAGAACAAAAAAAAGAAAGGAAAAAAAAAAATCCCCCCTCATCCCCCTCATTTTATTCGTAGAATCACCCCTGGCTGTTACTTTAAAAAATTATTAAATTTTTTTTTAATTACCTATTGATTCTGCGTAGTATACATTAACTCTTTGAAGTTGCAAATCTGAGTCACCGTTGTAACTACCAGTGGAATCAATACCATGCTCATCAGAGATTACTTCCCAAAACTAAATTATACAAAAATTTTTTTTTTTAAACTTTTCATTAAGAATAATAGCACGCAACCTCAATCTCTCTACGGTTGTTCAAAAAAACTTTTTACTGTCAGTTAGAGTTTTTCTAGAACGCTCCAATTTCTTTCCAGATTTCCAGACCAAAACATCATTAACTTTACTTTAACACTGTTGATAACACTAAATTTAGAAGTTTTATGCTCGTACTTAAATAATTCAAAAATGATATTCACATCACCTATTCACAAGAATACTCATTAGTTCAAACCACGAAAAATCACAGCTTCATGCACCACCCCCCCCCCCCCCCACGAAAAATCACAGCTTCATGCACCAACTTTGTTTTTAACAAAGGAATAAGATAAAAAGTTCTTGGTGTAATGATCCCAATAATTCGAACCCAGTGGATACTCTTAAATTGAAGTGGACGCAAAAGTATTAACAATTCGCACTAAAAACGTTTTTTTTTAAAATGTGCTAAAAATATACTTTTTATAAAACATTTTTTATTAAATAAAAATCAAAATACAAAAAACTAATCAAGCAAACAAAGTAAGCAAGCAAAGAAATCAAGCAAACAAAGTAAGCAAGCAAAGAAATCAAGCAAACAAAGTAAGCAAGCAAAGAAATCAAGCAAACAAAGTAAGCAAGCAAAGAAATCAAGCAAACAAAGTAAGCAAGCAAAGAAATCAAGCAAACAAAGTAAGCAAGCAAAGAAATCAAGCAAAAAAAGTTTTATTTTGAACATTTTTTAAATTTATTTTTTTAAAAAATTTAGTATTAAATATCTATTCAAAGTGATAAAAACAAACAGTTTTTGAATCATTATTTTTATTGAAATTCTGGCTAAAACATCTTTGTTTTTAGCGTGTTTAGGTTTTTACTTATCATTACATATTGTACCAAATTACAAAGTAAGGAAAGTTGTTAATAATTGAATTGATTACATTAATAATTACTATCTTCTCTAGTCTATTCTTTTCCAAGGTTATTGACCTTATTTTTTTTATAAACTTAACTTCTCAATTTTATAACGTTTCATTACGATTTTTACAAGTACTTTTTCATTTTAACGTCAAGACGTTTACCCACTTAAATTTGCAGGTAAAAGGAAAACCTCATTTTTTTGCACAAGTTTTTTGTATCTTTTTACTCAAAAAAAATGTAAAAACGAAGATTGCTCCTCAAAAGTAATAGAAAAAATATGCATGTTAATAAAGCCTTTATAAAATGAAAAGTTAATAAAAACAAATCTAAAAAGTCAATAAAACAAAATTAAAAATTAAGACTAATGGTGCACCAAAGAATTCTTTTTGAAAATTATGTATGGTAAATTTTATACATAGCAAACCCAAGGGCTGAATTATTTACACCTTTTTTATTTGTTCTTTTATATTATCAACAAATTTTTGTTGAAGAAAAAATAAAAAAATACTGATACGAAAAGTTAAAAAATTTGTTTTTTAACTTTAAGACTGTCATTTTCTTCAAATGAAATAAAATTGAAAATTTACTAGTACTTGTAAAAGAATTGTGTACTAAGTAGTAAGATAAATTGAAAAAGAATTTTTTTTTTCCAAATTTATTTTCATTAGGAAGTCGTTTTACTTTAGAAAAAAAAAATACAATTACATAAAATTTGTTTGCCTTTTATAGTTATTTTTAGTTCAGAACCTAGTACTAACATTATAGTTCTTAATCTCTAATTCCCTAACCTATGACGAACAAAGATTGGAGCTGGTTTCTTTTAAGATTACGAAACGTGGAAAGAAAAAGAATTATTTTTTTGTAAGAACATGAACAAAAAGTAATAGTTTTGAAAAACTTTTTAACTTAGCATTTCGTTTTATTTTTTTTTTTTACGGTTCCAAAACAAAGAATTGAATTCCTCGAGCAAATTCTAGGAATCCAAAGCGTATCTAGATAAAACCGAATCTAACTTTGGTTTTAGTTGGCTACATGTGGTAATTTTTTAAACAAAACCGTTTATTGGTTAGTTTGGAGTTTCTTCGGATTCCTTTAGCCATATATACTAACTTTTGAACTATATTGGTTTCGGTATAGTTTTGAAGTTATTACATGCAGCCAATTAAATCCGAAAAATTCCTTTTAAAATAAGTTTAAATATAACTTTTTAACGTAATTTGCATAATTAGCGTAATTTTAACGTAGTTCTGTGGTTGTAGTTTGCAAAATGGATTTAATTAATGAAATAGTTGGTAATGTTGCTAAGACAATCTTGGTTTATTTTGCTAAAATATTTAATATATATTCAACTCTATGTAATTTTTATCTCTCATGTAAATGTTTGTCTTCAAGAGGCTTGAAATCATTTTTTATGTTCAATGGAATAACAATTATAGACAATACACACTCACATGAAAGTCGTTAAAAAAAAGAAAAAAATGTCCACATACAGTTAAATAAATGCAGTTAGATAAATGTCCACATAGAGTAACATCAGTTTATGATTCAACTTTTAAAAAGTATTTAAAATCAAAAAGCAAACTACAATTTACAAAATTATAATATAAATTACAAATAATATTAAAATATTCAAATTATAAGCGCTTCATTAAAGAAAATGAGTAAATATTGTATTATAATGTCAGGATAAATAAAAATAGTAATTAAAAACGACAGATTTTACAATAGCAATTTTTTGCATACCAATTTTTGATATGTTTTTTGAACACCTCAGAACTTTTAGAGGACCTGGTCTTGTTATCTAGAGTGTTCCATAACGAGATGGCTCTAAATATAGTACAACACGTATCCTTATATTTGGAACCATTTGAAGGTAGAATCATTTTTTTGCTACAACGAAGTTTGAAAGGAAGGTTTTTTGTAATAAATAAACCCTTCATAAATTCTGGATTTAGACAATTAATTGATTAAAAAACTTCTATCATAAGAAAGCGCAAATTTCTTAAGTGGATCCTTGGACTATTATCAAAACTTAACAATTCATCAAGAGATAAGTCAAGCCTTTTATGGACAATACAAAGAGCTTTTTTATGAATTCTATTTATAAGTTTGTCATTGTATTTAGAAAAAAACATCCAAATTAGAAGACAATAAGAAAAATTTGACATTATGAAGGCGTTAAACAACAAGGTAGCTTTATTACGGGATAAAAAATTTCTTATGCGTGAAAGAGCAAAACATTTACCATTAGCTTTACTGCAAAAGTATTTAATGTGTTCTCCAAAATTTAGATTCTTATCAATTGTAACACCAAGTAGTTTCACCCTTTTTTCTCTTTTTTCGGAGTTAAACATCCTGAAGAGTTGAGATAAGGGTTGAGACATGGGTTGAGACTTGGGTTAAGACAGATTGTATGTTAATATAAATAATCTAGAAAAAAATCTTAGAAGATTTTTTAATTTAGTAAAATCAATGTTGAAAAGAATAGAATTTCTTTAAGGTTTTTAAAAAATGAAGTCAAACTGTTCGTGAGGAAATCATAGTGGAAAGATTGCTACCGCATATGCAGTCACGTTCAGGTAGACCCTGGAAAAATTGGAAAGACATACGGAAATGATCTAAAAGACGGAGAATTTTTGATCTCTTTGAACATGTACCTCAAGCTCAGTTACCTTGGCAACTGTAAAAAGTGCAAAGTCCAAACCTGATTTAAAGACTTGCGTTTGTAATCAAGGAGTTTACGAAGAAAGCTTCAGAAAAATTGTAAAGACTGATATCCCAATTCCAATGACACAGCCAAATGCTCTTGCATTGAAGGTTCACTGTGACCTCGGTGACAATCAATACCAGTGATAACTTGAATATTAGCCAAATGTCCCCTTCAAGATATGATAAACCATACACTGTCGAGGATTTAAGAAGTATTAGATACTAAGATGAATACTATTTCTCTCTCTAAAAAGGATTTAAATGGAGTTTTTTTATTTAAAGTCTGGTTTTGATGGAGCGTCAAGTCAGAGTGTCTATAGGCAAATGTATAAAGAAAATTCTCTATCTGATACTCTGAAAAATGAAGAACCTCTTTTTCATACTGGAGTATTCCACTAAGATTAATCATCGATGACAATATAAATTGGATTAATTCAAGACCCTTTAGCTCTCATTTCTGAAGAGATCTTCAATATTTTACAATAAAATCAACAGAGTTTAGCACATGATTTCACCAAGAGTATTAGTTTGAAAGATGATCAAATCGAAGAACTCATTTTTGAATTCTTAGATTGTAACTCTCTCTAAGTAAGTTAAAGTATCTAAAAGTTTTTTTTACACAGTTAGGTATAGCTCTTGGAATTTTAGCTTTTTTCCAAACATTATTCACTCTTGAATGACGAGATTTGGGTTTTTACTAACAATTAATTTAACTTGATTTTTAGCGAATGCTAAAAAAAGTACTGTAAGAACTTGGCAGTTAGACGGTAACTTTGCGTCTGTTATATGATATTTCACATTACCATATATATATATATATATATATATATATATATATATATATATATATATATATATATATATATATATATATATATATATATATATATATATATATATATATATATATATGTATATATATATATATATATATATATATATATATATATATATATATATATATATATATATATATATATATATATATATATATATATATATATATATATATATATATATATATATATATATATATATATATATATATTGTGCGGTACAGACCTCAGAAAAAACTCAAGATCTCGCATATAAATAAATGATCATAACTAAATTATTCAACTGCTTAGCATATAACTTGATTAATATTTTATTTGTAATGCAGTCTGGTTTCATATATTCAATTGATTTGAAAATTTTAAAAAAATGATGGCGCAAAATTATAAATAATAATAATATAATTATAAATTATTTCAGTTTTGTTCAACAAAAATCGACGATGTACTGAATCTTAATTTATTATCAAAACTTTGTTTTATTACCACAATTCTGAATTGCTTTAAATATTTAATTTGGCATACTTTCCAAATGTTTTCTGACATTAACAAGAGATATGTTCTTTCAAACATCTAAGTTTACCTTTTTCAATTTATCGACATTTGAATAGTGTTTCCCTTCTTCATAAACACGTCTTACTAAGATGCTTGATATGTTTTCAATTGGTTTTATATCGGGTGAGAGCGCTTGTCATTCCAATAATTGAATTTTCTGCTGTAAACCATAAAATAATTGAAGCATTATCTTGCTGGAAAATAAACATCATGCTTCCAAATTTTCGTGAACTATCATTTAAATGACAATGCAACAAATCTCTTCATCCTTAGACCTGTAGACTTCATCACCAGTCTTCATCCTTCGTCACCAGTCTTCATCCTTCATCTTTTAGTAGTAATAAAACAATTCGAAACTGTTTTCAAAATAAACAAACGCACACCGAATGGTTGCTCCTCCGCCTCCAATAGCTCTTCTTTTTGAAAATATTTTCTTTTTTAATTTCATGCCAATAATAATTAAAGCCATCAGGACTATCAAGATTAACTTTTTTTATTAGATCACACAATTTTCTGTTAAATGTTCCTTGGCCCATTAAAGACGAATGAAGAAAAGTGCTAGAGATGTGCATTTTTTTGCATATCTGAGAATGCCTTGCTTTTTAATTTCAAGATTTACTGTTCATTTTGAGTGTTTTAATCCTAAATCAGCGCTAATTTATCTCGCGGAGACTGGCGGCATGCACAATCCACCGCAGTTGGCAATCTGTAAGCAGTCAACTGCGACAGATTGCCAACTGCGACAGATTAGCGGTTTTCTACAAACACGATGCCTTATGCAGTAATTTGTTGAATCGTTTACGAAATAATTGATAAAACTTGGAGAGCGTCTCAGCTTGGAAGCGAATGTCCTGTTTGATAAACAAAATGACCTGTTTTAACCTTCTTCATCTGGGAGTGTAATTTCTCTTAGCATTTGTTAAAATGTATTTAATTTAATAAATTTAACTTGAAAACGGAATGTGCTGCTAATTATTTTATAGCTTTTGGTGTAAATTAGATAAGCAGGGAATATCTATGCAGCAGGGTTCGACGCGAGTTCTGGGTGTATTATTTATAATCGGTAAATAAGAAGGTGTGAACTTCTTAATTAAATGGACTGTCACTGTGCACTGTGTTTAGTGCACTGTGGCTAAACAGTAAGCACTTCTTTATGCACCTTTAATATGTTTATAAAGTAAATTTAAAAAGGTTTTAATAGAAAAACAAAGTAAAAATGAAATGAAGCAAAATTGAACCAGTCTAGAAACAAACGGAATACATTTAAAGTTTTTGCAATATTTTTTTAAACAATAATAAATGTTAACAAATGAAATATATTAATTTTTAGAGACCTACGTCACGTTTAAAGTTCTTGTAAAATCTAGACTTTCTCTTCCCGGTCTAAAGGTGAGTTTTCATTCATCAATTTTACGGGAACAGGAAAGGAAAGAAAAATAGTCACGTGGACATGCGTAGTATATGTTTTAATTTGTTAAATGGGAAACAACGCATGCTCACGTTATTATTTTTTGCTTTCCTTTCCCGTTCAAGTAGTAAAACGGATGAGTGGAAACTCACCTTAATTCTCTTTGAACTCATATAGATAAACGTTATGCACTAAAGCTATGCAATGTTTACGCAAATAAAAAAATTAACTTATCATAAATTGTAATAACAGATAGTAAATCGTATTTTATAAAGAAAAAAAAAAAATAATAATAATTCCATAAAAATTTAAAAAAATGTATTCAATTAAAAAATCTTTTTAAATACTTGAATATGTTACTTGAATATATTTTAACAATTAGGCATAAAAAATAAAAATTGCTTTTTAATAATAAACTATATCTATTTTTACCAAAACAAATAATAAAGACTTTTGGAGTTCGGCATTAAATAAGTCTGTTAGGTATTGAAAGTGTCTGTATTGTTTATTAGTTAAACATTTACCTTAGCACCAATTTGGTTTCCGCACTGTCCTGTTTGAACGTGAATAATTTCACGCATGGCTGAATGTTCAAATAAAGATGTCTGACAAGAAATTTTTTCAAAAATTTAAAAAAAAATAAATCTTTATTTTTATTTTAGCAATATAATATATAACATAAAACTAAAACTAAAATGTCAGGGAAAATAAAGTTACCGGAGGAAATAATTTTGCGCATTTTTTCCCCTTCAATTCAACTTTTGTTTACGCAAATAAAAAATTATATATATAGTTACATGAAATAAACTTAAAGGAAAATTAAAACATTCAAATTAAATATTTTAAATCTTAATTTTTGTAGAAATTTTTGCCTCCATATATAATTTTCCATATGATTTATTACTTACATAAAAAGATATCTCTAATCGTTAAGAAAGTTTAATTTATAAATTGTTAAAGACTTAATATTTAACCAATCACTATTTTAACGCCTTTGAGGTATTGTTTGATTGGTAGATTTGAAACAGCTATTTAATTGGTAAATACATTCCTTTATTTAAAATACCAACTTATTTATAGTATAATACTTCTAAAATGTTTTAATAAAACTTTTATGTATTGTTTCAACTTTAGAAAATATTGTCATCAATATAATGTAAATATTTATTTCAAAAGTTTTTTTCTACAATATAAATATTTATTTTGTCTTTTACCTGATCTTTGAGTATCCTTACTCATAAAACTGCAAAAGTTATTATGAACAAGACAAAAGGTGATAAGACACGAAAAACAGCAAACTTTGTCAATTTTATAAAAAACGTTTTCAGTGATTTTTATTATTAAATTATAAAAGAAATAGTAATACGTATTTTTATTAATTTACTTCTAAAACAATACTTTCTCTAATTTTTTTTTAGCTTTCACTAAAGTTCCGTTTCTTATTTTGCATAAAATGAAATTGTCATAAAATAATTTTTTTCATAATATTACATTAAGTTTACATTATTCCAATATCTTTTAAAACTTACACTATTCGATAGTTTAAGTGTCGTATAAACTTTTATCAGTTCTTTCCCTACAGATTTTATTTATTTATATTTCCTTTTATCAGATAGATTTTACACTTTTTGTACAGAAACAATCAAAAAAAGCTTAGACAAAACGTGTCTTCTTTTCATTACGAAAATTTTTGGAATATAAATCAGACATATTTTCGATGCGACAACGGTTTCTTATTCTTATCTACAAATCGAGACTGTTAAAATGATTTTGGTTACTTTTTATTTAAACTTTTGTTTTATGTTCAGACATTTGTCTGATTTCATAAATACAAAAAAAATTAAGTTTTAAAATTATTTTATAATAACAAAATTTAGTTTTAACTATCAAGACAAATGTCGACACTTTATGTTAACATTCTTAATCACCAATAATAAATGAAATGTAAATAACATTTGTTATTGAATATAAAAAATAAGTGAATTGAACATCAAAAAAAAATTGAATAAAAAATAAGTTGATGGTGAAAAATGAAAAAAAAAAAAAAAGATAAGGCTAGTTTGATTCCTTAAAATCTTTCTTAATATATTCCCTAAGTTTTCGTACATTTGCTTCTGATCCATTTTCTTTCGGTACGTTTGCCTCTAATCCATTTTTTTCTTACAAAGAAATTTTTTTTAAATATTGCTGAAGTTTAATAAGTTAAAATATTGCTGAAGTTTAATAAGTAAAAATATTGCTGAAGTTTAATAAGTAAAAATAGTGCTGAAGTTTATTAAGTAAAAAAAACAAGACTTGATCTATGTGGTTAAAACAAATTTTTCTGTTATAATGACACGTTATAGGACATAGGACCTAATGACACGTTATAGGACATAGGACCTAATGACACGTTATAGGACATAGGACCTAATGACACGTTATAGGACATAGGACCTAATGACACTAAATTGCGGAAACTTTCAACTATCCAGATTTTTTACCATAAAGTGGAATCCACATTAAAATCTTTTTATCTAACAAACAATATTCCATATAAAAACATTACTAAATAAGTAATATTCAATAAATAAAACATAATATTAAAAATCACATAATGTTCTACATATTTATACAAAAATACCGTATGCACATGGTATGTACTACATTTACGATCATATAACCACCGTATGTACATCGTATGCAAGAAAACACAACAACATACAACATCATACAACAACATCTTATGTATACCGTATAAACCACATTCATGAAATTAAGACAACTGTACATTATAATATCTTATTAGGCCTGTTAATATAGTTTTCTTGCTTAAAATCTTCTCTAAAAGAACTTTATATTCTCGGTGGCTCATTTTTAAAGAAAACGCCGTAAAGACTGTAAATGATGTAAAAATAAATTTTCTCTAAAAGTCTCCAATTAATGAATCAAGTATTATGCTGTGCTTCATATGCTGCTTTTGACTCTATTATTATAGTTCTCCTATTATATTATCGTATCGTTATTACTTTTTTTATTTATATTAATTGAACTGAATAACAATACTGCTTACTATTAATATTATTATTATAAACTATTTATTTTGTCTTTATTTAAGTAATACTTTGTTGACCTAAGAAACAGATTTTATAATTCACTAAAACAGACGTCTATTAGAAGTCTGGACGTCTACAATTACGTCCAAAAAGTTTCTTGTTTATTACTTTTAAAAGTGATAAATAAGTAATTTAATTATTTTGCCAAAATGTAATAAAAATAATAATTAATTTGAAATAAAGCATAACAAAAAAAAAAAAGGAAAGAAAACAATTTTTGGCGTTGCTTTAGCACTAAATGGTATTAATTTTCATATTCAAGTTTAAACTTTTAACTAAGCAAAAATCTATGAATCGAAGCATAATAAATCAGATAATGCTACAAAAGCATATTCATTCTTCTGTTGCTCTTAGAGAGAGAGTTAGTTATTGTTGACTTGATAAAATAATACTGATATAAATAAATACGCAATATATAATTTACTTTACCACTAAATTTGTTGGTATTGAATGCACCTTCATAATAAAAAATCACCAAAATCTACGTACTTAACATGTTAGGTACATTATCAGTAGCGTAGTATGTTAACATACTACGCTACTGATAATGTCGCAAAGAAATAGCAGCGCAAAGGAGGCTTTTACCCGCTCTCTATATATATCAACTAAGGATTTGTATTTCAACATGTATTATATAAATATGAAGGAAATCTATTGCTTCTATAATTTTAATTGAAAAACTGCGTGGGCTAGCACACAAATAAAAATAACGAGTATGCAATGTGTTATTATTATTTGTGTTACAAATTACAACACAATAATAATAACTTTAATTGATAAAACTTGGTAACAAAATTATAAAAGAAAAATGAGATGTAAGTATGATGTAAGATGTAAGTTTGGGTACTTTACATTGCTTTACATTACTTTACATTGTTTTATATTGTAAAGCAATGAGGAGTATGAGGAGCAAAAAAAACAAAACAATGGATGTATAAGATAAATACTTTTCAATGAAATGAATGTATATGAGGTAAATACATTTCAATAAAATGAATGTATATGAAATAAATATATTTCAACACATAATTTTTTACTATAACCATGTGAAAATTTTTAAAACAAAATTTAAGATAAATTTAAACAATAACTGTTCTCTGCGATTGAACGAGAAAAAAAATATATATGCACTGTCTTGTTAAGAAACTAAATAAAAAGGAAGCAAAAGCATATCAAGCAGAACAACACATCAATAGAAAAATAACACGTCGAGAAAAACAACGAAGCAGCACATCGAGGGTCTAAGATATATGTAAAAAATACCATTTCAATGATGATGAAACACTATCTTAATTTTATTATCATTGAACTACCATTTAAATGATGATAAAATAAATTAATTTAAGCTTTAAATAAATAAAAAATTTAAAAATTTTTTGTGATACATAAAACTATGATGATTCTTTTAACTGAATTTTTTTGTATATTAAAAAGAACTACTTCATTTTTTTGTATTTAAAACTAAAATTTTTAAATTTGAACAAGTTTAAAATTGAATTAATTCACTGAACTAATTCATTTTTATTTAAACATTTGATTTTAACTTATTACTTTATTGACAAGTTGATTTTGAACTTAACTTTATTGACATACTTGAATTGATAATATAACAAGTTTTATGTTTTATTTAAATCTATAATTTTTCTGTTTTTTTTTGTTACTCTGCTTGTTTCTGATAATTGATTATTAATTTTTCTTTTATTTTTTTGTTACCACTTATACTTGCTAAAAACTTATATAAAGGTTATTAACTTTTAAAACTAATAATCTTTTTTTAAACCTTTTTTTAAACCTTTTTTCAAACCTTTTTTTTAAACCGTTTTTTTAAACCTTTTTTAAGTTAATAACATTTTTAAGTCTTTTTCAAATTTGATTACGTCACTAATTTTTTTATAATTTTTATAATTTTGATTAAGTGGAATTTCGTAAAAAAAAAAAAAAAAATTGTTTTTTGTTATATTTTAAATAATAATAACAAAACATTTATGATTTTTTGTATGAAATAAATCCATTTTTAGCTCAAAAAATCGGCACTAAAAATTGCCAATATTTTGAGCACCTAAAAAAAAAAATATATTTTGAGCACCTAAAAATAGTTCTCAAAATATGATATGCTGCATGAATGGTTTTTTGACTTCATTTTTCACTTTGAAAAAAAATTGCATGTTGTTGTTTAGGAATCTTTTTAAATTCAAAAATTTTATTTAATTAAAGGAAACGCTTAATCTATTTTCATACTTAAAATTTTATATTTAAAACTATTTATTGTATTGATTAATTCATTCACTTATTTTTTTCAAATATAACGTATTTTTCTATATATAACTTTTATATACATATATCACATTTAACTTATGTGTTATTTTAGAGTTTATTGTTATTTTAAAAATTTTATAGTCTTTTTGAAATTATTCTTTAAATTAAATTTTTTTGTTGGTTTTTTTTAATAAAAGAAATATTTATTTTTTCAAACAAAATGTATTATTTTTTTTCTCAATACATAAACAATATGTTACTAAGTGTTGAAACGAAGTCTTTCGATAACTATATTACGTAAATATTGTTTAGTGATCGTCGTTGAGGTGACTAAGAATTATATACAAGTTCGCATTCGAAGGATTCACTGAAAGTCTTATAAAAATTTGATGAGTTTAACGTTTCATTGAATAGTCTATTTGATTGCGAAGCGGGAGGTTCAAATTTCCTCTAGAAGCTTTATTTTATCAGCTGTTTATTGTTTTTAAATCTCACCTTTGACCAAATCATCATTTCTTCTTAATTTGGAATTATAAATAGTCTTTTTTTTCATGCCAATAATATTGATTGGATATTCAAACATCACTTTTAAATTTATGTTGATTCTTAATTAGAGTTTCAAGCAAAATCTATTTTTAAATAAAAAATCAAGTTTTACCCCCGGATTTTTGCCATGGTTTCACAATAAACGCCAAAACATTTCAATAAAATATTTAAGAAATAATTCTGAACAGATTTAGTTGAAAATTTTTACAATCGAAGATACTTAATCAACATGAGAGAAATAGTACACGTTCAAGCCGGCCAATGTGGAAACCAAATTGGGGCAAAGGTAAGTCAGACTTTTACAAAACTCTTTTATTTCTTATTTTCTTTTTTTCAATCTTATATTTTACCAAAAAATATTTTTTTACTTAGTTTTGGGAAGTCATATCAGATGAACATGGTATTGATCCGACTGGCATGTACCATGGCGATTCTGATTTGCAACTAGAAAGAGTAAATGTTTATTATGCTGAAGGATCAGGTATCAGAAAAGAAAATTTTAAAGAATATTCAGATATAACCAAGATTTAACTTTTTTTGTTCTTCTAACATTTTAACAAATTCAAGTTTGTACAACTTTTACGGCGCGATTAAATTAGTAAATTTATGTTTGTACAAAAAAAATATTTCAAAAAATTTGTTCTAATCATCTCGTTATATATATTCTCATTTTTATTTGCACTTCCCATAATAAGATATTGTTCCCACCCACTCTCCAATAAAAAAATTCAACTCTCCGCCTCTTCTTTCATGTTTATATGTTTTTTTTATTCTTTTATAGTAAATTTAACGTTTCGGAACCGTTTTAAAGTTTTTTCAACTTCTTTAGGAGGAAAGTATGTTCCAAGAGCAGTTCTTGTTGATTTGGAACCTGGTACTATGGACTCCGTTAGATCCGGTCCATTTGGCGCAATTTTTAGACCAGACAATTTTGTTTTTGGACAAAGTGGTGCTGGAAATAATTGGGCTAAAGGCCATTATACTGAAGGTGCAGAACTTGTGGACGCTGTTTTAGATGTTGTTAGAAAAGAGGCTGAAAGTTGTGATTGTCTGCAAGGTTTTCAGTTGACACACTCTCTTGGTGGGGGAACAGGTTCAGGAATGGGCACATTGTTAATTTCTAAAATTCGCGAGGAATACCCGGATCGAATCATGAACACATTTAGCGTTGTACCATCTCCTAAAGTATCAGACACTGTAGTAGAACCTTATAATGCTACCCTCTCCGTCCATCAGTTAGTTGAGAATACAGATGAAACTTTTTGCATTGACAATGAAGCACTTTACGATATATGTTTCCGAACATTAAAGTTAGCAACACCTACATACGGAGACTTAAATCATCTTGTGTCTGCAACTATGAGTGGTGTGACCACTTGTCTTAGATTTCCTGGACAGGTATGTTTAAAAAAAATGTCTATAACTTTCATAACATTTGAACATTATTTTTCTTGTGTAACTTATTAATTAAATTTAAATTTTTGTAATAGCTAAACGCCGATCTTCGAAAACTGGCCGTAAACATGGTACCGTTTCCTCGACTTCATTTCTTTATGCCTGGATTTGCACCACTCACAAGTCGCGGCTCTCAACAATACCGCGCATTGACTGTTCCCGAGCTCACACAACAAATGTTCGACTCTAAAAATATGATGGCAGCATGTGATCCTCGTCATGGTCGATACTTAACTGTTGCAGCTATGTTTCGTGGTCGAATGTCAATGAAAGAAGTTGATGAGCAGATGCTTAATGTCCAAAACAAGAACAGCTCCTACTTTGTTGAATGGATTCCAAATAACGTCAAAACAGCAGTTTGCGATATACCACCACGTGGTTTAAAAATGTCTGCAACATTTATTGGAAATAGTACTGCTATTCAAGAACTATTTAAACGCATCGGAGAACAGTTTACTGCTATGTTTCGACGAAAAGCTTTTCTGCATTGGTACACTGGTGAGGGTATGGATGAAATGGAGTTTACTGAAGCTGAATCAAACATGAATGATTTGGTTTCGGAGTATCAACAGTATCAAGATGCCACCGCTGAAGAAGAAGGAGAGTTTGAAGAAGAAGAACAAGAAAATGAATAAAATTTAAATTTGAATGTCAGTGTTGCACTTAGATAAATGTTATAGAAGCTCTTTGTAAAGTAATTTCAATACTAACAACCGAAAGTTTGAAAGTTTTTTCTTTTTTAAATTATAAGTTGCGCATACGCATTAAATTTTTATCTATTATGTTTTTAAAACTTATTTAAAAAAAAAAAAAACAACAGCAATGATTTGAAATTCCATCTTAATGAAATTTTAGATAAAAAATTTTAGATAAAAAATTTGAAATTTTAGATAAAAACTGTTGTAACCGGTTGTAAATTATTCAAAAACTTTCTATGACCTTTTGTAAGATGTTGTAAACCTTATGTAACTGTAGCAATAAAAATTTTATTTTACACTATCGAATCTTTTTTTATGTGATTTTGACGTTTTTTTGTATTAAAACTCTTTTCTCTCTCTCTTTTTTCTTTTTATTCGGCAAAAAATTATGTTAAAATTCTTTGTACATTTCTATAGTTCATACAAAAATAATAAATATGATTCATACACAACAAAATCATTAATTAATATTAAAACCTTACGTTCCAAGAATTCAATGAATTTAATTACTATAACTAAAACCAAAGTAAAATCACTGCATAGTTTAAAAGAAAATAGAATCTTAGGGTTTTTGTAACTAATTGAAGTAGTTTTCACGCTTTATATTGATTTACACCATAAACAAATACTGATTAACACCTTCTCACCC
Organism: Hydra vulgaris; assembly: GCF_022113875.1. Classification (NCBI taxonomy): domain Eukaryota; kingdom Metazoa; phylum Cnidaria; class Hydrozoa; order Anthoathecata; family Hydridae; genus Hydra; species Hydra vulgaris. The sequence goes on from NC_061156.1 coordinate 1,953,633, forward strand.
TGCCCAAAACATGGTTTTATAACTCACCATATTATGCCAAGTGCAAGAAAAATAGAAAAAACAAAACAAAATAATTTAGAATAATAAAAAATTAATACGAAGTTCATCTTTGAAACAACCAACTAAGGCAACTAAAGATTGCTACAACTAACTAGGGCAAACGCAACCGCTTAAAGAAATCCAACAAGAGAAGGCGCAAGCACCTATCAAAATTATAACAGGCCTAATATTAACTCATTGTCAAACTTGAACCAAGTTGTTAAAAATTTGCTGATATCAGCAGATCAACAGATCAATAAAAGATTTGTATTCACTGCAAAGATTTATAACACAGTTTTTTTTTTTTGCATTTTTTAGACATGTGTTACTTTTTTTTTTGAACATATGTTATTTCAAATAAGGTTTTCAGCACCATAAGCCTAATGTTTTTCTAAGTAAAAGATTTTCAGCACCATAAACCTAATATTTTTCTAAGCAAAAGGTTTTCAAGTAACTTTTTTATGCTGCTTTATGTTTATAACTTTAAATTACGCATATTCAAATTACATGTTGTCTCTAAGACCGAGGCACAAAACATTTAACCTATCAATACCAAAACAAGAATAAAATTTTAAAATAAGACAAAGTTGAGTCAAAACCAGTACCAGCGCTATATATATGGTTTTAATCAAAATTGTATTTGTATTTATTTAACTGTATTTTAATTATTTAACTAGAGGGAATAGCAAAAAAGAAATTTAAGTATCAAGCTGAGCTATCGATCTCAAAACTAATAAGTCACTAGACAAAAACAATTCTGATAAAATATGAAATATATATATATATATATATATATATATATATATATATATATATATATATATATATATATATATATATATATATATATATATATATATATATATATATATATATATATATATATATATATATATATATATATATATATATATATATATATGCTTTTTAGGCGTTTTCAGATTTGGCTTCACGTTAGTAATGTTTTATTGTATGCTATTTGATATATCTTTATAAAATTTTTTGCAAATGCTCCTTCCGAAATGTAATAGGCGGAAAATTTGCGCCAAAAATCCTTTTAAGGTTGCACCTTTGCAAAGAATTATAATCAAAGCAAAATATATTGAAGAAGAATAAATGATTTAAAATAATTTTTTATTTTAAATCATTTATTAAGGCAAATCTTCAATAAAAAAATTCAATAAATTTGTTAGTTTTAAAAATGCATATATAAAAAAGCTTTAAAAAGGATATGCAAAAAATAGTTAAAAAAAAATATTTATATTATATACGTTCCCGGGGGAAAAATAAGTGTTAAGAGTTCTGAGAACTCAAATGTTTCAAAGTTTTTTAAGATGTTTTTATTTCAAAGTTCAGACCAGATAAGCGACATGGCTAAAGAAGGTGTGAACTTCATGGTTAAATGTTATTTTGTAATGTTTTGTGATGAGGCAATTGTCTGTTAATTTACCATTGTCTTGTAGTTTAGCACACTCTTTTACGCAAACGGAGACTGGCAGCCTGGTAAGGAGTCTGACAGTCTTAGATCTAGTCTAACAATTTTTTAGATTCAGAGAGCTTCATTGGGTTCCAGTTCCCCTTTTATTTAAAAACTTTTTAATGCAAAATTAACTAAGACATGTACCAAGAAATTTTGCGCGGATATTTTAAAGAATATTTATTCAGCTATTTTATTTCAATATTGAAAATTATATATATTTTAAAAAAACATATATTAATATTCTTAAATTTCACTTAAGCAAGTTTGTGAAGTTTTATACGTTAGAACGGACGAACTTTGCGTTTTACACTCAATATCAGTTTGTGCACTGTCTTCATCTCACTGTTCAGATGGAATTTCTTGGAAGCTCTAATGAATTTATTTTCAGAATCTTGAATGTTTTTTGCTTCGTTTACATTTAACGTTAGTTTTCCATTAGCAATAGCCCAGTTATCTTTTGATAGGTCATAGTTTGTGAAAATTTGGTGGCCTGCAGTGTTTTTGAACGAAACCTACTTTTTATTATGTTAACTAGTTTAAAGTTGTCCCATAATAATGACAGGATGCTAAATCGGGTTAAAATAACTGATTAGTCGTATCTTAAAAACGACAAAAAACGATTCTTTAGACCTTTGATGTATACTTTGGTGTTAATTACTGTTGCAGACACAAAACAAAAAAGCCTCTTTCACCGCATTCACAAATCGCTTACTAAACTAAGAAGTTTTCTTGCGCAGGTCTTACAATGTAGCCTATTTTAATGTCTAAAAAGTAAAATGTTAAGCTAGTTTAATTTGTCTCAAATGTAGCGGCTTCTTTTTTTTTTTTTGGAAGTTAGCAATAGTTATCCATCATGTTTAGGGAGCACTCAGGGGCGAACGCTATTTTCTAGTTAATTTTTTGTAATTTTTGATTGGGTAATCTCTGTAAAGCCACTTTCCAATTTGCCTGCTCTCTTCAAAATTGTTTTTGATTGCTCTGTACTTCTCAAATGGCATTTTTGATTTACTCAGCTTTTGAAGATAGTAAGAAAGGGATTTTATGCAAGCCCAATCTTTAAGATAATTGGCGGGTGCAGGCTAACCACACTTTTTTTTATTTTTTTCGATGTGAAGTCCTTACTTCAAACTGGAAAACTAAAAAAGTACTTTTCTGGTGGATCCTTTAGAAAAAAAAATCAATAGAAAAAATTGCAATGGTTCACTTATATTTTATTTTTAATATTACATAAAACTCAAAATTTCATTAATAAAATATATTAAATTTAAAGCAAATTTTATTAAAATTATAGGCAAAACAGGCAAAAGCTAAAAAAATTAAAACGCTGTTTTTTAATAACCCTGAACCTAACCCTAACCCTAACTGATTACTTGAAAGTTACTTGCGGCGTTCCCCGAGGCTCAATTCTGGGTCCATTTTTATTTCTTATTTATGTGAACAATTTCCATAACTTTTCAAAGATTTTGAACTCAGTTTAGCAGATGATACAAATTTATTTTATTCTAATAGAGATGTCAACCTTTTATTTAAAATAGTAAACAAGGAATTTTTAAATCTAGCGAAATGGTTTAAGGCAAACAAATTGTCCTTAAATTTAAATAAAACCAAGTATACTTTTTTCATAGACTTCACGATAAAGAAAATATTCCATTAAAACTTCTTGATCTTTACTTAAAGTTTTTAATACTTGACGAAAACTTGACATGGAGAGAACACATAAGAACAATAGAAGGTAAAATTTCAAAAAATATTGGCATATTATACAAAGCTAAGCAAGTAGTAAACCAAAACTGCTTAAAATTCTTATATTTCTCCCTCATGCATTGTTGTATAAATTATGCAAATTTTGCATGGTGCAGTTCTAATTTAAGTAAAATTAAAAAATTGTTTAGTAGACAAAAACACGCTGTCAGGATTATTTCAAACGCAGGTCGATTCGCATATTCTAAAGAACTATTTAAAAATCATTACATACTTAATGTTTTTCAGTTAAACCTTTATCAAATTCATATATTTATGTACAAACTACATAATAAATTAACTCCTATAATATTTTATTCACTTTTCAATGAAATTAATCACGTGTACCCTACAAGATTTTCAAATTACAATTACGAGCAACCTTAAATGCACTATTTGGTTACTAAATTTTCTATTGCCATCAGAGGTCCTAAATTATGGAACACTTTATTAAATAACCAGCTGAAAAATTGTTCTTCATTTTTTCTATTTAAACAAAAACTCAAACAAAAACTTTTTAACGATTTTAATGAACTAAATTATTTTTAAAATTCTTTTTTTTTTTTTTTAATTTTTAATTTTTTTTTTCTTCTTTAACAACTATGTTATTAACTTGTCTCTAATTTAAATTTTTTTAAAATTAACCTATTAACTTATCTTTAGTTTTTAGGTGTGATTATTTTTTATTTTTTTGTTTTTACGATTTTCTTTTGATTATAGATTAGTAACTGATCTTAACATACTTCTAAATATTTGTATATAATTTTTAAATGGTACAAATTAATTTTATGTTTTCAATTTAATTGTTGTACACGCTTGCTTATGAAAGCACGTCAGGACGTAATGATAAGACAAATATTGTCTTCTTTTAGCCCCGGTCATGTAGATTTTATTTATATAACACGGCATTGTATTCTTTTTTTAATTGACGAAAATAAATAAAAATAAAATAAATAAATAAATAAAATAAACTTTGATTGAAACTGCATAATTTTTTGTAAATAGATTCGTAATTTTTTTTTTACTTCAGTGTTAGTGGCTCGTTATATTTTTATCACGTTATAGTTTTTTCACACAAAGAATTTTTTTCCCGCTCTTTACATCATTTTTATATCACGCCTTAGTGATTATCTCACCTAAAATTTTTTATTAAGCACTCATTCGACTTATTAAGTCGAATAAAATTTATTAAGTCGAATAAAATAAAAATTTAGTTTTTTTTAGTGGAGAACCACTAAAAAAAACCACCTTAAACGTGGTTCTCCACTAAAAAAAACCAAATTTTTATCAAAAGTTGGTTTTTGAGATTACTTTTGTTTTATAGTAATTCAATATTGCTGAAAATATTTCTGGATTCTGTTTTCATATATCTTGAGTAATTGTTGAGGTATTTCACTTTATTTAGACCTTATCAGATAATTTTACAAATGTTGAGCATGTTTTAGTTAGTGCTAGTAAAGTCTCTTTAACAAAAGCTGATAATTATATTAATTCTAAAAATTAAAACATTATAATAAACTTCTCTATTTTAAAAAAAGTTATTGATAATATTGGCAGATGCCCATAATGTAAATGTTGTATTGTTTTTACAGATGACAACGACAAACAAAGTGGATTTTCTCACAAGTTGAATTTTAAATGTACTAAATGTAAATTTCAGAATGCGCAGTTAATTTAATACAAAACTATTTTAGTATGGCTATTAGACAGGCTGCAGCTAATAATTCTTAAAGTGAAAATGAAAAGGTATACCAAATGAAAAAAAACCTTCGTGCAGTTCTTTACTAATTTTCCTGATCAATTTCATCGCCACGTGTTATGTCCAGTAGGTCCTAATAGCTTGTGTAAACGGAAGAAAGAAAACTCTTCAGGTAACAGCATTTACATACCAAAAGTTAATTTACCAGTACGGATATATGATATCATTAAGAAAGAGTTTGAAGAATTAAGTGATAACAACCTTTTGAAAAAATGCACTCATGGTCAAACACAGAATTCTAACGAGGGTCTTAATAGTATTATATGGTCTAGATGCCCAAAAAACATTTTTATTCACAAAGCTTCATTTGAGTTGGGAGTGAACTCAACTGTATTGTATTTTAATGAGGGAACTGGTGTTCAGAGAATGATGAGTCACCTCAATATTGAGAATGGTGTAAAATTTGCAGTGTCCTCATTTTGTAGAAACCAAAAATTGCTAGCATGAATAAAAAAGACACTTTAGAAAAAAAAAGTTAAAGAATACATTTAAAATCCATTAACATGGGTTGGCAAGAAGAAGAATAACAACTGAAAACTTTTAAACCCTACTCATCTGGAAGATTTTGATATTTTTATTAGTTATAAAAAATTGTTGTTTTTCTTCATTCACTTTTTTGTGCAATTTTTAATTTTTGAAATATCATAACTTTTGAATGACTAAAACCTTTTGCTTTAAATTTTCATGAGATGTTCTACATTTAATGATGGAGGACCTGAACCAAAAACATTTTTTATTCTTGGTGGTTCAATTATTTATTCTTGGTGATTCAAATTGAACTAAAACCTTTTGCTTTAAATTTTCATGAGATGTTCTACATTTAATGATGGAGGACCTGAACCAAAAACATTTTTTATTCTTGGTGGTTCAATTATTTATTCTTGGTGATTCAAATTGAACGTCTAACATATCAGAAATTTAAGAAAATAAATTCTTTTTTTAACATGTTATAAATATACAATGTTTTGTCTGTAATATATAAACCAACTTAGGTAAATAGAACATATGCAACAGCAATAGATAATAACTTTTAAAAAATACTCCTGCCCAAAATGATGTTTTTGACAATTACTTAAAAACATCATTTTGGGCAGGAGTATTTAAGACTGATATTAGTGATCATTTCCCAATATACATTAACATAAAAAATATAAAAGTTATTTCAAATGATCAACCCAAAATTTTAAATTTAAATAAAAACAACCGTTTAATTTTTAGTAAAAACATTATAAAAACATGAAAAAACTATATAGAGAGAACTAGCATGATGTTTATAAGAGTCAAAATGCAAATGAAGCATATAAATTTTTTTTTAAACACATTTTAAGAGATGAAGCTTGTCTAATTAAAATACCGTAAAACCACTTAATTACGGATAATACCTAATTACGGATGGTTTTATAAAAAGCTATGTATCGTTTATATTACATCGAATTTATAATTTTTTTTTTTGATAAATAAACTTAAACACAAGGCAAATCGAACAAAAAAAAACAACTCAAAAATATATATTCAATCGTGTTAGCTTTCAACTTGAAATCTAAGAAAATTAAAATAACAAAAAAATGACAAAAAAATAACTTAGTTTTGCAAATAAAACTGAAAATTATATAGTAATATTATATAAACACTATTTTGTTCCAAATGTGACGCTACGTGTTATGCAAAAAAAAAAAAAAAATGCAATAATGTTAATATTTTTTTAAACATATTTAAAATAAGTCAAAAACAAGCACACAAAAAAAAGATACCTAATTCCGGATACAGGTAACTATTATTTATTCACTCTTAATTGTGTGTAAAATGTGTTAGTTTAATTCCAGAGACAATATCCTGCCATGTTCAAGGATCTGGAAATGGCCGAAGTGGCTTTAGCAGTAGTGGTTTATTTCCAATTGATCGATAGAAAATTTCTTCTGAAAAAATGCAATAGACAAGGTTTTTGAAGCTGTTGAAGATGAGAACAGTGTAGATAAACGGCGTAAACTTTCTTGCCTCCACTTTTCTTCCACAGAAGACGGCTGCTGCCTCCCGATCAATTTTTAGCGGCAAAATATTCTTTCTTCCGCTTTTTTATTGGCGGCCGCAGCCGGAGTTCTTTTTTGGAGGCAAAATGTTTTGAAAGCCGACGCCAATAGAGTGGCGGAGGCCAATGGTGGCCGCCTCCAGAAAAGTTTTAGAGGCAAAGCCATTTTGAGGCCGCCTCCTAACTGGCTGCGGCCGTCAAATTGGAGGCGGAAATATTTGCCCCCCGCTGGTGGATGTGATTAAAAAATAATTGCTCGTTTGCTTTAAAGCAATTAACTAAAAACAAATGTTAAATACTAAATAAGAAAATGCAAAAAAAGATACAAAAAAAAAAACTATTGAAAGCAAGTCTAAAACAAGCCAAAAGCTTGTAAAATCACAATTTGGTTAATAGACCATAGTCTATTGAAATATACCCTGGTCTGGAAGCTATTGTTTTACTTTTTTTCGGTCACGTGATCAATGTAGTTGCAAAAATCAGCCGTTGAAATGAATTTCAAAAGATATATCAAAGAATCTTTTTTTCGCTTCCAACAAGGCTGCAAGCAACCATTAATTAGTGTTGGAAGTTACTGGAAGAGAAAAGATGAAGATTATAGAGCAAGATAACGATTGACAGACGACTTAAAAGATTGCAAATTATATGAATCAGGAAAGCAAGATGAAGGAAGCGAATTCCAAAGAACTGATGTTTGAGGAAAAAAAACGTTACCGTTACCGTTCATAAATATAGGAAGGTCTAAATTATTGCGATAACGATTGGCTGAAAAAAATTGAGTTTTATCTGATTTAAAGTTCATCAACCACTGTGAGCCCTATGCTGTAGCAGAAGTGAGATCTTTTTCAAGCTCAGATGCCCCCTGCAAGCAATCAGAGGGAGTTGGCTTCTTATCGTGACAAGAATAAATGGTAGTATCATCAGCGAACAATGCCACCTTAGATGTGAGAAAATCTGGAAGATCTTTAATGTAAATTAAAAAGAGTATAGAGCCAAGGATCGAACCTTGAGGAACCCCTAAGGTTACAGAATAAGAAGAAGAGTGCTGTCCATCGAGGACAACTTTTATACTACGATTGGAAAGGAAGGATTCGATAATCTTAAAGATGTTTCCAGATACACCGTAGTAAGAAAGCTTATGGAGAAGACCAGCATGCCAAACTTTATCAAACGCCTTAGAAATGTCAAGAGCGATGGCCTTAACCTCTCCACCTTTATCTAATGCGCGATAAAACCTATTGGTTATTACTGTTAGCAAATCAGCCGTAGAACAAGAAGATTGAAATCCATATTGATTATAAGAAAGAGGGTTATGAGATTTGAGATAAGAGATTAAGTGTTTGTTAATTAAAGATTCAAAAACCTTGCTTATGATAGGAAGAAGACTAATGGGACGGTAGTTAGACGAATCAGATCGCTCTCAAGAATTTTTAAAAATAGGGATAACAGATGCTGCTTTCCAGCAGGCGGGAAAACAAGACTCTTATAAGCACTTGTTAAATAGTTTTGAAAGGATAGACGACAGCTCCGGAGAACACTTCTGCAAGACTATAACAGGTATGTTCTCCGGGCCGCAAGCTGTAGAAGAGTCTAAGCAGGAAATCACTTTAGATACAGAAGCTGGAGTGATACGGATGTCGTGTAGTGAATCAACCTGTTTGACGGCTATATCAGGTAGAACGCAACTAGTGGAATCCAGAGATGATATTGATGAAAAGTTCTTGGCAAACAATTCAGCTTTGTCTTTAGGTGAGGTGACAAAGTCTGAACCGTACAAAAGAGGTGGAACTACAGACTTACCTATATTTTTGATACTATTAAAGATTCTCCAGAAGTCACGAGAGCCTAGTTTTTGTGATAAAATACGACCTATTATGACCTGAGATTAGCGGGCTTTGGTGTTAGATAAAAACTTTTCAAAATGGTTCCTAGCAGTAATAAACAGACGTCTGTTTTCTGGAGAATTGTTTTGCTGATAGATATGGAAGTAATGGTTTAGATTGGCAATTGCAGCAGCATAATGTAAGGAAAACCATGAAGAAGAATAAGGCTTGACCTGGAATTGCTGAGAAGAAATAAAGGAGGCCAGGCCAGGCTTGAATCCACGAAGTTATGTAAGAAGCACATTTGTCAACAGGAAGACGAAAGATTTCTACCCAGGGGCCATCACGAAGAAAATCACGGAAAGAGTCCCAGTTAGCTTTAAGGTAGTTGTAAAATGTACAATGATAGGGGGATTCTGATGGTAAAGAAGAATGAGATAATAGTTTTAGAGAGACCAAACCATGATTATAAGCACCTAAGGGTGAGTGTGGAGAAACTGAGCACTGACTAGGATTAGAAACAAGACATAAGTCGAGTAGAGAAGGTAAATGATTCGGGTTGTCTAGAAAGCGAGTTAGAAAGTTGACTATTTGAGTTAGGGATTGAGAAAAGCAAAATTTGTGGGCCTTAATGACTGCGGAGTCACTGACACTAGAGCCAAGCCATTCAGTGTGATGAATATTAAAGTCACAGACAACAATAATATTGGCTGAAGGATAAAGAATGAGGGCTTGGTCAATATAATCAGAAATAACATCAAGAAGAGTGCAGTCTTGAGATGAAGGAGAGCAATATAGAATAAAGAGAAAAGTGATAGAGTGAAGTGGTGTTAAACGAAAGCACATAAAAGAGTAGTCTGTGGATTTAAACCTAGTTTCCCGACAAATGGGTGAATTTTTACGAATTTAAATGCCTAGGCCAAGCATGTGACTATTGGAGTCTTTACGAATTAAAGGAAGATAACCATCAATACTAAGATCACAAGATAAGACAGCTGAACTCAAATTAGTCTCATAAAGAGTAAGTAGGATTATTAAAAGAAAGAATAACGAAAGGAAATGTTTATTTTTGAGAGAAACACTTTTCTCCAGAAGATATAGAATTTACAAGTAAGTACATAATTTTCATGGCAAGTCATATTTAATATTATTTTACATGAGTAAAATATAATGGTATTGCATTGTAATTATAATAATCATTATAGTTAAAATGTCTATCATTTTAGAAATGGAGTGCAAATTCCTAATAGGACTTCGCACTTAGACATAAGCCATAGGACTCCTATGGCTTACCTTCTCGTTGGTGCACTTCGTTAAATAATTTAGACAAGTCTTATGTCTAATTTATAAACCAAATAGCCAAGGCAACTTTTGTATTAACTTTGGTATTAAATAGATCCATGAAACAACGTGCAAATAGGTAGTACAACTACATATTTATATATACATATATGTATATATATATGTTTATATATATATATATATATATATATTACATATATATATATTACATATATATATATATTTATATATATATATATATATATATATATATATATATATATATATATATATATATATATATATATATATATATATATATATATATATATATATATATATATATATATATATATATATATATATATATATATATATATACATGTATATAATTATTTTAACTCAATGGTGTAAATGACAATTAGTCATTTACACCATTGAGTTAAAATTACTTGTGTAAAAAAACTTACCTGTACTGTTGTCTCTTTTTAGAGACTGAAAGAAAAACATTAAGACTTGGTGTTGTGCCTACCTTAAATCTACCTGTTAAATCACATCCAACTACTAAACTATCTGAAAGAAGGCACTTAAATATAGTTGAAGCCTGTATACAATACTTTTGAAAAATTTAAAATCCGCATTCAAAACTTTAAGTTGAATGTACCGGAAATTAGTATTTTCAATGAAGCAGTTCTGTTTTTATTATCAAAGTTTGAAGTGTTTGTTGACACAAGTTTAGATTATTCATCCATTGTTTTTGGTTGGTCTTTACCAATCTGCACTGAGCAGTATAAATTACATTCAAGATCTCTAAAAAATATATCAATTTCTTTGCTTCTGTAAGAACTTTTGTCTTATAATAAATGCGATGGTATTAGAAACATAAGTTCTCCTGATTTGCTGTTACATGCAGTGTTATGTATATAAATTTTATCCAATAGTGAAAAAAAAATGTTTATATTATCACAAACATTTGAAGGTTTGAAGATCACCTCCAAATCAGTTATTGAAGCCATACAGTTTTTATTTACTGCTGGTATGCCATTTGTTTTAACAGAGAAGTTTAACTAAGATGTTGTTGAAGAATATTTTGGACGACACCAAGGTATGGGTTGCAGAAACGAAAATCCAAATGTTTACCAATTTGGTTATCAGTCTAATGCTATTAGAATGCAAAGGTCAGTTGTTCCTGTAACAGGTAACAAATAAGAGGAAAACAAATAAGATACATATCAGGGAATAAAGTTGATGATGAGTTAATACAAAAAAGAAAATATTTTTTTCAAGTAAACAGAACTCATTTGCAAATCATATCACATTATACAATATCAATAGTTGTATATATAAAATATATACAATATCAATAGTAATATATATATATATATATATATATATATATATATATATATATATATATATATATATATATATATATATATATATATATATATATATATATATATATATATACATATAAAGTTATAACAATATGTGATTAAATTATTTTTTATATACAACTGATTTATAATTTTAGATTTTAATTGTATGGTATTTTTTTAACTATACTTTTACATACATATTTACCAAAAATTAAAAACAACCACTTATTTTAAAAGAAAAATTATTTGAATAATTTCTGTCATAAAATAATTTAATAACAAATTTATAATTACATTTATATTTTTCTGGTATAATATTTATTCTGAATTACTATTTAAAATACTTTATTTAATAAAGTTTATTAAAAGTTTCTGTTGCTTTTTAACACTTTTTATGCTTTTCTGTAATGTCCTTTGCTAAAGAAAAAGAGCGCTTTTTACAATATAATTGTATCATATTTTCTAATAAATTCTTTTTTAATTCTTTCCTGAATTCTTTTAATTCTTTTAATTCTTTTAATTATTCTTTTATTTATTTAATTATTCTGAATTCTTTTAATTATTCCTGAAGCAATGACTATTTTTCTATAACAGCTTAATATTTCTTCACTCCTTAATAATTCATTTGTAATTTTTGGAATGCCAATTTTTTTAATGCTATAAAAACTGGTTTTTATTCGAAAACATTCCTCGACTTTAATAAATAAATACTGCATATTTTTGTTAACAGCTGATAATCTTCCTCTGTTTTGCATATCAATTAACTTTTGTTTTATATCATTGGCAATTTTGTTCTATATCATTTATAACTTTTGTTTTATATCATTGTTTTATATACATACTTTCTAGTAACAAGATAAGAGATTTGTAATTGGATTGACTTGAATGGGTTCTTTATTACCAAGTTCTTTTACTTTTTTTTAATGTGATATTAGTTTATCCACATATTTGGTTGCAAAAAGTGTACAATAAGGCTTTTGCAATTAAGAAAAATGGGATTCTGCACCAAAAACAAAGTCTGCATATATTTTAGAATAATATCTTTCTACATCACTAGCGATTCCACGGTTCAGCAAAAAACATTTGACGTTTGATGAAAAACGCCGATTTTTTCATAAACTTTACTCTCTTATATCTTTTTGTATGATTAAGCAATCACCTTGAGGTTTTTTGTATCAATTAGTGTTACTCAACTTCTTTCTAGCCATATATAGAAAGTACTATGCTTTATATGGCTTCACTTAAATATTATTAATATCCTGAGACCACTTTTGATAAAAAAACTAGCCGCGGGAACATTTTTTTAAACGAAGCTTTTTCAGGTAAAAATTCCTAAGTACCAAAACACATCCAATTTGCATGAAATATTCCATATAGACTAAAAAAAGGATGAGGAATTTAATGGAATGTGGACCTTTTTTATATTTGCTCTTATTTGTTTAGTTTTCAGTGTTGTAAAAGTTTATTGTTAGTTTTTTTTAGAAAAAAAACCTTTTTTCAAAAAGGTCCAGGTGGAAAAGACAAGTATAGCCTTTTCTCTATCTAAATCAAGTATTTATTTATAATTTCTCAAAAATTTGATACTTAGGAAATGTATTTATAAATAATGTATATTTAGCTTTTTTTCAATTCGCCGTTTTTTGTTATGATTTTACGTTTGTCTTTGTTTATAATTTTTTTTTGGCATTCGCAATTTATTAATGTCTTTTTGATGTTTATTTCACTTTCTTATTTAACTCTTAAGAAGTAGAAAAAATATTTTTTTTAAAAATTGACTGATTGAATTGAAGACTGCTTTAGTATAAAACTCTTGCTTTTGTTCCTTCCATTATTTTTTTTTTTTTTTTCAAAATAGAATAAAATTATCATTCTGAGAATGATATTGAAAATGAAAGTGAAACTCTTTAGATTTCAAGCTATTAAAAATATTTTATTTTGTATTTTAAAGGTATTTTGTTTGGACTCTTCCACAAAATTGCAAGCTTGATTGTTTGTCTATTAACTATAGATTTTTTAATTTTATTTTTTTATTTGATAGGACAAATCACCAGATAATAAAGGTAGTTGTTGATCCAAATTAGAAACTGGGAGATTCTCTTTATTAACTTGAGTTTCAAGAAGGCAATCATCAGAATGGCTTTTTAAAGGCTTGTCTACAGTAGAAGTTTGAGAAACAGAGCTTGAAAAAATATCATTAGGAGTTTTCAAGTTTTAATCAGAAAATAAACTTAAAAAAGCAGAAATATCTTCTGAAACAAATTCTAGTGAATTTGTTTCAGAAGATGTATGGCTAGAAGTAAGGATAAAACAATTAACAGAAGGTAGCAAATCATTAATTCTGTTAAATCATTCGAGATAGACTTATTATTTTAAGTATCTCTATTTGTAAGAAGGCTAGAAGCAACCACTTTTAGAGTTGGAAGTTACTGGAAAACCCAAGATGAAGATTGTAAAGCAAGATAACAATTAACAGATGACTTAAAAGATTGCAAATTATATGAATTAGGAAAACTAGATGAGTCATATAACAAAAATATGATGTTTTATGGAAAAAAACAAGACATATAAGAATTTTTGGAGCACCTAGGAACAATAAAATACTATATTATTGTATACAAATACTAACTTAGCAATGATTTGTATATAAGGTTTCCATGAGAGGTCAGTACAAAAAGATAATTAGGGACAATGTAAAGTAGAAGACACATTAACAATTTTGCCATTCATCAATATAGGAATATCAACAAGATTGCAAAGACTTTTTTAAGACTTCGCCAGATACACCATATCATCCAGAACAATAGAATGTGCCTCACAGCCACTATCTAATGTTAATTTTAAATTTTTCTGTAACAACAGTTAACAGGTCCAAAACTAGATAATTGAAATCCATATGTTTCATGTCATCAACAAATAGAGTCACTTGTGAGTTTTTCAGGATGATCATTAATGTTGGTTAGAAACCAAAAATAAGGCTATGTAAATGATAGAAGTTAACCTTTTTTTTTTTTTTTTTTGTAGCTCATCTCCCCAAGCCGAGAAGGCCACTCCAGACGAGGAGACTCTTAATTGTGGTTATAACCCTCTCTCAACTCTATAACTCTGAAACACGAACCTTGACGAACAAGGCTGCTGCTCGGAGAAATGAGTTGAAAAATCACCAGATTAAAATGTTAGTTAACTATTGACACTAGCGTAAATTTGCAGCCTTTAGTGCCACAGGTATTGTTGTGATACTTTGTGTTGATAGACAACTTGGCTTACCTTCTCGCTGGTGTTTATCGTTAAAAATGATTATTAGGTTGTTTCGTTACTTAAGCTCTCAACCTCTAATCATTCACTAAAAGCCAAGAAATAAGTTTTAGAATAACAACATTTTTTGTTTTAATGTTGTTTTCATTTTTGAAGATATTGTCAATAGTTCACATAAACAATCTCAGAGAGTAAGTTTCTTATTTTATTTTTATTTAGTTTTAATTATTAATTTATAATTTTTTTTAATTTTTTATTTTTAAAACGAATTAACAAATATTTTTTAAAAATTATGTATCTGTGTTTTTAACAACACTTTTTTTACAATTAAGCAATAGTTTTAAACAGATGAATTAATTGAATTCCACGATCCTTTATGCCTATTTGCATGGAGTTTTTATAATATAACTTGAATTTTACCTAAAAGACTAGGTAAATAAGTAAAAACATATCAGTCTGTAAAATTAACAATTCTGGATAGTTTAAACAGATGCAAAAAAAATTATGGCATTTAATTTTGTAATAGTTTTGTATATCAAAAATTTCAAGTCAAATGTAATAACAGTTGGAAATGGTTTGTGAAACATAGGTTTGTCCAATAGCTTTGTGCAACTCTTTTTTAGTAATTTACTGACCGTTCTGTAAATTATGTAATAATTTTAAAATAATGTATTTTTCAGATTCCATGGTTCCTTTATGTATATTTGCATATTGTAATCCTAATTTTTTTTTCTTTTATTTCTTTCTCTGTTTACTTAACATAAGAATTTTACAAATTCCACTACATAATATAAAATTTAACAAAATAAATAAAACAGGTAGGGGTAAAAAAGATGAGGATGACAGAACGTCATCGCAATCTTTTCATAGAACCCCTTTAACAAGATTTAATTAAAATATCGTAATATGACATACAAAATAAAAAATTTCAATAAAATATCATAACAAAATGCGTAATCCGCTTATAAAATTTGTCAAGCAACAAACAAATTGTTCATTACATAATTAAATAAGTAAAAACACTTCAGTCTGTAAAATAAACGATTCTGTATGATCCCAACAGATTCAATAAAAACTAGATCACTATTTAAAATTTCAAGTCAAACGTAATAACGGTTCAAAAATATCAAATACATTTAAGGTCGATACGCCCAATTGGTCTGTACATCTTTTTTTATGTAATTTACTGACCAGTCTGTAATTTATGCAATAATTTTACTGGCAGGTCTGTAAATTATGCAAAAGTTTTCAAATAATGTATTTTTTGGATTCCATGATTCCTTTATGCATATTTGCATAGTGCAACCCTAATTTTTTTTCTTCATAACACAATTAAATAACTAGAAACCTTTCAAGTCTGTAAAATAAACGATTCCCGATAATCCCGACAGATTTAATAAAAACTAGATAACTATATAAAATTTTAATTCAAATGTAATAATGGTGTAAAAATACCAAAAAGTTAAAAAAAATTACAAACTATTTTAAATGATACGTTTAATTTGTTTGAACAGCCCATTTTCAGCAATTTACTGACTGAACAGTCATTTATGCGATAATTTCACTGACCAGTCTGTAAATTATACACTAGTTTTCAAATGATGTATTTTTTGGATTCCGTGATTCCTTTATGCATATTTGCATAATAATAATATGACCCCAAATTTTATTCTGCAAAAATAAGAAAATAATATAAAACCCTTCAAGATGTAAAATAGATGATTCTGGACAATGGCGACACACTTTTTAAAGAAAAATTTTGTTTTTTTATTTTCTTATAGTAGTTTAATCACTATGAAAAATTTAAAGTCAAAATTAAAAACGATTTAAAAGTTATTCAAAAGTCAGTATGACCCCAAAAAATATATAAATTAGTAAAAACCCTTGGTCTGTAAAATAGATGATTATGGTCAATCCCGATATTTTAAAAAAAAAAATTTTAGAATTTTATTTCTCTATAGTTGGTTGATCACTATGGAAAATTTCAAGTCAAATGTATTTTCGGTTCTAAAGTTATTCAAAGTCAGTATAACCCCAAAAATATATAATTTAGTAAAAACCCTCGGTCTGTAAAATAGATGATTCAGGTCAATCCCGACGGATTTAAAAACCACTTTTTTTGGAATTTTGATTCCTTATAGTTGGTTGGTCACTATGGAAAATTTCAATTCAAATGTATCATTGGTTCGAAAGTTATTCAAATGTCAATAATACTCACATTTTTAGTGCCATTTCGCAGCAAATTTTCCATACTTAAGCCGTATACCTTTTGTCAAAAAATCAGCTGTTTTTTTACTACAAAAACTTCAATAACCTTTGATCCGCTTAACTTCAAAAGCCAAATGACCTCTCATTTTTTAAGTCAAACCAAGCTCAATATAATGGCATCAATTATATTTAAATATTTAAATTATAAAAAAATCGTCTCGAATGGCTAACATCACCATACTTACAAAGTTCTAGAAAATACTTTTTACTTTCAGCATAACAATGATCAGTTACAACTAAATTATAATTTTGAATAGGTCATTAAGTCATTGAGATAATAGAATGTATTTAATATACTTTTTTTTTTACATGTGCAATTAATGAATCAATATCTTCAATGCTGATACAAGAAATTTAATTTTCATTGAACAACGAGCAAAACAACGAGCAACAAAGTTGATTCCAGAGTTAAGACACCTGCCCTATGAAGAAAGGTTAAAAAAACTCCAACTGACTTCTTTGAAAATCAGGAGATTAAGGTATGATTTAATTCAATATTATAAAATATTTCATAATTTGGACAAAGTGTGTTGGTATCAACAACCAAAAACAGCAATTTCAATTTCAGCAAATGGTCCAGCTTCAAACATTAGAGGACATAAAGCACGTGTAGATATTAAGCTGATAAAAAGAAACAGACCAAGGGAAAATATTTTTACAAATAGAGTTGCAAAATGGTGGAATAAACTACCAGAAGAAATCATCTCCGCGAAAAGTGTAAATATCTTCAAGGACAAGCTCGATAAACATATGGTTATTATGAAACTCTGATCTCTATGACTATTATGAAACTGTAAATAGCAATGGCTCATAATAGATTCAACATGGCGTTGAATCTCAAGGAGCATAAATAAATAAATAAATTGTTCATATGTTTTGATCGTACATGTCTTTTGAGACCTCTTTTAGTTTTATATGAATTTGAACATTGAAAACAAGTTGATTAATTTGGTCAGAAATCTAAAGAAAAGTAACATTACATAAGAAAGTAAATTAACATAAGTAATTTTAACACACTTGATTAGTTTAAAACTGTAAAAATACAAGATTTAAAATTATTTTTGTTATATGATTTTTACCTCAGAACCTGTGTCTTCAATTTCTATTTCAATTTCTTCATCAAAATCATCTATTTAAAAAATCAACTAAGATTTTTACTGTATTTTGTTGAGAGTTACTTAAAGCGTTAGCCATTTAAATCTTTGTTTTGCAACTACATTGATCATGTGACTTTTTTTAAAAAACTCGGAAAACAAAAGAATAAAACAATAGCTTCCAGATCAGGGTATATTTCTATAGACTATGATAGACCTTTCCCATAAATTGGCAAACGCGCAGTGCATTGTGGTAGTTTTATTCATTTAAAAGTTTTCTGAAATAAATTTTATAGTAATGTGTTATAATTTCAGATCTTTTATTTTTTCTGGCATCTAGAGCTTTTTGTAAACTTAAGTATGATAAACTTAGTTTTTTCGATGAACAAAGAATATGTAACAAAGTAATAATTGAAAAAAAATCGATAAACAACAACTTCTCAACCTAAACAAGAGATATTATTTTTTCAAATATACCATATAATTTTATAAAGAATTATCTTGGTAATAGGAGTATATCATGAGATAATTAAACAGAGAAACGTCGAAAACTTAGCTACTGCTTATTGAAAGAAAATTACTGGAAAAATGTACGTTTCAAATCATCCATACATTTGGGTCTTGTAAAGTGTAATGTTGCAGCGTCTATGAAACCTGAACAATAAGAAGTTGTTATACGTTTGTACTAGTCTACTGGGAGGTAATTAATGCTAAATGCAATTGTAAGCTGTAAAAAAAGTTAAAGCTGGTATGGTGTCTTTTGTAATTTATAACAGACATTATCATAGACTTATAATATAAGCATGCTGCTACATCATTATACCCACTAGTAAACTATAAAGAGTCAATTATTGAAGAGAAACTGAAGTTTTAAAGACACGGCATATTCAAAGTGAATCAACTAACTCTGAAGTAATTTGTTTTCAAAACTAAATTTAAAAAAGCTGATGACTTCTGAAGACATATAAAACTCAAAATATATGTTTAGTTTCAGTAATATGCAAATATTGTTTTTTACCCAATTCTTATTTAAATTAAACTTTACAACTACAAACAGTTTGTGAAAATTTATAAAATCTAGGGGATAGTTAAAAAATTTTAGTTAAAAAGATGGAAGGTTAGTTATTATAACCTTGAATTATTTAATTTCTTAAGAAATTAAATAATTCAAGGACCTAAGTTATGGAACTATTTTATTAAAAAAAAAAAAATGCTAAAAATGATTACATTGTAAAATCATTAAACTTTCAAGCACATTATTAATTCTGAGGATTAATAACTCCCTGAATTTTTTCTAATAAGTACTTACTTTTTATTCGTTGAAGGAAGTAATTGTACAGTTAATCTTGTAGCTATTTATGTATTGGTTTATATATTGTAAATCTTTAAGTATTTAAATTGGAAATTTTACATTTAATAATATCTGCGGTTTAATATAAGTTTTTGACGATATTTTTTTTTTTAGGGGATCTATGAAAACGATGGAGGTGGAATTGCATCACCAATATCTTCTTTGCGGTTCTTATTTATATTTTTTGTGTGTAATTAAATTCAATTCATTATATTCTGAAATTAGTTGTAAAATTTAAAGGACTTTTACAAATAGTACAAGTACTAATCTAAAGTAAAAACCTTCAACATTACAATAAAAGTGATATCACTTTTATTGTAATGTGATATCACTTCTATTGTAATAATCATGATTATGATATCACTTTTATTGTAATGTGATCATTTTTATTGTAACAACAAACAATAATAATAATAACAATAATAATAGTAATGATAATAATTATAGAAATAATGTTAACAATAATAATAAGATGACGATGAAGAGGAATATTATAAGTAACAATACACTTGACGACTGATCTTACAAATCCTACAAGAATCCTATAGGATGAGATGCACTAGTCCCTGCAGGACCTACAAAAATCTTTTGAAGGATCTTGTAGGATTTGAAGGAATTTTTATAAGATAATATAAGATCTACAAGAATATTTTAAAAGATCTTGCAGGATTAACAGGATTCTTATAGGATGCTGAAGGAAAATTTTAGATTCGTATATATACGGCCGTAGCCCTACCCCTTAATCCAGCACTGTTTCCTATAGGAACCAGTGATAGATTAAAGAGGAGGGGGCTAGAGCCCTAAAATTTCGGGATTCCGAAACTATTAGGCGGACCTTTTTCTTTTTCTACTGTTTTAGTCATTTTTATGCTGTGGCACGTTAAAAAGGACTCCGGGCCCTGAAAAGTCTTAATACGCCAATGATAGGAACCATAACATTTATTATTTTATAATTAATATCATAAATCTAATAACCAAACTAAGAACATACGAAGTTTGGTTTTTATTTTGATTGGAAGGTAAGTATGTCTATTCTTCTTTTTAATTACTGATAATAGGTAAGTTAAAGTTTGAAATAACATTTTCTTATTAAAAAAAAAATCATTCTGTATAAAAGAAATTTTTCACATATTATCATTATTACAGAATCATAATTGCATTGCTGATTACTTTCGTTTTTTCTTCCTATCTAGGCCGCTCTGATTAAGACTTCGTCTGACGCACGCCCACGAGTAATTGGCAAAAACTGTTGCAAGTTGCTTTTTGAGATTTCGTATTATTGCATTAGGAACTGTGGTTCTATAATAAGAAATAAAGATATATAAAAAAAAAATCATAGAAATCAGGCAATTAATCATTAATTAAAAATTTAAAACCCGTCCCGCCCCTTAACCCATCGCAGACACAAGGGAGGAAGGGGGGGATTATTACCCCCTGACAAAATTTTTAAATTATTTAAAAAGTATGACTAAGTTAAAAGTAAAAACACTTGAAATTTTAGCTACTTGCTCCAAATATTTAGGCGAGTTTAAGTAAAAAAAAGTTCATTTGAAATGCCTAATCTGAGCATATTAGTCAAATCCATGGATAGATTCGGTCAAACGAATTACTGGTCAAAAACTTAAATTTTGAATTCTGGCTTTTCTTTGTAATCCTGAAGTTTCATATTTTCTAAGAAGCTTTTTTTTATACTTACATATTTATAATTATTTCAATAAATGAGGTATGAGACGTTGTTAGTCCAAGATCCTACTTTTTTGGATCTTGATCATGATCCAACAAGCTAAACTAATTGATCCCAAATTTTCAAAATAGGTCAAGAAAAATAGAAAATTTAATAAAAACCCAAGCACTGAAAGTATGATTTTCTATATAACCCCCTCCCACCCTATGCCAACAACTTATAAAAAATAGGTAAGCCTTAAAGCTGCTGCCCAATAACATTACCTACATAAAAATGCCCTAATTAAAAAACCTACCTATCAGCCTCTCCATGAGTTGTATTCAGGCTTTTTCTAAAACATTTTAAATTTAATAGTATCGTGTTAAAAATACAGCAAACTTTCATACTTTAATATATATATATATATATATATATATATATATATATATATATATATATATATATATATATATATATATATATATATATATATATATATATATATATATATATATATATATATATAATATTTAAAATAAATATATGACAATTTTTATTATTAATTTTTATTAATTAATTAGAGTATAGTTTAAATACAATAATAATTATTAATACAACAAAATATATGCATATTTATGTTACCAAGTTTATAAAATTTTCATAAAATCCATAATATAAAATAATCATGATATAGCAACTATTTATATATTTCTTTAACAAAAATTAAAAAGATATTAGATTCTCAAACAGCATGTTCATTATAATGAACATGCTGTTTGAGAATCTAATATCTTAATTTTGTATCTAATATCTTAATTTTTGTGATTTGTGACGTGATTTAAATGCGCTATTGGAAGGCATTATGAATTGCGGGAAAATAAATAGCACTTGAGTGCTATTTATTTTCCCGCAATTCATAATGCCTAATGATTTAAATCACGTCACTCTACGACTCAATTTACTCAGAAAGTCACGCAATTCAATCTACACTCTGATTGCGAGAAAATTTTTTAATTCAACTAGATTTTTTTGGTAATAATTTAATTTTAACGTAAGGGACAGATTGTCCCGGGCGGCAGATTTCCAAGGGGCACCAAATAGAATGAAGGTACCTTGGAAAAAAGGTCCTTTACCGATAATAAAGGAGAATTTCGATAATTAAGAACGCCAATCATGTTGCTGTCCCGGGCGGCGAAACAGTTCTTGGTGGCATTTTATATATATATATATATATATATATATATATATATATATATATATATATATATATATATAGCTATTTGTTATTATTTAATTTTTTTACAACACTTTTATTTATATACATTCAATAAAAATAGTTTTTAATTATTTTGTAATTATAATATATTTTTATTTATTTCCATACTTATAATGTTGTGTAGCGCAGGTGGTAAGGCACTAATGGTCTAAACCTTTTCTGGATCAATTTAAAAGAAATACGAATCAATTTAAAAGAAATACGAATCAATTTAAAAGAAATACGAATCAATTTAAAAGAAATACGAATCAATTTAAAAGAAATACGAATCAATTTAAAAGAAATACGAATCAATTTAAAAGGAATACGAATCAATTTAAATTAGTATTTCTTTTAAATTGATTCGTATTTCTTTTAAATTGATTCGTATTTCTTTTAAATTGATTCGTATTCCTTTTAAATTGATTCGTATTCCTTTTAAATTGATCCAGAAAAGGTGTAGTGATCCGGGTTTCGAAACCCACCACCGCTAAGTTTTTCATTTTTCAAAATAAATTAAAAAAATTGAAATACTTACGAATCCTTTATGATACCCTACAGGATAATCACAGGATTTCTTATGATCTTATAGGATTTGCAAGACAAATAAAATCTTACGAATCCTTTAAGATACCCTATGGGTAATCACAGGATTTCTTATGGTCCTATAGGATTTGAAAGACAAATAAAATCTTACAAATCCTGTAAGATATCCTGTAGGATAGTATAAGATTATATACGATCCTATAAGACTCATAAGTTGTCTGTAAGATAGTCGACTAGTGTACTTACAATAGCAATAAAAATATTAGTATAAGAAGTAAATAAATTTAAGAAAAAATAAGAAAAGCAATAATAATACTTATTAAGTTATAAATAAAAATAACAATTTACTAATAAAGATAGAAGAATATTATTAATATCAATACTCACAATAACAATTAAAATATGAGAACAAAAAGTTAATAATAAAATTAGTAGGTATCAAGAGAGTAGTAATAATAACAGCATAACAACATATTTCAGAGGCTTCAGGTATAATATCTTGATAAGAAATAGTTAAAGAGACAGTTTTTGAAATTAGTAAATGAGTCAATTGATTTTAATGGTGAAGTTAGACTGTTCCATGATTTTATACTTTGATATTTTATGGATTTTAGAACATATTTTACAGAAGAATGATTTGGCACATGAAGATTGTAGTTATTAGCAGATCGTAGATGATAGCGACAGCTTTCTCTAACAGTAAAAAAAATTTGTAAATGATACTACTAGAATCATACATATTTAATATACAACTCCAGCTAACCATAACCATTACTACTACTAACTACTACTGTCACCGTACATACTCTAAAATTTTGACTATCATGTACAATCTACTTTAACACTCCTGTCAGGGTTATTATAATAATATCCTTACCATCTGATATCTACTTAAAAAACGAATAATTCTACTCCAGCTCTCTTCCATACACCATATGATAACTATTTAAAAACGATTAATTCTACTTCAGCTCTGTTACATACATCATCTGACAACTATTTAAAAAACGAAAAGCTTTGATCAAGTTCTTTTACATACATCATCAGGTGTCTACTTAAAAAACAAATAACTCTACTCCAACTCTGCTACATACATTATATGATAACTTAAGACACAAGTAACTATTAATATTATTAAGCAAAAACAAGCCATGATTTTCATAAAACGAATAATTCTACTCCATTTTAAATATTTCTCATAACATCACAGTCACGTGACTTATATACTGTGATTCTTTTTACTTACACAAAATACCAAACACTTTTTCAAAACCTCATATTAACCAGTTAAACTACAAAACTCCATATGATTGTTATGAATTAGTGGTAATTTTTATATATAGATTAGGAGTTTTATTTTTTTAAAAAAAATTTACATATTAGTTTTTGCTGTTATATTAATGTAATTCTTGTTAAATATTTTAGACCATCTAGTTGTAATAGGTAATTTATTCTCCAGAAACACGTCATAGGACTACTACAAATCACGCTGACGTTACACCAATTTAAAGGACCTTTCAACTATTTTTTATTCTGATAACTCTTACTATTGAGGCATGCTACTACAATAGTTACACACGTAAAACACATTATCTATTTACATTACACATACCTAAATGAACTCAAAACAATTCACAACTCTCATTGACCCATGCTACACTCTAAAAAAACACTGCACTTAATAGACACTCATGTCAAAAAACACTGCACTTAATAGACACTCATGTCAAAAAACTACTTACTATTGTTTGCAAGTGGTACTGAACCCCGCTAAGTGTCCTCTGGTCTCAGTGTCAATTCAGTAGTCTGTGGCAATCGTCCTGACTGGATACTCTGAGAATAGTCCTTTTGGGATAACACAATGGGATACCTTTAAAAAGATACCCTGGTGTAGACCCAGAGTGGAACTTCTTTTGGGATACCAGTTTCGGATGAAAGCTGGAGGTCTTTATGCGTTCACACGTCCCGAAGAGATTTTAAAAGGGGGGAGGGGTGCAGTGTCTGTTTTTTGCCGACAAAAGCCAAAAAAAATTTTTTTGCTCACTAACTTATTTATTTTTTCAAATTATCAATTTGCCCTACGAATTTTATTTGTCGGCAAATTGGACACGAGAGTCAGTAAAATTGGGTTTGTAGTTGGCAGTCGGCAAATGTCAAAAACGAGGACCTTTTTTTTTATATAACGGATTTTATTAGTCGGCAAGTAGATAATTTGAAAAAATAAACTTTTATTTCATTTAATAATTAAATTTTGTATTATAAATAATATATAATTCAAAAATGCCTCTCGACTCATCGCCGAAATAGCTCAGTTGGGAGAGCGTCAGACTGAAGATCTGAAGGTCCCTGGTTCAATCCCGGGTTTCGGCAAGCCTTTTGTAAGAAACGTCATAAACATTTTTTAAACGTCATGAACATTTTTTGGTTGCATTTTATTGCATTTGATAAAAAAACTCGGCAAAGAGCTATCAAAATTTTTCCTGCTTATAAAAAATGTTTTATAATTTCTTATTGTAAAAGAATATAGAGGTTTTAAGAATTATTACAACATTTAAAAATTTCACAATAAAAGTGAATTATATACATGGGCCACGGCGTGCAGTAAAACTGGTAGGGCCAAAGTGAAATATTTATCTTGAATTCAAATAATTTGGAGGTTTCAAAAAAACTTTTGTTGCCCCAATTTTGAAAATAAAAATTTTGTTTACAAATTTTCTTCAACTATTGAAAAAATTGCAAAAATGTGATAAAAAATCTTTTATAGTAAATGTTCCGAACTCATTCCAGCGCTTATCCTGTGCAGCAGCTCGCTCGGCTACTTCTAGTAAAGATCTATCAACTATCAACAATATCAACTTGCATATTTAGCACTGACAAGGAGTTATATCTTTTTTGTGCCATTGTTGATCTGAGTCACGTTTTGATCCTCCTCTGCATTGAAAAAGAGCGTTCTGGTGTGGCCGATGTAGCTCCACTTGTTAACACAATTTGGATAATGATTCAAATATTCTGGATCATTTGGCGATTTTCTTTGTCCATGTTTTGAAGTCTCTTTACGGCTGTTTCAGGGTGGACATACGGCTTCTTGTTATTTTTTGAAAATAATTACTGAGGGGGTGTTTCTAAAACTTTCATAACTTTTGAAATGTTAAAGATAAATACGTTCTGTTGAAAGAATATGAACACCGACTAATTGTTTTATATTTTATCATTCAATATAATAATCCAAGGCTCTGATTTTTTATTAAACGCGCAAAATGACGAACTTGGCAGAATTTCAGAAATTTTAATGGTACTTTTTACCAAAAATAATCAGAAAAATTATATTTCTGTTGACTAATATGTAATATAAACATAGTTAGACCAATTATAAAACATATTAACATTATTTATACCGAATGCGAACAGATACAGGCACTACAATAGGCGAAATAAAAAAATCGCAATATATATATATATATATATATATATATATATATATATATATATATATATATATATATATATATATATATATATATATATATATATATATATATATATATATATATATATATATATATTTATATATATATTTTAAAGATTTAGAACAAACAAAAGAGTTTTGAATTGTTTTTGCTTTCGGTCGTAGAATAATTTCATGATACTTAGATCAATATTACAATATTAATACTTTTCTGTAGAAAATAACACATTTCTTATAAATATACATAACAATATAGGCAATTTAAATAATTTTAAATCGTTTTGGTAGATTGACATAAATAGTTTTTTTTTTTAGTAAATATATTTATATATGTTCTATAAGTAGCAAACGATATTTGCATGCAATTGATACTAGTTTTATTTCCATTTCATATGGAAAATACTCTTCATATACATCTTACTGACTTCTTATCTCGGTGTAGTTAAGATTTACAAATTTTTCGAATACTTTTATTTGGAATTAGCATGATTTTATCAGCGTATTGTGTCCAAACAAAAGCTTTAGATCGTATAACTTTTTTGCTTAAGATTTTTTTAATATTTAAAGAAACTTTTCTTTTTTTTTTATATAATTTTCAAAACCTTTTTTATTACCCGTAATAGTGAATCTAAAGTACACTATTTTGGAGTCTTTAGATCAATTCCGCTCATCGGCATTAACGTGAATTTAGTTAAAATCTTTTAAAAAAGTTCCGTAGTTTACTACTGATTCTAGTTCTAATCGGTTCTGACGTATATTAACTATATATAATCGTCAAAACACAATATTTCTTTCAATTTTCACAAAAAAAACTAGAATTCCGACCAAGAAAGAGCTTATAATTAAGGAAAATTGCCAATAAACGATCAGAACAGATCATATTGTTAAACTATAATTTTCATTTCACCTAAAAAACGTATTAATTTAAAATCAATAATTCAAATATGGACGAGCGATTATGATTTTAAGATGATTTAAAAAAAAGAATCTTCGGCCTGGGTTTTATCGCTACAAACATTTATAATTTATGATACCGCAAAATTTACCATTTTAATATATTTCGTTTGTTATAATTCACAGACCTGACCATTTAACGGAATATGTCGAAGTCAACAAAATATCTTACAGACGCTATAAAATTTTAAAAGTGCCTTAACTACACCGAGATGTTAAATATTGCCGCTATATATATTAGCAAGTATATATACTTGCTTAGGACGTAAAGTATTTAACGTCTCGTGATTGCTTTATAACATAAACAAAAATTTACGCATTAAACTAGAAAAATTTGTTTCTAAACTAGCCAAGTTTGAAAATATATGTCATAACATAGCTAGAGGTACATATTATAATTTTTTTGATTTTTATAAGTAGAAAGGGTTGAAATTTCAATAACTTGGTGCAGAGTGCAAAGTTATTACAATTTGCATTTTAAATTGATAAAATTAAAAATATAAATGCATTGAAAATTAATTTTTTAAAATAAATTACAAACTCTGCACAAAAAATCAGTTAGAATAGACATTTATTGATAAATGTTCCAAATTTGAATGATCAAGCATGTAGCTATGTTATGAAATCTTAGTTGGCCCAAAACAGGTTTTTTGTAAAAATCGCAAAAAACAGAAAAGTGATTCCAAATCGATAGCAATATTTTTACAATATTTACTTTTATTCCGTTTAATGTAAATATTTATATAACAAGAAAATATATTTCTTTTATATATTTTTTATTTGAAGATAAAAGCGATAATAGAAAAAAAAATGCTAATATTTTAAAGTTAGTGCATTTTTATACTTTATATGCCGAATTTTTTAAAATACTTTTTATGCGGAAATTGTTTTTGCAAAACTCGTGACGTAATGCCCATTTTTACATTGAGTGAAACAGCCGTGTCTTGCATATATCTTGAAAATCAGTTGGCATAAAATTTTTAAAAATAGTTTGTATGAGATGAAGCTAACTCTTTATTTGGTTCAGTTTGAAATCTCCATGGAAATCGGATTCTAAAACCTTAAGCTCTTTTGATAAATCCGTCTCATTAATGGCTTTCAAAAACAGTTCTTCAACGTTCATAAACTTTGTGAATGCTAGTTGTTTGAATCGATCTTCTTTTGCATTGTGTCAAGAACTTCAAAATATATTGGCCTAAAATGATCAACTGCTGTTTCTGGGTAATAGCCATTGCTTGTTTGTTTTTCGAAACCGTATTAAAAAATTGAATAATTCGACTTTTTTTGTTTCCTCGGCAAGGTAGGTTTTTCAATTGATTTGATTGAATTTGCTGTTTTTTTAACCACCTCAAAAAACAAATGAAAGTCGTCATCATTTCTCATATTTTTTATTGTATCAATCACTAAATATGCAGATTTTCTTCTACTGGTTGCCGACATCTTTGTCAATTAAAGAGATTTTGAAAAATTATTAGCCATGGTGTAAAGTTTATAAGAGAGATTGATACCGAAAAAGAATTAAAAGGATTCCATCTGGGTCTTGCAACCAATGATTCTTAATTTTGTTTCTTGGTCAAGTTTTTTTTTTCATACGTTCATCCCAAAGTTGCAAGAGTGATTCATTATTATTGATGACTCTATTAATACATTCTGCCCGAACGTTCCATCTTGCTGTAGAAAGTTTCTTCAATTTTTTGAATGGTTCAGAACCTTGTTCTATCTCGATGTTCTCATTAATGTTTCCAAGCAAATGTTCTCGTTTCGGTGAAAACCTTACAAGTACGCATGTTTCTCCAACAACATTTAAGGTATCTCTCAAAATGTCACACTTCGCAGTCAGCAATTTCACGGTTAAACTAAGAGAATGTCCATACCAGTGTATGGCAACACTGTTATGGACATAACAGTGATACTCAAGAGTTTTTCCCAATCATACTAGATGTGCCATCGTAGGTTTGGCATCTGCAATTATCAAAACTTAAGTTAATTCTAATGAGAATACTTTTGATAACAAGTACAATAGTATCTCTTTAAATATTTTTCAATCGGTAAAATCCTATAATGTCTTCAAAAGGTTTCAGATCCTTTTGAAGACATTATAGGATTTTGAGTTCTCGAATGGTTTTTAACTTTTCTTGTAATGTTAGAGTAGCTAATATTTTTATTGTATAAGGGTATAAACACCAACAAAATACAATTATATTTATTGATATAGATATAGCTTTCTCTCGTTTTATATTATTACAGTAAGAAGCGAGCTTGGTAGATGGTTTCCAAGAAAGATCGTAAGTAAGAGTTAATCCTAAAAGATGAAGGGTAGATGACTCGTGGAGTACATTACTGTTCATAAATATAGAAAGATATAATTTATTGCAATAACGATTGGCTAAAAAAATTAGGTTTTATTTAAATCAAAGTTCACCAGCCACTGTGAGCCCCATGCTCTAGCAAAAGTGAGATTCATTTTAAGCTAAAATACTCCCTCCAAACGATCAGAGAGTGTTGACTTCTTATCAAGACAAGAATAAGTGGTAGTATCATCAGCAAACAATGCCACCTTGTGAGAATATCTGGAAGATTATTAAAGTAAATTAAAAAGAGTACAGGGCCAAGGATGTAACCTTGAGGAACCTCTGAAGTTACAGAATTTGAAGAAGAGTGCTGTCCATTGAGGACAACTTTTATGCTACGGTTGGATAGGTAGGTTTAAATAATCTTAAACATGTTACTTGATACACCACACAGTGGTCCAGTACCATGCCATAAATACAAAAAAAAAAATTCTTTTATAATAAAAACAATTAAAAAATTAAATTATATATTTTATGTGAAAAGCAGATTTAAATTTTTAAGGTCCGTAGTTTTAGAAAAAATTTGTGTAAGAAGGGTTTGAAGTTCAAAAATTGAAGAAATTCACATTTTTTCAGGCAAAAATCAACTTTTATACATGCTCATTCCTCCCGATTTTATAGATATCTGCTGATGTCACAGATAAATCTTTTTTTTTTTTTTAATATTCTTATAAAATATGTAAAATCATAGATAAATCTTTTTTTTTAATGTTTTTTTAAAATATGTAAAATCATAGATGAATCTTTTTTTTTTTTTTTAATGTTCTTATAAAATATGAAAAATTAATTTCAAATAATTTAAAATATACAATTTTATAAAAAAAGTACAATTAACTGTGTTTTTTTTTTGAAACAATTTATAATAAAACTTTTTTATTATAAATTGTTTGAAAAAAAAAACTTTTATCAACTAGTATAGAAAAAATTAGTTTTATCAACAAAGTTTTATCATATAGATCTAAAAATAAATGTAAATACAAAAAACATTTCTTATGCTATGTCATGTGACTTTGGTGTGTTATTTTTGAGATTATTCTACAAATTAATATTTGTAATATTCGTAAGTGTACCACAGATCAAGGAAATTATTAAATTAATTTAAATATTGTCATGTAACATGTGTTGTTTCTTGTGTTTACTTTTTGTCCTTGGTGTTGTCCTTGTGTCATATTTTGTGTCTACTTTTTGTCCTTGGTGTGCTACTCTACATGTTTATGCAATCTATAAAGGTGTAATGAATGTGTAATTTGTTCTCCAGAGAATATTTAGTTAAAAGGTATTCTAAAAATAATTATTTTTAAATTATATTAAAGTAAGCTAATATGTAAGCTATTACGCTATGTGTTCATGGTGTTCTGCACAAGTATGATATTAATTCGTTTAACAAAAATGTGTCATACATGCTGGGGACTATTTATAGTTAATAGAAAGTTGAAAATTGTATAGGAAATACGTATTTATTATTCGTTATTTCATTTGTCCTTGGTTTCGTATTATTGGCGTGTCTTTCTGAGGTATAAAACCAACATTACAATAAATATTGTTGGGTATAATGAATATTCATAAAATGTTTTAGCTTTTTAGCTTCAAAATTGGCAAGATTTTTGCCTCAAAAGTGATATTTCTGGACCACTAGTGACCACCGGACCACTGTGCGCAAGCTGTAGAAGAGTTTAAGCAGGAGAATTTTTCTCAATTAAAAGACAAGTTTATGTCAGATTATTGCTTTGTCTGTAATATTTAACTTAGCATCTGACGCTTTACTACTTCGTTGAGATGCATTCCATATTAAAGTGCCAGACCCGCACTGTAGGCATGCTTAAATATACTGTATGCATCACATGTCTTCTAAGCATTATTAGTTGCCAATAAATTAGGTGAATGTTTGATAAATGTTTCATGAGATGGCTAAGAAATACTCTCGGCTATGGACTCATCATCATCATCATTATGCTTTGGTGAAACTGAATGAATATCTCCAAAACATCAATTTCATCCTCATTTACTTTATTCTCACTAACTTAATTTTCTTTCATGTTCTCTTGCTCTTCAAAAGTATTAAGTGTGATAATCACACATACATTAGTTGTTGCTGCACTTGTAGTTGACTCTACAAAAAACTCTCTAAATGCTTTTCCGAAATTTGACTGATTATCGGTGATAGCTCGTCAGCCGAGAACCAAGAGGCAGTATGTCTGTTTTTTGTGTTTAAGAGAAAATCAAGTTTTAAAATTAAATTTTTTAAGGCTTTCTGCGAGAATGTCTGATTATTTTTTCAAATATTTTTAAAAGTTGTATCATTCTTAAAAGTAGGTTTATTGGACACACACTCCATTGGTTGTTGAATATTTATTGATAACAAACAGAAAAACACAAAATGTGGACGGCCTTATGGTTCTCAACTGACGAGTTGCTGAGATTTTTTCTATGTTAAAGTTATATTGACTATGAATCTTAGAAATCATTGCAGCAATTGTGTCATACGTGTGACTACCATAAAATCGACGGCAAGCAAGGGATACAGATGCTCGTGAAACCGAACTAGAATCATCTAGTATAATGCGCAGTCATGCAGAGATTTCTATTTCTATTGACTGACCAGATATCACCAGTAGTGTATGCAAATGATGTTTTTTTCAGTTTGCTTCTTATTTTTTCATGCACCCTAGAAAATCTTTGAATATAAACGTTTGTAAAGAGTCTTGCGACAGATGATACTTACGCTAGAATTAAACCCATGAAACAATCGACAAAATCCTGGTTTTTCAACTGTAGCTAAAGGACGCATCTTTTCAGTAATATAATCTGTCATTAAGTTGTCAGATTCTTCTTGGGTTATAATATAACGTCGTGGTGAAAAACCCAATGCTGTTTCATGGTAAGTAATTTGTTTGAGCTTCTTATTAGCAGGGCCTTCATCAGCCGTTCTTCCTACACAAGCTTTGCCTAGCCTTGTTTTGCCTTACGTTTTCTCTGAACATCTGTCTTATGTGCTTTATATTCTCCAAAGCGATTCTTCTGCGAGTTAATCCATTTAAAAAATAAGTTTTTACTTTGCTGTAACTAATTAAGTATTGTATATTTCGATTTATATTCACTTGTACTGTCTTGCCTGTAATGCAACATTAAATATTTTATTACTTTATTTGATCTGGCTACGATTTCGAAAAAGGTGTTATCTGCAATGGCTGGTATATTCGCGGCTCACTGCAGCCATCTTTAAATTAAAATTTTTGACTCCCGCATAATATTTTGATAATTACCCTAATGAAACAAACGCTGATAAACCATGGTAGATAAACCAAGGTAGAATAAAATAAGAAGGAATTCAAAATAAATAGTAGCAGAGTTAGTTTAGTTGTTTGTGTGCGGTGTTGTGAATATTTGAAACGGTATTTGAATTACAGGTATTTTCAATTAGTACAAAATACAAAATACTAATCAAAAGTATTTTAAGTACAAATACTAAATAATTTAAGAAAAAGTATTTAAAATACAAATACAAATACAAAGAAAGTATTTAAAATAGTATTTTAAATACTTAGCATTTCAAATACTATTAGAACCACTGCTGCTAATAACAAAAATATAGTTGATATTGTATATTTAGACTTTGAGAAAACCTTTGATTCTGTAACTCACTCTAAACTACTGTTCAAACTGCATTGTTAAGGTATCCAGTATGAATCGCTAAACTAAATCTTTTACTAGAAGTGTCTGTAAAAGATGTGGTATTCATCTTTAAATTAAATTTAAAAAAGTACAATGTTCGTCACCAGTGCACACTATTTTAAGTAGTTTTTTTTTGTCGATGTTACATAAGAGTTATTTTGATAGTACCAGGTTAGGGTCTGGTTAGGGTTAGGATCAGGATTAGGGTTAGGGTTAGGTTTGTATTTCTTATTTTTAAATATTAATAAACCAAAAAATAAATAACGTTACGACCGTGTAAAATTTACAACCCTCTCATTCTGATGAGAATTGAAACTTTACATGTTCCAAAACTTTCATACATTAAAAAATAATTAAATAAAATTTGGAACATGACGAAATATTTTGAATTTAGAATTAGATAGTGAAATAAAATATTTTATTAACTAATTGCCCAAAAGATTGCATGTGGTATGAATCTTTTGAAATATTTTTGTTCCCAGGCATGAAAAATTTGATAATAAAGCAAAATTTTGTATTTAAAAATTACAAATAACTTTAAAAATATTCAAGAACTGTTTATAGTTGTTTTATTTTTAAAACTAATTTTTTACCTTTTTTTTTAAAGCTTAAAGGACTTAAAGGAACCGGAGAATAAATGAAAAAAAAAAAATCTCCCAACTAAATAGTTTTGTGAACCTTTTTATTTAAGTTTTTTTATTCTTACATTATTTTTGATTAAGTTTTGAAAATGTATCTTTAATTTTGAGTAATATTTTGGAGTTTGAGCCACACCCCCTTCTCCCTTGGAAAAATCTTATAAACGTCTACAATGTTTCTCTAAAACTACTGATCACAATTATGTGAAAGATTTAAAAAGAACGAATGGTAAAGTGTGAATAAACTTTACGATAGAACTTTCAAAAATAATAATAAATTTGTGCCGGTGTCGCGTAACAAGTTTTCTCCCCATATTTTTTTCCCCTCGGAAAGTATGTACCGGGACAAACTTTCCCCCCGCAAAATATATTCTAGAACAAACATTCGGGTAGGATAAAATATTTTTTCTCCGCCCGTAATAAATGTTACCCCGATAAAAATTTTGCTAAAACCTTTTTTTTGATAAAAAATGCGTAATTATTGTTAAGGTATTTTAATTATTAAATAACATGCCTAAACATTAAATATGACCTATTCTCAAGAACGTTAATATGCATGGCGGTGCTTAATGTAAAATTTTCACATGGTTCCCAGTATTTCATTTTAAATAAAAAACAGAACCAAATAAAATAAAACCGCAATTTAGCAGTATTAGCTGTATTTTACAATATTGTTCAGTATAAACTTTTTTTGTACTGTACAACTTTACATATTTTACCATTAATTAATAATAACTATTGTTTTATATTTTACAGTAATAACTGTTTCAAATGTTAATAGTTTGGATTGCTTTTTTGCGTTCACGTTTACGTAAGTCAATTTTCGGAAAAGGTGTGATGATTGATGTTTCCAAATAGCTAATGAGGTGTGAACACATCATTTCGTTTTTAAATGTCTGAATCATACCATCTTTTCCATAAATGACCAACTGAAATGCAAAACTGCTGCATAAACACCATAGTCTGATGCATTCGGTTGTAGTGCACATGATACTGAAGTTACTGGAAGAAAGCCCTAGCGATTGACAAGATTAAAATATAGTTGTTTTATTTGAGTTTTAACATAGTTTGAAACAGAACCATGAAGGCTATCTAAATACAAAATCTCTCCTTCAATGAATGCAGTTGTCATCCAATGGTTTACGTCGTGAAGAATGATGATCGACTCACAGGTTAACTGCTTTGAACTCAGATCAAGTCTGAACTAGAGTAGTTGATTGATTGTTTTTGTTACCAAGATGTGTTGAAACCATTTTGTTGACTGCATCAATAACTGTCGTTCAGCCATGCGTCTGAAGTCAGGATCTGTTTATCTTCAATAGTCAGATTGTACTTTGAAATCCAGTATTCAGATATTGAAACATTTTGTTGATTATTGATTTTTACAACTGAATTTTTCAATGTTTCTTTTGCTATAGCTTTATCATTATTCTGATCGGAAGCTACAGGCTTATTTGAAATAGCGTTATACCGTTGTTCACTCTATCTTTTTAAGTTGGTTACCGTTAACAGCTTGTTTCAATATTATTTTTTTATCTTGTAACCGATAAACTCCTTTGTTCAAAACCTCTATTATTGTGTAAGGGCCGTGGAATCTTTGAACTAACCTTTCACCCATTCGTGTGCCTTTACGTCTGTTGCATTTTAAAACTTTGTCGCTAACTGCAAATGATTGACTTGAATGTTTAATATCGTAACGTTTCGTCAGGAGATTTTAAGCCATTGCAATGTTCGTTTTAGCTGCGTTTCTTTTCGCACCAATATTTTCAGCAAACTCTTCCATTCGTAATCATTGTTTGGCTTTGTCAATTTTGGTATCCCACTGAAAAATCTCTCTTGTCCGGTTTTCTAAATCAATTGGAATCTGAGCTTAACTCCATACATCATCTCAAAGGGAGAGTAATTTGTATAATACCAGACGGAGAATAAAACAATGGAAAGAATCCGCATCTTTTTCTGCTATGGAATCAACTGGACTTCAGCGCATCTAGTCAGATATTCTGTTGCTGCTATTCTGGTGCAGGTATTCTGTTGCTGAAATGGACTTCAGCCCATCTAGTCAGGTATTCTGTTGCTGCTACAATATACTTCTTTCCGTTCTTAGTTTCTTTTAAAGGATCAATTAGATCTATTCCCCAACGGAAAAAATTTCATGTAATTGGATGGAATTAGATGGAGCGTCACATGTAATGGTTTGTGGTTAGGATTCGTATGTTGAAATTCAGGGCAGGATGCTAAAAATTTTCGTATGTCTTTTGAAATCAATATCCACCAATATCTATCAGTTGCTTTTTTGATAATGGCGTTTTGCCCATGACATCCTCCAACTATGTTGCTGAGGAGAGTTTTATTATACAGTTTCGTTCATCTTCTTCAGTTACCACGCGTTGTAGTTTTTTTTTGATTTCCGATGTGAAATAATTTTCCATAAACCAACCAGAAGGATTCTGCTTTCTTTCGAAGTGCTTCTTATTGTCTTTCGTATAATTAGATGGATATTCATTTTTCCGAGATATATTAGCAGAGCTTCGCGCTCTTCTTTTTCCATATTTTTGTTTAAAATAACTGAATTTTAGTAAACTGAATAGAATAAAAACATATTTACAAACAGGCAATATTTGTTTGTACTATTATATAACTAGTTGAATAATAAACTTTCGAAAATATTCTTGTTTTTTATTGTATTTAGGGGAAACTAATGTCACGGAGGAAACTTTATTTCGCAGATTGGGGAAGAAATATTGCGAGGGGGAAATATTATTTTGAAATGAGTTTTCCCCCTGGAAAGAATATTTTAGTCATGGAAAACTCTATAATGGGGAACATTAATTCGTGACACCGGTATAATGAAATTAAATTTGACCACCTTTTTATAACCGCCTCACTGTACGGTGGTCTCACTGTCCCATTTTGCGGCGGAGTAACTATAGATTCCTCTGCAAAATTTTCTAAAAAGATCTCCCTCTACCTTACAGGCACGAATAACTTAAGATAAGTTACATACTATCAACAACTCTTAAAAAATCGGACTGCTCTATTACTTGTCGGGGTCCACGTCTGTGGAACTCAATCCTGAATAATGACATAAAATCTATAGCCTCAATTAAAGCATTTAAAAAAACTGTGAAACAACATTTATTAAATCTAACCTATAAAAAAAACATATTTACAATATTTTTTTGTATTTTTTAATTAAAATATTTTTTTGTATTTTTAAGTCGTATTTTTATGTATTTACTAATACGAATATGTATGTTTAACTAAAAAATATGTAATTTTATAATAAACTAATTTTATAATTATAAATTTTACGAACTTAATCATGTAAATAAAATTAACTATTTTACTATCAAAGGGGCAAGATGATAAGATGTATTGTCTTCTGCTTGTTCCTGTCAGAATTTAAAAAATATATTTTATTTTATTTTTATTTTACAAGTACATTGTAAAATTTTCTTTCTTTTTTGTTCATTGACGAAATATATATTGATTGATTGATTGATATATATTTTTCCTAATTTTTTTTTACATAATATGTAAAAAAATATTAGGAAAAAAAGAATTTCAAAATGTGAAATTAATTTCGAAATAAAAAGGTGTATTTTGAAAATGGAAATTTATTTCGAAAGGAAAAAACGAATTTCGAAGAGTAAAAATTAATTTCGAAAAAAAAAAGTGTATTTCGAAAAGTGAAATTAATTTCGAAAGAAAAAAAAGAGTTTCGAAAAGTAAAATTAACTTCGAAAGAAAAAAAATGAATTTCGAAAAAAAAAAGTGTATTTTGAAAAGTTAAATTAATTTCGAAAGAAAAGTGAAATTAATTTCGAAAGTAAAAAAAGAAATTCGAAAAGTAAAATTAACTTCGAAAGATAAAAAAAGAATTTCAAAAAGTGAAATTAACTTCGAAAAAAAAAAGTGTATTTTGAAAAGTCAATCTAATTTCTAAAGAAAAACCAAAAGTTATTTGATAAGCTAAATTAATATCGAAAATGAAATTATATTTCAAAAAATTTAACTTTCTAAAAAAAAAATTTCGAAAAAATTTTTTTTTTTAGAAAGTTAAATTTATTCTAAAAAAAACAAACGTCGAATTAACGCTATAAATTTTAAAAGCATAACTTATAAATGCAATTTTAATACCTTAAATTTTATTTGCATAACAATACTTTACAACCGGGGGCCTAATTAATTTACCATGGGTATGGGTAGGTAACAAGGCCGACCACATCGAGGGAGAAGGGCAAGGAGGCACGTACCCCCTTCCCCACCCACTTATTTTTTAAAGAAAAATCTTGATATAAAGATGATTGTGCCCACCCACTTCAAAATACGTGTCGTCGGCCCTGGGTAAACCTTTTATTATATATATATATATATATATATATATATATATATATATATATATATATATATATATATATATATATATATATATATATATATATATATATATATATTAGTGATGTGGCGGGTACCCGGTTCGGACCCGGGGACCCGGCAATTCGGCTGTTTTACCGGTATCGGCCATTTTGTTGCAGGTATCTTCAAACTGATTTTTCCTTTAGTTTAAACTTTAACCATTAAACTTCTTGATATAAGTCTAAGAGTGTTATGTAGCCGTTAACCACAAAGTTCTATTAACTTAAAACAATCTCACTTAAAATATTTTTTAATACATTTCTGCAAAAAAATTTATACGAATACAAAAACTGTAAATCTAAATGAAATAATTCGAGAATACGAATAAAAAGAATGGGAAAAAAAAGTTTTAAAATAGCTTCTTTTTATTCTGTTAGAACACAAGATAATTTTGCCAAGTTTTTATTCCAACTTTTAAAAAATGGACTCGGTGCCGAGTACCCGGACTCGGACCCGATTTTTTCAGACGGGTACCCGGAATCGGAGACTCGGCATAAACTGGTTCCGGCACATCTCTAATATATATATATATATATATATATATATATATATATATATATATATATATATATATATATATATATATATATATATATATATATATATATATATATATATATATATATATATATATATATATATATATATATATATATATATATATATATATATATATATATATATATATATATATATATATATATATATATATATATATATATATATATATATATATATATATATATATATATATATATATATATATATATATATATATATAAGTATGTTTCGCAAAAGAATAGTATTTTGGTAAATTTATTTCGGCGTTAGAATGTTTAGTATGTAATGAATCTGTTTTAGAGTGCAAAGAATATAACTTAATGAGGCACCATAATTCATAACATTTAAAAAACTTAACTAGTTTCTTTTTTTTTTTTTTTTTCCATTATTATCTTTTTCTTTGCCGTATAATAAAATTTACAATGACATATATAAAAACATATATAAAAATATACAACATATATACAACATATATAAAAAATGGCCGGAGCAAGAAGAAGACATAAACTGTCTTATCGCCAAGCCCCGTTTACATTGACGTCACAAAGTTACAAGTTAAAAATTATTAAGTTAAAAATAAAATAGAATATTAGTTCTACACATACAAAAAAAAAACAAGTAACAAATCGTAAAAAAAACTTTTTGTTTTTTTGTTTTGTTTGTTTGTTTAAAGTTAAAAGTATATATATTTTATTTTAATGAGAAATAAACAAGACAAACATCAAGACAACAATAAATGAGTAGTGATGACTTTTTCAGATTTAGTTATTTTAGGAATTTTCAAAAGAAATATTAAAAAAAATATTGAAGTTTTTTTCAATAGGAAACGTTTAGATTCTCTTTTAAATTGTTCTAAGGAGATTTTTAAAAGAATTTTATCTTTAATAATGTTTTTTTAAAAACTTTTCCATATAAATGGTCCACGGTATTGAATTTGAAATGAATTGAGTTTTAAAGATTTCTTCTAAAATCACCTAAAATAATTAAACCTGAAAAAGTCATCACTACTCATTTACTATTGTCTTGTGTATCTTGTTTATTTCTTATTAAAATAAAAAATATATATACTATTAATTTTGAACAGACAAATAACATTTATTCGATTTATTACTTGTGTCTTATATTTGTAGAACTAATATTGTATTGTACTTCAATTTTTAACCTTTTAGTTTTTACCTTGTAACTTTGTGACGTTAATGTAAACGGGGCTTGGCGATAAGACAGTTTATGTCTTCTTCTTGCTCCGGCCAATTTTTATACATGAATGGTTTTTTCTCATTGTAAATTTAATTATACGGCAAAGAAAATTTAATAATAATAAATATAATAATAATAATAAATAAGATCTAGGAATAACAAAATCATTAGATGGGTATTAATGAGATATTTCTGCAAAATAAGAGTGAAACATATTAGGAGATAACGCATGTTTTAATTTAATCGCAAAAAGCATAACCTGGTATATATTAAGTTTATAAACACTAAGCACATTAAGTTTCTTTAAAAGAGATTCATTATTAACAGTTCTGTTAACACCAAATATAATCCTGCATGCACGTTTTTGTTTGCTATAAATTTTTTGAGCTTTCCATAATTGGGAATCCCTTCAATTCTAGCATTAAAATTGATTTAATATTGTCCGTAATTGATGAAATTCATTTCTTGCTCACCGTATTTATGCATGGCATTTTGTAGCTTTTGTTTAACTCCCTAAGTTTACAAAATCTGGATGACGTACTATCGAAATCGGCTGATCAGTACCAACAATAAAATTCACCAATAACTTGTTTAATTTTTTATGACCAGTTTCTTCAAAACCATTCTCATTACCGTTCTCAATATCGGATATATCGTCATCGTTTAGTAAAGTTGTTGATTTTTTAGATATTTTAGAATTAATGCAATGATCAACTGATAAATGGGATTGCCTTGAACTTGTTAAACTGTTATAAGGTAAAATCTTATAACATATGCTACATTTTGTTTGATTCATTTTGTTCCATTTCGAATTATGTCCAAATGAAGCTTTGTTTTCTTATTCCTTTCTTAATAACGGATTTATTTGTTTTTGACTTTGTTTATTCAAACTAAAAAGCGAGTAGTTTTTTTACTCGTTCGTATCTAACAAATATTAAAAAATTAGTAACTTATGTTAAAATAAATTTGTACCACATGCTACTTCACTTACGTTACCGAGATATTATTGAGATTGTTATAACTTTATTATAAAGTTACATTTTTTTTAGAGTTATGTAACACAAAAATCGTTAAGGCATAAATCGATTTGAAACCGTTGTAAATTTTTAAAAAACCACTAGAGAGTAATTAGCTGTTTACATTTCAACAATGATTTCATATGAAATCATTGAAATCTTCATATGACATGATCATGTCTTGCGTTTAAGGCCTCAAGGGAATTGCCGTTGAGGAATAACAATGACTTACGTGCATGCTGTGAACTGCTGTGAACTATGCATTCTAAGAAGGGAGTGTCAAAATTCTATATTTCTTGTTTAACCAGTTTTATTAGATTTTAGAGAAAAATTTGAAAAACAATTTAGTTTTTGCTAATATTTTGAGGAGGATCTTCTACTTTATTTTTTAAAAATTGCAGATATTAAAAATAAAATTCTTTACAGACTCTTTGTGTCTGAAGTTACAACTTTTTTTTCAAATTTACGCTATTCAAATTTAGATTGGATGAATTTAATTTTTAACCGTTGTGTTTTCGAAATAAAATTAGTATTTTCAAAATAAATTTTTATGTAATCAAAACAACCGGCAAAAAAAATTATTTATTTTTTTAACGCTATTCAAGCTACCAAAAAGGCTATTCAAGCTTTTGGTTAGGGTAAATATAATCCTTAAAAATAATTTTATAAAAGTAAAAAGTCATGAAGCATAATCTAATCAGGTGAGAGGGGTGAAGGAGAAAGTATTGTTTGTCCCGGACAGCAGATGTCCATGGGGCATCAATGAACTGTAACAAATAACAATAACTAATAAATTCGTATAAAGATAAACAAATTCTTTAAGAAAGTTTACTTGTAGTTGATAAATGTTATTGTTATATTTGCAACACCAATCAAGAACTTTGAGCCAAAAACCAAGGTCCCAAATTTTAAAAAAACCTGTTATTAAAAATAAAAAAGCTCCCCAAATTCGGTAAAAGGCCCTCAAAAATTTGAAAAAGAATCCCTAAATCTGCCCCTCCCCTCTTAATAAAGGGATGAGCGTTGGGAGCCTATCCACGACTCTGAGTATATCCTTGTTTTTTGGTAGCAGTTTCTTTTCAAAAGTAGCAAAAATAGTACTATTTTTTATATATTTAGAGTTTTATTTAAAAGAAAGTTTTTAAAATAAAGTTTTTAACAAAATACGCTAAAACGCCTATTGAAAAGAATTTTTTTTTTATTATAGATTTTAAAGTCCCACAAATAATTTGAACCCAGAGGTGGTATTTAGGAGGACTGGAGGCATCCTACCCCCTCCCCCAAGAAACAAAATTGAATTGTGCTGCTCAATGTTATGATTTTAGTTTCGGAAGAAACAGTGACGCCACTGTTTGAGTTCAATCTGGGAAATGTAAAACTCTACGTCTATGGACTTATATTTTCAGAATCTCGAAATCGCAAAAATATTGCGAAGCAAATTTTACAATTTCGAAAGTAAAAATCGTTTCGATGCAAAATTAACTACTTTAAAATTATTTCGGACTTACCGAAACGAAAATTGAGTTTCGAAAACTTTTTTTTTAATCGAATATTCAACTTTAGCTTTCGTGAACAACCCTAATTAAAACAATCGTGTAACATTTAACGCATGCGCAACTCAACATTTTATATTATTTAAAAAAAAAAGGTTTTCTTTATATATTTTTTCTTTATAAAATTATTTAAAATTTTGTTTTATTTAAAAAATAATGTTTATTTTCCAATTACTGTCGAGGTATGTCATCTGACCTAAGACACGCTTCGAAAAAGCTTTTGCAGTGTGTGTAGGTAATAGTTTGATAAGTTAACATTAGGAATAGATAAGCATGCCTCACGCATTCTTGTCATTAGTTCATTTCTTCCAGCCGGGGCCGTATTTCTTTGCAGGTTATTCTTAAGATAAAAAAAATCTTTTCACAACATTATGATGGATTCTGACATTATCCATCAAAAGGGTGAATTCTTCCTCTGTCCCCAAAACTCGTACAACTTCATCAATATATTCTTGAAGCAAAACTGTGTTGACTGACACACTGCCAACTTTGCAGTGAATAATATTTAAACTATTGACGGCCAATATCATCGAAACGTTATGCTGACTAGAGCGAATGATCGAGTTTGGTGTTACTCCTCTTCTTAGATTAATAGGCGAGATTGAAGTATACCACCTAACATATTCAATACAAGGATTTTTTACATCATTGTCTTTCTTCTTTCATAAATTAGTCGAATAATTTTTATATGTGTATCCAAGATTGATCACCCATCTCGAGACACTCTAATCGATGTATTATATACATCGATTAGAGTGACTATAATGTCTATGGGGTTGTAGTTGTATCATCAAAAAACCTCGGGTTTTATTAAGATAGCTATAGCCCCAGTGGGCACAGGCGTAAAAAACACGTCTTTTAAACGTCTTATACACGTTTTTGACGTCTTTTAAACGTCTTTTGAACGTTTTGGAAGTCTTTTAAACGTTCAAAAGACGTCTTTTTTTGGTCCAGTGCCCACTGGGCCAACGAGGGCGCATCCAGGAAGTTAGAGGCGGTACCAAACTATCACATTTTCTATCCAGTAAAACTTTTATTTTGATAAAATTTGCAATTTTATCCATAAAAAAGTGTATTCAAACGAATTTAGTAGTTTTTATGTAGAAAAAATTGTTATTATTGTTTTTTACATCCCAAGGAAATATTAGAGGTGTATCTAACAGTTGTGTGGATATAGTGGTGATCGTTTATAACACCTTAGCATGAAAAAAAATATTCTTATAAATATTTTCTTTTTTATTAAAACTATTATAATAATTACAACATATAAAGATTATATTTTACTCGATTACAACATATAGCAGTGGTGTATAGATTCACAGTGAGGGGGAGGAGCGTATAGCTTTTCCACTCCACCTCTAACCTAAAATAAAAAAAAAAGACTTTTTTCAGTTACTGTGCTATTACTGTGCGCTAAAATTACCAAAACAAAATTTAAATACAGCTATGATACCTCATATCATTTGGTATAACCGGATGGGAGCTGCTTCGTCATCTTTATTATTCAAAAATACATATTTCCTTAACATAAAAATAAAGAATGTTTTAACATTATAATTATTTATATCTTTATATAATATCAAAATATTAATGAAAACATGCTTAAAAGGTTAT
This sequence comes from Hydra vulgaris, assembly GCF_022113875.1. Lineage (NCBI taxonomy): Eukaryota > Metazoa > Cnidaria > Hydrozoa > Anthoathecata > Hydridae > Hydra > Hydra vulgaris. The sequence continues at coordinate 1,998,030 of NC_061156.1, forward strand.
TTATATGTGTTGTGTCCATTTTTTAAAGGGATTGGGTATTAGCACCTTGTTGCCAATTTCAAATATTGTTCGGAAAGTAAAATTGAAATAAAATTGCAACAAGTTGCGAAAATAATATTATACATTTCGCCATTTTTAAATAATACTACCCAACATTATAAAGTAATTTTATACAACTGCTAATTGAGGGACTACTTTGACATCATATGTCGATAGAAATGATAAAAAATTAAAATTCCAATAATGCAACTATATAAGAATCATTTTTAACAATAGACATCGCGTAACAGTAAGCCAGAGCTGTCTAAAATAATTTTTATTCAAGTTTCAAAACTAGCCATACCTTTTTGCATGTCACAACACTTGTGGTACCTATTTTGCAAATTTTCATCACTTACGATTTTGCAAGTTACAACTCTTGGAAAACTTATTTTAGCATTATTAAACATAACAATATTAAAAAATATATATATATTAACATTATCAACAAATATTAACACACATTGACATTAAGAAAGTATTATTTATCTTGAAACAAAACCATGATGTTGCAACTGCAGAAGCAAACTGGAATTGTTTCATGTAATAATCAACAGCTTCAGATAATGTTTCATCTTTTTGCCAATATGAAATAGAGTAAATTCTGTGCTACAACCTTTTATTTACTATTTCTACTTTGTCATCATCCTCGGTAGACTTGGATTGTTCAGTATCATACCATTCAAGTTGTTATGTAATCTGGTTAAATTAGTCGGATCAAAATTTTGTATTCTCATTGAAAACTTTTCTGCACGTCAACATTTATTGTAATATATAATTTCTATACAGGTTTTCCCTACTACTTTTGAGACTACAATGCACAATCACAAATGTGCTTCTTAAATCATTAAACTGCAAAGGTAATTTCTTATAAACTAAAATTTGAAAATATGATTTTTGGCTGTAACCAATACATAATTGAATTGGTCTACATATATCAAGTTTAAACTGATGTGTGTTTTAGAATTATTAAGTCAGCTAATTGCCTAACTCTTGTAATTCAAACCTATTTATGTATTAATCCTTGTAATTCTAATCTGTTGTAATTTTCTTGTTTTGGATGTTCATTTCAATTCTTCCTTCCAAAGTCTTCTGTATTTTTCAATCTCTGATTATCTGATTATCTTATATTATTCAATCTCTGATTATCTTATTATATTATTCAATCTCTGATTAATTTATTAAAATATTACTTTACAACTACAACTCTTTTGCAAACTTTACGTATCGGATTTTCTTGGATGAATAAACAGTGAAATGGTTTTTATTTTGATATCTTTTTTTAATTTAATGTTTCTTATGTTTTTCAATGTTTGAAAAACCAAATCAGCAAGTTCTAAGGAAAGTCATCTTTTTATTTGACAAACTGTTTAAGAATCTGATTCAGATTTTGAATTAAATCTAAATTAAAAAAAAACAATTGATAAATAGTTAATTTTTATTTTTGCATTTCCTATTTCTTTTAATAAATAACAAAATTTCTGTTAATGATTGACCAACTCTAATTGTATTTATCCAGTATCTTTTTATAACACTTTGATCTAATGGCCTACTTTATTACCGAAGTTTATTTTATTACCGAAGGTTTTAGTTGTAGAAACACGGAGGCTCCTTCTCTCCACCTATATTCTCCAATATGTTTCCTTGACTATTTTTTTGTCCTTCTAAATGTTTAACTAATAAACACATTTCTCCCATTGGTTTTTATAGTATTTATAGTAGAATAACAAACTGTACAAAAGTTTGTGAGTGTTTGACTGCCATGTTTGTAGAGTGTTCTTGGTTTGACAAAGCTTTCAATCATTCTTCAAAAATTCGTGTTGAGACTCTTGACCGTATCCCTAATATGATGTTCGCGCTATAATACGTTTAGCCACGGTATTTGTCTAAATTCAAGAGTCACCCTAATCGAACGTCTTTAATGGAAACAGAAGCAAAACACGCAGTTCCAAAATAGCAAGAACACAATTGAGTTATTATTATTTTTTAATAAGAATCTTTGTTCTAAATACAATAAAGAGCAAAACAATTTTATTTCCATTTACAATGCAAATGGAATCTTAAAAATCGACTCCAACAACTCGGTCTAACAACACTTAAAGAACGCAGTAAAAAAGCAGGCCTAATTGAACAATTTAAAATCACACGTCAAGTCGAACTTGTCAGTTTTTGCGTTCCACAAAAAACTTTCAAACAGTAAAGCCAAATACATTTTAAGAGGGCGTAATCAAAAACTAGAACGCCAGTTTGTACGAAATTGTGAAGAACGACAAAAATATTTTCAAATAGAGTTGTTGTCCCATCGAATGCTCCATGCTCTTTTTAAAAACAGTATACAGAGTAACTTTTAGAGACACAATTGTTGCTTTGTATAAAGCTTCTGTGTTTTTTATTTTCGTCAGCATAGAGGGGCCTGGTGTATCAAACTTTAAAAAGATTTATTGTATTTGTTTATTTTTGATCACTGAATAATAATAATAATAATAATAATAATAATAATAATAATAATAATAATAATAATAATAATAATAATATATATATATATATACATATACATATATATATATATATATATATATATATATATATATATATATATATATATATATATATATATATATATATATATATATATATATATATATCTCAGCTGACAAATGCGCCTCCTACGTAACCTCCTGGATTCAGGCTGGAATGGAAGCTTTTATTCCTTCACATCGGTTTCAAGTCAAGCCTCATTCTACTCCATGGTTTTCTCCTTCTTGTGCGGCTGCTATATCCAATCGTAATCATTTTTTTCATATTTTTCAAAAGAACAACTCTTTTGAGTACAAACGGCTATTTATTATTGCAAGAAATCGATGTAAAAAGGTGCTTTCTGATGCTAAACACCATTATTCTCAGTTCACTAAATCTCGCATCTTATCGCAGAAGTTAGGCTCTAAAGACTTTTGGAAAATCTTCAACAGCATCATAACAAGGGTAGATCTAACATTCCATCTCTCATTTATGGAACTGATCTTATTACCTCTCCCAAGGATAAGGTAGAACTATTTGCAAAGAACTTTTCTTCTAATTCCACTCTTGAATCTTATGGAGATTCCCTTCCTTCCATTCCAGTCAAACAGGTTTACTCATTGTTAGACATTCAAATCACTCCAGCTTCTGTTGCTAAAGTCATATCTCAATTAAGCTCGTCTACAGCTTGTGGTCCAGACAACATTCCTGTCACAGTCTTGCAGAATTGTTCTCCAGAACTTTCTTCAATTCTCTCTAAACAATTTAACAAGTGTTTGACTGAGTCTTGTTTTCCTCCTTGTTGGAAAATGGCATCTGTGGTTCCAATATTCAAAAACTCTGGAAATTCTGACCCCTCCAATTATCGTCCGATCAGTCTTCTTTCTGTTATTAGCAAAGTCTTTGAGTCTTTGATCAACAAATTCCTCACATCTCATCTTGAGTCAAATAAACTACTGTCAGACAATCAATACGGTTTTCGATCCTCTCGCTCTACGGCCGACTTGCTAACTGCTGTAACTGAAAGAATTTATTGTGCATTAGATGGAGGTGGTGAGGCTAGGGCTATTGCTCTCGACATATCTAAAGCTTTCAACAAAGTTTGGCATGCTGGTCTTCTCCATAAGCTTGCTTCATATGGTGTTTCTGGGAAAGTTTTTGAGATTATCAAATCATTTCTTTCTAACCGGTTTATTAAAGTCATCCTTGAGGGCCATCACTCTTCTTTATTTCCAGTAACTTCTGGGGTTCCCCAAGGTTCCATCCTGGGCCCTGTTTTGTTTCTTATCTACATAAACAATCTACCTGACAACCTTTTATCTAAAGTAGCTCCTTTTGCTGATGAATTTTTGCAACTTTATTCTCCTGTCTTGACAAAAAGTCTTCTCTTTTCGATCGCCTAGAACAAGCAGCTGATCTTGAATCCGATCTCACTTCAGTAATAGATTGGGGTTCACAGTGGCTTGTGAGTTTTAACTCTAAAAAAACCCAGTTGCTTACTGCAAACAACTACCTTAATATGGTCAACATTCCTATATTAATGAATGGCAATCCTCTTACTGAGTCGTCCTCTTTACGTCTTCTTGGATTATCGCTTACTACTGACCTTTCATGGAAACCATATATACAATCGATTGCTAAATTAGCTTCTGCTGAGGTTGCTTCTCTTTATCGTGCTCGCCATTTCCTTACTTCTGATTCCATTCTCTACCTCTACAAATCTCTTATTCGTCCCTGTATGGAATACTGTTGTCATATTTGGGCTGGTTCTCCTAACGATTCACTTTCTCTTCTTGACAAGGTCCAAAAACGCATTGTAAATGTTGTTGGACCTCGACTATCTGCTAAGCTTGAACCCCTTTCCCATCGTCGTAAAATTGCATCTCTTTTTCTTTTCTACAAATACTATCATGGTCACTGCTCAAAGGAGTTATCATCTATAGTTCCATCAACTAAAATTCATTCTCGTTTTACTCGTCATTCAGCTAAGTATCATTCGTTTACTGTATCTGTCCCTGCATGCTCTAAAAACTTTTATTCATCTAGTTTTTTTCCCCGCACTTTAATCCTTTGAAACTCTCTCCCATCTTCATGTTTTCCTGACTCATACAACCTTCAACTTTTCAAGTCTTCTGTCAACCGTTTCCTTGCTCTATAGCTCTGTTCTTTTTTTCCTAGTAACTCCCAACTTAATAGTGGTTGCTTGCAGCCTTGTTGGGAGTGAATGCAAATAAAAAAAAAAAAAATAATAATATATATATATATATATATATATGTATATATATATATATATATATATATATATATATATATATATATATATATATATATATATATATACATATCTATGCATATATATATTTATGTATACATATATATGAGATGATCACAACCTAGCACGAAGTATGTTTATGTTACAATCATTTCATAAATAAATCTTGTAATAAAAGTATAAAGTTATTTCCATCTAGATTATTTCTACTCCAGTTAGCAATTGCTTTACATTATTTATACAAGTAGAACTTTTAGTAGAAATAACTTTGCATATATAATATTGAGCCATCATTTTTTTTAGCCTAACGGGAAGACTTTACTTAGTAGTAACAATCATCAATTAGAAAAAAATTAATAAAGTGGCTGTATTTTAAGTGAAAAAATACAAAAATATTTTTTTCACCTAATAAAGAAAGGCATTTATAAATATTTACAAACCTAAATCTTGAGTAAAGAACTAAAGAAATGTAGAAATGTAAGGTGGACGCATTAAGAGATTCAGAGTTTTTATGTTCTAAACTTCTAGAATCAGGTTGCTTTTTTATATTTAAGTCATATATGCAAGTTTTTTTTATAATTTTTTTAAAATTAGTGTTATATTTAATATTCTTAACTAAATATTTCAATGTAAGTTTACATATAGGGGAGAACGGAGTGAGACGGTGCAAAAAAATTTGTTTGTTTGCCGCGCTTTATATTTTTGTCAAACACCATACAACTTGGTTTAAAACTATAGTCTAATGAGTTGTCAAGGGAAATTATTTAAAAACACATTACTTAACCATCAAATTAAGTTCACGGCCTTGTTTTTTTAATGTGACACTGTTTGTCCCATGTCACCCCATGTTGGGGTGAAATGGGACAATGTTTGGGGTGAAATGGGACAAGTTAGAAACAAATAATTTTGAGCATTATTTTATTCTGTCTATTTCACTTCTTATATAACATAACAATACACAACATTTATTTGTGTACAATTAAAATAAGATATTCTAAATGCATTTATAAATTTGTTCAACAAGGTCGCTTGATGTTTAAATAGAGTCAATATTGCGTTGATGTCTCAAGGGGTAGCCTTTTTGCTTTTTCTTATTTTTATCTTCCTTTTTTTTTACATTCTAATTAACTTACAACTAGTTCATTTCTTGTTGGTGTGTCAGTCAATACCAGAGACCTAGAACATTTTCCTTTTGCACTTTTTCTCTTTGTCACCCTCTCACCCGCTTTTGGAAATGGCCTTATATCTTCTGCTGTCCAATGGTAGACAGAAGTGCTTATTTGCTTTTTCGTGTCATTAATAACTTTTGATACAATAGATAGTGGTGTATGGATCGTTTGTATTTGCAAATCAGATAATTTACTTAAATTATAAGTCTTAGTTGCAGGGTCTGTCTGATCGTATACATTAGCTATACTGACAGAAATTGTTTTTTGGACCGGTTGAGAAATACTGCTGGACAAACTGGCTGATAAGGTAGAGATATTTGCTAGAATTGGCTGATCAGATACATAAGAACATAAAAAGTCTACATCACTAAAATCATATGGATCGTACGGGAAAATGTCAGCTGCCTTAAAACCATTTTGAATGTTTTGGGAAGTAAAGGCTCTCGCATAAGCTATTCCTAAATTTTCAGAAATGTCATATATCGTCATAGGAGTATTTGGATGTACCTTTAACCATGAATCACATGCTGAACTGTAAAATTTTTTCAATGGTCCAAATACTGATCTGTCAAGTGGTTGGAGTTTGTGGCTGCAATGGGGTGGCAATGTCAAGAGCGCAACATTACTTTCCTTAGCTTTATCCATCAATTCAATTGATATATAACTTTTGTGGTTGTCCATTATTAAAAGCAATGGATGATGCTGGCTAGGATGTCCATACTGCACAAAATGATCAAACCATTTCAAAATTATTTCTGTATTTATCCATCCACTAGGATTAGCATCATCTTTGGTACCTGTTGGTGCACCTTTAAGCATGTGGCTACGAAAGTGGACACGGGAAAATATCAAAAACGGTGGAATAGAATTTCCAATAGCATTTATACAACCTATCATTGTAACTAGGGTTCCCCTTTCAGCAGAAGTTACCTGTCCTACTTGCTTTACTACTTTACCCGCAACCACCTTCACTGGCTTATGAACAGTTGGAAGAGCTGTTTCATTAATATTGTAAATGCAATCAGCAGAAAACTTATAGCGCTTCTGTACACTGTCAAGGTTTTTGAAGAAAGTATCTACATTGGTGCGATTGAAACTAGTTTTCTACTAAGGCTGGTAGCTTCTGGCATACGAATAGATAATTTTGTACGATTTAAGAATAAATAAAACCATTCAGTTCCAGCTGTTTCACTTTTTTTCTAGTTTTCTGGTATTTTAATATCATTTTTAATTGCATATTGATTTGCAAGTTGCTTTGTTTCTCTAACATTAAGTCCATAATGCATATCAGATGCTTGACAAAGATAAGTTGAAAGTTCATCTTCTTGCGCCTTTTTAAAAGTATATTTATGCTGTTCATCAAAGTATAAGTCATTGTAAGAAGTTTCTTTATTAACATATATTTTCCGCTGTAAACTTGATTTCGAAATTTTATATTCCAGTGCAGCTGCTCGTAGTGATAAACTACCAGATTCAACAGCCATCGCAGGCATCTGAAAAGTATTACACACATTACTCACCCTATTATTCAAAAATTATGCTTTTTTAAAATTGCATAAACTAAAATCCATATTATTAATGAAAATAAATTAGTACCAAAACCCTAAAAACTTATAATGAGATTAAATTTAAAAAGGGTAATAGTAAAGACCTTTATTTAAACTGAATTATAAATACAGTGCTAAAAAATATTCTTTATAAAACAATACTTACTGTGAAAAATGTCTGTAACAACCAAGATAAAGTTTCAAAGAAATTCTATAGAACTTTTTTTTTTCTAAGAAAAAAAACATATTAACATAAAGTAAACATGGAAATCTTGCCATAAACATAATTTTCTGCTAACTTTTTTACAAAAATAATTGATTGAAAAAATTAAAACATAACAAATTAAACAACTGATAAAATTGAAAAGTGTCCCATTTCACCCCAAGTCTCCTGTCCCAAGTCACCCCATCACTAGTAGGTGTGAGAAAACCTTTATTTTATATAGTTCTCTTAACCATTTGCTAATTATATTTCTTCAGTAATTAAATAAAACAATAATGATTAATTAAAAACCATAAACATAAAAAGATATGGAAACATAACATAAATATTTATCGTTAATGATGTCTTCAAAATCCAGGAAACTTGTTAGATTTTAACATATTCGAAAATAATTTGAATTTTAAAATACTTTTGAAACTCAATAAACACAATAATATGAAGTACTTATTGTAATCTTATCACATATACAAAAAAAAACTGCTTTAACAATTTTTTTGCTGAGAAATCGACATTTCCCATTTCACCCCATGTCCCATCTCACCCCGTTCTCCCCTAAGATTGAAGTGTGTAATTTTTGTACCTTTTTTTTATTATAAATTTTAGAACAATAAGTGAATTATATCACAATTTTTATAACACATTAGAGAAGCATGTCCTGATATTAAAGTGCAAAAGTTTGCCAAATGTAAGTTCATCTGTTTTTATTCAACATTTTATGCTAAATAAAACCAGCTATATAGAACCAATGTTTTACGAAATATTTAAAAAAAGTGTATGTTTAAGTTTAAACAAATTGCTAAGTAATAAATTATACATAATAATTTATTATAAATAATACATAAAACATTTCGTCAATAAGTTAAAAAAGAATTTTAGCGATGCATTGCTGCACTTTATTGTTATGATAAACTGCCATCAAGTTTTAAGTCTATTAGTTGAACAAGTATGTTATTAAATCTTATCTTTTCCATTTTTAAAAGATGTTTATTGTTTTTAATTTATTTTCAGTTTTCCACAATAGTTTTTAATAATAATTTACTTAATTCGAAATTTTTTTTTTCTAATAGGTTTTTAATATGCATTATATAAGGAACTACAATGACAAAATTCTTTAAAATTCTTTATCTGCAGTGGATATCCTGGGGCAAACGACTGAGTTTGAAGATTCATAATTTTATCATGATAAAATAAATGATATAACAAGGTTTGATGAAAGTAAAATAAATTTAAATAATAAAGCAAAGTTTTATTTGTTGTTATATTCTTGTTTACATTTATGTATAAAGTTTTCCTAAAAAAAGTAAAATGTGATCAAAATAAATATATTCTATGATTTTTTAAGGTCTTTTTCAGCTCTGCTAATGATGTTTTGGATGAAATAGGGTAGGGCGGGGCTAGTTAAGCAATTTTTACTAAATCTAACAGATCTCTTGAACAGTAACATTACATAATATAATTTTTTCACTATTAGAAAGATAATTTGATCTGCTAAAAATTGATTGAGACAAAAAAAACTTTTTTTCGATTTGTTTTAGAAAGTATTGTCTAAAGTTTATTAGGCTGCTCAACCTACCCCAGCAGGGTAAGTTGAGCAATTGCGTGGGGTAAGTTGAGCAATAAAAAATAAATGCATTTCAGTGACAACTATTAACACTGTTATAAAACCAAAACAAAACCTCCTTATAAATTAAATAGATACTTTCAATTTTAACAAATTATTTGAGATATGAATATCAAAACTAATAATTTTGGTACTAAAATAAAAACAAAATACAAAACTTTTTAATCTTAAAACTAAACACAACTTTATTAAAACATTTTAAAACTTGTTAATATTATGATAAAATAATAACTTCAATTTCAATTTTACAGTTAATACAAAGATAATTTTGACCAGAATGTGAATCACATTTCGAATGAGACCATTGATTGCAGCCTTGACACTGGATCCAATTTTCTTCTGGTTGACTTTCAGAATAAGTTTCCCAACATACAAGACAAGCATAATCGTGTTCTGCACTTGTCTTAAATTTTTTTATCATCTTTGTTTTTTTTTTTAACTTTTTTTTTATATACTAAGCAGCAGAGTCTCCTTATTACCATGATCTGCAAAGAATTGACTGGCAGAACATTTTTTTGGTTTCTTTAAAATTTCTTTCTTAAATATACTATGTAACTGAGTCTCTTTATTACTAGACTCTTTATTAATATTTGAAAGGAATTGACAGGTAGTTTTTTTAGTTTGCTGCTGTTTTAATATAATTCTTTCTGGAGTATCTGTTAGAATAGCAGCTTTCCTTTTTCTTCGTCTTGGTGCTGCTTTTGGGAAAGGTCGCACAGTTTCTGGAGAAAATGCTTTAGGAGTTTCAGGAATGAGCAACATTGTCTCTTTATTATTAATACTTTTGACAGATTGACCTGAAAATGATGTTAAACATACTTCAGAAAGAGCTACATGTGAAAGCTCAGGAACAAGATTTGCTGGTTCTATACGATCTGTGACAAATGATGGTAAAAAATCATCATCAGAAAAAATGTTTGTACAGGTATACACCAGTTTTTTGAAAACCTTTTGTAATGTTAGTACAAGTTATAGCTAATGGCAATGAATTAGATACAATTTTTGGTATATCATAAATTGTCATGGCTTTTCCAAAATTGTTTCTCAGCCATGCATCTTGTGCAACTGATAGGTACTTTTTAAAAGGTCCAAACACTGATACATTTAGTGGCTGCAGCTTATGGCTGCAGTGTGGTGGGAAAGACAACATGACTATTCCATTTTCCTTTGCTAAGTTTAGTATTTCAAAATGCAAGTGAGAAGAGTGATTGTCCAAAATTAACAGAATTTTATATTCATTTGAAGGCTTCACATGCCTAATCAAATGCTGCATAAATTTTTTGAATTCAATATCTGTAACCCAGCCACTTCCATTACCTACCCCAATACAGTCCGGTGAACCATTAACAAAATAATCTTTGTAATTTTTGCGAGGGAACACAAACATTAGAGGTACTGTATTTCCTGAGGCAGATACAGCAGTTACCATTGTGACATTAGTGCCTCTTTCCCCAGATATCATAGCACCAACATTTCTCTTGCCCTTTGCAGCCACAATTTTACTAGGTTTTACAACTGTAGATACACTAGTTTCGTCAACGCTCCATATTTCTGAAGCACTGAATTTGTGTATATTTATAACTTCACCTAGCTTATCAAAAAATACTTTTACATTGGCAGCGTTAAATGATGTTGCCCTACCAAGGCTAGTTGCTTCAGGTTTCCTTACAGATAATTGAGGATTTCTTTTTAAAAAACTAGTCATCCACTCTTTACCAGCCATCTTATTTACTGTCAAGAATCTGGTATTTTGATTTTGTATTGAAGAGTACACTCATAAGCAAGAGATCGAACATCTGTAGGAGTATAGCCGTAAAATATAGATGCCATTTGCAATAAATAATTTTTTAAGGCACTTTCTTGCTCTTGAGAAAAAAATAATCTAGGTTTTGAATAACCCATGGATGGGTAACCACCAGAGTTTAATTTTAAAATATATCTTGCTAATGTCATTCTCTTGATGTCGAATTCTTTAGCAGCTGCACTAACACTTTTTTTTCCCTCTAAAACAGAACTTGCTGCATCACTAAGCGGTTGGCTTGTGAAGGCATCATTTGAAGTTTTTCTTTTATAATTACGCATCCTATAATAAATACATATGTGTGTGTGTGTGTGTATGTGTGTGTGTTTGTGTGTGTGTGTGTGAAAAAATTTTTTTTTCACTTTTTTGGTCCAAAATTGAAAAAGTGTCTGTGCATGTTACTGAACCGCGGTCCAACAACTATTTGATGCGCATTTTGTTACCATTCTAAATACCTACATTTTATCCATTAGATGTTTTGCCATGTGATGAGTAGTTTTTGAGATATTTTAGTTGCCCAACTTGCCCCTATGCTCAACTAGCCCCGCTCTACCCAAATGTCAAAATATGTTCTACCATTCTACCAAAGCTGGAACTTATGGAAAAAGTTATTTTGAAAAAACTTTATTGAGTAGAGTAATTATAAGTACTTTTTAAATTTTTATATTGTTCCTTTAATATACTGTGTGATATTTTCCATTACTCATTTCTTATTATTATAATTTCCATTTTGATGCATTTTTTTACATGCTAGTGAAATGCATGAAAGATTTCTATGGTATTTTTTTTTAGGAACTTTAATGTTACATACAGCAAAATTCGATTTGGCCGATAAGTTGAAAGACGGTTATTTAAAGAGAATAATAAAATAAATAGCTTAGTAGAATAGCAAAAAAAACTACTTTATTATGTTTTTGTATGCTTAAATTGTAAATAAATACAAAATGTTAAAACTTTTAGTTATTTATCCGGATCTAGACTGTTAGACCTAAATTTTCATTTGTGAAAAAGTTTTTTTTCTGTACAACATATGTTATTTACTTAAATAACTAATACTTAAAGAAAAGGTTAATGGAAAAATGTTAAAAATGACAAAACGTTTCTACTAGATGTAAAAACGTTTTTGTAGATCCATTAAAAAACGTTCTCAAAACGTTTTTAAAAAAACGTCCGTTCACCGTTTCATATGGACGTTTAAAAAACCATTAAAAAACGTTTTTACTGGACCATTAAAAAACGTTCTCAAAACGTTCTTGTGCCCACTGGGTATTACCTCTTTCATTATGCGCCACATTTGTTGTACATCATTATTGTAGTTAAGTAACTGATTAGTATAATACTGCCTTTTTGAATACTTTATAACTGTTTCAAAGAGCCGTTAGTAGTTTTTATATTTTGTTTCGTTTTCATAATTTCTTTTTTTAATAAACTTTTTATATAAGCGTTTTTTTTTTTTTTTTGATGACTTTATTATTTCCGTTGTTATCCAAAGATTTTGCTGGAATTTGCTTTTTATAAACTTACTTATATTCAGAAAAGCTTCATTATAGTGGCTTTAAAACTTTTATAGTGGCTATCATAAGCTTCCTCTGCTTTTTTAATTTTTAAAATAGTATCCCAACTTTTATAAATCTGGATAACAGATTTATAAAAGTATTGATGTATGAATCATTAATTATTCGCTTTTTAATTTTATTTTTTCCTGATATTTTATTAATGTTTTTTTATGAAATTATAAACACTGGAAAGTTGTTTGAACAGGACAGTCCTGAAGGAGGAAGGAGGGGGGTGTATGGGTATCCTCCTCCCCCCACCCCCCAGCATTTAAGCATTTGAGTTAGCATATTGAGCAAGTTTTGAACTATAGTTGGCAAATTGCAAACATTGAGAACCTTTTTTATTTTTATTTTGATGCTTCTAGTTGGCAAAAAATTGCATATATCCTCATTTTATGATCTCCTGCTTCAGATCGTCTTATTTGGTAAATATCTTTATAATTATTAATTTGAAAGTTAAAGTTATTTTCAATTTCTTTATTAGGGCACCATGTTTCTGTTAGGCATATAATTAGAAAATTTATTTTGAAATTTCCTTAAGTTTATCAAAACTTTTTTCTTTACTCCTTATATTTAGATGCAGGATAGATAGTGCATTATCATCTATGTTAGCAGTTAGTGTTGCAATTTTTGAACTGAACACTTTCGGGGTATAGTGATTAGGCAAATCAGGGTGTAGTGAAAAACCAAATATTATCTTCTTTTAGCCCTGGTCATGTAGATTTTATTTAACGCGGCATTGTATTATTATTTTTAATGACAAATAAATAATAAATAAATAAATAGATAAATAACTGTAATAATAAGAGCTTATATTTTCCGTTCTTTCCCCATCCTTATAAAAGCTAATATTTGATTCAGGGTTGTTTTCTAAAAGTATATTTTTGTTTATTAGAAAAGCTTTAATTTTATTTATGTCATTATCGGTCGAAAATTTGGGTGCAGTCATTCATATATCATTAAAACTCTTGCTAAGTACACAAACATCAAAACTTATACAAAACAAGGACCTGATTGTTAAGAGAGCCAGAATAAGCGGATCAAAATCGGCATTAATCGTCTTTATCGCGATTTTCAAGGAAAATTGGTCATACTTGACGACGACACTTACTTCATGCTGTCGTACTCGACAATTAATTAAAACAGTAAATAGTACTCTTGCAACAGAGACATGTCTCCACCGAAAGTTAATTATTGCAAAAAGCATAAGTTTGAATACAACCGGCTCATCTGGCTAGCCGCTTCTGACAAAGGTATTTCCAAGTCATTCACTTTTTGGGTCACCTCGTCTTAGAGTTGGCTAAATCCGAAGATTCGGTTAATTCTAAGACGAGGTAACAAACTATATTAAAATAAATAACTAAAAACTCTATTTGATGATATTTTTATTTAATTTCTACCTTAAAAACTACGGGAGTAATTGCCCTTGAAAGTAAGTCTGGATTTTTAGTAACCACCCGTTATTGCAAGCTAACGTTTAAGCTAGTATTAATTTATACAAATGTCAAGAGATCTTATATCTGTCAATATTTCGTTTCGAAAGTAACTCCCTTCCCGGGATATGGCTTTTGCAACAATTAAATGTGGAAACCTTTTGCAATTAAAAAATTAAACTTGGTTTCAACAGAGTTTTTTTTTCGTTTTTTAGGCGGCTGTGGAGCCTGGTTAAAGCGTTTGTTTTATAAGCAAAAGATTCAGGGTTGAAGCGATCACTGAGCATATTTCGCGCAATTGGTAGCGTAAAACATTTTGAAGCAAACCGAGTAAGCAAAGTTCTGAAGTAAACCAAGTAAGCTTTAGTTCTAAAAGGGAGCGTAAACTTCTTAGTTTAATGCTCTTCCAATCTTGTTCCAAATGAAGCAAAACCGTCTTCTTAGTGCACCAAAAACAAAAAATTTAAACAAGTAATAATAATTATTACCTTACATCTGAAGTTTAATTTGGTAGTCATATAAAAAAAGAAACAATTTCTTTGAGAAATAAAAAGTAATCTACTATTTTTAAATGATTAAATAGTTTCTTGGAGAGAATGAAATTTAAATTTAAAAAAAATTAAATTTGGTTGATCCATAATGGTAAAAAATGCGTCACTAAATTAGAAAAATTAATCATATTTCAAAATGCTTTGAGCCAGTTTGCCTTTTTTTCGTCTGTTTTCAATTAAATTTTATGATTTTATTTAAATACTTCATTTTATCTAAATCAAAATATTAAAAAAAAATTATTTACTTTTTTGAATGAACCCATAAACCCTGTCAATCCAAAATTTTTTTAGCTGCCAAGGATTCAATTTCTGTGATTGTTAAAATGCATTACAGCTGAATTGCTACTGAAATTTAATGACTCATATGTCTTACTTTTTAGCGTTTTGAAGGGTAAAAACGTTTCTAGGTAAATTTCAGAAATTGATAACCTTAAAAGCTAACAAAACTGACTAAAAAGGAATGGTAGGTGATTTAACTTTTTTGGTAATGAAAGTAGTGGTATACAGGATGCTGTTTTATTAAAAATTAAAAATAATTCAAAAAAATTAATTTTTGATGCGGGAAGTAAGGTACGGTATATTCAAACTTGCTGTAGTAACAGACAGTAAAGTATCAATTTTGATCATTTAATGATCTGTGTTCAACAATAAATTTAAATGTATCTTATTCGTTTAAATTGATTTGATAATATCTTCTACCAGTAAATTGCTTGTGGTTTGCAAGTAACTCAAAGTTTAATGGTTTATATTTATAAGCAATAAAGTTGATGCGATTTCTAGAGAATTGTTTTACAAATGTTTTGCATACAAATGTACATTTGTATAATAAAATGTACATTTGTATAATTAAAAACATGTTTTTTATTTCAAATAATATTTGGCTATAAAAAAAAAAAATACTTACACGTAAATTGTTTGCGCAAAACGCGTTCATACGCTTTTATACATACAAAAGGTTTTTAAAGCTCGTAATTTCAGTAATAATTTAAAATTATTTAAAAGCAAATAAAACCACAGGGTATATAAAGCTAATAAAGTTTGAAGTATTATTTTTATACTTATTTTATATTTACACTATAATCATTTTTATAAATTTTTTCACGTTAATCTACCCACTATAACTCTTATACTAAGTTTAAATATAATTCTTACGTCATTCCCCCTAGTATGATTACGTCATAATAAAATGATCAATTCTTACATCAACATCACAAGTCCCACTAATATGAATATTTACGTACGCCCACGTTTTTAAATCCACATCAGTCCACAATAATTTTTGTACTATTAGTTTTTTATACTTTAATAACTTATATACTTTTAGGTTTAGTAGATAAAATGAACTTCAGACCTAATTTAAAGCTCATTATTCAATTTATTAGGTCTGAAAATCTTAAAGTAAAAAAAAGAAAATATTACCCTTTTAACGATTGTTTAATAAATTATCAGAATTCACTCTCATTTGTAATAAAATATTAACACGTTTGTAAACTATAAACCTCACGGTTTTCTTAAAACTAAAAGTTTATGAATATTGTTCCGTAAGCTGCTTAGTCATGGCGCCACTTTTATTTATAAATCAATTGTTTGCTCTTTTTTATATCATTTTTTATTGTTGCTTATAAATTTTTATTTTTTATTTTCAAACTAAAATGCTTTTAAAAACAAATTTTTAAAATTCATAATTTATAATTATAAAACTCATTTTCTATAAAACTTCACTCACAATTCTGCTTAAAATAAAGTAAATATAAAAACATAATTTAAAAAATAATTAAAAAATATATAAAATGTCTAAAATATTTTTATGGATCACAAGCACTATTTTTAAACATGAAATATTTTATTAAAAGAATTATTGGCAAAAAAAAACAAACTGTTTAACTATTGCTATAGAGCCATTAGTTTGTTCTAAAATATTTATAACCATATTTTATATAACTATATTTTATATAACTATATTAACATATATATAATGTACCATTTAAATATCACTAAAGTTAATAACTCTTTGACTGAAAATAAACTTTCGATTACAAGACACTTAGAATCTATTAATCTAGAGAAATTTCTAAAATTGCATAAAAAAACATTGAAAAATAGAAACACAAAATTTAACTTTGTAAAATTAATGGTGTTGTTAATACTTGCAAATCATAAATAAGGATCCGATTTCTTTATTTATTTAAACTGTCATGTGAAATAAAAAAACAGAACTCTGTCGTAACCAAGTTTAATTTGTAATTTGCAGAAAATTTCCACATTAAGTAATCAGTACAAAAATAAAATCCCGGAAAGGAGTCTGGAAAGTAGTTACTTTCGAAACGAAATGTTGACACACATAAGATCTCTTGACACACGTATAAAAAGAAACTTATCAATTTTCAAAAGCTAAAGACTTAAGAAAGAATTCAGGACATTAAAGCGAGGTAAATAAAATCAAAGTTTAAAAAATGAATTAAATAAAAAACAATTAACATTTTTAAATAACTCTCTCTGTCAGGAATAACAAATTTTAGAACAACAAGTTAATATTTTTTATTTTTGAAATTAAATTGAATGTATATATATATATATATATATATATATATATATATATATATATATATATATATATATATATATATATATATATATATATATATATATATATATATATATATATATATATATATATATATATATATATATATATATGTATATATATATATATATATATATATATATATATATATATATATATATATATATACATATATATATATATATATAAACACATATATCTAAAGTCTGTAACTTTTTTTGAACCAATCTTAAATTTAATAATATTTTTAAATCATAGTATAAAAAATGAAAGCTGTTCTGCTTTTCTGCCTTCTTGCACCTTTAGTATTTGGTTAGTATTTTAGTTTTAAATGTTTTGTAAGAAAACGCTAATTTTTATAACTTTGTCTATATTCTATTTTTATATATATTTTATAATTTATATACTTTATATTATTTTTATATATCCTTTCTTTTTTGAACTTTAACTTTGAAATTCTTGTTAACTTTGATTTATTTTAGCATATCGGCATAAAAATGATCTAAATGAAGACGAAAATGAAGAAGATCTTGCCGATCTACTTAGATCAAGATATCGTGACGAAGACTTTGGAGACGAAAATGAAGATAATGATAACTCAGATTCAAACAAAACGGAAGAAGAATTATTAAATGAAAGTTTAGAAGATCCAGTAGCCGAACTGTTGTCTGCAACTAATTCAAAAAATATGCCTTCGCAAACTGTCGCCCCTACAACTGAAGCCGAAACAAAACCCCCATTTGTTTTTACAACTGCAACACCAAAAAAAAAGAAGGTCATCAGAGGTAGAGGTAAGTTAAAAAAATTAGAGGTCATAAAAGTCTTTACAAAACGTTTTTATTTTTTTATTTGTAATCTGTTTGACAGTTATCAAAACTCTTATAATTAAATGTTATTATTAAGTTAATTAACTGTTATTACTTAGTTAATTTAACGTTGTTATTTATTTAACTGACTGTTATTTAGTTATTGTTATTTGTTGTTCTGAGTTTGCAGTTTTTTTTTAGGTAAACGACGGTGTTATCGATTCTGCATTAAAAGCCTTCAGAACAAAAATTCAAAACCAAAATGTAGAACAGTTTGTTATCCGAGAATTCGCAGCTATCTACCATATAAGTTAAGAAAACTCATGTGGAAATCACTTCCCCCATATTGATTTTTTGTTAAATAATTAGTATGAGCTTCGGAGTTTAATGTTTTTACAATAATGATTATTATTTGTTATTAAATATTACAATTTAAAAAGTTTATAAAAAAATGATTTTTTCATAAAATGTTGATTTCTTTTCTAACTATCAAATTAATTTTTTATCATCACCGAGATAACACATAGAGACGGCCCGATGCCTTGCTGCCAAGCCAATTTTAAAAATTTAAAGAAGCTATCCATATATTTTATACTTGCATAAAATTGACATTGTTGTACTTCATTGGGTCTGTGTTGCCCTATAAATAAAATAAACTTGAAAATGTTCCAATCGGTCAATAAACATCCACTTGATGTCTGTAAGCACACCGTAAAATGACTTATTACATCAATGTTTATTATGCGCAGGCCTATTGGGTAAAATATATAAATATATTAAGAACGCATATTAGGAGTGGGGATGGGGGCTCGGACGAATTACCCCCGCCCACAGGGTTTTCTATGCCAGTCAGTCTTGTGCCCCTTAAAATATAAATTTTTCATTTAAAAAATCTGCGTTTATTTTAAATTGAAATAGAAAACTAGGTAATAACAAATCATTTTAAAAAAGCTGATTTACAAATTTTCCTGCATTTGTGGCATGCCATAAATTCCTCACTGTTGTAAAAAAATGAAATATTGCTTGATGTCATGACCCAGAAAAATCCTTTGGGGATATAATTGAGCAAACATTGGTGGTTACTTAGATATATGTACCAAAAAATAGCTACATCGCCCGTGTAAGAAAATCTATTTTTAAATTTTTTATAAAATTGCATTAAATACTTATTTGATAAGCAACTAACAAAGTCGGTTTCAAGAATCATCCATTTTTCATCCCAAAAACATAACAAAAATATTTATGCAGTAATTCACTGGTAAATGATAATTTTCTTAAATTCTGACAAAGTAAAGTTTCAATTCTAATTGTCTTTTTCTAAGAAAAACTTTGTAATATTCCTAATCAAATTTTTCGCAGCTAAAGTCTATGATGCATCTTTGCACCCTGTCTTCATACTCTGGGTGGTTGCTTGGTCTCTTGTATTTTTTCAATCGGTACTAAAAAGATAATGGATTGATTCAGTTGTTTGCTCTGAATAAATTGCCAAAGAGCTAATGGAACATTAAATTGTAGAACATGGTTGATGACATCATAAACTTTGGGAGTGATGGTGATGTCCTAAAGTTGTATATAAGAGACTCTGAATTACTCAATTTTTTCGGCATAGCTGTCATCAAGGGTATCACCAAAATAACGATAAACAATATCCTTGAATTTTATTTGTGCGTTAATACAGGGAACAAAAGGAAAGAAGGAGTGCTGCTTGGCCGACTATTGTTCCCCAGATATAAGCCTTATAAGCTATTGTTCCCTAAGCAGAAAAAATTATAAGCATTATATGCTTTTTGCATGCAGGGAATTTGTTCAATTACTTAACAAAAAAATGTCATTAAATTTACTAATAACCTACTAATTACGCTAAGTAAAATATAAGATGATTGTCAAAGTGAAACCTGTTGAAATGGCCAACAAACAACAAATGGCTACAGTCAGTAAAAACCATTTCATCAAAACAAAACAAAAAATGGAGTTATTAAAAATCTGCCAACTGAACAACTGGATCTTGTGAAACTTGGTGAATGAATGAAAAATGCTCTTTCAAATCATATGCATAAAATATATCCAGTAAAAACTGTAATAACTTTTTATATCCATGTAAAAAATATCCAGTAAGAACTGTAATAACTTGTGTCAAAAATACAAAAAAGTTGATATTTTACCATATTAATGTTGAATAATCTTAAAAAAGTTGGCAAAATTCATGGAGAAAATTCATTGTGAAGAAGGTGCAATGCTTTTTTCAAATGAGAATGCATAAAAATAATATTTACTGTCAATTTTTAAGTTGAATGGCTGAAGGCAAATCTCAAAGAAGATGAAGTAATAATTAGTGTTGATTTTTAAAAACTGCGAAAATAAACAACTCTACGAGATCTAGATTGTAAATTTTGGACATAATTATTTTACCATATTAAAGCAACTTGTTGTTTTCATAAAAGTATTACAGTTCAAAATGGTAAATTTGCTAATTGGCTTAATAGCATAGTCAAGGATATAGATTTATCAGTTTTGACTTTCCATTTCTGGAGTGATGGATGTGCCAGTCAGTTGCGATCTCAATTTATCTTTCGGTATTTCTCTGATTTGGAGTTATGGCGAGGCATGACCCCATGATGAAATTGGGGGAACTATCAAAAAACAGGAAAGTTTCGGCCATTAAATTTGTTATTAAAAGGATAAACAGTTTTTTGAAGTAGCTGATTGCCTGTTTGACATTACAGTGATCCACTTAGATGAAAAAGTTATAAGGTTTCCAGGTTTAAATGATAGCATTTACACTCATGTAACTTTAAAATTTCACCATGATAGAAGTATAAATACAAATTCAATTGACTTATTTTTAAACAGCGTCTTTAATAAATCATCAGATGTTTTTAAATCATTGGATAAATGGAACAGCAAAAGAAAAAGAAAATTCTATAAATTTTGTTTTTATTTGTTTATCACAGAATTATATAATAACCTCGTGAATATGTACATTTTGTCCTTCTTTTAATTAATTTGTTTCTTTTGTCGTTTAAATATATGACTAACAAGATATATAGGTAGCAGGGGCGAATTGAAAACTGATATGTCTTATAGCCCCTTGATATATTCAGTAAATAGAAAGTTTTATTTAAAAATACAAAATTCCGTTATTTATATAAAATAACACAAAACAAAAGTCTAAGGATCAAAAATAACAACACATATCCAATAAAGACATAAATTAATTTACAAAGTCACTAAGTGCATTTATACTTTTTATTTATATGATAGATCATCATAAGAGTATATTGCAACTTCAGAAAGTTTTGTGGCAGATCATTATTTAGTAACAACTGTCTAAGTTTAGCCTTATTTTAACATTGTAAGAGTTTTAAGTTCAGTTGTAAGAATTTTATTGCATGCCTTTGGTCCTCTAATTCGAATTTAAAACTCAGTTGCAACAAAACAACTTTTAGGTTTTATATAAGTATTTATACGGATTGAAAGTTCTTGAAAAAATACTTTTATTAATTTTGAACTTAAAAATTAGAAGATGATAAATATTTATTCGGAAGATGATTAGTATATTTAATTTAGTAAATAAATATAGGCAGGGTGTGTAGAGGCTTTGATTGGATATAACTTTGATTGCATGTTTTTGCAAATTAAAGAGTTTTTTTTTTTGGTGTAGAACCAAGAAAATTTGCTTTTCTTGGTTCTACACCAAGCAATGTTTGTGTAACTAAGATTGCTTGGTGTAATTAATTAAAAAAAAACATATATTATATATTGTAGATTGCTTGTATTTAACCACCGTAAGCGCAACTTGCAAAAAGCAAGTTGCGCTTAAGGTGGTTAAGTACAAAGTGGTGAATTTTCACTTTGCAAATCTTCTAAATCATTCAGTATACCAGTAGCAACTCTTCACAGGTTTGTCCACGCCATAGGTAAAACAATTGGCAGTGGTTCATGCACGAGATTATCAAAACAGCTTGAATTAGTTTTAGTAGATACGCATTGGGGTGAGCAAAAACGGATATCTGATCCGGTTTTTTGAAATCGAATTCGGATTTAACCGAACCGGATCCGATATCCGGTTTAAAATTCATAGTTACAACTTCCAAATATGGATGAGCACAACAGGTAATCCCAAATAGACTAATTAAAATCATCGCTAATTAAAACTTCCAACTCAGAAATTTTAACTATTGGTAAGAAAAACCGGACATCGGTTCCGGTTTGGTTAAATCGGAATCTGATTTCAAAAAATCGGATCGAATATCCGGTTTTGCTCACCCCAAGATACGCTCATCAAGTTATTCGATTGGGGCTTTGGTAGAACTTACAATAAAGTCATCACATTAGTTACCGGCTATTTACAACACCGAGGCCAGTCTCATTTGTTTCCTAATGGTACAACAGAAAGAGATGCTATAATCTTTTCATAAACCGGTAATATCATAGGTTGAGCATCAGAGCCATAGGCAATATTTCATCATTCAGATCCGCTTCTTGCATGCAAGAAGTAATAGCAAAGTGTTTCAACACACTGTAAAGAGAATTAAACGTAGCAGGTATAAACGAAAACACCTCTGTCATTTAAAGAGTTTGGATGAAATTGGCTTTTTTGGTGATCAAGGTAAACAAAATATAGTTTGCGTGGTGCAAAACAAACGTTGAGATTAATTGGCAACAATGAAAAAATCCATCAATTTTGACATCAATAAAATCAATCAGTAAAAGTTGAAAATTGCTAAAACGTTTGAAACACCGTCATCTGAACCTAAGGCTTCATCATCTCAGCAATTAGAATCTATGATAATGTCATCACTAATACTAGCACCAGGAACTACACTACTTCAGCCACTGCCCTCTGAATCTACACCAACAAAAGTAGCCAAGCAAGCTAAGAAACAAGTAAGCTTAGCTCTAATAGCGAACAGCAAATAACTAAGCAACAAGTCCAACAAAAATATTAGCTGCAAACCAATTTATATGTAAAAAGTGCCTAAAAGTTTTAGGCAAAGCTTCAGCAAATTAAAATATGGAATGATACCAGTGTAAACATTCAAATTGCAAGGTTTGGATATGTCAAACATGCATACTAAAGAAAAAAATAATTAATTACCATGGTAATGAATTATTTTTGTTTTTTAATTAGAATCTAAGTGACTAATTGGCATCATTGTGATTATTATATTAAATTTTTATTTCACCATGAAAAAGAATTTACAAAATTATTTATTGTAAAATGTGAATGTACGGCTGGGGTAGAAAGAAAGCAAACTCAGTCTTTTTGTCAAGCCCCTTTAAAATATAAATAACAAATTACGTTACGTCGTTACATCGCAATGTAATATATGCAAAAAATACATATATATAGATACAAATATAAAAGATTTTATTAATATAATTATTACTATTTTTAACTATTATTCATTAAGATTTCAATTTTTAAACAAAAAATTGAATACATTAGATAAGAAGTAGAGTAAAATGGGATCAAATGGAATAGTTAAGGGTTTAAAATATTTATTTTTAAAGGAAAAATGATTTTTAATTTTACTAGAGAATATTGAGCTGTGTTTAAATATATACAAATCAAATAATGTATTTTTAAGTTTTTTATGAAACTTTATTTGATTAAAAAAAAATTTATTCCATTCTACATTGACATTCAGGGAGATTAAAATACGCATATATGTGTAATTAAAACAAAAAACAATGAAAAATAACAATTAAAAAATCCATCAAATAAAACAAAACTTTTTTTATTTTTGTTATGATCTTGAGTCGTTTAGAGGTACTAGAGGTTGAATTAATTTTTCAGTTGTGCGGCACTTTTTAGTGCAATAAAACTCTTACGTTGCCTTTTACGAATGTATATGGGTAAAATTATATGCATATAACTTTACCCATATACACTCGTCAGTCAAAAGATGTTGTATTGCGCTCTCAATGGCTTTATTTCTAAAGCGCCATAGTAATTACAAGCCATGAACATTTGCTCCATTCATTTTTATAGCGATGATTTTTGACTCGATTTTATTGGTTTATGTTTTAATAAAATAAAACAAGTCATAAATCAATGAAAAAAAAACTTATTTAACTTTTTCATTGATGTCTATGAGGGTTATTAGGGTATTATGAGCAAAAATTGGAATGTTTTTAAAAATAAGTACTCTGGATTCAAAATTTTTATTTAGATATTCGGGCACTAAAAATTTTTTCTTTAAAATAAGAAGTTTTAAAAAAGCAACAAACTGGCATATTACCTAGACCAATTAGTTATATGACACTGCAAATTAGCAATATATATATATATATAATATATATATATATATATATATATATATATATATATATATATATATATATATATATATATATATATATATATATATATATATATATATATATATATATATATATATATATATATATATATATATATTTTTAGTAAGAAAATACTAATCTGACAATTATTATTATTTTTTTTAAACTTATTTATTACAGTAATCAATACAACTTATTGATTGAATTGATGAAGGGAAGCACATCAGGCTTTCCTATGCTGACAGTGGACATTGCTGCAGCCGAAGCATCATTTTAAACGTGTTTTTTAAAAAAGTGCACAGTGGGTGCATCAACTACATTCTTAGCTAATTTATTCCATCGGTTAGTAACTCGGTTTGTATAGAACTAATAAACTTTAATTATTTTATACTTTAAATATTTTGCTAGTATAGCCTTTGTTTTGTTATGGAAGATATTAATTTTTGTGAATTAAGCTTTAAGGCTTTCCAGACATATAAAAATATACTTTTAGAGAGTCATTCAGTTCAAGACGTTAATTTTATAACACTGATGAAATAATTAGCAACATATGCCCTTCTTATTAAATTTCTGATATTTCTAATCTTTCTGCTGATATAGATATTAACTATTTTACACTTAAATATTAGGAGCTTCCAAAAAAAATTTTATAAATTTAAAGATTTTTTATATAGTGTTGAAATTAATTTTAAAATTATTTGTCTGATAGAGACGTGGTGTCGAGATAAACAAGTTGAAAAAGATTCGAACTTTCAACTACAAAACTATAAAGTTATTCATCAAGTTATAAATTCTGAGACAATCGGTGGAGGAGTATGTATTTTTATTCACAATTCTTTAAATTTTAAATCGTTAACCGAATTTAGTGTAATTAGTAATGATTGCGAATCATTAACGATTGAAGTTATAAATAAAATCACTAAAAACATCATTGTAGATGTTGTGTACAGACCGCCATCTGGTAATAACATGTTTTTGAAAAACACTTTAAAAATTTAATTAAAAATAAAATTTTATATGGCAAACGTGCCTTTTTGTGGGGGATTTTAATTAAAATTTTATGAACATCATATTTCAAAATGGTTTCATTCCAACAATAAACAAACCAACACGAATTAATAGGAATAGCGCAACCTCAATTGATAAAATATTAATTAATGAATATACAAAAAATAAAACAAAAACTGGAATAATAATATGTGATATATCGGATCATTTCCCAATATTTATAATCGCACATAAGGTTGTCGAACACACTCCTTAACAAAAAGTTATTATTACAAATCGAATATATAAGACATTTCTGTGGAACTTTTTAATAATTCTCTATTTTCTGAAAACTGGGACGAAATTTTGCAAATTCAAAACACAGATACTGCTTATAACAGTTTTCTTCGGATATTCAAAAAACACTATGATAATGCTTTAACCGGTGGTAACAAAAATTATTAAAATAAAACATTTCTAAACCATTGGATTACACCAGAAATAATAAATCATCAAAAAAAAAACGATTGTATGAAGTGTTTCTGAAAAAAAGAACTTATGAAAATGAACTAAGGTATAAAAAATATAAAGGTCATTTTGAATCAATTATAAAACTTTTAAAGAAGTTATACTATTCAAATAAAATAATAAAATTTAAAGGCGATACTCAAGAAACGTCGCAAGTCATTAAAGAAGTAATTGGAAAAAAAAACCCTTAAGCTAAATGGTCTTCCGAAAAAACTAAATTATCATCATCAAGATATTACAAATGAATCTATAATTGCTAAAACTTTTTAAGTTTAGCATCAAAATAAAAACACAGTCGACTAAGAGTCAAGTATTTCTCTTTGTTAAAATGATCATTTTAACAAAGAGAAATACTTGACTCCTAGCAAATCAATAATGGAAAATGCTGAGTTAACAGAAAAAGAATTATTAGATGCTGTGCATTCATTAAAATTTTCATTCTGTGCATTCAAAAAACAAAGCACTAGGAGTTGGTAACGTCAGTAATAATCTTGTAACTAAATGTATTTTCTATATTGAAAATCTTCTTCTGCATATATTTAATCTTTCGTTTAAACAAGGAATCTTTCCAAAAAAACTCAAAATTGCATTGGTAATACCAGTTTTTAAATCTGGAGATGATACTTATATCTCGAACTATAGACCTATTTTTATAAATTCCTTACTTTTCGAAAATACTAGAACGCATTATGTATAACAAGTTATACTCATTTTTAGAAAAAAAATTAAATTATTCTTTACAACAAACAATTTGGCATTCTACATTTTTCTTCTCATTCAGATTATTTTTCAAGATTTTGACAAAAACAAGTTCGCAGGTGTTTTCATAGATCTTAGTAAGATTTTATTTATTTTTTTTATTTCTTATTTGATCAACTTTTCATACTATTTTCATTAAAAAATTAGAAAACTATGGAATCAAAAATATAAACATAGCGAAGTTTAAAAACTACTTATCTAATAGAAAACAATATATTTTATTTTGCAATGAAAAAACTAACAATATGATAATTACTTGCGGTGTTCCTCAAGGATCTATACTAGGACCACTTTTATTTTTAATCTATATTAATGATTTAAGCAAAGCTTCTAATATTCTAGATTCTATATTATTTGCTGATGACACAAATTTATTTTATTCTCATAGTGATTTAACAACATTATTTAAAACGGTCGACATTGAACTTCTAAAACTAACTGAATGGTTATATATGAATAAACTTTCAATTAATTTAACTAAAACCAAATGAACAATTTTTGCTATTTATTACTCTATAAAGCAAAACCATACGTAGATCAATCATGTTTGAAATACATATATTACTCATCCCGCGGTGCTCTATGATAAGACCGTAAGGACTTCTGGGAGCACCTAAATATATGCAAAAAAAAAAAATCTAAATTATGCAAACATTGCTTGGCGCAGTACCAATAAAACAAAAACAAAAAAGCTATTTAGCAAACAAAAACATGCAATCAGATTATTATCAAATGCACACCTCCTCTCAAATTCTAGACCATTGTTCAAAAATCTAGAAATATTAAACTTGTACCAATTAAATATATATCATCTGCTAACTATTATGTATAAAACTAATAATAATACAATAGCAAATATCTTCAAACCATTATTTAATAAAATTCAACTCAAATACATGACTAAATATTTAAATAACAACTTTGTTCAACCCAAAACTATATATGAGTCCACCAAGTTCTTAATAACTTTTAGAGGACCTAATGTATGGAATAAGTTAATTGGTAATGATATTAAAACACTTGCAACTCTTGAACAGTTTAAACGAAAGCTAAAACTTTTGCTTTTAAATAACAATCAAACAGAGAATTATTTTTAAATCTATCTTTAAAAATATTATATTTGAAAATTACCTATTAGTGCATACTTTATTTATCTGAAAAGGACTGAAGTCTTTAATTATATATACATTACTGTCAATTATATTATGAAAAAGTAATTATGGATTTACAGCATTTATGTACGAATGTGTTTGTATGTGTATATGTATGCGTGCGCAAGTGTGTATATGTATACATATACATACATGTATATGTGTATGTGTATATATATCTTTTGATTGTAAATTAACATTATGTTTTTATTTTTTCATGTTTTCTTTTTTTTTGTTGTTGTTGTTGTTGTTGCTGTTGATTTTTGTTTTCTTGAATGAATTATTAAATTTTCTTTCATTGAATAACTTTGAAATTTGAATATAAATAGCATTGCATTACCGTAGTTAACCTTTATGTTATTGAGAACTTTTTAATTAATTAAAAAAAATTTTTAAACATTAAAAATAACTTTGAAAGACTCTATTAAACTGTTTTGCATTTTGTCTAAACTTCTTTTTTAAATTACATATGCTCGGAAAATTATTTATGCCCGGATAGCAACCGTGGCGCAGTGGTAGTGCACTTGACTCAGAAATAGGTGCCCCAAGAAGACCGTAAGGGCATAAATAAAATTAAAAATAAATAAATAAATAAATATATATATATATATATATATATATATATATATATATATATATATATATATATATATATATATATATATATATATATATATATATATATATATATATATATATATATATATATATATATATATATATATATATATATATATATATTCAAAAAACAGTAGGGAAAGTAATTAAAAAGGAATTAAAATAAAATATAAAAATTGCTCCATTTTGTAAGAAAGAAAAAATAATATTTTTTAAATTTTAATAATTTGAAGTGACGATATGTGTTTGCTTGATATGATTTACTTTTTTATTTTAATATTGTCATTTATTATCAAAACTCTATACTTTTGATTGAATAATTTTTGTTTTGTTTATTTATTATTATTTTTAATGAAGTAACTATTTTACTTTTATCGTTTTTATTATGAATATTGATATTAAGATTATTATTTTTATCAAATTATTTTTACTTTTTTTTGCAGTAATATTTTTAGTTACATGGTAGGTTGTTACATTTTGTCAGTACACAACTGTTTGTAACTCTCCTGTCTGTGCATCATATTTTTAAAATTGAGATTGGTTTACTATCATATAGTTATTTTATTATTCTTATAACTTTTAATTTATCATCATTACAATTATCATAATCTTTATTTGTATTGTCAATCCTATTAGACAACAAAATTTGTTAAGTGAAAAGTATTTATATTTTTGACGAGAAGAACTATATTATGTACTAGTAATTTTTTACGATATCAAATTTTCTTACTTATCCTTATCTGTAAGGAATATTTAGCATTAAATTTAAAAAAGGTTTATGGTATTTACTTAAGATTAGTTTTTAACTATTTGTAAATGACCTCAACTGTAAGATCTTTTATCGAAAGATATATTGATTGATTGATATCCATTTTACATTAAAAACAGCAACTGATTTTTTTTTTCTTCAATAAATTTAACAATATGATAAAACTTATTTATCGTTTACATATAATATATAAAATATATGCTAAATGTAGTGATTATATATATAAAAAAGTAATTATATAAAAAATAGGAATTATAGGCATTAAGTGTAATTAAAACTGATCATTTTGTTATATTTGATAATTGAAAAAAAAAATTTAAATTTGAGAAATGTTAAAATATAGAGCAATAAAAAATACTAAAAGTATTTCAGAAAATAAAATGCAAATAAATGAAAAATGTAAATATTTTTTAATACATTGCATGACAATCATCGAAAGCAATTTTGATGATGTCATTTAT
Source organism: Hydra vulgaris (assembly GCF_022113875.1). NCBI lineage: Eukaryota > Metazoa > Cnidaria > Hydrozoa > Anthoathecata > Hydridae > Hydra > Hydra vulgaris. Next base: position 2,027,728 of record NC_061156.1, read on the forward strand.
ATGATTAAAGTCATTTTTTTAAATTATTATCTATGGAATGTATTATTACAAACAATATTAATATAATATTATTTTTAAGAGAAAACATTTGAGACACAAAATAATAAATAATAAAATAAATAAAAAAGCACTTTTGTTATCAAGAACAAAAATAAACAATGTACAAACTTTAACAAACTATAACAAGTGCAGCAAGACACACTGGAGAAAATTGTCATTTAAAATTGCAACATGTTCAACTTTTTTTAAATTTAATGCTAAATATTCCTTACAGATAAGGATAAGTAAGAAAATTTAATATCGTCAAAAATTACTAGTACATAATATAGGTCTTCTCGTCAAAAATATAAATACTTTTCACTTAACAAATTTTGTTGTCTAACACAAATATTGCCACATGTCGCTTTAAGATAAAGATTTGGTAAGTAAACATTATTATATGATATACACTATACACATACACATGTATATGATATACACTATACACATACACATATACAATATACACATATACTTATACATATAATATATTCCCAAAAAAATTATTATTACAATAATTTTTTTGGGAAGAGACAATGTAAATAGTTCAAGACAAACTCAAACCAGAGACCTTTTAAAAAAACAAAACAAAAAAAAAACAACATATATGTATATATATATATATATATATATATATATATATATATATATATATATATATATATATATATACTTGAATATTTCTTAAATATTGAGCACTCTACAACGATCAAGAGTTTAGTACATACAACAACAACAATATATATATATATATATATATATATATATATATATATATATATATATATATATATATATATATATATATATATATAATTAAATTAAAATTCTTTATTTAGTCTATGAAATTCTTGAGATCAAAGTTAGATATATCTAACCTTATAAAAAAGCTTTCATTTTTTAGGTAAAAAATGAATGTTTTTTATAAAGTTATATCTGACTTTATAAAAAAACACGGTTGGTAATAAAGTTAGATATATCTAACTTTATTACCAACCGTGTTTTTTTATTAAATGAGCATCTTTTGCATATCTTTTGCATAGAAGTTATGCTCATATGATATCAGTATATCATTTATACAAACCAAAATATAATAACCAAACATTTATACTAACCAAAATATAATAAAATTTAGCTGTAATAACAAAATATATCTTGTAAACGTTTACTTTTGCTTTTATAGTACCATCATGGATAACGAAAAAAATATTTAAATAATGGCAATTATTACAAAACGACATTCGGCTAGAACTCTGTATCCACCGCACTCGGGCCAGTGTTGCCCGAAATCAAATGCCGTCGTAGTTGCTTACGACAATGCGATGATTTACCGCACATAAAAAGTTGCTTGAGTTGTTTGCCAGACTCGCGCCAGTAATGGGCCATTACTAATGGCCCGTTACTAATATAGTCGCAACGGCAAGCGATGATAGACAGAGTACTGGCCCGGAGTCGTGTGCTGTCTGGGCCAGTACTCTGGCAAATCATCGACCGCAAATATTTCTCGGGCACCTAAATGAAAATTAAAAGAAAAAAAAAGAATATGTTGCAAGGTCTTAGAGCATGCTTCTACGTTTAATCCGATTGTAGCTGACATATATTCTTTTATAATCCAGTCAAAACAAAGTTTTTAAAACATTTTTTAAAAATACAAAAACTTTAATAAATGAATAAATATAATCAGTCAATAATAATTTATACAGTTTTATATATCTTGTTTTTTTTTTTTTTTTTTTCAACTTTTAGTAGGATATGTTCTTTAAACTTTTTGACTTAGTTATTGACTTTATTATATATTATTTGTTTTTATGTTAATTTTTTAATATATAACTGCTTGCAATAAATTAAAAAAAAAACTTGCAACAATTGCATCGTTTTTTCATTTTACGACACTAAAAAAATAATCTACTTATGACGTTTTTCACGACAACCATTTTTATTTTACGCAATTTTTTAGATAATAATACTTTTTCTTTGAGTTTCAAGAGATATGCGAACTGTTTGAGAGCGCGTTCTGTTTATACCGCGAGATCCACATAACACCTTTGCGAAATATATACAAGGATTTGTAAGGGAGTTAATAGTAATTGCAAGGTTACCAATTGGATGATAAAGATGTTCATCAAAATAACCAAAGGTTATAGGTATTAAGCATACTACAAAACTCATCCCAATAAAAATACAGAACATTGTCATTCTTTTCAAACGATTCTGCTGCACATTACATTTTATATTAAAGTTCTTAATAAGTAATTTTCTCTGAAGAATCAGTAATACTGATATATAGAAATATAATATCATAACTAAAATAGCGGAGCCTGCAAACACACAAGCTCAGATGAATGAATATATTCCAACTTTTGTATCTGAAAATAAGAGAGTTAATATGAAAGAGAAAATCCAAGTAGCAGCTATAATTCCAATATTGATTTTAAGTTTTTTAAAAATATAATATTTACTTGGATATTTAATTGCAAACAAACGTTCAACAGCAATTGCTATGATATGGAATGTGGACGCAAAAACTGAAAACAAAAAAATAAAGTCAAAGATCTTTGTATGAGTTTCGTCAGAATCTTTTGAAATGGTTGCATAAGTCATCTTTTGTGAGAGGTAATAAACATCTATAAAGAGCGTACCGAGTCCATTTATAAAATCAGATATAGACAAACTTAATAATAAATGATCCATGCGTTCCAAATATTTCCAATTTTTTCCCATTAAAACTTGCTGAACAAAATTAGTAAGAATAACAGCAACATCGAATGTTATAGTAGCAACTACCCAAGGTATTGTCATTTTATTTTCTTACTGTTATAAGTGCAAAAATTTATTTATAATGAGTATTTATACAATTTATTGAAAAAATTAAACAATAAACAAAACAGTTTAAGTAATCAAACTTTTGATTTTAACTTACTCCAGAAAAAAAACTAATAACAAACTAATAATAAATTTAACAAAAGTTAAAATGTATTAGTTTAAATTAATATAGTTCAACTTTATAGATATAAACATATTTATTAAATAAATGATTAAAGAAAAAACTTTTTAGTAAATAAAAAATCACGTTTGATATAATTCAAATTGTTAATTTTATGGTTGTTTAAGGACAGCTAAATATAATTTATTTAATGACGCTCTACTGATTTGCTAATCTATCATTTGAGATTCTTTAAGCTAATCTATCATTTGAGATTCTTTAAGCCATTTTCTAATTATTGATTTCGCTTCTTTCACATTTCCTTATTCAAAAATAACCTGTTGCTTGTTATGACAATCTTTTAAAAGCATAACCGGATTATGCAAATCTAGTTATGCGTTCTTCTTAAGACAACATGGTAGAAGAAAATAAGCAAATATACCAAAAAAAAAATATTTGGTTAAAAAAACCTTTAATTTAAAGGAAAACTTTTTAAATAAAAAATGCTATTTATAAAGTAAAACATCACGGTATTTTTATTATTTGTTAATAAAAGATATTTCCTAATATATTGTAAAAATTCAAATTTTAAATTAAAAATTTTTTAATTTAAAAAAAAAGTTATTTTATATTTTTATTTAACTTTAGCTATTTATATTTCTTTTTAAATATTTACTTCGAAACTTTTAACTACAGTAAAATAGGGTTTCTTTTCATTGGGTTGAATAGCTTTAAACAAATATTTTTTATAAACATTTACATTTGATAATTACTTAATAACTAAATATATATGCATTTTTGGAATTTAAATTTTTTTTTGTTAAAAACTATTTATTTATAAAATTATACTTTTTTTTTTTGCCATTGATAGCGACTACACGAAGGGGTAGTATTTAATCAAAATTATAGCATATGAAATATCCAGCTTTTTAATAATTTTTTTGAAATATATTTAAAATTTTTATGGAGAATTTTTTTAAATGTAATAGCAAAAACATAGATTTAAACCAAAATACCCAGCAACCATTACTTCTTTTTTTATCCGATTCCGAATACGCGACCGTGACTCAGCGGTTAGAGCGCTTCCGATACAAGCAAGAGATTCGGGATTCGAAGCGAGCTCTGGGCATATTAAGCGCTATTGGTAACAAAGATGGGTAAATTTAAACGTTCTTCCGTGGTGCTCTGTGATAAGACCGTTAGGCCTTTTTGGGGCATCTAAAACAAATATTAAAAAAAAAAAACGTTTTGTTTGGGTATTTAACTACAATATTGAAATGGCACCATTCCAGCTAAAATCCTAGTTAAAATTTGTTAACAGGGAATTTAATTTTTTGAGAAGTTAATCCGTTTTACCATACGGGGTTATTAAGTTGTAAATGCGCATTAATAACAAGTTTAAATTTGCATCTTTATGGTATGTAAATTAGCCACTTTATCGTGTCAAACACGCATTTGTAATGTGTTACAGATGCGTTTAAAAACGAGTATGCAATACGACATCAACAGAGTATTATACCCAAAAACCTGAATGACATTTCTAGGTAACCGTTTCACCGCTGTTTCACTCAATATAAAAGCGAGCTTGACGTCACAAGAATTTTTGTGTTTTTAAAAAAAAATTTCCGCATAAAAAGTATAAAAATTAATTAACTTTAAATTAATATAATTTTTTTTCTATAAACGCTTTCGTCTTCAAATTAAAAAAGTATAAAAGAACTATCTTTTTTCGTTTAATAAACATTTACATAAGACGAAATAAGATTAAACATTGTTAAAATATTTTAAATGATTTGGGATCACTTTTGTGTTTTTGGCGATTTTTACGAAAAACCTGTTTTAGGCCAACCAAGATTTGATAACATAGCTACATGGTTGATGGTTGACATTTTGAACATTTATCCACGAATTTCTATTCTGACTGATATTTGGTGATCGTAAATAATTATTTTAGCAAAAATTAGTTTTTAATGCATTTATACTTTTGTTTTTATAACTTTTATAAGTAAAATATAATTTTTTTGTAACGATCACCAAATTAACAAATTTTCAATCTTTTATGCACACGAAAATCCAAAAATTGTTATTTATAACTCTAGCTATGTTACCAAATATGTCTTTAAACTTGGCTGGTTTACAACATTTTGTCTATTTTTATGCGTATATTTTTGTTTACATTTTAAAATAATTACTTGACCTTTACGAGTTAAAAAGTAGTGATTTGCTTTACTGATATAAATATTGCCTATTTCAGTTAAGAACCAAGATTAAATAAATTTCTTTTTTCGTTAAAGTGGTCTTATAATGTGTATATTTAATAATAATGATCTAAAATATATATTTTTAATTTTTTTTTTGATAAAAAGTTACAACAAATTACTAACATTTAGCCAAGCTCATCATTTGGCGCGTTTTATCTAAAATCGAAGAAAGTTTTTAATCATTTATTTAATGTCGTATGGTAAAACATTTTATTGGTGTTACTGTTCTTTTTACAGAAAAAAATTATCTCTATTATTTAAAAAATTTAAAAAGTTTTAGTAACACCTTTTAAAAGGTTGTTTAAAAAAAAAAAAAAGCCGTAAAGCTCACTTTGAAACAGCCGTGGTTTATAAGTATATTATTAATTGCAGTCTTTGAGGCTTTATTCACCCGATTAGGTTTATTGATTACTTGCAAGACATTGTATCTAAATCAAAAAACAATTCAGTTTTCGAATAATTGCGACGATTCAACGAACTCATACTTATATTACCGGTTATAAATAGTTGCATTTTTCTTTGTTTATTTTTAAAACAAAGTTTTTAAAAAAAGTTTGAAACATTATGATTTCTCTATATGGTGGATTGTAAACACATCCAATTATAATTTTTTCCAATTTTTTTTTTTATTAATTATTACAATATTAATTCAAGACTTTCATGCTTTTATTTACTAAGCATAATTGTTCTTTTATCCTTAATATATATATATTTTTTAAGTATATAAATTCGAAGTTCTCCTCTCTTCTTTTTGCAAGCTATAATTAGAGTTTGATTTCTGTTTCATGCTCAAGCTCCTTCTACCTTTTAAAAATCATATTTAATCTGTTTCATGCTCAAGCTCCTTCTACCTTTTAAAAATCATATTTAATCTGTTTCATGCTCAAGCTCCTTCTACCTTTTAAAAATCATATTTAATCTGTTTCATGCTCAAGCTCCTTCTACCTTTTAAAAATCATATTTAATCTGTTTCATGCTCAAGCTCCTTCTACCTTTTAAAAATCATATTTAATCTGTTTCATGCTCAAGCTCCTTCTACCTTTTAAAAATCATATTTAATCTGTTTCATGCTCAAGCTCCTTTTACCTTTTAAAAATCATATTTAATCTGTTTCATGCTCAAGCTCCTTCTACCTTTTAAAAATCATATTTAATCTGTTTCATGCTCAAGCTCCTTCTACCTTTTAAAAATTATATTTATATTGAAGATAAACAAAAATATTCCGAGGATGTGTTACAAGGTTTTAGACCCAGTTTCTCTGTACTGTGTAACCTAAACCTAACTTGATGGTCAACCAAAAAAAAAAAAATGATTATTCGTTTCAAGGTCTTATAGCATGTACCAACGTGTAATCCGAACGTAACTGACATACTTTTTTATAAAGCAGTAAAAAAAGTATGTTTTAAAATATTTTTATAAAATGATTACAATAACTTTAATAAATAAATAAATTATATCAGTTAATTACAATTTATTTAGCTTTACATTTACAAACCAATCTTTAGCCAGATATATACTTTCAATTTTTTGGCTTTTTTATTGACTTTATTTTTTATTGTTTGCTTTTATGTTAGTTTGATAATAAATAATTCTTTGCAACAAATTAACAAAAAAATAGCGTAATTGCATAATTTTCTCATTTTACGACACTAAATAAATAATCTCCTAAAGGCGTTTATCGCGACAACCTTTTTTATTTTCAACAAAATTTGAGATAATAATTCTTTTTCTTTGAGTTTCAAGAGATTTGTAAATTGTTTCAGTGTGCACTATACTTATACCGCGAGAAATATATACAAGGATTTATAAAGAAATTAAGAGTAATTGCAAGGTTACCAATTGGATGATAAAAATCTTCATCAAAATAACTAACAATTATAGGCATTAAGCATATTACAAAACTGAGGGGTGGACTTGCAAAAACCATATAATTCATCTTTTTTTAAAAAACAATGCCTTACCAATGTTTTTTTGTAGTACTTCCTACATCTTTACAAATAAAAATTAAAGTTAAAAGTATTTTAATAACATTTTAACTGCTTTAAATTATTTAGTTTATCCAAAACCAGTAAAAAAATTATTGTCAATGCAAAACAAGACAAAAAATTTATCTAATCAACATTCTGTTTGAAAAACGTTTTTAAAAACTGGAGGACGTTATTTAAGAAAAAAATCACATATAAAAAAACTCACTAATATTATAAAAACCATATTTAAACAGTTTTAACTTCATCATCTTGAGTTTTAACTTCATCAATCTTATAAATAGGGAGTTTAGGCAACTTTTTTAGTGAATGTAAATATTTTTTATTTAAATGCATTGGATTCCTTAACCCCTTAACTGTGGCGTAAATCTAAACATCGCGTTGTTATTTACGGCAAAATATTTTTGTTAATGAACGCTTCCAGTTTATTTATATTTAGTTTGTTACGCTGAAAATTGTAAAAAAAAATTCAAAAAATATATATATATAAAGTTCTAAAAATAGGATTTAACATTTCTTGATAACAGTATTATAAGGAACAAAATTTTTCAGGCAATGTAAAAATGAAAAAGGCATTATTTTATAGTTTTGTAAAATAAAATACTAACATTCACATAATTTTTTTTTCTTTCGATTACATTAAACAACAGATAAACACACAAAGAATACATACATTTTAGTCTATAGACATATTTAATCTATCTGGTCTTAGATTTTAATGTTTACAATATACCTTCTTCTTGGTTTTACACTTTTCTCTGGAGCTATTTCAAAAAAAACATTTTGTTATTTGTTAAGAAGAAGGTTACTTTAGGCTACATTACTTTTATAAGATGCTACTTTTTCACATATTTAATACTTAATTTAATACTTTATTTAATACTCTGATTAATAAATGATACATTACATTCTAAATTTCACATCATACTTTTTAATGGTGTGCAAACAGTAACTATATCCGATTAAACGATTGATTAGTGTAAAAATACTTGGAGTAGCTTGATAGTCACATTACTCTAAATTACGAACTAACCTTTTGGTTATTTCACTTTCAGCATACACAAAAAGTTTCCAAAATATAGCCAGTATCTAATTCATGCAAAATATTATATTCCAAATCTTTCTAAACATTTTTTGTGAATGTATTGTTTTTAACTTAAGTGGAATTTCTAAAGCTGCAAAACAAAGACTCTTCTCAACATGACAAAACTTATAAAACGACATTGATTTTTTTATTTTGATGCATTGAACAAAGGTTTTGTTAAAAATTACATAGGATCTGTTGATTTTGAATAACATTATTCACTTCTAAACTCTTGATAAAATCTTTAAGTAAATATTCTGCTGCAAAATAATCTTGCTTTACAATAAGACAACCAAGCTCTTTAGTCACAAAAACTTCAAAGCTAGTAGAAGAGCTAACATAAATTAATAAAATTTAAAAATAGTTTTTGCTTCACATTAAACTTTGGCGCTACTTGACTTTGTTCTCCCCCCCCCCCCCTCGTTTTTATGATTGATTTTTATAGAGTACATTATACTGATTCAAAATCATATAAAAACATAAGTCTGAAAACTTGAGGAAAGTACTCTAATTTGATGTTAAAGTATAAAAATCCACATTAAAAGCGCTAATATTCCACCATCTTTTTAAAAACATTTTAAAACTGTTTTCAAAATTTAGATAATTAATTTTTTAACTAGCGACCGGGTTTTTATTGTTGTTTTCATATTTTAGGATGTACATACATCAACTGACAAATAGGGATCGGCGCAATTAAATGTAAATGCACACTCCTCTCAAAAATTCGAGATAACCTCTTTTAACTGACCCAGAGAAAAAGGATGTGGGGTTTGAAAGCCCTTGACTCTGTGATCAAAAAATGTAAAAGCTGAAATCAAAACATTATATCCAAGAAATAATTCAACATTTAATTTTATTACTATCAACATCAATAGCGTAAATGAGAGCATTCCAATTTTTGACATTTCTACAGCACATATAAACATAAAATTTTTTAAGCAACAGTCAAGACTTAATATAAATATACATTCTGAATAAAAATTACGTTTACAGATTCTTTTACAAGTGCTTGCTGTTAAAATCAGTCACACACTTTTGAAGTTGAGACATATTCTGGGTGTGTCTTATGGCGCTTGCACCATTGCCAATGAGCTTAAAATTGATGGTGCACAGCTTCAGTGGTTTGCTCACTGTAAATACCCAAAGAAGTGCTTTTTCTTGAGACGAAATCCTTGATGTGAAAAAACACAGCATAAACTTTTAAAGTCACACTTCCTGCTGGTAGTCCCAAGAACAATTGCTTGAAATGTTCAATTTTTTGTGCATAGTCATGTTTACAAAGCAGGCATCAACCACAGTATCAAACTTTCTCAGAGCATCAATAAGTGGAAAAATATGAACTGCTGCCTTCTCTTTGGGCAACTGTTGAAGAAGATTAACATTTTTGAGAAGCTTGCGGCAATCATTGCCAATGAAATTACCTCCATGGTAATGCTGAAGAATAATATGAATAGCAGTTGCCCACTCATCAGTTGGAGGGCAGAATTTTTTAGAGGTGGTTAACAACTTCATGCAAAAGATGAAGCTCCATGGGAAGGATAATTTCCAAAACCAGACAAGTGTCATCTACATGAAGAATAGGTTTATGGATGACATTCCCATATTTCTTGGCATTTTTTACATCACTGCCAGCAGAAGCAAATGCTTGAAAAGAGGCTTTGCGGGAACCAAAAGTTCGTAGGTCTCCACATTCAGTTAGGTTAGTTAAAGGAGCTGTGCACCATGTGCATGGATGCATGGAAGCGTGAGATTGAAGACCACATAGAATATTGACAACTTTCAAGTCGCAAGATGCCACAAAATTCTTTGAGTCAGCTTTGATCAATGAGAAAACATTCTTGAGGTTAAAATAGTTTTCAGACATTCCTTAAGAGACAGCAACAATAAATTGCTGATTGCAACCACTATCTTTGGAGCTCTTTACTGCTAGGAGTCGTTTGCTTGGTGGAGAACGAACTTTGCAGTGCTGTAATGTTTCTACAACCCCAAGAGAAAATTTTAGAAAACCAGCTCCCCCATCTATTCTAAGCTTGACAATGTGATCAGAAAATATTTTTCTTTCTAAAAGGATGTGCTCCAGCAGTTCAGAAAAATCTATACAGTGAATAATTGTTGTCATTTCGACTTTTGACCCTTTCTCTTACATGACTTCTAGCTTTGAATATGTGAAAAAACTTGCAAGACTGGTTCCTATTTCAAGAAACTTAGAGTCATTATATGGTTCAGTGTGATACTTGGTTAAGAGTTGATGCTAGCTTTCTTATGCTATTGTTGGACATTCCTGTATTGATCTGAATTTCGGCAAGATCTTGTGCTGTCACTTTTGTAGGGGCCTTAAACAACCGCCGAGAGCTTGAAAAACCTGTCAGATTATAAATTTTTAATTAAGTACATTGTGTTTAAGTTTAAAAATAAATTTATGAGCATAGCAAAAATCTAACTGATGTCAATGCCACCGGTCGTCCACCTTGAGCTTAATTTAGGCGAATTGTTCCATGTGGTAATGCCTCTTTTTGACTGATAACAGTAGCAGCTATTTGGTCAGAAACTTTGCTATCTTTAGCTGCAAGCAACCTCATGTTTTCCCGAAATGTGTATTCATTGCAAGGATGGGACATACCTTTGCCAAGAACTGCATTTGGAGCATCTATGGTCATCCTTCTCGTTTTCAGTCTTCCGCCGATTTTCCAAAGGATGCCTTTGATTTTTTTTTTTTTTTTTTTTTATTTGCATTCACTCCCAACAAGGCTGCAAGCAACCACTATTAAGTTGGGAGTTACTAGGAAAAAAAAAGAACAAAGTTATAGAGCAAGGAAACGGTTGACAGAAGACTTGAAAAGTTGAAGGTTGTATGAGTCAGGAAAATATGAAGATGGGAGAGAGTTCCAAAGGATTGAAGTGCGGGGAAAATAACTAGATGAATAAAAGTTTTTAGAGCACGCAGGGACAGATACAGTAAACGAATGAGACTTTGCTGAATGACGAGTAAAACAAGAATGAATTTTAGTTGATGGAACTAGAGATGATAACTCCTTTGAGCAGTGACCATGATAGTATCTGTATAAAAGAGAAAGAGATGCAACTTTACGACAATGGGAAAGAGGTTCAAGCTTAGCAGATAGTCCAGGTCCAACAACATTTACAATGCGTTTTTGGACCTTGTCAAGAATAGAAAGTGAATCGTTAGAAGAACCAGCCCAAATATGACAACAGTATTCCATACAGGGACGAATAAGAGGTTTGTAGAGGTAGAGAATGGAATCAGAAGTAAGGAAATGGCGAGCACGATAAAGAGAAGCAACCTTAGCAGAAGCTAATTTAGCAATCGATTGTATATATGGTTTCCATGAAAGGTCAGTAGTAAGCGATAATCCAAGAAGACGTAAAGAGGACGACTCAGTAAATGGATTGCCATTCATTAATATAGGAATGTTGACCATATTACGGTAGTTGTTTGCAGTAAGCAACTGGGTTTTTTTAGAGTTGAAATTCACAAGCCACTGTGAACCCCAATCTATTACTGAAGTGAGATCAGATTCAAGATCAGCTGCTTGTTCTAGGCGATCAAAAAGAGAAGACTTTTTGTTAAGACAGGAGAATAAAGTTGAGTCATCAGCAAAAAGAGCTACTTTAGATGAAAGGTTGTCAGGAAGATCGTTTATGTAGATAAGAAACAAAACAGGGCCCAGGATGGAACCTTGGGGAACCCCAGAAGTTACTGGAAATAAAGAAGAGTGTTGGCCTTCAAGGATGACTTTAATAAACCGGTTAGAAAGAAATGATTTGATAATCTCAAAAACTTTCCCAGAAATACCATATGAAGCAAGCTTATGGAGAAGACCAGCATGCCAAACTTTGTCGAAAGTATGTCGAGAAACTATGTCGAGAGCAATAGCCCTAGCCTCACTGCCTCCATCTAATGCACGATAAAATCTTTCAGTTACAGCAGTTAGCAAGTCGGCCGTAGAGCGAGAGGATCGAAAACCGTATTGATTGTCTGACAGCAGTTTATTTGACTCAAGATGAGATGTGAGGAATTTGTTGATTAAAGACTCAAAGACCTTGCTAATAACAGAAAGAAGACTGATCGGACGATAATTGGAGGGGTCAGAATTTTCTCCAGAGTTTTTGAATATTGGAACCACAGATGCCGTTTTCCAACAAGCAGGAAAACAAGACTCAGTCCAACACTTGTTAAATAGTTTAGAGAGAATTGAAGAAAGTTCTGGAGAACAATTCTGCAAGACTGTGACAGGAATGTTGTCTGGACCACAAGCTGTAGACGAGTTTAATTGAGATAGAGCTTGAGTTGACCAATTTGACAGATGAGGCATTAGCAAGCTTGCTTTCTTGTGGAAATCTTGGGATAAATTTCTTGAAAATTAAATGGCAGTGGTACGCTTACTTCTTTGCCTTCATCTTTTTTCCTCATTGCTGAAAGGCATCCTTCACAAATTCCTTTTGGAACTCTTGAGTCTTGAAAATCAACATCTCTTTGGAGAACTGTTTTCAATTTTTCAATTATTAAAGGTATTATTTTCTTTGCCTTGTGCAGGCAAAGAAAACAGACAGTTTTTTGGTTTTCTTCGTGTGATTTTGCAAATGTAGGCATTTTAATTGCGGCAGTTGAAAATTATACCATTTATGAATTTTTTGTGAACAAATAAATCGTCACATACAAAAGGACACCAATCAGTAATACAATTATATATGCTGTAGAAATGTCAAAAGCTGTCATTTACTATATTGCTGTTTATAGTAATACATTTAAATGTTGAATTATTTTCTTGGATATAATGTTTTGATTTCAACTTTTACATTTTTGTGATCACTGAGTCAAGGGCTTTCAAACCCCACATCTTGTTTCTCTAGGTCAGCTAAAAGAGGTTATCTCGAATTTTTGAGAGGAGTTAGTATCGACTGAAAAATAGGAATTGGCGCAATTAAATGTACATACATCGACTGACAAATAGGGATAGGCGTAAATAAATGTAAGTATCTACTGGCAAATAGTATTGGCGTAATTAAATGTACATGATTTGGGTCAGGGTTTGGTTGGGGCAGGAAATCAATAAGAAATGCTTTATTGTCTACTTTATTAATCTATTTCCATTTATTGTTTGAAACATTTAGTACTAATAGCTTAGCATCACTGACAGTGTTTTTAAAACTTGCTTTTTCAATATAAGTTTTTTTTACTAATATCTGCCAATGAATTCGTAACTTCTTCTTTGTCTCAGTATAGTAATATAGTAATCTTTTATTAGAATAATTATACTTAGAACTAAGGTGTAATAAATTTTTACTATCTCCCATATAATTTACTAGATCTTTAACAAAATAATTTCTCTGTTTCAGCCATGTTTTTTCACTAAATTTTAAGCAGTATTTTTCCAAGCTTTAAGCTATATTTTTAAAATACTTTTAAGTATAAAATGAAGACCAATCATCAGTTTTAAGTTATAACATAAAATACTATAAAATAAGACCATTTAATATCTCGTATGTGATTAGTTGTTTAACTCATGTAAAAAACGGAAATATCCGTCAGTCGCAAACGCTGCAGAAGTTCCAAAATGCGGAAATAACCGTCAGTCACACAGTTTTATTGAACGGAAATATCCTTCAGACACACATTGAGCTACACCTTTGAAAGACGGATATATCTGTCAGACACAGTTAACGGGTCAATATATTTCATTTCCAAAAAAGTTTCAACCACTTCTGTAGATTATTTAATTCCAAAGATACACGTATTTTAATATTTTCAGTTTATAGACTTTTTATGAAATATTTTCTTAAAGTATATCGTTATATTTTTGGGATCGAAAAAAAAACTTTACTAAAGTTTTTTTTTTCTTGCGTAAAAAGTCGCGTTAGCAAACTTATTTTTTAACTTTTAATTTTGATTTCATTACAAACTTAATAAAATTTTATTATAAATTAAATCGTAAATCCAAATTAGCAAAAATTTATAAATATAATTTTTTTTAACAGTAGAATATGTTTTAAACTTTTTAACATAACTTAAATTTTAAAATGTTTTAATTAAAATACGTTAAGCGTTACAAAACCACGGCTGTTACACTGTCTTTAATACCCAGTATATGAAAGAATTTTTACTGCAAATGGCAAATAATTAATTATCTCAAGAAATATGCAATTTTTTTTTATTCTGTAAAAAATATTATTTATATAACACATAAGAACAGTAGAAAAGTTTTATATTAAGTTATTTAAAAGTTTTTACTCGAATCGAACCTATTACTTTAAAAAAAATGTTCAAGAAGTTTTTTTTTTTTTAATTTTGAACAGAATATATTAACAATTATTACTAACTATCTCTCAAGATATACAACTTATAATAAAACTTTTTTTTATTCTGCAAAAAGTATTATATAAACAATACTTTAAGAGAAACAGAAAAATATTTTATTGAGTAATTAAACAAAATTTTACTCGAATCGTGACTATTACTTTCGAAAAATGTAATTTCCATTTTTTTTATTTTTATTTTCAACAGCATATTTTTTTAATAAAGCTCAATATTAAATCATTATGTAAGTTGTTACAGACTGTAACAACTTACACAATTATTTACATATTGTGCAAGTTGTGTAAATCATTGTGTAACAACTTACACAATGATTTACACATTGTGTAAGTTGTTACAGACTGTAACAACTTACGCCATGAGGAAATGTTGTGCTTTGATGAGAAATGCCAGGTCACGGTAACTTACAATAGCGCGCCGATTATACATCTTACGTAATGAGGAAATGTTAAATTTACTACGCAAGGGTGTAGCGAGAATTTTTGCACCCAGGGCAAAAATGTAAAAAAGCGCCTTTTTTACAATAAAATTAAAAATTTTTTCTTTTTATAGTAAAATAAGCCTTTTTTTTTGCTTCCTCGCCCAACATTTTTTTTGGCGTTCCTTTAAGCCTTCGCGCCCGGGGGCAAATCATACATGGCTCCCCACTACAATGAGTTGGTAAAAACAAATAGCACATACTCAAATATAAAATTAGAAACATTTTTCTCACAAATTGTTCACTTAATATAATTTAATGCTAAAAAAATGCTAGAGAACAAAATTTTATTACAGGCAAGCAGAGTCGATTTAACCACTGGACACACTGGACACGTGTCGGGAGGCTACGGAGTTCAAGGGGCCAGAACATTTAAGTGAATCTTTGAAAGAAAAATAGTTTTAAAGAAAATTTATTATTGGCCTCTATCCTTGACTTCCTCTGATGTCCCAGAGATTTTTAATCTTTGCATAACATGTTATGCAATAACATGTTATGCGCTGTTAACAGCGCATGCGCTCTTAACAGCGCATGCGACGTGTTGAACACTGGAGTTTTATTTTTTAACGATTGGAAAGAACTTTTGAGTTCAAACATAATGATGAAAAAATAAATTTAAAATAATTGGATACTTTATTTATTGCTTATTCTCATAGGATTCCGCGGATCAGACGAAAAACTAGGATCGATACCCAACGAAAACCTTTTTGGATGTATTGAGCTATTAGTAAAATTTGATCCTTTCCTCGCCCAACATTTGACAACTCAAGGAAACAAAGGAAAAGATTGTATCTCATACTTATCTAAAAAGATTCGAAAAGAACTCATTCAGTTAATAGCCATCGAGGTTATGGAATTTCTAGGTAATATGATCATCCTTAAGTAACGTTTGTCGTTGATTCTACTCCCAATGTACAAAACGGAAAACCTGTTTAGCAGCTCTTAGCATTTATTTCCATGCATAGTCATTTTCCAAAATACCAAAACTTGCAACTTCCAAAATAGTATAAAAAAGTTAGATTTGAAAAAGTTAGATTAATAGCTTGAAAATATTTTGAAAAAAACGCATCTTAAATTCAAAGTTCTTTTCTGAAATACGTGTTGAAGTTCTCTAGACTCTCTCACAAACTTGTTTGTTGGCTCATGATGATGCTAATTAAGCAATTAAAAAGGGTTATTCTATTTACAAGGTGATTTAGAATTATTTGAAAAATTGAATAAAAGCATCTTTAGTTTGTAGTTGTGCACACTTGTTAATAAATATTTACTATATAGTCGGCTCTTCTGGATATTAACGACAATCAAAATCAAGAGCAAAGACTTTAGACTTTTGACCATGGAACAACTTGAGACAGCTATTTTAATAATCGTTTGGAACAGAATCGTGGAATGGTTAACAAAGTTAACAAGAAACTGTGGTTCTTAACGCTTGATTTAGGTATGGTTGAAGAACTTTACAACTCCCTGGAGCATTACGTGCAGCAAGTTTGCTCTAATTACGAGCAATTAAAAAAGCTAATTGTACCCGGGATATCCGGATATCTGATGATATCTGAATAGATTCACTAAAACGATCAACTCCACTAAACGGTATTAATTATGATTGAACCAGTACTAAGTTAGAAAAAACTGAATTAAGTAAAAACAATTACAATTTCTAATATAATTAATCACTTCTTTTCTCCAAGACATTTACGGCTAAATATATTCCACAAGCGGCTATACTTATTTCTTCTAGTTATGAACCTTAACCTACATAAAGTGAACATAATAAGATCGAAACTGAACAAGACTGAGAATCAAATTATTTACAAACACACAGATTCATACAAATAAAGACATTAAATGATACATAAAACTTTAACGTTTAAAATAATACAAACACAAAACACAATAACTTACAAACAACGTTTACCTAAATATAACATAACCAACACCAACTTACTTCAAACGTAATCCCTACATAGTACTCCCTTTTTAAACACCACCTCTCAATACCGGACATCTGTCCAAATATTATAATTTATCTACCACTCCCTTGCACTTTTATATAAAATATTTTTTCCTTTTCTTAAGACTATTACGGATAAACGTAGACTATTTCCAAGTGGTGGAACTTTAATTTTGCTATTGTTTTGCAGCTTCCACTGCGAAACAATTGCAAAATTAATTTAAATAGTATAATTGATTTTTATTTGATATTTGATATTGTTATATTATATTTTAAATATATATCAATAAAATACTTAGGTTAAAATTAATTATTAATTTTAACTTAGAATCACCATGGAAGTATTAAATTCAATCTATCACCTTTTTTTTATCCGGATATCCGGATATATCCAAATAGTTAGAATTTTCAGTATTCGATATCCGGATAGTCATTAATGTCGGATAATTAGAAACCCTTTACTAATCGCAAAACATGTTTTTAATAACGCAAACATCTTTTTAATAATAAATAACGTGAGAACTTTGTTTAAATAGAAAAGAAAATACATTATGAAGCCATAGCATAACACTTACAAAGATTTTTTTACTTTAAACCTTTTTTAAATTTGAATGCTAGGAGGCCAACAGGGGCCAGAATGCCATAAGTGCCAGGAGGCCGCAATGTACGTAACCCGGCCCTGCAGGCAAGTTGTTTTTGTTAATTGTTTGTTTTTGTTTTTTTTTAGTTATATATTAAGTACAAACAATTAGGCGTAAACTTTACGATTTGTCTTCTTTACTCTTTATGGATTAATAGAGTGTTTGAATAAACAAGTTTTCTGTTAAAAAAAGTTTAGAATTGTAACATTCCCTAAAAAGCGTTAAAAATTTCTTGAAAATGAAACTTACAAAATCTAATTTTGCTTATAAACGCGAGCAACTAAACATATAATTTTTTTATATAATACGAGACAACTTAATTTATTTTTATTTAATTTGTATTTTAATTAATTTGTATTTGAATCCGCTATTCGGCGCGTTACACTTTAGGAAAATGTTATAGGAATTAATAAAATATTGTGTAATGTTCTTAACGGTTTAAGTAGCGGATTTCAACAAACATATTGCAAAGCCTTTAAAACACAATGCATAAAAAATAATGTCAAAACGCTTTTGTAGTTATCACGCGAAATGCATTAGTATATAGATCTTTTTCGAGCTTTTTTATAAAAAAAGTTTTATTTTACTAGTAAAATATTGATTTTGATTGTTAAAGTAATGAAAGTTATTTCACAAAAAAAAATTATTTATTTATTAATATTGTTTGGTTATTTAACTTAAAAAAATAATGAAGACTATTTAAAAAAATTATTTATTTATTTTAATTAATAGTAATAAAAAAAAAAAAAAAATAAAAGATATAAAAATATTAGGTTAAACGAAAATATGCGCAAAACTTCTGTTCAATTTGATTTTCAAGCTTAGCACAAGTGACAAAAATGCCCTTTGAAAGTTGTCTCGTTATATATATAAAAATTATACGCTTTTTTACATTTTTGTCCTGGGTACAAAAATTCTCGCTACACCCTTGCGAAGTAAATTTAACATTTCCTCATTACGTAAGTTGTTTAAGTGGCGCGCCACTATAAGTTACCGTGACATGCCACTGTATATTTTCTCATCAAAGTTGTTACAGTCTGTAACAATTTACCAATGCCGGATCAAGGGGGGCTAGGGGGACTATAGCCCCGGGCCCCGCAAGTTTAGGGGCCCCAAAAAATATTAGAGGACCTTTATTATTATTTTTTTTAGTCATTTGTAGGCTCTTGCACATAAAAAGGCCTTCAAAAATAAAAATAGCTCTGGGCCCCAAGAAGTCTTTCTATTACTTTCGAAAGTAATAGTCACAAATCGAGTAAAAAAAATTTTAATTACTCAATAAAATATTTTTCTGTTTCTCTAAAGTATTGTTTATATAATACTTTTTGCAGAATAAAAAAAAGTTGCATTATAAGTTGTATATCTTGAGAGATTGAGAGTAACAATTGTTAATATATTCTGTTCAAAATTAAAAAAAAAAACTTTTTGAACATTTTTTTTCTAAAGTAATAAGGTATGATTCGAGTAAAAACTTTTTAAATTACTTAATGTAATACTTTTTTTTGTGTTCTTATGTGTTATATAAATATTACTTTTTACAGAATAAAAAAAAGTTGTATATTTCTTGAGATAATTATTTATTTGCAATTCGCAGTAAAAATTCTTTCATGTACTGAGTATTAGTGACAGTGTAACAGCCGTGATATATTCTCATGAAACTCCTTTGTAAGAATTTCGTCAGAGATTTGCAAAATGGTTGCTGGAGTCAGCTTTACTAAGAGATAATAAACATCTATAAATAGTGTAGTAACTATAAAGTAAAGTATAAATTGAGCAGCCGTGGCGCAGTGGTAGCGCACTTGCTTCAGAAACGTAAGATCCGTGGTTCAAACCCCACCTTTGCGACATCGGTTGGGAAGGAGGCGTAAATTTCCTATTAAATGCTCTTCCGCGGTGCTTTGTGATAAGACCGTAAGGACTTCTTAGGGCACCTTAAGCAACTTAAAAAAAAAAAAAAAAGTGAAGCAAGCTCATTTATAAAATTGTAAATAGACAAATTTAATAATAAATATTCTATACGTTCCAAATGTAATAAATTTCTTCCCATTATAACTTGATAAATAAAATTAGTTAAAATAACAGCAACATCTATTGTTATAAAAGCAACCACTTATGGTGCTGTCATTTTATTTTCTTAGTTCCGTTGTAAGCGAAAAAAAAATGTACTTAACTATAACTAATAATATAATTCAATAAAAAAGTTATTAAACAAAATAGGTTGAAAAAAAAAATTTCTGATTTTAACCAAACTACTTAAGTCCTTAATAAAACAGAAATATTTAGCAATCACAAAAAAAAAAAAAAAAAAATGTATTAGATACCATCGTCAAACTTTATTTTGTTTTAATTTTTTTTCGTAAATTAAAGAAATAACATTTTAAATGTTAATTTAGCTAGTTTCAATTAAGCTACGAATCTTTGTTTAGGAACAGCTAAAAGCCTGTCTTTTTACTTTCTACATCTTTCTACATCTTTCTACATCTTTCTACATCTTTCTACATCTTTCTACATCTTTCTACATCTTTCTACATCTTTCTACATCTTTCTACATCTTTCTACATCTTTCTACATCTTTCTACATCTTTCTACATCTTTCTACATCTTTCTACATCTTTCTACATCTTTCTACATCTTTCTACATTACTTTCTACATCTTTCAAATATTTCCTATCTATTTTAATTAGTGTAAACGCTTTATTTTTAAATAAAATTATTTTTAAAAATTATTAACATAAGTTTTTTTTTGGTTAAGTTAATTGATATTCTTTTCAAATATTTTCTTCGAAACTACTTATTACCTTTAAAGGGGGTTTAATGTCCGATTGGTTAAATAGCCTTAAACAAACATTATTATAACTAGTTGAGATCGAACCCGTAAAAATACGGGTCTTTGTAAGTCTATTCCGAACCGAACTTTTCTATACTTTTTCCCTATACATTCTAGCTTTCCGGATCCATAAATTACGGGTCTTAACCAAGCCTACCATTTCTATTCATATCTATTCTGGGCTGATTATTTATATACCTATTCCTTATTTTATTCAATATTTTTTAGTAAAACAATACATTCTGAAAAAAACATTCAAGAGTAAAAAACTTAAAATATGCACCTTATCCCCATATGTAGAGTTTATAAGAGACTTATAATTAGGCTCATATTTTTACTAGGATAATTTGGCGAAATTCGGGCAGTTTGCTGAACATTTGTCTAAATGTTATAAAATATAACCAAACGCTCACCAAAAGTATAATGAGCTCAATTTAGGCAGCCAACTGATTTATCTACAAAATAATAATAGTTTTGGCAATTATTAAATACTATTAATTATAAATAATATTTAATTAATTTTTTTGTTTGTTTGGGTTTTGAATTTTTTTTTTTTTTTTATTATTTGCACACTTTTGTGCAAGTTGACCAAGTAAAATTTAATTTCGCGCACTTTTTTTTATAAGTTAAATTTAGCATATTTATTCAAGATGCAACGCCTAATTTATATATAGTTTTTTGAAAATGTTTAGCTAGTGATTAAATGTCTGACTTAGATATGGATTATTTGTTGGAACATAACGTGGAACCCGCGGCTATTTATTTGGCCTAGTGATCGAGCCTATTTATAGGCTTGATCACTAGGCCACTAGGGGTTAATAGGGGAAAGGCGCTTATGATGGCATACTTAACTTTGAAGCTTCATTAATCAGTATCCTTAAGACCAAGAACTAATGTTTTAATATGTATACATTCTTTTTTACATGTTGAATAATAATGACTTTAGCAGTTTTCATCAAAAACAAATTTATTAGTTCTTTTTGTTTAAAAAAAAAGCACAAGTATGCCATTATAGGCTATTACTGCTCCTATGATGGCATAGGGGAGGATGGGGCTGGTTACATCAAGGGTAACTTGACAATTTCTTTTGACCTTAGATTCTTCCCTTAGAAATACCAGAAATTACGCGTAATTATCCTAATTAACCTATTCGTGCTTGATCATCCTAATTAACCTATTCGTATTTGAACCAAAAATTCTTTAGTGACCTGAAAATTCTATTTTACTTCACTAATAAATCTGTTGTTTTTACAAAAAAAAGTTCTCCACTCGTCAATATTGCAATACACCTAACATGTCAGTATGCCATCATAGAAAGAAGTCATCATTTTCATTTAAACAAGCTATGTCTACCTTGTGCAAAAGATAAAATTAAAATAAGTATTTCACTAAAAGCACAAAACTTGGAAATAAAATGCGTGAATATTTTATATATCAATTTAACAAAAACATCCGATACAGTTGACCACGAGATCCTCCTACACAAACTAGAGATGTATGGAGTAACAATCTAAGATGGTTCAGAAACTACTTAAATAACAGGAAACAAGGAGTGTCGTACAACACAGCATGTACATGGTTACATACAATTAGCTGTGGTGAACCCCAAGGCTCCATTCTTGGACCTTTACTATTTTTAATCTATATGAACGATATTTACTTAACTTCAAACATTCTTAATTTTACTCTTTTTGCAGATAATACGAATATTTTTTATACTCACTCAAATATAAAAACAATATTTTCTAGAGTTAATCACGAGCTGCAAAACTTAAACGAGTGGTTTAAAGCAGATAAACTTTCCTTAAACATCCTCAAAACCAAATATGTTTTATTTCACAAAATGTCTAACTCTGTTAATTTACCACTTCAGCTTCCCCAGCTTATGATCAACAGTATTAATATAGAAAGAGACCATTCGATGAAAATAATTTTTCAAGAAAATTTTAGTCTGAAGAATCATATTTTGCACATCGAAAATAAAATCTCCAAGTCAATCGGCATCATGCATGAAATAAAAGATCTTCTAAATAAAAATTGCTTTAAAAATATATATTATTCGTTCATTCATAGTTATATCAATTATTGCAATATCGTTTGGGCAAGCACATACTCTTCAGTACTAAAAAAGATATATAAAAAACAAAAGCAAACCTGTCAAATTGTCTGCAATGCTAACAGATATACCGATACCAAACCATTATTCAGGGAAATTGGAGCTTTAAATTTTTATGAACTGAGCTTTCTTCAAAATGTATTATTTATGTTTCAATTGCAAAACAATTTACTACCAAAAATACTTTGAAAATCAATTTTCCACCATTGATCACAAATACCCAACAAAGTACTCTTTTCAAAACTTTAACATTCCAAAAACTATACTTAAAATAACTGATTTGTCTATCTTATCTCGAGGACCGCGGCTATGGAATTCGATCCTTAAAGAAGAAATAAAAAGCATGAAATCATCAAAATCTCTTTAAAGCAGCTGTCAAACAGCACCTATTTAACTTAAGTGACGTCAACATACTCTCCTACTTTTAGAGATCAAATTATTTATAACTAAAGCGAACTTATCCCTTTTGGATCACCACAAACGATGATTATATCGCAATACAAATAGTTTTTCTTTCCTATACCCGTCTATCAGATCGTTACGTACAAAGCTTTGTTTTTTACGTACAAGGCTAAATATTTGCTTTATTTCTACTTATGAAGTTTTAATGTCACGTTAAGCTCACGTGAAACTTATTGCAAAGTCGCAAATGAAAGGGGTTTGATGATAAGACTGCAGTCTTCTACTTGCTCCTGTCATTATTTTAATTTTTATCTTATTTATAAATGTATACATAAAGTTAGTTGTATGTGAAATAAATAGTAACGAAATAAATTATATAAAAAAAAAAATTTAAAGGGATTAAAAATACAACAGCACATCCCAAAATCCATTTTTATTGATGATTAAAGTAATATTTATGCATAAGGGACGTATTTTTACTGTAACTAAAATAAAGTGAGTATAGACATGATGGTCTAATCAATTTTTTGCCATAACCAATATTTATGAAAATATGACCGGTATGGCATCATAGGCGCTATGCCATCATAGACACCTTTCCCCTAATAATTATTTTTACAGGTCCTAAAAGTTAAAAGACCCTTTTAACTTTTAAGACCTGTAAAAACAAGTAATAATTTTAAAAAAACTTTATAGAGTTAAATAAACTACACCAAAAACCTTTTGGGTGTAAAATAATGTTTGGGTGCCCCAAACATTATTTGTCAAATATTATTCTATTGACACTAAAAATTTATCTTTCGTAAACGCTAAAAAGAAAACTAAAAAAAAATTTATAAATCAATAAAATAAAATAATAATTAATTTATTTTAAAATAAACACCGAGTCAGATTTGAGAGGCTTCTGCAATTTGACTTTTTTTGAGAGAAGCCGTTGATACATTTTTTTTCATTTTTGATGTATTTTCTCCCGTTTTTTTTCTTTCCTCTTTTTAATCATTTTACTTTTTTTCTTTTTTTGAACAGCTTGTTGGTGGTTAAAAAAATCGATTTCACTGACAGCTTGTGGCGTCTTATCAGGCTTCTTTGGATATTTTCTGCTTATTATTACATTTTTAAAAATCGCTAGGTAGTTTTTAAATGGAGAATACTCCCAATTTTTGTAAAAGTTATGAGATGAAGCTAATGGTTGAAGGAATATGTAATTAAAACTAGGTTGTGATATAGTGGTTAAACTTAACACTGGAAGGACAGTGTTACCAGAAAAATTCTCTAGAGATTAGATTATTGGATTCTGTAGTTGATGGGATAATGTTCGTGGACTGCATAGGTTTGACACAAGCAATGTTTGTTTAAGTACTATTATAAGTGCCGGAAATATAGTTATTGCAGGTTTGTACTTTTGTAACAGTTATAGTTTGTGTTTCAGCTTCGTATGATGTTACGGTATCTAGATAAAACCTGAGCAATGGTCTTGAAATGGAGATTTTTTCATTTGAATCAATGTGCAACCACTTATACATATTCCACTCCCGACCAGAAGTAGTTGCATCACTCTCAACGTCATAGCCTTCTTCTAATCGTCTTCGAAACGTTACCACGACATTCTCGGGTAATAACAATTTACTTTTTTTTAAGCACCTCAAGAAAGTAAACATTTCTTTCAAAGGAATTATAAGATTGTGGCAACAAGGATGATAACAGGCGTGTTGTTGTAGAAGAATCAACCAGTTTTGAATAGTCAATTGCCTCTGTATTAAATCGTATAAGCCCACGTTTCCTGAATTCCAATACATTTTCTGGTTTACCTTTTTCTTTTTTCCATGCAATGTCGAACACTGAAAAAAAGTTTACCTTGGTCATTGCCATGTTAGAAAACTGGTTGTTAAAATCTTTTAATGCCTCGATCCAACAAGTTTTGAGCGGCCCGTAGACGGAAACATCCAAGGGTTGCATTAAATGGCTAGCATGAACCAGAAAACAATGTAGAATAATCTCATTGTATCTGCAGAACTCACTGACACAGAAATTGATATGCGTTGAGTGACCATCCATAAAAACAATTATTGGAAAGTTAACTTTCTTTAAGTAAAAAAAGCCTTTAAGTAAAAAAAATACTACAACTTCTTAAAAAATCTTATGCAATTTTATTGCTTATTAGCCATTTTATTTCAAACTATGTACCAAGCATAGAAAAAAATCTTTTAGACATTAAAGAAAAGCAACATATAACAGAGCATCGACTTAACGATAAAGAAAAAAACGTAATTCTAAAAATGTAATTCTCCATATATGGAGAATTACATCTAGCATAGTAAGTAAATAAATAAACAACACTAACCTATCTTTTGTTTAATTTTAAACAACACTAACCTTTAACCACTAATCTTTTGCTTGGCGGCAACGTATTTTCCCATACCACCGATTGTCTGAGAAAGTACATTATATTTTAAACTTGTCTTTCTCCATGAAAAATGATTGCCTCGAACATCAGCAACAGCGAACATAACAGCTTCTTCGTTATATTTTTGGTACTTCTGTCTTTTCTTAGAGTCCATAGTCACAATAACAAACTTGGTTAAAAAATTATAACTTGTATATTCTACTTTGATGATACTTGTCTTTGTCCATGAAAAATTATTGTTTCGAACTTCAGCAACAGCGGCGATAAAAGCTTCTTCGTTATATTTTTGGTACTACTGTCTTTTCTTAGTGCCCATAGTCACAATAACAAACTTACTGTGGGTGGGGGCGTTAGTATTTTTATCCACGATTCACTTAATTATATTTTACGTAACGACCTCTGCGTTAACGAAACAGATTGTGAATCATTATGCATTGAATTAGTAAATAAAACTGAAAAAAACATAATTATAAATAATATTTATAGACGACCATCTGATAACATAAAAAAGTTTAAAACTCATCTTGAAACATTTCTAAACAAAATTAAAAATTCCAGGAAACTTATTTATTTGGTGGGGGATTTTAACATCAATCTAATCAACATGCTACTAATAATAATGCTAAGAATTTTATAAATACTCTTTTAGAAAATAACTTTATTCCAACAATAAACAAATCAACTAGAGTTACAAAAAAGTCTTCTTCTTTACTTGATAACATCATAACTAACAGTTTTTATAATAGTCCTTTTTTCACAGGTATAATTCAGACTGATTTATCGGATCATTTCCCAACGTTCTTAGCAACCATTAACATTTTAATTAACAATATTGCTATAAAATCCACAATATTTCGGCGACAGATCAATGAAAACTCCTTAAAGCATTTTAAATGCTATTTAAAAAATAATGTTGATTGGAATTTATTTTTGCAATCAAGTGATGCTAACAATGCTTATAACTTGTTTCTTGGTCAATTTTGCAAGCAATATGAAATAGCGTTTCCAGAAAAAGAAATAATCATAAACACCAAATCACTTTAAAGTCCCTGGATGTCAATAGGCTTACTAAAATCTTCAAAAAAGAAAAAAAAATTATATATAAAGTATTTTAAAAAAAATATTTTAAAAATGAAATAACTTATAAAAATTACAAAAATATATTCGAAAATATAAAAAGATACTCAAAAAAGCTTTATTATGCTCAGTTATTAAAAAAAAAACAAAGGAAACACTAAAAAAGTATGGAATGTAATTAAGGATTTAATTGGAAAAAATAATTACAAAAAAAACACTCTTCCAAAAAATCTTTTAATTAATGGAAGTTTATGATAAATCTATTATAGCTGAAGAACTAAACAACTACTTTGTTAATATTGGTCCAAAATTGGCTGCTAAAATTCCATCTAACTCCACTCCTTTTGATTCATACTTAAAAACTTATGACAAACTTATGGACGAAACTAATTTAAAACTTAGCGAGCTGAGAGCTGCATTTAGAAGTCTCAAAAGTAAAAAAGTTAAGGTTTTGATAAAATTAGTATTGATATTGTCAAATCAGTATTTGATATTATTGAACCTTCTTTATTTCATGTTTTTGATCTTTCATTTAAAACAGGTATTGTTCCTGACAAACTAAAAATTGCCCGTATAACACCAATTTTTAATTGGTGTTATACGGGCAATTTTTAGTTTGTCAGGAACAATTAAAACTACAGACCTATATCAATACTACCTTGCTTTTCAAAATTGCTAGAGAGAATAATGTATAATAGACTATATAATTATCTAACTGAGAACAACATGTTGTATTGCAAGCAAATTGGTTTAAAAAAAAAAAAATTCCACTGAACACGCAATAGTTGAAATTTCTAATCAAATATCTTACGCCTTTGATAATGACTGTTATACATTAGGAGTTTTCATTGATCTGTCAAAAGCTTTTGATACCGTAAATCACAATATTCTAATAAAAAAACTTGAAAACTACGGAGTGAAAAATAAAAACTTACTTTGGTTGAAAGGGTATTTGACAAACCGAAAGCAATTTTTATATTATGATCAAAATAACACAACTCCATATTCCATAACTTGCGGGGTTTGCTCAGGGCTCAATTTTAGGACCAATCTTATTTCTATTGTACATAAATGACTTATACCTAGCAACAAATCTTTCAGACCTAACTTTGTTTGATGATGATTCCAATCTTTTTTATTCTCGCAGAGATATTAAAACACTTTTTAAAATAGTTAATGAACAGTTATGTAAAGTTAATGAATGGTTCGTAAGTAACAAACTTTCATTAAATGTGGATAAAACAAAGTACATAATTTTCCATAAAATAACAAAATCAGAAAATATTCCTCTAAAATTACCAAATCTTATAATTAATAATACTTATATTAAAAGGGAAACAAGCGTAAACTTTTTAGGAGTAAAAGTGGATGAAAATTTACTGTGGTATTCACATATAAATAGTATTGAAACAACACTCTCAAAAAATATCGCAATGATGTTCAAGGCTAAACCCAGTGGGCACGGGACGTAAAAAAGACGTCCTTAGGACGTTTAAATCGCGTCCGTCCGTCACATTAAAAATCTAAACGTCTTTTGAACGTCTTTTTCGCGTCTAATAATTTTTTCGTCCAAAAAATATCTAGAATTCAAAAAAAAATCAGTTAAATAACGCAAGCGCTAAAACTTCCTGAAATTTTTAAGTAACGCATTTTTTTTCGAGTCTTTTTACAACGACAAATAGACGCGTTCTAGCTAATTTTTATTTTTGTTATCAATTACTTGAAAATTGTGGTAATATTGATACAGGTAATGAAATTTTTACAGATAATAGAAGAAACGGTTTGAAACTGAACATATGCTATACTATGTATATATATATATACTTGATATACTATTAGTGTAGTATTGCTATATCAAGAACCAAGCTCTAACAATTTCAAAGATTTAGACATCTCATGTAGAATCGAATTTTTCGAAAATAGAAAAACCTGTTAATGATACATAGAACAATTATCCTGGTAATTTTTTGAATTCAATGTCTTTATTCGACAATATTATGCTATTTTATAATGGGACCAGTACCTTAGTTAACCTTCTTGAAATATTGCCATATCAAGGTTTGAAACTTCCTAAAGATGCAAGGAGAATTTTAAAAACACCTAATGAAAAGGGACTTATAGACAGGTTCTTGCTAATTTATATATATTTTTTTAAACATTTAATTAGTTTAGAATTGTGTTAATATTGATACAGATATTAAAATTGATACAGATATTGAAAGAAATAGTTAAAAACTGGGTATTTGATATAATATATATATATATATATATATATATATATATATATATATATATATATATATATATATATATATATATATATATATATATATATATATATATATATATATATATATATAAATATATACAAAGTATATACTTGGCACTTGATATAGTATTTCAAGTATAATAATATATATACTATATCAAGAACCAAGTTTTAACTGTTTGAAAAACTTAGACATTGCAGAATCTCATGCAAAGTCATATTTTTCAAAAGGAAAACCTAATAATAATACAAAGAATTTATGCTGATAATTCAATAAAAATTCAATATCTTTAATTAACAACTTTTAAATTGTGCTATTCAAAATAATTGAACCAGTACATTAGTTAATAAACTTTTTGAAATATTATAATATTAAGGTTTGGAACTTCGCTAACAACTAATTACTTAACTTTAGGA
>NC_061156.1:2061935-2076935 GCF_022113875.1 Hydra vulgaris
AGCTAGCTACAAGGTAGCCACAAATCGATAGCTACTTGTTAGCTATATAATGCAGTTTTATTGACAACGATTTCGTTACGATTTATCGCTAATTTCATATTTGTAAGCCTTTTTAGCTAGCTACAAGGTCGCCATAAATAATGCAAATAATAATTGAACTTTAAAAGTAAAGATTTTATTACGATATGTCGACAGCTACATATCGCAGCTTTTTAGCAATCGATTTGAATCCAAAATGTCGATAGCTGCATATAGTTGTGATTTAGCTAGCTAGAAGATAACGAAAAGTCTTTAGCTACATATTAGGGCTTTTAAGCTATCTATATTTTAGCACGAAATGTCGATAGTTTTTTAAACAGTTGTAGTTTATGCGCACTGTTCCAGACGTATGGAAATAAAATTTTGGTCAGATGGTAGATGAGCGTAGTAAGTTTTAACTATAAATAATAATATTTTATTTAGTAAAGTTTAACTATGAATAATAATATTGTATTTAGTAAATTAAAAACACCGATGGTGTTTTTAATTTACTAAATACAATATTATTATTTATAATTAAACTTAGATGGTGTTTTTAATTTACTAAATACAATCCCGTCATATATATATATATATATATATATATATATATATATATATATATATATATATATATATATATAGTATATAATTTTAATGCAAGACCGGAATTTTTTTATTTATTTTTATTTTATTATTTGATAGACTGACTGCCCAAACCAAACCTTCAGTCGATGTAGCAGCACTCCTTTGCGAGTCAGGCTATTTGTCAGTCAGGCTATAAGGTAGTCGATATAGCAACACTGGCGCATGATTTACACTAAAAAAAATAAAAAAAAATATTTTATTTAAAAAATAAAATAAAAACATTGTTTATATTTTTAAAAACATTCTTAATGTTTTTAAAAACAGTCTGGTCAGTTTTTGCGGTTTTTTTAAAAAATAATTAAGTTAATGGTTTTAACTTTATGACAACACGGAAATGTTAGATGAATGTCAAAAGTAATTAAAAGTGACGTGACTTGTTGTCAAAAGAATCATTTTTAACCTTCCGTACTCTCAAAGCCAACAATTTATAGAAATTATATTATAACAAATTATATATATATATATATATATATATATATATATATATATATATATATATATATATATATATATATATATATATATATATATATATATATATATATATATATATATATATATATATATATATATGTGTGTGTCAGGAAATTGCTGTCTAGAAGTTTTAATTAACATACTTTAGTATACCGCATTACGCAATACCAGTTATGCAACTAATGATTTTTGGCAATATTTTACAAACGACTTAATTTGTCATATTGAAATTTACTATACATAACCAACAATTTTATCGATATTGCTTTTTTCGCACTATCACTCTACTATTCATATTGTTTTAAAAATATCAATATCGATATCAAAAATGGCATGTAAAAGATCTAAAGATGATCCTTCGGAATGCAACAGCTTTCTTCAAAGCTCTAAACGGATGGGCCAAGTTGCAACGGAAATTACATTTCATTTATTTGATCTATATGTCGGACTCTAATAATTTAACTCGCATTTTCCTCTTTTATTTTAGTTTTTATTATGTTACCGTAAACCGTTACTTTGAGCGTTTTTGAGGGTTACTTCGAGCGTTACTTTGTTGTTGAGCGTTACGAGGGTTACTTTGAGCGTTTTTGAGATATTTTTACTTGCTTTTTCCTCACTATAGGCAATATTTAAAATTTAACAAAATGAATATAAGGGCTAAGGTTGACTCATGCATAATTCAAATTCAAAGTTTTATTTAAATAATATTAATTTAAACAGTTTAATATTAATTTAAACAGTCATTTAAAGTTCTTTTAAAATCATTTTCTTGTTATACGATATTTATGTTTTATAAAATGAGTTTTTAAAATCATTTTATTATTTCTAAAAACCCTTTTTTGCGTTACCATTAAATAAAATGTTTAAAAAAAGTTGTCACAGACTTATTATGTCAAATGTTGGTTGTTTCCTAATTAATGAAATTCCATTTACTATAAAATTTTTGGTATTACATATTTAGTTTTAAATAATAACGGTCTTGTTTAAACGCATCAACGTTTTTGCTTTTGTATAAAACCAAAAACGTTGATGCGATTCTTAAAAAACGTTAAATTGCTGAAAACCTCAAAAATCATACAATAAAAAGCTTTAATTTTGTAGTTTAAAAGTTAAACAAATTTTCAACTAATAATAATAAAACGATAAGTTTGTTATTTTTTAACTGTTGATTTTTAGTTCAAACTTATGAAGTTTGTTTTGTTTTCATTTTACATTTTTTCTAAAAATGTTGAAGTGCCTAATACAGTAGCGTTTAAGCTAGCTAGAAGATTACAAAAAGTCTATAGCTATTTGCTTGCTACATATCGCAGCTTTTTTTAAGCTATCTATATTTTAGCACGGAATGTCGATAGTTTTTTATACAGTTGTAGTTTCGGCCCACCTTTGAATGTGAGCATTTTTAAACTAACTCAATAAATTATTTTTATTGTAATCAATGCACAAAGCATTGCATAAAATGTGTTGAGTATTTAACTTAGGTAAAGTTGAGTTGATTATGAGCTGTATTTATTATGATTTCTTTTTTCCTTTTTTAGTAATAGATTTTTGTATATGTCAAGGATTAACCTTTTTTGGATATTCCCAGAATTCTGGAATTTTTTGTAACTTTTTTTTTGCTGGATATCTAAAACATTTTCTATACTTAAAAGTTTAAATACATCTATTTGTTTTATAAGCTTTTTCACTCATCACTCATAAAAAAATAAAGAAAAGTTTGAAAAAAAAAAAAGAAAAAACTCAGCTATAAGCAAGAATAAGAGGAAAATAAGAGAAAATATTTTCCGGTTATTTTACCCAAACAAATTTCCGGATTTTTAAAATATTGCATGGAAGATCTATGATATGTATATTGTATAAAGCTATGATTGTATGTATATTAAAAAAGTTATTTTTTTAGCATATTCTTACTGCAGAATCAGAAGTAGAAATTGATTTTAATACATCAAAAAAAAAAAACACAAGAAAACTCCTTTAAGTCAACAAAACAGAAAAAGAAAAAAAATGTATTTTTGAAGAACCTCCTTTACCATCATTACCATTATGGGAGCCACCAAAGCTTCCTGATTCCGATTCAGTATACATTTTAAAATTTTATCCCATTCGTAAAAATAATATTTTTTTTTTTGTTTAATTTTTATGGTTTATTTGCTTTTTTTAGTTACCATTTTTTAATTAAAAAAAAAAAGTATAATTTTAATCAGAATGTTGTGAATGTATTTATAATCATTGTTAATCTTGTTTAGAACTTTTTGTCCGTCTCTGCCTCAATGGATCAAGTAGATGACTTGCCAGTTACACAAATAGTGTTTCCATCAGAAATGCAGTCTGTTTCACAAGTTCAACCGTTACTGCATTCATCTTCTTCCTTTTCTTTACCATCTCAAAAAACTGGGATAGACCAAATAAATAACTTTATTCGGAAAGCAAATGTTGAACCCAATACTGTTGAAGGCATTCAATTTATAGTGAACTCCATATACAGAAAACTTTGTGGGTCGGAAACAGAAATGCGTTCCATGCGTTCAATTTTAGACACTAATCATGGTAATAAAGAAAATATTAATATAGATTATTTACCAGCTGATTTAGTTGAAGAGTTTGACTCACTAGAAAATAAAATAATTAACTCTAATGATAAAGATATCATTTGCAGAAAGTTAAAGCAAATTGATGGGAGAAATGTAAATGACTTTTTAAAAAATGCTTTAAAAACTTGTTTAACAGACAAGCTGTGCTGCAGCATTAATCAAACTGGTGCAGATAAAAAGCGTAGGTTTATAGGACCAGTCGAAAGTTTGATTTTTGATGCAGCTTACTGTTTATTTCCAACTGCCACTGAATCCAATAATTGCGAAACACTTGAAAAAGTCTAAAGATTGTTATTTTGCTGCAAGAAAGAGAAGTTCTTCTTTAACAAGTGATATACAAATACACAGTCCTGTTAGAAAAAAAAGAAATTCAAACACTGACTCATGTAGTGATTCCAGTTAACTTATTTTTTTTGTTTATTTGTTCTATTATTTTTTATTGACTTATTTTTTTTTTAGATATTTTATTTGTTACAACTTTTTTAGCAATTATTTTCGAAAATTGATAAAGATTTAAAAAAAAACTAAAATTTGACAGAAATTTTATTCTATTATCTTTTTAAATATCTTTTAAAATTATTAATTTAATTTAGGCAAAATCATTTAGTTGTTAATGACTTTTTATTTTTTAAAAGTAATCTATAACTTTTCTTTTAACATTTTATAATGGCTTTAACATTTATAACTTTTTATGGAAACAAGTATTAACATTTTGTATTTAACTTGTTATAAATGCAATCTTATTTTAATGGTTATAATTCACTCCCCTGAAAAATATAGCACGCGATTCTTTGAGCATATCTTCTAACCTAGCCGAGATATTCTAGCCAAATCGATGTCATTGTCGTAGCGACTTAATGCTAGCTATTCGCTAGCTTATTTAGCTAGCAATCCTCGTGGCCATACCGCTGTCTTTATCGTAACGACTTGTCGCTAACTTGTTTAGCTAACGGATCGCTAGCCTATAAAGCTAGCAATCCTCGTGGCCAAATCGCTGTCTTAATCGTAACGACTTAGTGCTAGCTATTCGCTAGCTTATTTAGCTAGCGATCCTCGTAGCCATATCGCTGTTTTTATCGTAACGAATATCACTAGCTATTCGCTAGCTTGTTTAGCTAGCGGATCGCTAGCTTATAAAGCTAACAATCCTCGTGGCCAAATCGCTGTCTTAATCGTAACGAATATCGCTAGCTATTCGCTAGCTTGTTTAGCTAGCGGATCACTAGCTTATAAAGCTAACGATCCTCGTGGCCAAATCGCTGTCTTAATTGTAACGAATATTGCTAGCTATTCGCTAGCTTGTTTAGCTAGCAGATCTCTAGCTTATAAAGCTAACGATCCTCGTGGCCAAATCGCTGTCTTAATCGTAACGAATATCGCTAGCTATTCGCTAGCCGATTTCCCACCGGGTAGCATTTCAATAGTTCTTAATTATTTGCTATTTTGAATTTCTTAATTTTCTCAGTTATTTTCTGTTTTAATTCTGATCTACATTTTATATATTTGCATTATATATATATTTGTATGTTACGGTTATGTAGAGTTTTTTTTTTATATGTGGGGCTCGGCGATAAGGCAAACTGTGCCTACTTCTTACTCCTGCCATTAATTTCGATATATGTATATGCAATAGAAACATTTTTTAACGGCGAAATAAATTACACCAAAATAAAAAAAAATAAAAAAACAAAACTTGGTTAAAAAATTATAACTTGTATATTCCACTATGATGATACTATATTTTTAAAAAGTTGAAATTTGAATTCAAATATTGCTTAGTTAAAAGAAATGCGGATAATTTCGCAGCTGTTGCTTTTTTTTGTTTTGTCTTAAAAACGTCACTAGCAACCTTAAAAACGTCACTAACAACCTTAAAAATGTTTATAAAGATAGTTAAAACCATAAAAGTATTCAAAATAATTGTTAAGTAAAAATAAAATAATGCACGAAATTTGATATTGTGGAAATAAAATTTTAGGCATAATGTACGAAATATGATGCTTTCGATAATTCGTGCAGAAATGTTTTACATCAAAAAAAGTATTTGCTTGTTATTATTATTATTATTATTATTATTTACCTTTCCAAACATATTTGTTAAAGTTGGGTGAACGATTAGTGCTTCTTTCAGTTAAGTGTAAAAAGATTTACGTTTTTTCACTTTACGTGAAAAATCGATGTATCGTAACTTATTATAGCTTTTTTAATATAAATATTTGGACTACTGACATGGGGTTAGCAGTAACTTGATGGTACTAACTGAAACGTGAAATAACACTTCGATTAAATTAGCGTCAGTGTGATTTTTTTGATGCGAAAAGCTGTTTGCACAAAATTCAATGCTGCCCGAAGTTCGCCAACTTACCCTAAATGCATTTCATTTAATAGCTCAGTAGTTGAATGCTCTGTCATCAGTTTTGTTTTGGGGGGTTTAAGACTTTCCCTCAGCGTAATAAACTTTTAGATTTTTTTAATAATGCTAATATACTTATATAAAAAATATACATTATATAAAAAATTATGTAGCAAAAATGATTTCTGAAATTTAAAATAAAGTTTTGAATTTTTTTCACTTTATAGATATATTACACGGAATTATCTATATATAATGCGTGCAAACTCACCATATGCTAAAGACGTTTACACTTACAAATGTTTGTACGTAACGCTATACAAATGGAACTAAGAAGACCAATAAAATATAGTCTTAAAAAAAGTGCATTCTAATGATTATTATTAAAAACTAAAGAATAATATAGTATTCGCTATTGAAACGCTAATCAAAAAGTTATGCCAAAAATATTTTGCGCAATGACGCACAGTGCCTCACAGATACGAAAAAACGGCAAAAACCCTATTAATTTTTTAAATTTATTTTGATGTTTTTTAACTTTATCTTGATTGTTATAAGCATACTGAACAAGGTAAACCCATTTTTTATGATTTTGTAAATTTTTACTCTTTTTGTGAGCTTGTTATATGCAGGTTGTTTGTGGGCAAAAATTCACTAGAAATTTTAGAGTTTTCAAGTAGATCTTAAAATTGTCACAAAATGGTCATTTTTAAAAATTTTTCTTTCATTTTTTCAGTGAACATCATATATATATTATATCATCCGGTAAGTAACTGACATTGGACTTTAATCAACACCAAAAATTAATGTTCGAATTTCACAATTTGTGAAAAAATTAAAAATTTTCAGAAAATAATATTCACAATATTTACTTTTTCTAAAAATGTCCACACTTGTCCATCCTGAATTTTGATGGGGAAGTATCTTGAATATATAAAGGAATGCCCGGAAAAAAAAACCAGCCCCAAAGTAGCACGTTTTTGAGAAATTGAATTTTAAAGTTTTTTGCAATTAATAAGAAATCCGCAAAAAGTTGTTTACAAATCCAAAAAATTAGTTAGTAATATGTGCCTTTGTGATTACATCTCAAAATGAAAATAATAGACTTGATTCCCAAAGTAAGAGAAATTTGTATAACGAACAAGGATATTGTGAGCCTCCTTTATGAGGAAATTTTGATATCAGAAGGTTTGGATGGTGAAAAAGTGCATAGTGAAAAATTAACAGAAAAAATCCGAATTTTGGTGATAAAATTGGTTTTAGCTCTGGCTGCTGTTAAAAGTGCAAAATCATCAGGTGACTTACAAGACTTTGAAAGGCATCTGAAATCAGAAAAAGTATGGACAGCAAGGAACCAATAATGATGAGTGAGAAAGAAGCACTTTCATTAAAAGTTAATTGTGATCTCAGTGATGATCAGTATCAAATGATAAAAAACTCCTCAATCAAACACAATGCCAATATTTATCAAATATTACATGCTCTATTCAAGGAAAAAAGTAATTGTTATCCAGAGGACCTTGTTGTAACTGAAACTTCTGCTGAAAGTAAATTACAGTCCATAGTGAATCATACTCTTAAAAAAGTTATTGTATTGAGTGAAGACAATATAAAAACTCTGGATCCAGATCAAAATGTGCTTAATGGTCGTTTTATTCTAAAAGCAGGGTTTGATGGTGCATCAAGCCAAAGTTTGTATAAACAAAGGTATGATAACACAGACATTGAGGAGGCTAAAAAAAATGAAGAATCCCTTTTCCAAACTGCAATTGTACCTCTTAAGTTAAGTGTAGAAAGTAAAACAATTTGGGAGAATAAGAAACCAAATAGTTCTCATTTTTGCAGACCTCTTCGTCTTCAATACAAAAAAGAAACCACAGAACTTAGCAAGTCAGAGGAAAAACACATTCGTGATCAGATGGTTGATTTGGAAGATTATGTTGAGATTATTTCACTTGCGGATGGAAGAAAAGTCAGTATAAATATAAAATCTCATGTTGAACTAACCATGTTTGATGGCAAAGTGGTTAATGCCTTAACTAACACAAAATCATCTGCAAGCTGCAATATTTGTGGTGCGAAACCATCAGAAATGAACAAGCTAGATCTAGTTAAAATTAAACCTGTGAATGATGATGCTATGTCCCTTGGTTTATCATCATTGCATTGTTGGATTAAATGTTTTGAATACATACTTCATTTAGGCTACAGACTGGAGATGACTATTCCAAGGACAGATGTCAGGTTAGCTGAAGATAAGGTACTTGTTAAAGCTAGAAAAAAAACTATTCAAGATAGGTTTAGAGCAGAACTTAGTTTACTTGTAGATGTTCCAAAAACTGGATTTGGGAATACAAATGATGGTAATACTGCCCGAAGAGCATTCATGCATGGTGAGGCTTTTGCTGACATAACAGGAGTTCAGGTTGAGTTGATTCTCCGGGTGAGGACAGTTCTTCAAGCTGTTTGTTCAGGGTATGACCAAGATATTGATAGATTTAGCCAATACTGCAATGAGACTCTAGCCTTTATAGTTAATAACTATGATTGGTACAGAATGCCTCCAACTCTTCACAAACTTCTAGTTCATGGATCTGCAATTGCTGAAAATCTAGAACTACCCATTGGTTATTGTTCTGAGGAGGCTCAAGAGGCCCAAAACAAAGTGATAAGACATGCTAGGTTAAACCATTCATGCAAAATTTCCAGACTAAATGTAATGAAAAATCAATTTCAATATTTGCTGATCAGAACTGATCCAGAAATTTCGTCGATCAACTTCATAAAACACAAATCTTCCAATGGAAACCCCTTGTCTAAACAAGTTCTTAACTTGCTGAAACACTAAGTTTAGTTTTTTTGTTTAAATCTAAATTATATTGTTACATGTTATATATGTTATATGTTACAACCCAGTGGGCACCCGACGTCAAACCGACGTCAAACCGACGTCGGATTTACGTTTGATTTTCATCAGCGATGTCAAAAGACCTATTCCGACGTTGTTCCGATGTCAGTAAAATGACGTCGGGCGATGTCTTTATCTCAACATCCATTGACGTCGTTTCGATGTATTTTGACGTTGTTCCGACATCTTATAAAAGACGTCCAAAAAACGTCGCAGTACTGACATCGATCCAACGTCGATAAAAAGACGTCGGGCAACGTCATAATATTAACGTACTCCGATGTCTTTTGACGTCTTCCGACGTCAATTCAACGTCCTTAAAACGACGTCGGAACAACGTCGTAAGACATCGCTGATGAAAATTTAATCCAAACCCAACAATATGTGAGCAATTGCGCTCTTCAATAATTATGTGAACTAAGCGTGTTTTTTTATTAATGGAAAAAAGTTTGAATAAAGGTTGATAAAACATCATGAGGTTTTGTATGATGCACTAGTATAGTTTTTTAACTATTAACATTTTCGAGTATACATTTTTTATAATATATAACTATTCGTTTTAATATTTATATAATATTTAAACAAAATTATTTCTTATCAAAGTAATAATTCCCAAATAGCTACAAGTATAAATTACTAAATAAACTCATCAATTAATATGCCCTTGTGGTGTAGTGGTAAGCGCATGGGATTTTGTAACTATTAGACCGAGGTTCGATTACGGCCAAAGGCAGCGCTTTTTAGTTTTCAAAAAACACGTTGGATTTACATCGGAATGCCGACGTCGCGCGATGTCAGTTTATCCGACGTCAAATAACATTTCCATTTCCAACGTAAACCCAACGTCGATCCGACGTCGAGATCCGACGTCGCTCGACGTTCGTTCGACGTCGAAATGCCCACTGGGTTGGAACGGATTGAACAATATTTTATATATATACGTTCTTCAAGTGATTTTTTAATTAGATGCAAGTTGGTGTCATCCGCATAGATGAAAAATTATTCAAATATTTAAATCGTTGATAAAAATAAGAAAAAGTATTGGTCCTAAAGCTGAGTCTTATGGAACACCGTTGAAAAACTTACTTAGTTCTGAGATGATACCATTAATTGAAACAAATTGTGTTTTATTTCAAAAATGAGAGAAAAAGTGAAAAAAAAGGAATACATTTAATACCATAGTGTTGCAGTTTTTCTAGGAGGATGTTGAGCAAATAATAGTATCAAATGTTTTTTTTTATGTCATTCCACCCGCAAAGTTTTTGTTATCGATGACTAACTTTCTATAATATCTCTATTAATGAATGAGTTATTAAATGTTTGTTCCAAAAACCTTTTTTTTTTTGTAAAGGCATTTACATTTCTCCAAAAAATGCTCAAATCTTTGGAACATTGCTTTTTCAAACACGGAGGAAGAAAGAGAAATAGGTCATTAATTGAATAGAGTTATCAACCTATTTCTCTTCCTTCCCACCTAAAAACTTGAAATAGGTTCTTAAAATACCTACTTGAAATAGGTTTACTTCTAAAAACAAAATAGGTTCGCTTTTAGACTACTACGTAGTAGTCTAAAAGTGAATCTATTTTGTGTATAAGAATTACTTTTAAACCTTAAAAGCTTCCATTTTTGAAAGAATTATTTATCATCATTGGAGATAATGTGAGATACCAGTTTTGGAAAAAATCTTGGTAGGCTATTAGGACCATTAGGACCAAGGTTTTTATTATTTTTAAGAGTACTTTACATGATATTCCACACCTTCAGTCACGTGATCAATGAAAAAAGAATTATTACTAGGTATTTTGTGAAAATTGCTAAAAACGCATTTTTAGGTGCTTTGCCTTGAATAGTCATAAAATAGTTATTAAATTTAATAGCAACATTGGTATGATTTGAGATATTTTCATTGGTTTTGAGACAAAAAGACTTAGTATTAGTAAAAGAATTGATGTTAATGATTTTCTTAACTTCTTTCCAAGTTTTCTATATATTGATGTTTTATTTTCTATATATTATTATATAAGATGCATAGTATAATTTTTTAGAATATCTTATGTTTTATTTATGTATAACTGTTGTATTCACATTTTCTGATCTATTAAATATTTTGTTAGGTTTGCTTTTATTGAAATAGGTTTAAGAATACCAAAAGTTATCCAGGGTATAGGTTAAAATGTTATTTGTTTTTTTTGTTAAATCTTTGTAGGGACCATATCGGTCTCAAATTTTTTTGTTTTAATTTTATAAATTCATTTATGTTATCATCTTCTTTAATGAGAAGTTCGCAGTTAATATTAGAAATTTCTTGGATAAAAGAATTAAAATCAAATTTTTTAAAGCTTCTTTTAATTTTTTTTTTTAATGGATGGATTATTAGAAATACAAACAAATTGTGATTATTTGTCATAGATAATAGTAAGATTACCAGAGACTGGTAATCTTACAAATGAATTCTTTTTCTTCCTACTGGTGTCAGAAGAAAATGAGTTCATGAAAATTTTATTACCAAGGATTTTCTTTTTTGCAGTTAATCGCGTTTGAAGAATTATGGTTAGCAATAACGAATGTGAGCATAATCCAGCTAACATGTCCGCTAAGGCCCCACGTGAAAAACGCTGTTGATTCAATATTTTCAAAGATAGCAACAGAAAAGTTCCAAAATGAAGTATATGTTAACAAAGCATTACGGCTACCAACTTCTGAATTATCTCTGCCTAATGCTTCAGAAATAAGTGATAAAATGAATCAAATGTCATTGACAACAATTCTGATAATGAGTTTAAATTTTCATCAGATAAGGAATCTGAAAATTCCTTTTACACAGAAGAAAATTCTTTTAGTGATAGTAAATTTGACATCAAATACAGATGATGTAATTAGGGCTCTTCCTACAACATTTATCATGCACCAATGTCAGATCTTTTGCATATACTCAGATTTAGATACTTAGATTTGCAGATTTGCAATTACCACTTCTGTGCATCTATATCACAAGTAATAAAGTATTTGATTTTGAACATTGTTATCATTACTCGAAAGATATTATGTATACTTAATTTATTGTTAACTTTATTTATTATATACTTTAGTAACTTCCAAAGACCAAGAGAAGAATTAAAGTTTTCAGAAAAAGGGAGAATTCGCTTACCAAAAGTATATATATGTATACTTTATTA
Organism: Hydra vulgaris; assembly: GCF_022113875.1. Lineage (NCBI taxonomy): Eukaryota > Metazoa > Cnidaria > Hydrozoa > Anthoathecata > Hydridae > Hydra > Hydra vulgaris. The sequence continues at coordinate 2,074,102 of NC_061156.1, forward strand.
TATATATATATATATATATATATATATATATATATATATATATATATATATATATATATATATATATATATATATATATATATATATATATATATATATATACTTTTTTAGTATAAAAAATATATATAACTTGGAATTAGGTATAGATACTTAAAATTAACTTCTTAAACGCAAAGCTTTACACTTTATGTTAATAGCCATGGTTATATAATATATTATATTACATAATAGATGCTTATTAACATTAACCTGTGTTTTAAAGGTATCAAGATCCCTCCTCGTCACTTCCCAGAACACAGAAGAAACTATATATAGTTTCTTCTGTGTTCTGGGAAGTGACGATGAGGGATCTGGAAAGTGACAATGAGGAATACTTGAAGAACAAAAATTAACGAGTTATAATAGTGATGTTCATTTTTCAGAAATTATATAATAAACTGTAGAAAATAGTTTCTACAGTTTATTATGTGTTCTTTTTTTAGAACTTTAGAAACCATTCCAACTCGTTAATTTTTGTTTTTCAAGTAATAATATTATTGTCTTTAACAGGTTGGTTACTATCTTAATCAAGGAGGTTGCACTCTTTTGGAGGATACTGGCTGTAATAGTGTCAGTGGCGGATTAAGACTTCTTGGGGCCCGGGGCTATTTTTGTTTTGGAGGCCTTTTTATGGGCCAGAGCCTAAAAATGACTAAAAAAAAAAGATCCTCTAAATATTTTGGGGGCCCCTAAATTTGCTGGGCCCGGGGCTATAATCCCCTAGCCCCCCTTGCCCTTGATCTGGCACTGAATAGTGTTGTAATAACAATAAACTCAAATACGTATCAACCGAAATAAATATAACTCCAGAAAATTTGTAAGTAATAATTTGTTTTATTGAAGTTTGTTAATATTGAATATTAACTCATAAAATTTTTTTATGAGTTACTATTCAAATCTAAATTATTTTGTTTGCAGAAAAACATGATTTATAACTTCAACAAAACAGACTCCAGAAGTTTGGAGGCATAAATTAGGAGACTGCTACGAATTATATAATTAAAATTTGAATTAAAGTAAAAATTGTACCACCGTTTTTAGACTTTTGTTGGACAACCCTCAATGTTATATACTTGTAAGGTAATGTCAGTTATATTAGAGTATTATGCGTATAAATTTGCCTCAGTAATTCCTATCACCACGAGAGGAGTATTAACATAAAAATATACATTCTTATTTAACTTGTTAATAAAATGGATAAAAATAAAAGTAGTGATAAAAAAGAATTTCAATTAAATACAGAAGCTTCAGAAATATCTGTGAAATTAGTTCGTGAAATATTCTCTGAGATGTTTAAGAAACAGCAAAAAGACATTCTCAAACTTATTAGTGGTAATTTAAAAATTACAAATGAAAGAATTGATGGACTGCTGAAAGAAATAGCAGAAATAAAAGAAACGTGCAAAACTTTACAAATTGAAAAAAATTAAAAAAATCTGAAATGGTAAAAACAAATGACAGAGTCTCAATAATTGAACACAGTCAAAAAGATATTGAACACAGTATCACTTTTACACAAGATATCCAAGAGGAGAAAATCAATAAAATTGAAAAAAAAATTGTTACAAAAGTAGCATTTAGTGTAGAAGAAAAAAATAAGCTGCGACAACTTGAAGATCGACTGAGAAGAAATAATTTGCGCCTTGAAGGAATAACGGAGAGCGAATCTGAAAGTTGGAATGAATCTGAAGAAAAGGTTTTAAGTATTTTTGAAAACAAACTAAATGTAAGTAGCGTGGTTATTGAAAGGGCACATAGAACCGGAAAAACTGGGCAAAGTAAACCTAGATCAATCGTGATAAAACTTCTGAACTACAAAGATAAAGTTAACATATTAAAAAACTCGAAAAAATTAAAAGAAACAGGAATATTTATAAACGAAGATTATTCTTTGGATACCTTAAACATACGAAAAACTCTTTTTGAAGAAATGCGAACTCACAGGACAAATGGTAAGTATTCCGTCGTTATTTATGATAAATTAGTAGTTAAAGATTTTAAAAAATCACTTAAAAAAGCCTAAAGCTTATATATTTTTTATATTTTGTATTTTAAATATTAATCTTAGTTAATATTGCTAAAATGGCGGAAGCTATCAATAATATTGTTTTTGACATACCAGGAAGGAAAAATACACTTAACCGAATTAATGACGATGATAAAAACAATAACTTTTCTGACGAAATTTTAGTAGAAACGGCTTATTACAATGTTGACGATGTTAAAGATGTTTTTAATTCTGCATCATCTAAATTTTCACTATTACATTTAAACATCAGAAGCATAAATAAAAACTTTGAAAATTTAAAATTAATGTTAAATAATATAAAAAACAAGTTCAGTATTATCTGTCTGACAGAAACTTGGTGTCATCGAGACACGATTAATTCTAACTTTCAATTATCAGGATATAAATCCATACATCAACCGAGAGAAAACGGCATTGGTGGGGGCGTATCTATTTTTGTCCGAAACTCATTGACCTTTAAGCATGTAGATAACCTCAAAGTAAATGACGCTGATTGTGAGTCATTTACTATTGAAATAATTAATAAAGCAATTAAAAATACATTTATAACAGCTTTATATAGACCGCCTAATGGTAATTACAATCAGTTTGAAAACCACATAAATTACTTGCTACCAAAGCTCATAAAAAAACACGTGTATTTACTAGGTGATTTTAATTTGAATTTTCTGAATAATAAAACAGATAACCACGTTGCGCGTTTTATAAATACACTTTTGCAATACAGCGTTTTTCCCATAATCAACAAGCCAACACGCGTGACTAA
>NC_061156.1:2081935-2151935 GCF_022113875.1 Hydra vulgaris
ACTTACTTATTTACTTGGCGGGATAGCTCAGTTGGTTAGAGCGTCAAACAAAAGTTAAAATCCGTATTGTTGAATGATATGAGTTCAAATCCTGCCACCGCCAACTCAGCGCTTGAGTAGTACATAGTACATCCTACGCAAAAATATATTGTTCAATAACGGACGCTACTTTTGATTAGTCTCAATGACTATTTGTGGCTGTTCCTATGCTAAGCCAACAATATCTTCGGATATAAGAACATTGGATAGAAAAATATAGCATAAAAAATTCAAAATAGATAAATAAAAAAAAAAAAAAAAACAGGTACACCTAAACAACTTAATAAAAAAGGCCTATGTAAAAATTTTATTACCAGCTCGTAAAAACACGCGTTAATTTTGAAACCAACCAAAAAAAACTTTTTTTTTGGTTGATTTTAAAACTAATACGCGTTTTTACGGACCATTAATAACGTCTATAGTAATGCTAAACATTTTATAGAGTACGTTTCTATAAAGTTGTTTAAGTTCCTTAATAAGTTTAAAATATTATTTGAATACCCACTCTATTTTTCTAGATGCGTTTCTACTTCAAATAAAATTTGGGATTAGGGGAGAGTCGGGTAATGGCGAACGCGGGGTAACTCCGAACAAGGTTGTTAAGGCATGTTAGAAAAGGATAGCTGACAATCTTTTTTTTTCTGACAAGAGTGGGTTCCATGCTCAGTTCCAGACGTGCAATAGTGTATTATAAATGCGCAGGTTCTTCACGGTAGATTGCTTTTAAGTTTTTCTCTTAGTTTTATGTAATTTTTATTTGCGAAACATTTATTTATTGGCTATACTATGTATATAAAACCACACTTTTATTGATGTTGTTGCAAAGTATCATAATCATGGAGTTTGTAACACGTATTATATTTAGGGTATGATAATACTACCTCAATATATTCGTTTAATTTCATTTGGTTGTAACGCGGGGAAATAACGAACGATCTTAGTGGGGTAATCGCGAACACTTATTGTCTTCAAAGTACTCTAGCGTATATGATAACACACGGATGATTCTTAAATAAAGTTATTATACATTATTTATTTAGTTTATTATTGTAAAATTTATATATATATATATATATATATATATATATATATATATATATATATATATATATATATATATATATATATATATACATACATATATATATATATATATATATATATATATATATATATATATATATATATACATATATATATATATATATATATATATATATATATATATATATATATATATATATATATATATATATGTATAAATATATATATATGTATATATGTAAATATATATATATGTATACATATATATATATATATATATATATATATATATATATATATATATATATATATATATATATATATATATATATATATATATATATATATATATATATATATATATATGTATATATATATATATATATATATATATATATATATATATATATATATATATATATATATATATATATATATATATATATATATATATAAGTATATATATATATACACGGTATGTTCGGAATTACCCCACGTACGTAGGGTAATTCCGAACACCGAAGGTTTTGTTTTTAATCGAATTTTTTATTTTTTAATAAGATATATGAAAATTGCTTTTGAGTGATTCTAACCAAATGGTTAGACTAAATAATAAGCAAAAAATATCATTAATATATAGTAATAATTGTCTTTAATTCGCATTCCCGCTTAGCTGTTCGTCATTACCCCACTCTCCCCTACTTATGTTACTTATACAAAGAATGGATTATAAAAGTTATAAATGCGTTATTAAAGTAATAACATTATTATAGTGTTATTAATTTTATAATGCAGTTAGTTAGGGTAATTGAGCAGCTTAAGTAAAAATGGGAATATTTTCATAAATAATTATGTTAGATCCAATATTTTTGCTAATAATTAATTTTTAGCGATCCCTACTCATGATTCACTTAGATATATGGGCATCCGAAATTTTTTCTTAAAAACACATAGGTTTTTAAAAAATAGCAAAAGTGCCATATTAGCCAACAACAACAACAAGATATTTATTTTCCTTTTTCAAAATTTACATATAATCATATAATAGTTATAATAATAATAATATTATCTATAACATCAAAGGAGTGACACCAAATAATTATAACAATAGTTAAAAAATAATAATATTATCTATAATAATACAAGTAATATAATTATAATAAAATATAACTAATAAGAATAAATATAAATAATTATTTGAAAAGGAAGGTGTCACTAAATCAGAAGCCTTATCAAAGGAGTGACACCAAATAATTATAACAATAGTAATTAAAATAATAATATTATCTATAATAATACAAATAATATGGTGACACGAGTGTCATTTATAATCAAAATCAGTGACACCAATTAATTATATTACTATTAGTATAATAATAAAATAGTTATAAAAATAATAAATATGAACCGAAAATCGCTAAGAAAATAAATAAAATAATAATAATAATAACGATAAAGCGATACGATAAACAACAATATCGATAAACAACGATAAGTTAAATAATAAGACAAAAAAGTATGAAAACACTCAATAACAACAGCAAACAAAAATAAAAATAATAAGCAAAACAATACAAATAAAAAACAAACCTTACACAAACGAAAAGTCAAAACACAAAAACAACAAGATGAAACACAAAAACAACAAAACGAAAAGGCAAACACAAAAAAAAAAGGTGTCGAAAATTTGGTAAAATAAAAAAACAGGAATCAACAATAAAAATAATTAGCACAAATAATAACAAACTTTACGCAAACGAAAAGAGAAACACAAAAACTAAAAAACGAAATGCATACGCAATATGATAATATTTAACAAATATAATATTTAATAAAGATAATTAATGGTAACATTAATTATTTTTCATAGTTAAAATAACATTAAAAAAAATGATAATTACAACAAAAACTAGCTATAAAAATATCTTCTAAAACTTGATCTTTTCTTTCTTCTCTCCCGCTTTTTTGTTGGTTTCTTTAATTTTTCTTTTTCTTATCATTTTCTTTTCTTTTTTAATTTTTATCTTTTCATTTAGTTAAATTTAGGTGATTGAAAGATCGAATTTTTTTTTTTGTTGTCTAATCTTTTTAAAGTTTATATGACGTAAACTCTCTCCTCCTTTTTATTTGGACTTCTTCTTTTTATTTGGATTTTTTTTGACGTTTTTTTTTATTTATATGCACATAATAATTGTTATTAATTCAAACCTTTGAACAAAAAAAAAATCAAATGTTTTGAATTTAAATTACAGAAAAATATTAAGTATTGTTAAAATATTAAAATTTTTTTGTTTTTATTCAAAAATCAATTAAAACCGCTGCGATATTAGGAACTTTTAACTACGTAATTTTAATGAAAAACACTGGGTGATTTGAGCATGCTCATATTATAATATTTTGTGTAATATTACACAAAAATGGCATCTTTAAATAAAGTCAAACTAAATGTTTCTATGCATTGTTTTTCAAACAAAAATGGGAAGGATTTCAAGCTTTTTTCTTTACGAAAAAATAAATTTCATTATTTTAGCACCAAAATTTCGCGCCACAGATTTATTCATGCGTGATGACATTATTTTAACAACGTAAATAATTTAATAGCGTTTTTATTCGATGATACCCGCTAATTACTGCATATAAATTTACCGGTTTTTGTTATCACCACAAAAAGTAGAACCAAAAAAATACAAAGCAACTTCACTGCTACATCTAAAAAATCTTTAAGTATGCTCATATTACAAAGGTGCTCATATTACAAAGGTGCTCATATTACAAAGGTGCTCATATTACAAAGGTGCTCATATTACAGAGGTTCTCATATTACAAAGGTGCTCATATTACAAAGGTGCTCATATTACCCCAATCTAGAGTGTTATTGCTTTTGTAGTCGTAAGTTTATTGTTTTATTTTTTATAACTTTTTCGCTGACAAATTTAAGTTGATTCTCCCCTTGAAAACAGAGAACACGGTTTTGCATAAACAAAAATTTTAAAGACCAGATATTTTTCCAGATTTTGCATTTTGCGATTGCTTAATTAAACCCTTGATAGGAGAATGGGAAGAAGAAACTCTAATATCTTAGCTTCCCCTGTCTCAAGCGTGAGAGCAGCAAGTTGATGAAATGTTTTTTGTACTATTTTTAACTATACTTATATTTATCGATAAATTTTTAATTTTATAGTAAAATATTTTAGTGTTCAAAAATTATGGCCATTTAAAGTTTTAACCTCCTTCAATTTAAGGGGGTTGCAAAATTTATATGGTCATAATTTTTAAACACTAAAATATTTTACTATAAAATGAAAATTTTATCGATGAATATAAGTCTAGTTGAAAATAGTACAAAAATTATTGTTTAAAATTGTTTAAAAGAAGAAATAATTTTTAGCTCATTATTCTTATTAATTTATTATTCATTAACTTATTATTTATTGTCTTTTACTCCAAATATATAATGGAAATGCTTATTTTTTCATATTTTAACGTTTTATGTAGTTTTTGTAAACAATTTTTATTTACTTCAAACTTGTTAAAAGCCCAAGTAAGGCTATAAAAAAATTGTAATGACTTTAGTCATCCATATCTTCTTCGAGTCACCGTTTATATAAATCTTTTTTTTTTTATATATGTTTTATGAAAACGTATTTTTGTATGTAAAAAACGTTCCTTTGTATTTATTTTTTAATATGTTAAAAAAAATTTATTATTATTATCATTATCTTCAATTTTATTTTTTTCAAATTTTAAACCTTATTATTAGTTTAACTTTTTTATCAATATTGTATTATGAATGACTTCTCATTTTATAACACTTAAATAAAAAATCATTTTAAAATGTTCTTCACAACAAAAATTTTGAATATTCACAATTTTTTAGATAATACTTTTTTTTTGATGTTCAAGAAACACGTGAACTGTTTCAGAGCGCACTCTGTTCCTACCGTGAGTTCCCCATTTTACATTGGCAAAATATATACAAGGATTTATAAGGGAGTTGAGAGTAATTGCAAGGTTGCCAATTGGATGATAAAGTTCTTCATCAAAATAACTAACGGCTATAGGCATAACGCATATTACAAAACTCACCCCAATAAAAACACAGAACATTGTCATTTTTTTAAAATGGTACTGCTGTACATTACATTTCATATTAAAATCCCGAATGAGTGATTTTCTCCGAAAAATCAGTAATACTGATATATAGAAATATATCATCATAACTAAAATAGCGGAGCATGCAAACACACAAGCTCGGATGTAATCTCCAACTTTTTTATCTAATGAGAATACTGACACCACTGAAAATGTGAGAGTTAGTCCGAAAGAGAAAATCCAAGTAGCAGCTATAATTCCAATTTTGATTTTAAGTTTATTAAAAATATAATATTTACTTGGATATTTAATTGCAAACAAACGTTCTGCAGCAATTGCTATGATATGAAATGTGGACGCAAAAACTGAAAACAAAAAAATTGAATCTAGGATTTTTTCTAACTTTTTTTCATAGAGAATTTTTGTCGAAAAGGATGCTGGTACCATTAGTTCTGAGAGATAAAGAGTATCTATAAGTAATGTAATAAATCCGTGTAAAATATCGGTAAGGGACAAACTAAATAAAAAATATTCCATGCGTTCCAAATATTTCCAATGTTTTCCCATTAAAACTTGCTGAATAAAATTAGTGAGAATAACAGCAATATCTATTGTTATAGAAGCAATTACCCAAGGTACGTTCATTTTATTTTCTTACATATGATACTGTTATTAGTGCAAAAATATGTTTATAATGATTGTTAATTTATTTTCATGAAAAATGTAAACAATAAATAAAGTACTTTAAGTAAACAAACATTTGATTTTAACTAAATAATTTCAGAGAAAAAACAAATAACAAGCAAACATTAGATATAAACATTTTTAATAAATAAATGATATAAGGTATAAACATATTTGTAAAAAAAATCACTTTTAATACAATTCAAATAATTAAATTTATTACTTGTTGTTTAAAAACAGCTAAAAGTAATTTCTTTATTAGAGCTCTTTTGTTTGCTGATAACCTATCATTTAAACCTATCATTTAAGATTCTGTAAGCCATTATCTTGCAACTGGTTTCCCATCTTTCACACCTCTTTATTCATCTAAAATACCCTCGTTTCGCGGTTGCTTGTTGTGACGCTCTTTTTAATTTAGAACCGGATTATCCGAATCTTATGTGTTCTCTTTAAGACAACCAGGTGGAGGAAAACAAGCAAATTTACCAAGAAAGCAAGTATATCAAGAATAAAAATTTTCTGTTAAAGAAAGCCTTTAGTTTAATGTAAATAAAAGCTTTTTAAATGAATAATTATAATTTTTATATAAAAAATTTATAAATTAAATTTTTTTTGATATTTAGATTTAAATATTTTTTAATAAAAGATTTTAAGAGAACTTTCGATATTTCCATATTTCCTAATATATTGTAAAAATTTAAATTTTAAATAAACTTTTTTTAAATTGAAAAAAAAAAATTATTTTAAGTTTTTATTCAACTTTAGTTATTTATAGTTGTTTTTAAATATTTACTACGAAACTATTAATTACAGTAAAACGGGGTTTATTTTCAATGCCTTGAATATTGAACAAATATTTTATATAAACATATATACTTGATAATTACTCAATAAATAAATGTATTTGTTTTTCTTTGATTTTAAATTTTTTTGATAAAAAACTATTTGTTTATAAAATTATACTATTTATTTGTCATTTTATCAATAAATAAAGTTGTTATTCTTTTATGATGAAGTGATAGCGATTACATGAAGTGATGGCGACTATATGAAGTGATAGCGATTAATTGAAGTGATAGCGACTACATGAAGTGATAGCGATTACATAAAGTGATAGCGACTACATGAAGTGATAGAGATTGCATGAAGTGATGGCGACTACATGAAGTGATAGCGATTACATGAAATGATGGCGACTACACGAAGTGATAGCAACTACAAGAAGTGATGGCGACTACATGAAGTGATAGCAACTACATGAAGTGATGGCGACTACATGAAGTGATAGCAACTACATGAAGTGATAGCGACTACATGAAGTGATAGGAACTACATGAAGTGATGGCGACTACATGAAGTGATAGCAACTACATGAAGAGATAGCGACTACATGAAGTGATAGGAACTACATGAAGTGATAGTAACTACATGAAGTGATAGCGACTAGATGAAGTGATAGCGACTACATGAAGTAATAGCGACTACATGAAGTGATAGGAACTACATGAAGTGATAGTAACTACATGAAGTGATAGCGACTACATGAAGTGATAGCGACTACATGAAGTGATAGCAATTACATGAAGTGATAGCGACTACATGAAGTGATAGCAACTACATGAAGTGATAGCAACTTCATGAAGTGATAGCAATTACATGAAGTGATAGCGACTACATGAAGTGATAGCGACTACATGAAGTGATGGCGACTACATGAAGTGACAGCGACTACATGAAATGATAGCGACTACATGAAATGGTAGCGATTACATGAAGTAATAGCAACTTCATGAAGTGATAGCGACTACATAAGGCAGTAGTATTTATTAAAGTTATGTTTACTAAATGAAATATCCAGATTTTTTTTGAAATTTATCAAACATTTTTAGGCAGAAGTTTTTTTATCGCAATAACAACAACAAAAATTCAAATCCAAATACCCATCAACCACTTTTTTTCTCATCCGATAATTTTTTATCTCATCCGATTCTGAATACGCGGCCGTTAGAGCGCTCGCTTTAGAAGCAAAAGACCTTGAACGAGACCTTAAGACTTTGAAGCGAGCTTTGGGGATGATTCGCGCCATTCGTAAGAATGAGGTGTGAATTTAAATGCTCTTCTGCGGCGGACAAGACCGTTAGGTCTTTTTGGGGCACCTAAAATAAAAATAAAAACAACAATTTGGTTCTTTGGCACCTATATTGATTATGGTATATGGTTCCATCCCATCCAGCACAGTAAGTTGTAAATGCGAAAACAAAAAATTATTTGAACTCGCATCTTTATGGTATGTATATTAGCCATTTTATCAACTGCAACACACATAAGTAAAACGCTTCAGATGCGTTTATAAATGAGTATGCAATACAACACCTACTATGTATTAAAGTCGAAAACCTGAAATGGCAGTCTTTGAGGCTTTATAGCCCATCAGATTTTTTTTTAATTTGTGTCTAAGATTTTCGAAACGGTTGCAGGTATCATCATTTCTGAGAGATAAGGAGCATCTATAATTAGTGTAATAAATCCGTTTTTAATACTGGTAAGGGACAAACTAAATAAATAATACTCCATGTACTCCAAATATTTTCAATATGTTCCCATTAAAACTTGCTGAATAAAATTAGTAAGAATAACAGCAACATCTATTGTTATAGAAGTAACTACCCAAGGTACGGTAGAACGGAGCTAAATGAGCATAAGGGCAAGTTGGGCAGTTAAAATATCTCAAAAACTACACTTCACATCTAAAAACATCTATTGGATGAAAGTTAGGGAATTAGAATGTTAACACAATGCGCAACATAAGGCAGCTGAAGAGCTATTGAATAAGATACACGTGCACTTTTTATATTTTGGTCCAAAAAAGGTTTTTTGCAATTTTTTTTTTGTATGCTTATAAACTTTTTTATTCGCCAGTGTTGATATTTTACAAATTTTTCGGAGTTAAAACTAAAAACCTAACTAATTAAAACTAACAGTTTTTTCATAAGTTTTACTGTTTTTTTTTTTAAACCTAACTAATGCGTCACCTTGTCTAGTAGGGTTAAGTTAAGCAGCTTTGAGAAAAATAAATAAAACTGAACTATCGAACATAAAGAAACAGCTTTAATGAGAAATAATAGAGCGGTACATTATTTACATATTTTTTTAAACTAGTAATTTTTAAACCGGGCTTTAAAGTCCAAGTTGTATAAAATTATAATTTTATATTTAATGACATTTTCTATCTATTTAATTTTTTCTCTTTTTTTTCTTACGTCATTAAAGTATATAAAATAAAAAGTTTTTAAACTAAACACACGCTTTGTGTTACACACGCTTGGTGAAAGTATTATTGATGATTCACCCAAGTTTCGTACGATACATTTCATTTATTTATTGATTTTTCAGCTTACCACGCACTATTACTCAACTTACCCCGCTGGGGCAGGTTGAGCAGCTCCGCAAACTTTAGGCAATATCTTCTCAATAAAATCAAAAATTAATTTTTTCTTAACAAAATTTTAGCGGGTTAAATTCTTTCTAATATTTAAAAAATTATGTAAATCCCTCGCACCGTTCATGAGATCTGTTACATTTATTAAAAATTGCTCAACTAGCCTTTTAGTCTTTTTTTACCCTTTTGTTATTTTATTTTCACTTAATTTCGTTGTTAGCGAAAAAAAAAAATGACAAAAAATTTATTTCAATAAGAAAAATATTTAACAAAATAGTCTCAAACTATTTATATTTATATTTAACAAAATAGTCTAAAAAAACAAGCTTCTGACTTTAACCAAATTACTTAAGTCTTAGAGAAAAAAGAAATATTTACCAAATATTAAAAAACTTTAAAACACTATTGCCAAGCTTTATTTTGCTTTAAAATTCTTTTTTTTCAAGCTGAAGAGATAACTTTTTAAATTTAATATTCACTAGTTTCAATTAAGTTATATCTGTTTATTTAGGAATTGCTAAAAGTCTTTTAACCTTCTCCATGTTTCAACACGTATATTTTCTATCTATTCCGAATAATGTAAAATCTTTATTTTTAAATAAAGTGGTAAGCAAATAAAATATATCACTTAAATCTATTATAAGACTTTTAAGATTTAAAAAACATGAATAAAAAACATAAATAAAAAACATAAATAAAAACAGGTAAATTTTTTCTATTGTTATTTTTAGGGCGTTGTCAGATCCAAGATTTTGATTAAAACACCCTGACATTTGTTTTCTGAGCAAAATCTATTTTGTTTGAGTATTGGCTTCTGACGTTTTTTACATAGTTTTGTACAGCTTATAAATCCGTATACTACTATGGTATTATCGTATCAAAAAAATTTGCAGGGAAATGGCCTAACCACAGCACTAATACGGAATAATAAAAAAATAATAAATTACAAAAAGTCATAACAGTAATTATAACAAAAATGAGAAGAAAAAGAAGATGAAGAAGAACTTTTCGTAAGACTTTTTTTTTTAATAACTTTTTTTTTTTTTTACTCATTTGGTTTGTTAATATTTTGAGTTTAAAAGTGAAAATCAGACAAAACACAATAAAAATAGGAAAGACTTAAAGTACTATTATGAACATATATTTATATATATCTAAGTATATTTTATCACAAGTATTGTGTCATAACCGAAGTTTCTGAAAATCAACTTTTTTCTTAAAAAGTTAAAAACTTTAAGTTGAAAATCGCCTTCTTTGGCGTGGGAGGAAGGAGGAGGAGAGGGGAGGGAATTACACAATATTCATATGCACACCAATAGACTCTTTTAACTTATAATATTTTTGCATTTTTAATTTCTGCACATAACTGTATTTTACTTCTTTTATTTAAGTTTAATATAAATCAATAATTTAAACAAAGTTTGCTCTATATGCCTGAACATTATCATCTTTATCTATTTAACATTAAATAAGATTTTCTGTACTGGCAAATAGAGCTTTTCATAAAATGCGTTTCAAAGTTATAACCATATAAAGTTTCGACTCACCTCAAATTGAGGGGGTTAGAAATTGTATATAGTCAGTTTTTGAACTCTAAGAGAATATTGAATGAAGTTTTAAATTTATAAATGAATATAAATTTAGTTAAGAATTAGGGATGCTATACCGCACACGTTTTAATCCTGCTAGACCGCGAAGGATTTTTTACTCTAAAAAAAATAGCTTCCTGTTAAAACAATTTAACTCTAAGGTTAATATATTTTAAAATAATGTAACCTCGGAAGTTAAATTCTTTTAGAATATGGCGAAATGGTTTAACCGGGGGTCTAAATATTTCAAACCCCCACGAAAATAAATAAATCCCTTTTCACAAACGTGTATATTTTAGTGTATAATAAATTCTATGCAGCACCATTAATAGAGAAACTTAATCTTGAAGAACTCACAGATTGAAGAACAGATCATAAAGAACTAACAGATAGAACCGGTCATATAATGAAACTATATTATCATATTTTCAAGGAAACTGTCATCCTACTTTCAATGAACTTAACCAAATTAATAATGAGGGTCTAATAAAAACAACAGTATCGAAATGTATGTAAAATGAGTATAATGGCTCTAGACACACAAACCAAAAAAGGTTTGTGTGTCTGAGCCATTTTGTACAATAAAGAATTAAGAAATCCAGAGGTGTGGAGTCGTAAAAAAAAAGTAACGACTCCGACTCCAGTTGTTGAAATTTTTTGAGTACAACTCCAACTCCAAAGCAAAACTTTTGAAAAATTCTTTGAATTCTTTAAAAAATATTACGCGATAAGTTAAATTTTTTTTTTGGCAAATTTATGAAACGTTCTTTGAGGTTTAGTATAAACATAAGGTTAATTGAATCTTTTGTAATTGCATGTGCAATACCAAGAAATTTTGCTATAGGAGTCGGAGTCGCGATTTTTTTTAGCGACTCCGACTCCGACTCCGCTAAAATTGTCGCAACTCTGCAACTCCGACTCCAGAGCCCTGAACAAATCTGAGAAAAAAACACTTAAAGAATACAAAGAAATACAAAATAATAAAAAAAAAAAAAAGAAAAAAAGACTCGAAACTAAAGTTAATTTATATGTGGGGATGTATGTTGTCATTATTATTATGCATTTCAACACAAAGAAAAGTGAAAAGTTTACAAAACTATTTATCATAAAATGTAAATATACGGCAGAGGTGAGAAAAAGTTCTTGCCCTTTAAAAGTATAAGTAAAAATAAAAAATTACGTTGCGTCGTTAAATTTCACATTTTCGTTACATCACAATGTAATATATGCAAAAAATACATATATATATAAACGAATATAAAAAGATTGTATAATTATTATGACTACAATTATTTTTCTTTTTTATTCATTAAAATTTCAAATAAATAAGATTTCAAATAAATAAAAAAAAGATAAAACATGAACAACTAAAAAAAGAATGTTTGGAGTTAGTATTATAAACAATCCTTATATATTATAATGTATATTTCATATAATATAAATTTTATTTCGAAACTCTCTTATGCAAAACACAAAATTATAGTATAAATTTTAAATATGATATATAAGAAGTATATTTAAAAAAATAAATGAATATAAGAATAAATTTTTAATAAAAGAATAAATAGATTTTTCAGAAACTATAATACAAAACACAAAATTATAGTATACAAATTTAGTATAGGAGAGAACCTTAATGAATGGGACAACTATTGAATTGGACAAAATCGAATTCTCATAGAAGCGTGTACGGTTAGATATTCAAACTCATTTGGTAAAAAGAGTTAGATACAGACATTCAATAGATCGAATCATTATTTTTATTATGGCCTTAGCATAATGGCATTAGATGATATTGTGTTTTAAAGAACAAAAAGTAATTTTAAAATAATTTTGCTTTTCTGATTTTGCAGTTCAATTTATGGGAGATTAAACTCTATTTTTAAATACACAGCTGTCTCTAGTTTTAGAAATTTTAAATCATTCATGTTAAGGCAATTTTTTTTCAGTGTTGTCCTTCTTTTGAGGATAAAGTGGGATGCTTATTGAATGGGACAAAATAATGATTATTGAATAGGACTTGTACTAACAAGCTGCTGAGAAAAAAGCGCAAAAAAATTAATTTGGCAATTTAGTTATGGTCACGCATATTTTTTATTTCATTTAACGTCGTTAGCTATTCTGATAGTGCGGTTCTTGACGAGTGTGGCTAATGCTTAAGTTAAAATTTAAATGTGAGTTTAAAATCAATCTAATCAATCAATATATTTTTACTTAAATAACAACTTTAAAAGGTTTGATTAGTAAAAAGAATGTTCTTATAAAAAGATTTTAACAAAGCTGTACTTATAAAATGATTTTAACAAACTATCGTGATTCTTCGAAACTCTGTTGTACCATAAAATATACATTTAGTTAAAGTTTAAATCTGTAGTAATTTATTATACTTATATACATTTATATATTCAAGATTTGCTTTACTTTGGATAATTAGCTTTGTGTTTGTAATTGTATTTACACACACTCCACATACCATACTCACACAAATGTGTACATACCATACTCACACAAATGTGTACATACCATACTCACACAAATGTGTACATAGTTTCATCATATAATACCAACATGACATTTGCATTTATTTGATTTTTATAAATTATTTTAAATTTTTTTATATGAAACTAAACACAAAATAATTTTGAAAAAATTGTTTAGATGAATTTATTAAAATCTACCGTAGGTATAGCCGCCGCACAGTGCCTCACAGATACGAAAAAACGGCAAAAACCCTATTAATTTTTTAAATTTATTTTGATGTTTTTTAACTTTATCTTGATTGTTATAAGCATACTGAACAAGGTAAACCCATTTTTTATGATTTTGTAAATTTTTACTCTTTTTGTGAGCTTGTTATATGCAGGTTGTTTGTGGGCAAAAATTCACTAGAAATTTTAGAGTTTTCAAGTAGATCTTAAAATTGTCACAAAATGGTCATTTTTAAAAATTTTTCTTTCATTTTTTCAGTGAACATCATATATATATTATATCATCCGGTAAGTAACTGACATTGGACTTTTATCAACACCAAAAATTAATGTTCGAATTTCACAATTTGTGAAAAAATTAAAAATTTTCAGAAAATAATATTCACAATATTTACTTTTTCTAAAAATGTCCACACTTGTCCACCCTGAATTTTGATGGGGAAGTACCTTGAATATATACAGGAATGCCCGGAAAAAAAAACCCGCCCCAAAGTAGCACGTTTTTGAGAAATTGAATTTTAAAGTTTTTTGCAATTAAATCCGAAATAAGAAATAAATAAGAAATCCGCAAAAAGTTGTTTACAAATCCAAAAAATTAGTTAGTAATATGTGCCTTTGTGATTACATCTCAAAATGAAAATAATAGACTTGATCCCAAAGTAAGAGAAATTTGTATAACTAACAAGGATATTGTGAGCCTCCTTTATGAGGAAATTTTGATATCAGAAGGTTTGGATGGTGAAAAAGTGCATAGTAAAAAATTAACAGAAAAAATCCGAATTTTGGTGATAAAATTGGTTTTAGCTCTGGCTGCTGTTAAAAGTGCAAAATCATCAGGTGACTTACAAGACTTTGCTTATGTGGTTAAAGAGTCTATTCAGAAAGCATCTGAAATCAGAAAAAGTATGGACAGCAAGGAACCAATAATGATGAGTGAGAAAGAAGCACTTTCATTAAAAGTTAATTGTGATCTCAGTGATGATCAGTATCAAATGATAAAAAACTCCTCAATCAAACACAATGCCAATATTTATCCAACAACATGCTCTATTCAAGGAAAAAAGTAATTGTTATCCAGAGGACCTTGTTGTAACTGAAACTTCTGCTGAAAGTAAATTACAGTCCATGGTGAATCATACTATTAAAAAAGTTATTGTATTAAGTGAAGACAATTTAAAAACTCTGGATCCAGATCAAAATGTGCTCAATGGTCGTTTTATTCTAAAAGCAGGGTTTGATGGTGCATCAAGCCAAAGTTTGTATAAACAAAGTTATAATAACACAGACATTGAGGAGGCTAAAAAAAATGAAGAATCCCTTTTCCAAACTGCAATTGTACCTCTTAAGTTAAGTGTAGAAAGTAAAACAATTTGGGAGAATAAGAAACCAAATAGTTCTCATTTTTGCAGACCTCTTCGTCTTCAATACAAAAAAGAAACCACAGAACTTAGCAAGTCAGAAGAAAAATACATTCGTGATCAGATGGCTGATTTGGAAGATTATGTTGAGATTATTACACTTGCGGATGGAAGAAAAGTCAGTATCAATATAAAATCTCATGTTGAACTAACCATGTTTGATGGCAAAGTGGTTAATGCCTTAACCAACACAAAATCATCTGCAAGCTGCAATATTTGTGGTGCAAAACCATCAGAAATGAACAAGCTAGATCTAGTTAAAATTAAACCTGTGAATGATGATGCTATGTCCCTTGGTTTATCATCATTGCATTGTTGGATTAAATGTTTTAAATACATACTTCATTTAGGCTACAGACTGGAGATGACTATTCCAAGGACAGATGTCAGGTTAGCCGAAGATAAGGTACTTGTTCAAGCTAGAAAAAAAACTATTCAAGATAGGTTTAGAGAAGAACTTAGTTTACTGGTAGATGTTCCAAAAACTGGATTTGGGAATACAAATGATGGTAATACTGCCCGAAGAGCATTCATGCATGGTGAGGCTTTTGCTGACATAACAGGAGTTCAGGTTGAGTTGATTCTCCGGTTGAGGACAGTTCTTTAAGCTGTTTGTTTAGGATATGACCTAGATACTGATAGATTTAGCCAATACTGCAATGAGACTCTAGCCTTTATAGTTAATAACTATGATTGGTACATAATGCCTCCAACTCTTCACAAACTTCTAGTTCATGGATCTGCAATTGCTGAAAATCTAGAACTACCCATTGGTTATTATTCTGAGGAGGCTCAGGAGGCCCAAAATAAAGTGATAAGACATGCTAGGTTAAACCATTCATGCAAAATTTCCAGACTAAATGTAATGAAAAATCAATTTCAATATTTGCTGATCAGAACTGATCCAGAAATTTCGTCGATCAACTTCATAAAACACAAATCTTCCAATGGAAACCCCTTGTGTGAACAAGTTCTTAACTTGCTGAAACACTAAGTTTAGTTTTTTTGTTTAAATCTAAATTATATTGTTACATGTTATATATGTTATATGTTACAACATACAGAAATTGTAGATATTTGTTTCTGAATAATGAAATCTTTATTGTTTTCACTGTTTATTGACAAAATCGGCTGTTATTAAAGGATTATATGTAGAGTGTTTAAAAACATTGAAAATTTGTCACTTTTTATTTAAATAAACTATATATATATTTATGAACTTGTCTCTATAAGTACAATAAAAAACGACAGAAAAGCATGTTGAGAAAGTGGGAAAAAAATTCAGAATTTGCAAATTTGCAAAAAATTTTTGAAAAAAGTGTGCAAAATTATTTTCTGACTTTCGGGTTGGGTTGCTGATTAAATTTTAATATATTTAGAGCCAAAAAAGGTTGAAATCCATTCAAAAACACTGATTTGAGGGTTTTTGCCGTTTTTCCGTAGCTGTGAGGCACTGTGCGCCGGAAAACTTTAAATACATAAAGATAGGAAATATATGTATTAAGTTGTGTTAAATTAATATTGTGTATTTAAATACGCAAACATAGGAAATAGAAAGTTTTTTCATGCTTCTAATGAAAGTGCTCTTGTAGATTATTTGCATATGCCTTCAAATATGTGTTATGGTTTAACTAAACTACAAACTAGGCAGTTAAGTATAGTGTTGCATTGAATTTAAAATATATACATGATTTATGGCACCTAAACAAAATGGTAGGAAAGCAAAGCACTGTTTCTTGATGCGTCACCAAAAGTTATCTCTACGAAAATTAGAAAAAGGCAACCTCGCTCGAGCGACTGACTTTAACAAACATACTGTGTCCATGTTTTTTGATGAGTATGTCCAACTTACATGAAATTTTGGCGCTTTTTTTTTTTTTTCGTTTAAAAACCATTATTAAACTCAAGCATGTTATAAAACTTTTTACAACGTAAAGATAATTTTGAGCCCCCTCCCCCCTCTTCGCCCCCCAAACTTTTTTTTTTCTTTTCTTTAAAACTTATAATTACGCTCAAGGATATTAGAAAAATAACCTTTTACAACTTAATAATAATTTCAACCCACCTTCCCCCTTCAAAAAGAAAAAAATTAAGGAATTTTTTATTTTATTACGACAATTTATAAGACAATGATACAAGATTTATTTAAAAGTTTTTGGTCTAGAGATTCAAAAACTGCATCAATATTTGCAAAATTTGCACTAAAACAGGCTTGGTCGGGAAGCGGGAGCAATCGCTCTCGATTGCTGACCACGTAAATAATATTTAGTTGCGAAAAGCTGGTCAGATCTTTTAGTCGCTTTGAGAACATTTTAAAAAGCAAAAAAAAAAAAAAAAGCGCTAAAGATTAATTGGACCGATGAGAGACAATTACAAAAAAAAATAAAAAATTAGCTACATAAAATGTCTTTAAACGCGAAAAAGCTAAATAAATTACGTTTAAAACAAAAATTTTAAAATATCGCTTTTTTATAAATTTTTTTTTATAAAATTAAGCGATGTTCTTCATATAAAGTAACAAATAGCGATGTTCTTCATATAAAGTAACAAATAGCGAAATAAAGTAACAAATAGCGACGGAAAAAAACACATCTAAACTTTTTTTAAGTATTTGTGTCAATAAGCAATAAGTAGTTAAGAAGTAGTTATTTATATTATGGCTAAGAGTTATGCTGGTGCTCTAACTTCTGGCAATGCAACTTCTTTAACGAAAACCAAACTCGGAATATTTGAGTCAAAATCTTCATCTGAGTTGTCGAATGTGCTTGTTTGCCGTTATGGCGATCTAAACTGTAGTGTAAACGAATTTTTGTCTGCCTTGGCAGAGAAAAAGCTACTTAGTCTTGTTTGGGGAGTCACTAGGCACTACTCTAACAAACTCTTTGAGTTCGCTGTGGTAAACGAATCCTCAGTAGCGTCCTTTTTGGAAACAAATATTGAAATTAAAGGTTGTGCCTTAAATTTCCAACAAAAATTCATTCGTAAAGTGCACGTTCTCGTCCAAAATATCCCCATCGGTACTCTTAGAAATGGCTGCCAAAGTGCTCTCATCCTCCTCGGTAAGCATCTAGCTGCTGGAAGAGGGGAGTTTGATTCCTTTTATCTACAGAAGTGTAAAACCCACGGTGAAGACCTTTTCACAGGTAATGTAATTATAATTATCAAAAACTGGAAAAATCCAAACCTAAACCCTTTACCTCGATATCAAAACGTCGATGGTCTCACTCTCCGTTATAAACACATTGGACAACCGGAATCTAACCCTCAAAAGTCACCAAACCCAACCGCTTTACCCTTATCTTCACCACAACCTCTTATACCACAAATCGCCAATGCAAGTATCGACATTGATGTTAACAGTGGCAGTGTTGACATCAATGTAGACGATAACACAGTTAAAAAATGTTCTAAAGAAAAAGAACTTCAAATAAAATCACAAAATTCGAAACCCCCTCAACCAACAAGGAAACGCCTTGGTCAAGTGGAATGTGAAACTCCCAAAAAGGTAATCAACACTTCAGAATTAGAAGAAGCCATGTATTTGGAAGAAGAACTTTCACCAAGTGTAAACGATGGAATGCTTTCTGAAGACAAAACAGATATTTTAATTATTGATGAACAATATGAAAGTCAACCAAGTGCGGAGAAGAAATCGTAAGATTAGTTTTTATTCTTATCTTTTTCTTTTCACTTTTTCTTTAGCTCTGTTCTCAAATTAGATTTTAATTTGAAATTTCTCGTTCTAAATTTTTACTTTTTCTCACGCTTGAATTTTTCCCGCTAAAACTATAATTCTTTTTTGTTAAGTTCGTTCTATTTTTTTCTTCTTTCATTCAAACTCAAAACTCATTAATTATGCATGTGAAAATTTTGTTTAAGCGCTTAAGCTGTCGTAATTTGTATTGTTGTAGTTCGCGCATTTGTGTAAAATGTTATGGTCCAGTGCGTCCATCTGTTCGTATTACGTCAGTTATATCGAAAACTCGTGCTTTAGATTTAAGGTTTAAATGTTTGTTTTTTTTTATGTCAGGTCGTAAAAATATCATATTTATGTTTAAGACACACAAGTTTTCAAATTAGGAAAACTGATTCTCTCCATCATGACTGTTAATGTTTTAACGTGCAACATAAACGGTCTAAACGACCAAGAAAAACGCGACAATTTTTTTGGGTTTCTAAAAAAATCCTCCTTTGATCTCGTTCTCCTACAGGAAACACACTCTGGACCTTCCACTGTTCAACAGTGGGGAGACGAATGGACTGGCGAGTCCATTTGGAACTCCGGTCCAAGTCATAACAGTTGCGGGGTGGCGGTTCTATCGAAGTCCAACATTTCTTTAAACGAACTAAAAAGGGATACTAACGGAAGAATATTAGATGTCATAATAAAATTTGACGAACACGAAATGCAGGTGATGAATATTTATGCTCCTAATGTGCCGAGGGAAAGGCGCCATTTTTTGGCGACCTTGTTGATTTCTCGCAGGACACAGGACTACCCGTCCTGTTGGCTGGAGACTTCAACATGGTCGAAAGCCTGCCCCTCGACACAGAAGGCACCAACAACGCAAAATATCACACCTACAGCGTGGACGAACTCGGGGTATTCCAAGGTAAGTATAACCTGGTTGATGTTTTTCGTTTTAAATTCCCGAACAAAAGAGAATTCACATGACGAAATCAGAAGGCAAAATGTAGACTCGACCGAATCTACTGCCCTGAAAAAATCGCAAAAAAAACAACATACACAAAAATTCTCACCAACCCCTTTTCCGACCACGAGTTCGTAACAACAACCGTCAATTTTAGAAAAACCAGGAGAGGACCAGGATACTGGAAATTAAATTGTTCTCTTTTGGAAATAGAAGTGATTAGGCAAAAAATTGAACTCTCAATTAAAGATTGGCAAACTAGAAAACGGTCCTACAACTCAATTTTAAAATGGTGGGACGACTGCAAACTTTTTGTTAGGGTAGAATTACAACATATATCTATTCAGGAAAGTGCGAAAAACAAAAAACAGATCAAAAGGATTGAAAACGAAATCCAACGGGAGCGACAAAACGCTAACCCGAATTTAGATAGCATCAAAGAAAAACGCGATGCTCTTTTCTTGCTCCATTTCCCAGGAGCGTTTATTCGCACGAAGCAAAAACTTGTTGAAGAAGGAGAAAAACCTTCAAAATTTTTGTACAGTTTGGAAAAAACTCAACAGAGGAACAAGTCAATTACCGAAGTTCGCAAGAACGACGGAACATTGACGAGTGAACCTGGCGAGATTTTAAAATCCCTAGTTTCTTATTACAAAAACATCTACACCAAAACAAATTTATGCAAAGACAGCCAAAACTATGTCTTGTCACACATCACTAAACATTTGAGTGATGATGAAAACAAATTTTTAAACACCCGCCTAACCGGCGCGGAGTTAAAAGAAGCCCTTTTTAAATTTGAAAACGGAAAATCCCCGGGCTATGACGGACTTCCAGCTGAATTTTATAAAACTTTTTGGCACATTTTAGAAAAAGATTTTGAAGAGCTTGCTTACGAAATACTTTTCGTAGAAAAAAATAACAGCCACTCTATGAAAAAATCAATAATTTCACTAATTCCCAAGCAAGGAGATCTCACTGAATGCAAAAATTGGAGGCCCATATCCTTAATCGGCGCTGATTACAAAATAATCACAAAAGCGCTGGCCCTAAGACTTGCAAAAGTAATGGGGAAAATTATAGAACCAAATCAAACTTGTGGAATTCCAGGTAGAACAATATTCTCAAATTTACACCTTGTCCGTGATCTAATAGATTACGCTGAATTTAAAAATCTACCTAGTTTCATTTTATCAATAGACCAAGAAAAGGCGTTTGACAAAGTCGATCGTGCGTTTCTGCTGCAAATTCTCCGAAAATTCAACCTCGGAGAAAATTTCGTATCCTTTATTAACACCCTGTATTCAGAAATTTCGGCATCTATTCTGAATTGTGGTTTCTTGTCAGCCCCTTTTCCCACCGAAAGGGGAGTTAGACAAGGCGACCCACTCTCTCTTTTGTTGTACGTCTTTGTCGCCGAAGCCCTTGCTTTGGTGGTCAGAGCGGACGACAGAATAGAGGGTTTCCCTTTACCAGGAACACCGAAACCGCTTAAACTACAGCAGTACGCAGACGATTCGAACTTTTTTGCCAGGGACGTAAAATCAGTCCGCTTTTTTTTTGAAGCAGTAAAACTTTTTGAAAAAGCAAGTGGTTCAGTGATCAATGCCTCAAAAACCAAGGGTCTTGCTCTTGGGGGCTTTGATCCCAAAATGTACCCGGAATTGGACAACATAGAGTGGACTAATAACACCGGTTTCGAAATTCTAGGTGTTACGTTTTACACCAGGCTGAGTAATACTACCAATTTCAACTGGCTAGTAACTCTAACCAAAATAGAGAAAAAACTCAAGTTTCTGGGACTACGTACTTTGTCACTTAGGGGAAAGACTATGTTGATAAATACGTTAGCATTGTCAAAAGTGTGGTTTCTGGCAAACGTGTTGCCCGTTCCCGAATGGGTAATAGAACGTTTGCACAGCGCCATTTTCGAAAATCTGTGGCAAAAGACCAATTTTAATCCGGTCAAAAGAGAGACGCTTTTCTTACCCGTCAAAAGCGGGGGTCTCGGAATTCTATCACCGAAGGAGCAAAGCCTTGCGCTCCGCCTCAAAACACTCTTTCAACTGAAAGAATGCGGAGAGGAGAACACCCACGATAATTACTACTTTTCAAAGTACTGGTTAGCAAGTTCACTTATTAAATTTACAAATCAAAACCCATGCTGGAATTTTTTAAAACAGAACAACTTTCCAAAACACTGGGACAACAAAATGTCTCAGTACTACAAAACAACTATTGAAATATTAGGCCAAAACGGGTCCCTTTTTAACATCCCCCTAAAATCAACAAAAAATTTTTACTTAGAAGTGGCAAAAAACAAAAAGACAGTCGTACCAGCAGAACTTTTCTGGAACGGTTCAACAAAAACAACAATGCCGTGGACCCAAATTTGGAAAAAGAACTTCACCTCCCACGCATGCGGACCGACTCAAAACATCCTCTTTCGATTTTTGCACAACAGTCTACCTTCTGCGGCCTTGCTAGCCAAAAGCACAAGGCAACAAATAGTCCAAAACAACAAATGTAAAACTTGTGGTAAAATCGAGGACAATCTTCACATCTTTGCCTACTGTCCTCCCTCTGTTGAAATTTGGGAATATTTTAAACATGTATATAACTCCTTGACGTCCCAAAAGGGTTTTTCGCCGATAAATTCGATTTTCTCTATCGGAACCGCGAATTTATCGGAAAAAAAACCTACCTCGCAACTGCTGTTGACACTCACCCAAACCATCATGAGTGAGATATGGAACAGCAGATGTCACCACATGTTTAGTAACATGAAAATTGACCCAATGGCAGTGATCAGGATAATTATCAGGAAAATCAGGAATATCATTACTTTAAAATATAATTATCATGTCCGTAGAAACACTACGGACATTTTCTGTCAACTTTTCTGTGTTAAAAATATAATTTGTCAAGTAGAGAACGGAAGACTGAAACTAAACATATGAGCTAAACTGACACCTTAGCTCAAAAAGAACTATATGTTTAGTGACGTTTTCCACTTCTCTACGTATTATTATTTTTACAACAAAATATTATTTATAATTCAAAAATCACTGCCAGCCATTATTTTATGAGCTATAATTTCCCTTATTAAATGTTTTTCTGTAGTGTACGTAATGTGGTGTTGGTGTAAAAGTATTGTAATTTTTTTTTTGCTTTTATTTTGTTATAATTCCTTTCTTTTTAATAAAAACTTCTTGAATTCTCTTTAAATTACCTTCCTCTTTAACTTTTCTAAACTTTCGACTTTTTTCCGCACAATGTCTTTCTATTTAAAAAAACAAAAATACAAAAATATATAAAATCGAAAAACACAAAAAAATATAAAATACAAAAATACAAAAAAAATATAAAATATAAAAAAAAAAAAAAAAAAAAAAAAAAAATTTAAAAATATGAAAAGAAAAAACTATATATATATATACGGCAACACTTGTATTATTATTATTTTATTTTATTATAATTGTAGCTTCTGTTAACGTTTTTGAAAAAGAAAATCAACTCATTGTAAAACGAATATATATTGTAAAACTTTAAAGTTTAACATGTTGAGATAATGTATTTTTTATAATTGTAAATAAATACTATTTTATAATAAAAAAACAAAAAAAACAAAAACAAATAGCGATTGTTTAAAGAGGAAACAAATATTCTTTATTTAACAAAGTATGCAAGCTTTAGTTTAATTTTAGCTAAACAATTTTATAAATAATAAAGTTAATTTTTTCAATACCTATTTTATGTTTCGCGTAGTTTGAAAAGTTTAACATATTTGAAGCATTTCTTCTTAGTAAGATAAACAAATGAAATAATTAAATCATTGAATTACTATAGAAATTAAATTAACAATATAGAAATCAACTTAAGGTTAAAAATACTTCATGACGAGGAAGCGAAATTGCTTCACAATATCTTTGGTGATGTTTAGTGAGTGGGCTTTTTAATTTTAATTAGTATTTAAAGCAGAAAAAAGTATAACGAGTTTTTAGAATGGCAACTTAAGCGAAAATAATTAGAGTTAGTAAACCAATATCTAGTAACTTTTCTCTATATCTAATTATTTGCTATATATATTTGTGTTCTGTCGTGACCTCAGGCGCGGTGCTTGTTCATCTGCGAGTTACTTTGTACGCGTTGTTTGTGTTTAGTAACTAGAAACTTCTTATGTTTGTTACGTAATTAGTTTTATTAACTATAACGATTATAACTTCATTGAAAACGCAATTATTTTTACAATAAGTCTTTGTTTAAATCGTAAAAATTGCTTTAAAAGATACATTACGATAAAAAACAGATAAACAAAATTAAATTTACATAAAGAATACATACTTTTTAAATAAAAAATAAGAATATACTAATAAAATCTATAATTTATAATAAACTTTTAACATTTTGACAATTTAATATATATTTAAAACTTTTATTTTTGTAAACAAATAATATATTTATTCTTAAGACAAGTGATGCTAGAAATCTCAAAACGTAACAAATCGTTTCTAAAAACATTTAAACAGATTACTCTTCTTAATTTCGCTAAGTCTGCGTATTTTTTGAACCAATAGAATTAGTTTCTTCGTTAATTTGGCGGGTTTTTAGCGTTTGCGAATATTCTTTTTATTCTTTCGCACAAAGATGTTTGAGAACATAATAAGTTTATTATGTTTCCATGTATGTCCGTAAAACAAAATTTTTTTGTTTTGTACATAAACTTAAATGTTCTCAAAACGATTAAAAAACCTGGCCAGTTTTTCGCAACTAAATATAATTTCCGTGGTCAGTATTCGAGAGCGATCGCTCCCGCTTCCCGACCAAGCCTGGTTTACAAGCAAACCATACTACGTTTATTACAAAATGCAGATGGGTTATCGAGGCTGTTAATCGTATATTTAAACAATCTTTTAAATCTTTGGAAAAAACAAGTAGTATAATGCTTCCTCATATAATCACTGATGTTAGAATAGCTGCTTCTTGGATTAACTGTTTTTTAATGTAAAATATATATCCGATAAAAAAAGGTCGTAAAGATATTGAAATTCTGATGAAAATTAAAATTAATTTTAAAAATGACTTGGAATCATATATTTTGAACACAAAAAATAAAAGTAAAAAGTATTTTAAACCAATCGACGCGTTAGATTTAAACGATCTCCCAAAGTTTTCTATAGATGATATGCGAAAATACATCACATTTGGTAGCTATCAAATTAAGCAAAGTTACAGTTATCTAGCAGAACATTTAAATAAAAATGGAAAATATACTATTTTGATTGATAAAAAAATTCAACAAGTTCAAAATTATAAATTGATTTCCGCTGAAATTCAGTCAAGACATTCAAACGCTACTAAGTATAGGTTATTTATTAAATACTTGCCAAATATTGATAGTCCAGAATCAGTATTGTCTTAGGCATGTGGATGCTTTTCTGGTTTAAGAATAAGTGGTTGTTGTAGTCACATTGCTAGCATTATATTTTATTTGTGTTTAAGAACAAGTGGTTGTTGTAGTCACATTGCTAGCATTATATTTTATTTGTGTTTAAGAACAAGTGGTTGTTGTAGTCACATTGCTAGCATTATATTTTATTTGTGTTTAAGAACAAGTGGTTGTTGTAGTCACATTGCTAGCATTATATTTTATTTCTGTTGTGGAAAGTATTTAGAAAAACTTCTTTATCCAGGCTCAAGGCTTATGTTTTTTTTACGAAGTGAAAATGAATCAGAATGCGAATCAGAAAAAGAAATATTAGAACGGAATGAAACTATGAAACGAGATATATCAACGAGTTTCATACAACCGAAAACTAAATCTAATGTAGAGTTGAATATAATTGATTCTGAATTAAGTATTTCACTATTGAATAAGAAATCTGCAAAAACAATAAATGAAACGAACTTTAGATTATTTTCAAAGCATTTACCATAATGGGGCGGCTGTATTTTGTTAAATAAAGATAATTTTAAAATGGATACAGATTATTTTTTGTTGTGTCAATTATACCGAAGTATTATCATTCAGAACACTTGCACAATTGATTATTTTTTGTATGCTATTTGGTGCTCATCTTTAATGTCACAAAATATCATAAGTGTATTACAAGAGAATAAAAATGATATTAAAATATATAATCACATACTCGATATACTTTCTCTCATTGAAACTTGTGAATGGGATAGAGTAAAAACTATATGGATTCTTCTTGTTATGAGATTAAAACCAAATGATTCTTTAACTTTCTACTGAAAGTTGATACAGCATGCAATGCGTTTATTCGTTTTTTAATAGATTTTCAGACAATTCATTTTAATTGTTCAACCTGTAACAAAACTATTTGTCCTATCATTAATAAGTTTATATTGATTAAAAACGCAGAGAAAGTAACATATTTAAATATTAAGTTGAATGAATTGTGTAAAATCTGCTCTAATGATTCTACTGCAAAGTTGTTATTTCACCCATTTTGTTTATTTGTAGAGGTGTTTCAAGAAGATGAAGATGATCTAAGTATAAATGGTATCCCATTATCATTTATAATTGATAAACGTTGTTTCAATTTTATATGTTGCACAATATTTAATAATGATAGAAGCCACTATAGATCAATATTTTTATTAAATAGTGAATTTTATATGGTAGATGATTTAAACAATTCTATTATCAAAAAACTACCAAAAATGTATAATATAAAAACTATTTTTTATTATTTGGCTTAAATATATAAAATTACAACAATTTTTCTTGCTTTTAGATTTTTTTTTAGAAAAAAAAAATATTTTGGCCAAAAAAATATTTTTACCAGATACCAGATTTACCAGATAACTATGACGCCAAGCTGATCGGGTTTAGATTTTTTGGCCGGTAATACGTAAGACACTAACAATACTTTGGTGTTAAAATCTAAACACGATCGACTTGGCGTGATTATGGGCCAAAAGGTATAAAAGTAGTCCTCAGACTCCTTTGTTAGAAGTTCAATTAGAATATAAATTTAAACCCGAATGTATTTTTAATGCAGATGAGACAAGGATTTTAACAGTTAAAAACCCTCGAAAATTTTTTTAACTCGTAGACCTAAGGAAGTTTGTCAAGTTGTTTCAGCAGAAAGAGGGTCGTTGGTGACAATGTTGGCTTTTGCGAATGCTATGGGTTAACCCATAGCATTTGCAAAAGCCAACATTGTATAATTATACAGTTCCATCTGTATTTATACTTCCAAGAGTAAACTACAAAGATTTTATGTTAAGTGGTGCACCAACAGGAAGTTTAGGGTTGTGTAACAAAAGTGGTTGAATGACAAGTGACATCTTTTTATTTACAATAAAGCACTTTGTATTTCATACTAAGCCATCTACAGATCATCCAGTGCTGTTATTAATGGACAACCATGAAAACCAAATTTCATTTGAATTAATAAGATTCGCAAAAAAAGAACTTGTTGAATTTGTTAACATTGGACCTTTTAAATCTTTATTTAGATTGGCTCAGAATGAAAACAACCAGATAATCAACATTTAAATAAAAAAAACAATCAACCTGATTCTTCGGAATCATCAGTCGAAATAGTTAGTCTGGAAACCATTCATCTATACCCTAAAGCATCTTACAGAAAAGATACTAGAGAAAAAAGACAATAGGGTAAAAGTACTATATTAACTAAAACTTCAGAAAAGTAAATGTAAATGAGAGAAAAAATGTTGAAACTGGTAAAAATAATATAAAATAACATAAAGGAAAAATTGACTTTAAAGAAGTAAAAGAAACAAAAAACTCTTAATCGTAGATTTTTTAATTGTGTCAACTGTAAAAAATGCACCCATCAACGAACAACAACAAAATATTTGCAAAATATGTAAATGCAACTGGAAAAATTGTGTTGGGCCTGTTTGGATTTAGTGTTTCCTTTGTCAATGGTGGATATGTGGTGATTGTTATAGCAACAAGCGTTAATATGAGCGCGAGTTATGAAAGTTAAATGTTAATGTTTAAGGTAATAAAGTTAAATGTTAAATGTTTAAGCAGCCGTGGCGCAGTTGCCTAAGAGACGTAGGATCCGTGGTTCAAACCTCACCTCTGGGCAGGTTTTGCGACATCGGTTGGGAATTAGGGGTGAACTTCCTATTAAATGCTCTTCCGCGGTGCTCTGTGATAAGACCGTAAGGACTTCTTGGGGCACCTAAATCAACTTGAAAAAAAAAAAAAAAAAAAAAATGTTAAATGTTAATATTTTCTACACTTCCTTTAATATACTAAATTTTTACTACTTAATATTTTGCAAAAGCAAATTACAAATTACAAAAGCATTTTACAAATGTTTAAATTTTTTATAACTAATAAGTCGCTTTGTTGTCGAGTTTAAAGTAAATTAAATACTTAATAAGCTAATAATTAACTTATAATAACGGAAATATATCCTTTACTTCAATATTTTGTTTTATTTACTTAAAAAATCATAATCTATTTTAAAAGAAATTTATTAAGTAATTATATTTTTTTGAAAACATGTATACCATATGCATAACCTTTTTGGCATCCCTAATGGTAGTAACAACCTTTACTGCTTAACTTACTTGAAACTTACTACGAGCTTTTATCGTTTTTTAATCTTTTATATTTTTCTCATTCAATAATATTTTTGTCCTATTCAATGAGTAGTTTTTAATGAACAGAACAAATGCTCTGGTCCAATAAATTGCTCTTTTGACCAATAGGCATATGCAGAACTGATTTTTTTTGTTTTAGTACATCTTAGTGCAAGAGTTAATGGTTATCAAATAGTTTTCAATTAATAAATTACACAACTTTATCAACTTAAAAAGAGCATTTCTTGAAAGCTGTCCCGTTCATTAAGGTTCTCCCTTGTATTCAAGAAATTATATAGGTACTCACTTATTTACACATTTCTATGCACAGATTTTATAAAACTTATTATTGCTACAATTGTTTTTATTTCAGATTTAAAAATCTATAGATCAAGATCAAGTTTAAATAAGAACGAAGTAAAAAAACAAGTAAAAAAGACAAGTAAAAAACAAGTGATTACGAACTTGTTGCCAATTATCAAAAGTTTTTGTTCAAGTTTAATTTTAAATTAATCAAGGGAAGCAACTTATTGCTTTTAGATACATTGGTGCTGCATCAAGCAACGTGTAGTTTAGATAGCAATAATTTTTTTTTAGATTTTGTTTTCGGTGCGCCAAAAAGTCCTTACGGTCAGTTATCACAGAGCACAGAGAAAAAGCATTTGGATGGAATTTTACGCCTCCTTTCTTACCGTATTTTTTAAAACTTATCCAAAGGTGGTGTTGAACAACGATCTCTGAAACAAGTGCGCTAACCACTATGCTACGGCTGCACGTAACCCTGTTTAGAAGAATAGTAAATAAATTTTAAACAAGTTTTAACGGTTGTTTGGTTTTCTATGGAAGGCCTATATTTTTTTAATATTTTATTTTGGATAGTACGTGCTCCTACCTAAAAATGACAAATAATCCTCTCTCTTGACATAAAAGTTGTTTGAAAAAAAGGTTAGAAACTTTTAAGGGAATATCCTTATTTTCATGAAGACGATTTAAGAAAATATATTTTGTTTTTTAGACTCTTACAACACTTACAACTTTTAATACTTATGGACATAAACCATTCACGATATAAACCATTCACAATTTATAGCAACTTTCTTATAAAAAATTTAGCACATTATAAAAAAATCACTTAATGATAAAAAATTTATAAAAAAGCTCTTTAAAGTGCTAATGATGGCTCCCTCTTGCCCACTGGTTATACTGGTTGCTATCCATTCAGGAATGGATAGAAACCAGTTACCAAATAAATAACATCAATACAAACCTCCCCCTGATATCTACGAGGCATGGTAGATACCAGAGGAAGGTTTGTGTTGATGTTTTTTATTTGGTAACTTATTATACAGCAATTACCGTTTTTACATGTTTTATATAAAATAAGAAATAAATTTGATATAACTTTTTTTTTTATGGGTGAGGCAGCATTACGCTTTTCCATAGATCTACGTCATGGACGCTCTCAGAAATGTTTTTACTTAGAATAAAATATTTTTTCAACGATGTTCAATTTTGAACAGTTTTGATGTTAGTTAACAAACCGTTGGTATACCGTTGATAAACACTGTTTTAAAAATTTTAATCTTAAATAAAAATCGATTTGAAAATGCGAAAGCTCAAATTACGATGATACGAAAGTTGTTATCAATTATAATCAATGTAAACACCTATTTATGTAAAACCTGTATAACATTATTTTCTATTGTATTTTAGTTTAATTTAGTTTGTAATGATAAAAATGTGTATAAGAACAAAAAATAATTAATACTTAAGTGTATTAAGGTGGTAGACTATTAAAAAAGTTAGAAAAAATTGATTTTTCAAAAATTGAATTATTTTAAACAGTAACTGTTGTAGAGTCTAAAAATCTTCTTATGAGAAAACTAATTAAAAAAAAAAAATATTTTACCTGTGTAATTTTTTATCCCCTAGCAACGCTCATAGCAACGGCTAGATAACGGTTAGATATAGAAAAAAATTAAAAAACAAAATAAAAATTTAATTTAAAAACTTTCTTTCAAGTTGATTTTTAGTTGACTCTAAAACTTTTAAAAGTTTTAAAAGACTCTAAAAGACTCTAAAAGTTTTAAAAGACTCTAAAACTTTTAAAAGTTTTAGTTGACTCTAAAACTAATTTAAATCAAAACATTTAACTTTATAAACAGTACGCACACATGTCATAAAAAATTACAATTGTTTCATTAAAATAAAAAAATGTCATAAAAATTTATATTTGTTTCAATTTAAAAAATATATATTTATTTAAAAATATATATTTCAATTTAAAAAATATATATTTGTAATAATACAATCTTTGCTAAAGATATTTGTCAGTATAAAATACAACAAATTTAAAAAACGACAAACTTTGCAAACGCAATTATTACCATACTAATTCTTGATTTGTTTTTTGAACACCTCAAGACGTTTTGCGGATATAGTCATGTTTTTTAGTGTTTTCCAAAGCAAGATGGGTCTATATAACGTACAGCATGTATCATTATATATATAAAACCCTTATAATTCCTGTTTTTAGCGATAGATTTTTTGTGCTTTTTAAGCCAACTAAAAACCAATTGATTATATTGATTGCTTCTTTTTGAAAACAGAAAATAACCTCCTCAAAGCTATAATCACAAGCAAAAATAGTGCTACCATCAGCAAAATTACAAAGTGCCGTATCTTTAATGAACAAAAATGAATCATTTATAAAGATATTGAACAAAGTAGGCTCAAGGATTGAACCTTGAGTCACCTCAAAAAGGGTGGATAATATATCCACCCTTTTTGAGGAAGAAAACCACAAATATATGTCAGCAAGAGAATAAGATTTTCTTTCAAAAAACCATAGGCTGCTAATTTAGGATATAGTAAGTTTTGCGTGATATAGTTGTACACCTTAGAGAGATCCATTAATATTGATCCAACAGCACCTCTATTATTAATACATTCATGCCACTTATTAAATAACAAAAAAGGGCATGCTAAGTACTATAACCTTTTTGGAAACCACTCACAAGTTTATCAAATCTAGGCTCAATAAATATCAAGGTTTATTTGTATAAAATAGTTGAAAAAAATTAAGAAACGGCTGCTAAAATACTAATTGAACGGTAATTCAACTTATCAGTTGTGTCATTCTTCTAAATACATGGTATAACATCAGCCTTTTTTAGAAATGGCAGGAATTTACCATCATTGATGCAATTATTTATGCAATCTGTAAGACTATTTCTAAAGTGAGCAAAATATGATTTTAACATAAAAGTTGTTGTAACATCACTAGTATTTTTTTAATTGTTCACAGATCCTATAATTTTTGTAGTAGCATTAGGTGTGATTTGACGGAACTGGAAACTATGTATACACATACTAAATCTTTTCTTTAAGTTTATTAAACTGGGATGATCAATATACCTTTTGAGTGCTGCATCAACTGGATCTATAAAGCAAGAAAATAAAAAAGAATCTTTGAGGTCTGTACTAACAGATGGCACTGCAAAGTTTATGTAATAGTTACTGAAATTTTCAGAGGTAATATTTCCGATTACAACTAAAGTGAAGCGTTGATTAGAGTTATCTGATTTATATGAAAGGAAATGCTTAATTAACTTTCAGAGATATGTATCTGAAATTGAGAGAGTATTAATTTGCCTAAAGTAACTTTTCTTTAGTTTACAATTTAAATTCACTACCCTATTTCTTTGTTTTTTGTACATTAGCGCTGAAATATCAGATTTATCGCCTAGGAATTTTTTATATAATGTAGAGGATGGAGTATAATTACTTTTCGCGAGTCTTTAGTTATAAAAGATTTATTATTACCACAAAGTAATTTAGACTTAACCTTTTAGAACTCATCCAAGCTTAACTTTAGAAATATATCTTATTGTGTAAATATATGTTTTAGATTGTAAAATACAAAAAGATAAATTTTTAGGAAAATTTTTTCCGGCATAGAACTTTTTTAAATTGTAGCGTATCTGCAACGATGGGCTTTTAAAGGTAAAAATATTTATTATTTATTTTTAAAGTGTTCAAATGTTTTTATTTATTAATTAGGAGTGCCAATTCTAATACATGAAAACCCTTGAAACAGTTTTGTTCTATTTGCTTTCGAAGCCACACATTACGTTTTTGGCATTGAATGTATTAAAACCTTGCAGGGAATTTTTTGCATCGATGTCTTTTCTTAGTGCATGCTGGTAGATAGTTTACTCTGTCTTGTCATACATCTTGCGTTGTGTTGCCACAGATCTTTTAGCCTTTGTTGATATCATAGTTTTAAGAAATGGGCTGCCAATCTTACATTTCTCTGCTTTTATTAGACTTGTTGCCACCTCTGCTTGAAACTTTTGCAGGTGCAAATACTTCAATTTGGGTTTAATAATTTCAAGTTTATACGGTATGAAAACCATGCATTAATTAGTGCAATCACTATTGTATGCGCCCAAATGTATATATACCAACTATCACAGTTAAGGTTAGCTTTGTAAAACAAGTATATTGTATCAAGCTTATTAATTCCGCCCATATACTTGATGTATGTTTTAAAAATGTAGATTTGATGGACATATATACTTTTGATAATTTTGGTTGTATTGTTCCAACATATGACAATACCACATTGACAGTACCACATTGACAGTACCACATTGACAGTACCACATTGACAGTACCACATTGACAGTACCACATTGACAGTACCACATTGACAGCTTTATTTTCATGTCGTAATACTTTAATTAAATAACAAGTTAGAATATGCGTCAGTACAATGATCATAGCTTCCTCAGCCATCTTTACGTAAATCTTTTTCACATATTAATAATTTCACATATTGTAAGCTCACTTTTTTCCAAAGTCGTTAACAGGTTTGTTCTCATTTGCCATTCTAGACAAAAGTTAGTTATTGTCATCACTACTATCAGTATTATCATAAATGATATTCTTATCTTTACAATAAACATTATGTTGCTGGACAGATCCTACATCACAAAAATCAACATTATCTACAGTCTTATTGATATTTTCAGGCTCATAATCTGAATCTGAGTCATTCAAGTCTTCAAAGTCATTCTCTCATCAAGAATAAAAGCAAGAGCCTTTTCTACGTTATAATTTTTCTTTTTATACATATAAAAACAATTACAAGTAAAAAATAAGCAAATAATAATAATAAGCATAAAATAACCCATAGTAGAAAATCATCTACATTTAACATAAGCAAACTATTTTATTCATTTAAAAATATAAAAACTAAAATAAACACTTCAAAAACTTCTTTAACCTTTTTTATATTAAAAAAAATTATTTTATATCTTACCTATCATACAGTTATATAAAATAAAGTAATTTAGAGCCCTATTACATACAATATTGCAAATTTTTAAATGTAAGATTTGAGTGTTGGTGTTTGCCTTGATAACGCAAACTAATAATATTCAAATTAGTTAGATAGTGTAAGCAAGTTGCATATATGTCAGTATAGTAATGAGTATAAGATCTATACATGAAAGTTTATTTACCAATTAAAATAAGTTGGTTGTTTAATTAAGTTAATGCATTGATAAAATTAAGGAATTCTTTATTATTTTATCCGAAGGTTGCATATTAAAATTATCAATTAGAATATAATCTATATATGATTGTAAATTAAAGTCAAATACTCTTTTTAGGTGA
This sequence comes from Hydra vulgaris, assembly GCF_022113875.1. NCBI lineage: Eukaryota > Metazoa > Cnidaria > Hydrozoa > Anthoathecata > Hydridae > Hydra > Hydra vulgaris. Next base: position 2,115,875 of record NC_061156.1, read on the forward strand.
TTGATAAAAATAGTCACAATTCTGATTTGGGAGTTTATAATCAACCATTCCTAGCCATTTCCGCATTCTTCGTTTTATTTCAAAAGTGATAATTTGAATGTCATTAGGAAAATCTTTTTTAGTTAACCTTTAGAAGTAATATGATGATTATGTACACAAGAATGCCTCCGCTATATTGAGAAATATCCAGGCAATAGGAGGTTTTATAACCTGAATAAAAAAACTGATTATTTGGAAATGAATTATTTAGTTTAATTTTACGAATTATAAGAACATCAACAATTTTATTTATAAAGGAAATAATATCTGAAAATTTATCGCGGATCGATTTTATATTAATAAACTCTAGACTGACATTTTTCGGATATTTGGCCCTTAATTTATTCAAATCAGAATTAAGACTAAGATCTTCATTTGTACGTGGTAGGTAAGTTTGGTGATCTAAAATCATATAGAAATTCCGATCAAATAGCTTTCTATTATGCAATAAAGTTCATGGTTAATCTACCAGATCCTTGCGTATAAAGATAGAGACCGCGTATCCTCAGGTGTTCTTTTGACAAGTTTGAGTTATCAATAATATTATTATTACTCCGTTTTAACTTAGCAGCTAAAGGTATAGTCGTAAGTTGAGCTTTTGCATTATCAAATCGACGAATTGGTGTAGATAAGATTATTGAACAAGTTGGATTCAATTTCAAAATAAAGGAAACAAGATCTTTTAATTTTTCCTTAGTAGTTTCAGTCGATTCATTTATACAATTAAGCAATTAAATCATAAAACCAAGTATAAAACAAAATTATATATTTTTAGATAAGGTAAGGTTTTTAAAAATTCTTTTTCAAAAAAATCTGATTGATTAAACATACAATAATTATTTGTCGGGATATATATATATATATATATATATATATATATATATATATATATATATATATATATATATATATATATATATATATATATATATACATATATATATATATATATATATATATATATATATATATATATATATATATATATATATATATATATATATATCCCCACAAATTTTTTTGAGGATAAGTTTTTTGGTTGACCTTCTACTTCTATTTTAAAAATTTAAAGAATTAAAAAATAAAAGTCTTTGCAAAAGTTTCTTTGCGTATAAAGTTACGCAACTTTTCTTTCAAATTTATGCTATTTAAATTTTGATTGGATAAATTTGATTTTTCATCGTTGCATTTTCAAAGAAAAATAAAAATTATCTAAAGTCTCTTTCTAAACAAAATGCTTTAAGTAATCAAAACGACAGGTTGCTTCAAAAAAGTTTTATCTGAAATTTCTTTCAAACAAAACGTTTAAAGAAGTCTAGAATTTTATTTAACTATAGCTAGTAATAAAATTCTAGAAGTAGTTACTAAGTATACCTCAAAGAGATTGAATGATTGTATCATTCTTGCTAAAGTATTTTGAAAAAATATAGCCTCAGTTCTTCAAAAAAAAGGAAAGTATTATGTGTTTGGTTGATGATATTATATGATGAGTATTAACTTTCTAATTAAGTTGTTGGAGTTGATAAAGTAATTACAATTGACATTAAACTTTAGCGTCAGTGTACCACTCACTGTAACAGGCTTTGGAAATAACCCATTTAATTTCAACAGTGTATGTGAACTTAATTATTTAAACCATGTAAAATATGAAGGTTCGCGTAGTTTAAAAGTAATTTTGGAAAGTTATTTGTCCAAAAAGTTGAAACTATAAAATATAGTTAAAACCAGCTACAAAAACAAATGGATAACAACGGAAGAGAAGCAAACTTTACATCAGGTGTGTAAGAGGAGTTCTATTTTAGTCTGAATAAAGTTACAAGGCGACCCATGTAACAATGAACTAGACTTTATTGAATTAGATAAAGATATGTTAAAATGAAAAAAAAGATCGAAGAATGAGGTTCTTCATTTTAGGGATACAAGTAGGTCACAGTCTACTCTGTTTAAATACATGATTTTTAATAAAAAAAATACAAACCTCCATCTTATGTCTACCAAAGAACACGCTCATAACCTAAATGTTCTACATGGATAGTTGCCGCATCAGTCCTCTATAGCATATGATGACCTTTATAGTTTTTTTTCATTTTTAATAGTAAAAATTGCAAGCTGGATGAATTATTTTCGTATATAATGCCTAATTTTTTTTGTTACTTATAAATACCTATAATTATAATGTATATTATTGATAAATTAATCAGAAAAAGATTTCTACTTTTTTATTTTTCTTATATTTAATAACAATTTCATATATTTTTAACAAAGTCTTTTATTGTCAAAATAATCACTTTTATTAAAATTGAAGTAGAAGGCTAAATAATCAAAATAAAAAAAATGATTGTGATTTTCAGAATCAGCATGAAAAATTAATTAAGAAAAATTGATTAAACTAGAAAAAATATAAGAAAGATGATTATGAACCCCCATTCCTACTATATCGCTACAAAAGATCTACAAATCTATAGCTGGTTCATAGCTACATACCAAAAATTTTCAGACAGCGATTTTATTACAATATGACGCTAGCTACATTAGCCAGTGGGTCTTTAACTTACCAAGCTAAATGTCCTCGTAGCTATATCGCTGTCTTTATCTCTTAAAATATCGATAGCTTTTTGCTAACTTAAAAAAACCCAGCGATCCTCGTTGCCAAATCGCTGTCTTTATCGTTACGATTATAGCTAGCTATTCGCTAGCCGATTTTCCCCGGCATATATGTATAGGTTTAGACGAACTATCTTTACGGATATATCTGTACGGACGGACAGACGGACTTTCTATTTAAACTTACATTTGCTAGTTTTTGTGTAATGTATTGCTTTTTTAAACATAACCACTTAACAATTGTTAAATAAGTTTCTTGAGTAAAAATTTATTTGTATTTAGTTATTTTTTATTTGTGTTATCACAAAATCTCCATGTTTTACAACTGAATTACACGATATTAAGCTTTTTTGAGAGTCCATTATTTAATTATTTCATTTCAACCATAACGCACAAAACTGGTTGAGCTGATTACAATTAACAAAAATTCATTCTAAAAAATAATTCGTCTTGCGATGAAAAGTTCATTTGTTATTACTAGTTAGTGCTTTGAAGGGCACTAACAACAATTTTCATCAATTTATGTTAAATCTGTTTACAAAAAAACATAAGCAATATAACAAATAAATTCGTGTTGTTTCAGTGAAAAAGTACAGTCTTTTACCACTCAAACAAAATTGGCTGTAACGAAAATAACAATTACTTGACCTTAATCGTGATTTTTATTTTAATTAACTTCTTGATTGATCGAATAGTTGTTCAAAACATATCCAACAAGTTTTTATTTTATTAATCCATTTTGATTACAACTCTCACAGCTTACTGATTACATTTCAAAATTTTTCATTTTTTTGCAAAAGCGCCATTTTGACTTGTTACTGGAATAATTATACTACCAAAGACTGTAACGCGATTTAAATCCATTTTCAGCTTCTTTCTTCCTACCAGCTAAGCTATTATACCTCCTCGGTCAAAGTTAACAATTGCGAATTGTACTTGTCAGAGTGGACTAGCCAACAAGTACGAATGGTAGCCATGTTTATAATATAATATCATAAACTATTGTATAATATTGTAAATATGACTTATTCGCACTTGTTGGCTAGTCGACTCTACATATTATGTGTCCATAAATTATGTATAATATGTACTTAAATTATAATCATATATTATTTAAATATATATTTTATTACTAAATACTACTAAATTATGCATAAATGATTCTAGTAAATCAGTGGTTTGCACCATATTTTCAAAGGAACTTACTTGCAAAACTCTTGTTTTAGTTGCGGCCCACAGCAATAATTAAATTATAGACAAATATGCTATATTAACTATATAATACAATATAGTATAGAATTAGATTAAAGAACTAATAATTGTATTCTTACTATAATAATTGTATCATTACAAAATACTTGCTTAAGAAAAAAAGCACATAAAACACAAAAATTTGGTGAGAATTGTGTTGTTGCAACTGTACAAGGTCATTCAAATGAGTGTCAGCCAGTCTTGTTCTGGAAAGATTTTTTACAATTTTCATCGCTGAGAATGTTTGTCCGCATTGGTAACTAGTGCCATACATACAAGTAAGTCTATTTGCATGTTTTTTAAGAACTGGAAAACGTTCCTTCATGACATCATGCCAGAAAAGAATTAAATTTTCACCAAAAGTGCCATCTTCATCTTTTTTTAGTGCCTTTTTTCTCAACTCGTCGTCACATCGAAAATTAATTAGTTCATCCTCTGCTTTTAAAATATCAACTTCTTAAAGTCCTTTAGAATACTAATATCATTCATATCAAAGTCAAATGGATAACACAAAAATACCATATGCTTTTTTAAGTCTTCAAATTCATTAAATCTGTAATCAAATTGATCATACAGAGCGGTCACTATTAATGAGAACAACGATAACATTTCTCTTGATGGTTGACATTCAGTTAAAGTAGGAAAATGAGTACAATTACCAGATGCAAAATGAGTTTGTACAAATTAAGTTTTGTCTTCATTACAGTGATGTGGTTGATCAAATCACAAACCAGCACACGGCAGCCTTTTAATCGCTTATTCAGTACATTGAAATGTGCTGTGATGTCGCAAAGGAAAGCCAGTTTACACTTAAATTCTTTAATAGATATTATAATGAATGAAAATTTTTGGGTTACCATGAACTGCAGTACACTTGGCGAACACTCCCAAAATCTGTCAAGAATCTTTCCTCTTGATAGCCACCTGACCTGCAAAAAATAGACAAACATTTATTTATGCTTGTAATGGTAAATTATTTATTTTTTGTAAACATACCTCTGAATGAAGAAGAAGATCATCATGTTCATTTTCATTTTATTCCATTAGCGCACGAAATTGATGCCGTTTGAGGGCATTGGAACGTATATGATTGATTGCTTTTATTACAGCTGTCATTACATCATCAATTATTGCAACTTTAGCGCATAGTGCTTCCTGGTGTATAACACAGTAATATGATATAAATTTGTTAAGAAACTAACCATAATTTCTCAGCAAAGCAACAATTCCTCGAATTCTTCCAATCAAAGTAGGAGCGCTATCTGTGATAACTGAAGATATTTTATTAAGAGGCACTTTCCTATCTTTTGATATTTTTAACAATTTGTCATAAATGTTTTGTCCAGTTGTAGTTGTAACCAGTGGTTACAACTACAACTGTTAAATGAAAAACAATTCGTAGTGGTAAAAAGTGCATAATCACAGAGTTGTGCTTTACCGACAAGGTCAGTAGACTTATCGAGAGCGATATCACGAATTCAGCTTCTGACAGATTATTTGACATTTGTTCATAAACATTAACAACCATTTTCTCAACTTTTCGAATAACTGTACGCGTGGACAAGTGCATACTTTGAAATTTGTCATGAATCTTTTTATCATTTGGGAAAAGATTTTTTGATGCTTCAATCATGCATTCTTTGATTATTTCACCATCACTAAGCGGTTTCAGGTTTTTTGCTAATATCCATCATACCATATTAGAAGCACGAGTTTCACAATCAACACTGCTAGACATTTTTTGAAACAAATTTTTCTGTTTTTCTAAACAGCTTTTCGTATTTCGAGTCGTTTTCCGTTTTTCTGGTTGTTGAATCAAGAGGATATTTAGTATTGTACAATTCATGTTTTGATAAGAAATGACGTTCAACCTTGGTTCCTTTCAGTTCACTAACAGTCTCATACATATTAAACATATAGCAATGTTACATGGTTCCTCAGTGTTTGCGCGCTCACTTAATGAAAGACTTGGGTTAGTCTTAAAAATGTTAACCAGTTTTCTAACTAGTTTTTTTATCTTTAAAACCCTTCTTTCTTCCACCACCAGATTTACGTTTGATTGATTTTGTTTAAGAAAAACGTTGGTTATATATCCATACACGACTAACGGTGTATGGATATATTTGCAACGCTTTTGCTATCCATGTTGTAAACAAAACACAAAACAATTAAAAAGATTTTACCATAACCACTAAAAAAAAGTTGTTGGCTAGTCGACTCTACATATTATGTGTCCATAAATTATGTATAATATGTACTTAAATTATAATCATATATTATTTAAATATATATTTTATTACTAAATACTACTAAATTATGCATAAATGATTCTAGTAAATCAGTGGTTTGCACCATATTTTCAAAGGAACTTACTTGCAAAACTCTTGTTTTAGTTGCGGCCCACAGCAATAATTAAATTATAGACAAATATGCTATATTAACTATATAATACAATATAGTATAGAATTAGATTAAAGAACTAATAATTGTATTCTTACTATAATAATTGTATCATTACAAAATACTTGCTTAAGAAACAAAGCACATAAAACACAAAAATTTGGTGAGAATTGTGTTGTTGCAACTGTACAAGGTCATTCAAATGAGTGTCAGCCAGTCTTGTTCTGGAAAGATTTTTTACAATTTTCATCGCTGAGAATGTTTGTCCGCATTGGTAACTAGTGCCATACATACAAGTAAGTCTATTTGCATGTTTTTTAAGAACTGGAAAACGTTCCTTCATGACATCATGCCAGAAAAGAATTAAATTTTCACCAAAAGTGCCATCTTCATCTTTTTTTAGTGCCTTTTTTCTCAACTCGTCGTCACATCGAAAATTAATTAGTCCATCCTCTGCTTTTAAAATATCAACTTCTTAAAGTCCTTTAGAATACTAATATCATTCATATCAAAGTCAAATGGATAACACAAAAATACCATATGCTTTTTTAAGTCTTCAAATTCATTAAATCTGTAATCAAATTGATCATACAGAGCGGTCACTATTAATGAGAACAACGATAACATTTCTCTTGATGGTTGACATTCAGTTAAAGTAGGAAAATGAGTACAATTACCAGATGCAAAATGAGTTTGTACAAATTAAGTTTTGTCTTCATTACAGTGATGTGGTTGATCAAATCACAAACCAGCACACGGCAGCCTTTTAATCGCTTATTCAGTACATTGAAATGTGCTGTGATGTCGCAAAGGAAAGCCAGTTTACACTTAAATTCTTTAATAGATATTATAATGAATGAAAATTTTTGGGTTACCATGAACTGCAGTACACTTGGCGAACACTCCCAAAATCTGTCAAGAATCTTTCCTCTTGATAGCCACCTGACCTGCAAAAAATAGACAAACATTTATTTATGCTTGTAATGGTAAATTATTTATTTTTTGTAAACATACCTCTGAATGAAGAAGAAGATCATCATGTTCATTTTCATTTTATTCCATTAGCGCACGAAATTGATGCCGTTTGAGGGCATTGGAACGTATATGATTGATTGCTTTTATTACAGCTGTCATTACATCATCAATTATTGCAACTTTAGCGCATAGTGCTTCCTGGTGTATAACACAGTAATATGATATAAATTTGTTAAGAAACTAACCATAATTTCTCAGCAAAGCAACAATTCCTCGAATTCTTCCAATCAAAGTAGGAGCGCTATCTGTGATAACTGAAGATATTTTATTAAGAGGCACTTTCCTATCTTTTGATATTTTTAACAATTTGTCATAAATGTTTTGTCCAGTTGTAGTTGTAACCAGTGGTTACAACTACAACTGTTAAATGAAAAACAATTCGTAGTGGTAAAAAGTGCATAATCACAGAGTTGTGCTTTACCGACAAGGTCAGTAGACTTATCGAGAGCGATATCACGAATTCAGCTTCTGACAGATTATTTGACATTTGTTCATAAACATTAACAACCATTTTCTCAACTTTTCGAATAACTGTACGCGTGGACAAGTGCATACTTTGAAATTTGTCATGAATCTTTTTATCATTTGGGAAAAGATTTTTTGATGCTTCAATCATGCATTCTTTGATTATTTCACCATCACTAAGCGGTTTCAGGTTTTTTGCTAATATCCATCATACCATATTAGAAGCACGAGTTTCACAATCAACACTGCTAGACATTTTTTGAAACAAATTTTTCTGTTTTTCTAAACAGCTTTTCGTATTTCGAGTCGTTTTCCGTTTTTCTGGTTGTTGAATCAAGAGGATATTTAGTATTGTACAATTCATGTTTTGATAAGAAATGACGTTCAACCTTGGTTCCTTTCAGTTCACTAACAGTCTCATACATATTAAACATATAGCAATGTTACATGGTTCCTCAGTGTTTGCGCGCTCACTTAATGAAAGACTTGGGTTAGTCTTAAAAATGTTAACCAGTTTTCTAACTAGTTTTTTTATCTTTAAAACCCTTCTTTCTTCCACCACCAGATTTACGTTTGATTGATTTTGTTTAAGAAAAACGTTGGTTATATATCCATACACGACTAACGGTGTATGGATATATTTGCAACGCTTTTGCTATCCATGTTGTAAACAAAACACAAAACAATTAAAAAGATTTTACCATAACCACTAAAAAAAAAAAGACTTATTCTTTCACATTTATTTCTTGTACACGCTTTACTTTATATAGAAAATAAAATTTTAACTATCGCGTAATATTTTTTAAAGAATTCAAAGATTTTTTCACAAGTTTGTAAAAAAATTTTTTGTCCATATTCGTTAAGCTTTGGAGACGGAGTTGGTGTCGGAGTTAGAGTCGTAGTCTAAAAATTTCGAAGATTGGAGTCGGAGTCGAAGTTGGTTATTTTTTTTACGATTCCACACCCCTGCTACCTATAATTGAACTTATGATACTGCTTAAATTTATTTTATTTAGTCAGATATGAATAATTTAATTACATTAAATAAGGTCTTAACATTTAATAGATAGGTTTAAGGATAAAGTGTTCAAAGTAAGTTTGAACAATTGATCATCAAGTCTTATCAAAGTGTTCTGGAAAGATTATTTGGCTAATAACGTAGGCCTTCATGTCATGCTTTGCTCAATATGTTAAAAAAAGCTTTATGGGACTTACCTTTACTTCACTATGCGGCTGTGTTATGAAAGTAAAATATTTTTATTTAATGTACTTGAGTTATAATTTAGTTACTTATAGTTATTAGCTTTAAAACTCAGACCTGAATACCAGACTTATCAGTGGAAGAAAATGTCAATACTTTAATGTAAAAATGAGTGCAAATGAACATTAAAAAAAGATAAGTCATTGTGGTTGATTATGTTTTGGGAAAACTTGTTTTTAAAGGTGCTGAAAATGTTTCAAAAAAATCTGCAAAAAGACTTATTTCTCCACATCCCATACAAAAACACTAAAGAATTTAACTGCTAATGAAATATCAACATCCCCTAACAAGCAAGGAAAGGTTTTGTACAGTTCTATCAAAGATTTGAGCACAAATGGGTCAAGAAACACATTAGCTTTAAAAAAGTTTAGCCCAAAGCAGGTTATTCTTTCAAAATGGAAAAAGTGTAGAACCTGGTTTTAATATTAAACTGATTAAAACATCGAACTGATTGTAAATATATTTAATGATAATAAATTTAAATTTTTATAAAAAGTAAATAAAAACAAAGTGATAAGAATTTATTAGCTACAACTTTTTTTTAGATAGCTAGATTATATATTATTTATGTATTGCTGGTTGATTGTATTGCGTATTATGCATGTATCGCTGGTAGAAAAAAAAATCTTTTATTGTATTGAAATGACAAGGATGATGTAAATGAAAGACAAAGATTCCATAAAGTTACTCCGCCGATTGTCGAAAAATCAGAGTTATAAAATAATAAAATTTAAAAAAGGTTAAAAGTTAAAAGTTAAAAATGGTTGGAAAACAAACATTAAAGCATACATGTCCGTTTTACATGACCTCAGCCTCTAACTTTTAAATATCCGCTGTTCTTTATAATTCTAGCAAAGAATGTAGGACTAAAGAATGTCTGGTGTTGCAACACTTTTTTACTCAAAATTCAAAATTACTCAAAATAAAATATAGTGTCCCCTAAGGTTCTATTCTTGCACCTTTTTAATATACATTGCCAAACTTCCTCAAATAAATTGAATGTCACAATGTTTGCAGACGACAATAATTTATTTTATGCATCCACATCTATTACAGAACTTTATGAAACTACAAATTCTGAACTTGAATAAATAAACAGTTGGTTAAAATCTAACTAACTATCGCTAAACTCAGAAAAAACCAAAGACATTCTTTTTCATTCTAACCTTGTAAAAATACCTCCCGATTTACCTTCGCTTAATGTAGATACTAAAGAAATAGAGAGAACCCAACTTTTAAAAAAAATTAAAGCATTAAATGTATATCAAATCAATATATTACAAAAGTTTGTTGTTTATGCTTAAATATAAACATGGACTTGTTCATTTTCACTTTTCAAAGAACTTCTTCCAAAATAGCAAAAATAGATACAATACCAGAGGAACGGCAATATTTAACGTAGGGGAAGTTGGGCTACAGTAGATCGAGGAGCAAAGTGAATATAAGGCAATTTTTCAAAGAATAGAATTTTATTCATCTTGATAATGTAATCATTTTATGTGCTCATATATCAGCCATCTATATTATAGTTGTTACCACTTAATTTTTAACTACCGGTTTTTGGTTTGTAATTTTTGTTTTTAGCTAACTAAAGTAAATTTTCTTACCTTTCTTGTGTTCGTTATAGAGATATTGGTTGAAGTAATTTTTTTTTATAAGTTGAAATTTTTTATTTGGATTATTGATATTTATGCTTCCTTTTAGTAGTTTAGCTTTTCTTTTAACAACACTCATGTCCCAAGAAATTAGACTTAGACTTAATTTGTTATGGTGGGGCACAGTGATTCGGGGCACAGTGAATTGGGGTACAGTGAATAGGTTGATTTACTATGCTCCATTAATGATCTTAAAGATTAAATTCATACATTTTTAAAAAATAAACTAAATGAAAATGACTTAATTAGTTTTATGTTATGAATAATTAATATAATTAATTATAATAACAATATTTGAATATTTAAATATTTTTTGAATTTTTTAACATTTTTATAAGTTTTGTTATCAACAAAACTCTTTTTTTTCTTAATTTTCAAAATGTATTTTTTTTCAATTTTATACTAATTAATTAATAAAAGTATGCAAAAAATACAGTGTACAGTGTCTTCATAGTTATATGGCTATATCCCTATTAAATATCATTTATTCGCAGCTGTGTCCATTGATTTACAGTGCCCCAGTACTGGGGCACAGTGAATAACGTAACACGACTCACTTTAAATCTTTATGCGAGTCGTTAGATAATAAATATTTGGGTTTTAGTCATTTATTCTCATGAAGGACATATATCTCGATCCTTTTGCCTTGAAAAAGATAAAATACATATTTTAATTTTTGCTCAAAAAATAAAGAAAAACCACTGTACCCCAACTTTCCCTACCTTTCAAAAAAACTTATTTCTCGCGCTTTTCCATTTCGTACCGTGGTCCTTACAAATTAATATCCAATAATATTCAATTGTTAATATTCGAATAACTTAAATACTCTGAAAAAGATCTCATTTTAAACACTAACAACTTTATAAATTTTTATTAAACACTAACAACTTTATAAATTTTTATTAACCCAAAAACATTCAAAACTATGTATAAAACTAACATTGTTCCAAAACCAATGTAAACTCAAATAACTCATAAAACTCTAAAAACTCTAAATAACTCAAAAACAACAACAATAAAAAATTAATAATAGGCTTATTTATCAACAGGTGAAAGACTACATATATAGAGTAAATTGTCTTTCTACTCATATTTATGTGAATTGAAATAAAATAAAATAAATTAAAAACTGCTTTTCATCTGTATTCTTTGTTTTTTGCATTTTTCATTTTTATTTTTTTTCTGTCGAAACTGATAACATTATTTTTTTAATATAAACTTATTTTAAATTAAAGTATCCAAAAATATTCGAACCCATAGTGGTTTATTGATGACAAGGCCATCGTTTATCGGTCTTCTGCAAGTTTCCCGCCTTTTTTAAAATAATATCTAAACTACAAGTTTATTTTAGGGGCAGAAGTTCTCTACGAGCTATATAATTCTATGAGCATAAATTCTTTTGGAGGAACACATATTTTAGCAACATATTATAGAATTCTTTGACATGAAAGATGGAGTCTTTGTCATGATAAATAATTTTTACAAAATTTCTTAAAAGATTAATTAAAATACTAGCAGTTAAATACTTAGTCAGTGTGAACATAAGTTGAAGACTTGAAAAAGTTATGACAACTATTTAATAAACAAACTTGAATTTCTTTTGTACATTTTATATTTCTAGGATTAGATTATTGGACCAAACAAGCTCTGGAAACCATTCATCAAGATTTAATTTCAAAAACATAGTTGTTGCTTGCAACTTCAGACACTTTTAAAATGTTTCTAACTACAGTTAGCATGGCCGTCGATACGGGTTTCAAAAAGAAGGAGGGGGAGGGGGTGGCACAATAGTTAATAGTATAAAAATGTCTCCTATATCCATAATTTTTTAAAAAAATAAAAAGGTCCTTTAAAAAAAAAGTGTACTCGCCTCCGGCAGCGCTGGATCTGGGTAGCTTGTAATAAGTGCAATTTTACGTAAAAAGAATTATTTATAATTTTTTGATACAATATAATGTATGTACAAAATAGAAATAAAATATATACAAAATAGAAATAATAATAAGTGTATGGAGTCGTCAATAAATTATGTCACGCAATTTTTGATATTTTTTGACATTACAACCGTAGGCGCAACGCGTTGCGCAGTAGTTACAGGCTGTTAACAAACTGTTAACAGGCTGTTAACAGGCTGTTAACAGGCTGTTAACAGGCTGTTAACAGGCTGTTAAAAGGCTGTTAACAGGCTGTAACTACCCGGTTAATGGAGTGTATACATCGACTAAGTAAGATTTAGGCGCAGTTGATTTTACAATCAACATGTAGATATATCGGCTGAGGGTTGTGGCTTCGTTAGGAACTCTTTTAATTAAAAGAAAGTCTTCTCTAGATTTAAAACTTAAAAAGAAAAATAGTTACTTCACAAAAATAGAAACCCCCTCTCCCTCGTAACAAATTGTCATAAAATCGCCTACCTCTCTCGTCCTCCAATCCTCCCTAATATGTGACGTATTTATGGAAGACCCCTATGGTATCTAAAAGAACCCTTTAATCTTTTTTTTTGTGTGTTATTTTAAACTAGATAAAAATTTATTGACAGATTCATATTTCATTAAAAAAAATGGGGATAAATGAGAAAACATCTAAACTTCACATGGTGATAAATCTTTAAAAAAAGTTTTACACCAGTATCAACATACTTGAAATTTAGGTATGCTGCATGCATCTTAGTTACTTGAACAAAAAAACTAATGGTCCTTAAAGCCATAAAGACCCCCAGTAAAAAAGTTGTTAAATAAAATATTTTTTTTTTAAATGAAAGACCTTTATAATGATAAAACAAAAAAAGAATTCTGAGAACGTGTTACAAGATCTTAGAGTTTGATGGCATACATTCTTTTATAATTCAGTTAAAACAGCATGTTTTAAAAATAATCTTTAATAAATAAATACAATAAATTTAATAAATACAATAAATACTTTAATAAATGCAATAATAATTTATATAGTTTTACACTTCTTTTTTTTTTTTTTTTTTTTTTTTTCAATCTTTTCTTGGATATATACTTTCAGTTTTTTTACATAATTGTCGTCTTTATATCTTATTGATAATTTATTGTTTGTTTTTATGTTAATTTACTAATAAATAATTCTTTGTAACAAGTTAAAAAAAAAAAAGTTTTTATGAGACTAAATATATAAACTCCTTATAACGTATTTCACTTCAAACTTTTTTATTTTTCGCAATTTTTTAGATAATAATACTTTTTCTTTGAGTTTCAAGAGATTTGTGAATTGTTTCAGAGCGCACTCTGTTTATACCGCGAGATCCAAATAATACCTTTGCGAAATATATACAAGGATTTAAAAGGGAGTTAAGAGTAATTGCAAGGTTACCAATTGGATGATAAAGATCGTCATCGAAATAACTAACGGTTATAGGCATTAAGCATATTACAAAACTCATCCCAATAAAAATACAGAACATTGTCATTCTTTTCAAACGAATCTGCTGCACATTACATTTCATATTAAAATCCTGAATGAGTGATTTTCTCCGAAGAACTAGTAATACTGATATATAGAAATATATTATCATAACTAAAATAGCGGAACATGCAAACACACAACCTCGTATATATACTCCAACTTTTGTATCTAATGAGAATACTGACAGCACTGAAAATGAGAGAGTTAGTACGAAAGAAAAAATCCAAATACCAGCAATGCTTCCAACTTTAATTTTAAGTTTGTTAAAAATATAATATTTACTTGGATATTTAATTGCACACAAGCGCTCAACAGCAATTGCTATGATATGGAATGTGGACGCAAAAACTGAAAACAAAAAAATAGAATCAAAAATCTTTGTAAGAATTTCGTCAGAGATTTTCGGAATGGTTGCAGAATTCAGCTTTTCTGAGAGGTAATAAACATCTATAAACAGCGTACCTAGTCCATTTATAAAATCAGAAATTGACAAACTTAATAATAGGTATTCCATGCGTTCCAAATGTTTCCAATTTCTTCCTATTAAAATTTGCTGAATAAAGTTGGTTAGAATAACAGCAGCATCTATTACTATACAAGCAACCATCCAAGGTACTGTCATACTTTGCTACTTTAAAATCTATTGCAAAAAAAGTTAAAATAAAATATACGTATGAATGCAAAATATTAATGTATGTAGAAATTTAAGTTGAAATAGTATTATTATTAATAATATTAATAAAGAAACGTTTTAAATTGTATACAATTTAAAACGTTTCTTTATTAATATTATTAATATTAAGCCGGGTGAATAAAAATGAGCAATTGCTTCTTTTTAGTAATTGGTCAGCTTTACGTGAATAAAAACTTTAGGAATTTTGGTAAAGTTTTTATTTGCGTAAAGCTGAACAACTACTAAGTAAATTGCTTAACTTAACGTGAATAAAAGTTTGAGCAAAACATCTAAAGTTTCTCACTCACGTAAAGTTTCTCACTCACGTAAAGCTGACCAAATACTGAGTAAGAACAACTGCTCATTTTTATTCACCTGGCCTAATGTCTCTATATATAGAGACAGCAACAGTTGTATGATAATAACAACAACCATATAAGAATACAAAAAAACAACAGTTTAGAAGTAAAGTGATCTGAAGATCATTAACAAATATTTAATAACAGCAAAGTATAACAAATTGTCATTCTTGAATAAATGAAATAGTTTAATGAAAAAAAAAAAAAAAAATTTAAATAGAATAACCCAATTAGAGCTAATTTTCTTTACTCGAAATTATATAATTGTTGAAGCTGTTAGTCCATACGATACCCTTGAGTAGAACCAAAGCCTTAGGGTAAAATTAGCAGTTTTAACTGCTAACTTTTAACCTGATTTTTACTTTTTAATTACTGTTGCAATTAAATTAAATTTTAATTTTTCTTTCGATACTACTAATTATAATGAATTGAGGTTACTTTAAGTTATGTTAGAACAAACCAACTTTAAATTAACAAAATAAATTTTTATACATAAATTGTTTTTTATATAATCTTTTATGTTTGGGGAAATGCAAATAAAAGATAAAGTTTTGGACGTTTTTATTCACGTTTATAACAATGATATTGTATTATTGAATTGAACAAAATTTCAAGTCTGTATTAACGACATTGTCGCAATTTGTTTAACGTATAAAAAAAAAATTTTAGTACATTAATTAAATAAATTTAATTTATTCTAAGTTTTCTATAAATACTGTTTATTATTAAATCAGGTTGTGTAATGTTTAATCTAAATTACATTATTAGGTAATTTTTTTTTTTTTTTTTTTTTTGGTTAGATCATTAAAACAAAAATACAATTTCTATTTCTTATTTTTTTTTACCTTATCAATGATAAGAGGTCTTAACGTTTTATTTAAACTGCGCTGCATTATTAACAGCATAGAAATCTTCAGGGTGCTTGCTTCCATTACCTTACAGTATTAGACATTAAATGAGATCATTGTGATGATTCTATTTTACTAAAATATATATTTTTAGGACATTCAAGAAAATGAATGAGGAAGGTGAATATTCTTTTCAAATTTTGTCAGGAATTTTAACATTTATAAGTTAAGTTATTAAATATGTATTGCATACGTACGTAAAGTATAGTTGTTAAGTGTAAGTAAAGTATTTATACGTAAGTAAAGTTGTTAAGCCTAAGTAAAATAATCTCTTGATAGTAATTAAAATTTTTTATAACGTTTCTATATGTTCATTCATTTGTATATAAAATTATTCATATATAATATATAAATAAAATACTCATATATAAATAAAATATACATATATAAAATTATTCATAAAATTTTTAAATATAAAATTAGACATTCAACTTGGAAAAAATTGATTGCAAAGTTCAAAGCATTGTCGTAATCAAATCCTCACTTTCATCCTAGTTTCCACATGTTTTTCATTTTTTCCTTTTTTATTAAAACTTTTGTGCAATCTTATTGGTTTAGTTTTTTTTTACCACTGGTATTATTATTTTTCCAGTTTTTTTTTTTTTTAACTAATATATTTCGCTGTTCATATATAATAAAATAATAAAATTACAATGAAACTTTTACGTTACACAAAGAATATATATAAAACATACAGGGACTTAATAAAGATACGTTCAAAATAACATTTAAAGCTCACATGGCTTTAGTAAATTTACAATAATTTTTTTTTTTTGAAAAATACTACGCGAAGAATAAAAAGTATATGCATACATACTCATATATACTTATACATATAAACACACGCACATATACAAACATACTTACATATATGTCAGAAATTAAGAAGATGCAATTTCATTTGTTGTTTAAAAGAGAAAGTGCTTCTTAAATTTTTTATACTCATATTTTTCAATTGATTCCATAATGACGGGCCTTGGCTAATAATTGAGAATTTTGACACATGCGATTTTATTTGTTCTCCATATTTTTGCGATTTATGGGTTCTCCATATTTCTAATATAAAAGAAACAAGGAAATTAACAAATTATAAAAAAAATTGAAAAAAATTAAAAAAATTTGTCATTCTAAAATTTATAACGCAATAAACGGTGTTTAAGAATAAAAACAATATTAAACGATATATAGTGTTATTGAATAAACGATATAAAAAAACACATAGGGTTTGCAGATTTACACATAGGGTTGCCAGACATCCGGCTTTTACAGAGAAGAATACAGCCCCAAACCTGTAAAAATAAATATTTACTGTGTTCCTTCGTAAAAGCTGGGCATTTGGCAACCCTACATACATACAATCAAGACCTTTAAGAGAAATAGGCAATGCAGGCAAATTTATCCAGGCGTCAAGTTTAAAGCGGCGCAGGATGATTCGTTTTTTTTTTTTTTTTTTTTTTTTTTTTTGTACGATGAAAACGTTTTAATGAATGACAATATAAAATCTCCTCAGCTTTTTTTATTAGAAATTGAAACTTTAGCGTTCGGAACGAAAATGCACATGAAAAAAATAATTTATATTTTAAAATTTATTATTACAATTAATTACAAAGTATTTTTTACGAAAAAAATAAGATTTAGACGTGTTAGACAAATTACAGTGTATTCCGTTAGGGGTTATCCACAAAGTACGTCAAGCTATTTTTGATCGTTTTTGACCCTCCCCTTCCCCCCTCCCTCTTATCTTTTGTCTTTTTCCAGCTCATTGCACTAAAAGTTCTACATGGATCAGAAAGAGGCGTACATTCGTCTTACCAGCTCCACTGGTATATACTCAGAGCTCCAGAAGTGAATAAATTCTGAGAGCTAAATGGAGGACAATTTTTTGTGGAATTTCGAATGTTACTCTTTTCTTGGCTTCTAGGAGTTCAGCTTTTTTAGGTAATATATTATAAAGTTCTCTCAATACCAATTTTAATTATTTATATAATAATTGTAATAATTTATTTATAATTAATTTTAAATAGATTATTACTATACACATTAATTTCTTTACACAAGTATTTTTGCAGGTAAAACAACACACGTGAATGGGAAATTAAATGGAAACATTCTTGCAGGAATGGAGCTTAGTGGTTGCCAAAACACTGTCATTGTACACCGTTTGTAAAATATGAGCCCATCACCAAGAAGGTGATGATCTAGAATAAGTGCCCATTATTTCTCTCCGTCAACTCAAAATGAATTCATTAAAAAATATGGTGGTATCATCCGAAGTGCAGTTGTCAAAGAAATCCATGATGGTATCTACTTCACAATCATTGTCAATGGTACTCTAAATATATCTCCCATTGAAAAGATAACCTCTGTTACTCGTTTTCTCCTCTATGAAAGAAAAACTAGTTGCTAGCAAATTAAAGAGCGATTTTTGTTTGTTAAAGCTTTTAAGATGAAGAAATGAGTTAATATAGCTAAGCTTACCACTGATTTGATTTCAAGGCTAGGTATAAATATTTGAAACTGTTGCGGTAATGAATTGCGGGACACAGTATTGAATTCAATATGCCAGATGCTTACAAAGGAGCTCAAACCTAAATAAGGTAAAGTTATTCGGAAGCTCTGTACGTTCCCTGTGGCGCTCACAGTCTGATTTTAACTGGTGTGCACGCAGTTGAAACAGCGATTGAAATCAAAGTATCTTTTGAAAATCTCAAATCTTTGTATGTATTTTCTAGTGCAAGTTTTGCCCGATGGAAGTTCCTCACTGAAGAGACAGGAATTTTACTGCAACGACTTGATCAAACCACTAACCAAGAGGCCAAGAGAAATGTTGGCAGCTCTTAAAAATGCCATGAAAAACCTGGATTCGACCAATGAGCAACTCGACCAAGCAACTTAACTATAACCTTTATAATAATTATAATCTAATTAATTTAAATATAATCTAATTAATTTAAATCTCAGGTCAGGTCAGGTTTTCCTGCTACTGGTAACATGTAACCCAGTACAACCTGCTCCATGTCCTGCTGCCTTGTAGGATACGCTTTTTTAGGCAAAGGCTAGGAGAAGTTAACTCCGAATTAAAACACCCCCTGCCTTGGGGCTCTTGGTTGAGTAAAGGCTAGAGATGGTGTCTCGATAAAAATACTCATCTTGGGCAGATGTTACATGCATCCAGCTGCTGTCTTGTAGAAAGCCTCCTAGGCAAAGACTTAAGGGGTAAACAGATTCTATCTGTTGACCAGCCTCGCACCCCTTCCTCATCTATTAGGCTGGCGCAGATGTATTTTTAATACATTGTTTCCAGTTTAGGATGTTGAACGCTGGATCTTCTTGACTCAATGCGTGGGTATTGCTTGTGTCTCTATTTTTATGACTGGGCAACTCATTCTATTATCTCCTTATGAGGGTACAGCTCTAAAACTCAGTTTTATGGTTCTGAGGCCGGCTGGTAGTCAGGTTTCCCGAACTCTGTGGTAGCTCTCAGAGAGGCTGATTCCATCAACAGCCGAAAAATATCAGAGTACTAACAGTGCTATGTTGCGCATGGATGGTGTCCCTGTTTGTACTTTTGGTGTGCATTGCAGAGGCCACATTTGGAGCCCTTTGTTACGGCTTAGGGTTTATTAATAATAATGAGGCTATTGCTTAGTTGTTAAATAGTGTACTAAGTACTATCTATACTTGAGTCAAGTTCTTTATAAATTTAAAATGACTAAAGTACCTAAAACTAAAAAACACAAAAAACCATCGTCATCACCAAGTTCTCTAAACCTATCATTTACTAATACTCGTGGTCTTCGAAGTAACTTTTCTTCTGTTGAGTCTTATCTCTTGCAAAGTTCACCAGACCTACTTGCTCTTTGTGAGACTAATTTGAGTTCGGCTGTCCCATCTTGTGATCTTAGTGTTGATGGTTATCTTCCTTCAATTCGTAAAGACTCCAATAATCACATGCTTGGCCTGGGCATCTACATTCGTAAGAACTCACCCATTTGTCGTGAAACTAGGTTTGAATCTACAGACTATTCATTTATGTGCTTTCGTTTAGCACAACTCCACTCTATCGCCTTTCTCTTTGTTCTATATCGCTCTCCTTCATCCCAAGATTGCATTATTCTTGATGTTATTTCTGATCAAATTGACCAAGCTCTTTATCCATCGGCCAATATCGTCGTTGTTGGTGACTTTAATGCCCATCACACCGATTGGCTTGGCTCTAGTGTCAGTGACTCTGCTGGCGTTAAGGCCCTCAACTTTTGCCTTTCTCAATCTCTAACTCAAATAGTCAACTTTTTTTAACTCGTTTTCCAGACAACCCTAATCATTTACCTTCTCTACTCGACTTATGTCTTGTTTTGGATCCTAGTCAGTGCTCAATTTCTCCACATTCACCCTTAGGTACTTCTGATCACGGTTTGATCTCTCTAAAACTATTATCAAATTCTTCTACTTCATCAGAATCCCCCTATCATCGTACCACATACAACTACCTTAAAGCTGACTGGGACTCTTTCCGTGATTTTCTTCGTGATGGCCCTTGGGTAGAAATCTTTCGTCTTCCTGCTGACAAATGTGCTTCTTACATAACTTCGTGGATTCAGGCTGGCATGGAATCTTTTATTCCCTCTCGACGATTCAAGGTCAAGCCTCACTCTTCTCCTTGGTTTTCCTCACATTGCGCTGCAGCAATTTCTAATCGAAACGGTTACTTCCATATCTATCAGCAAAACAATTCTCCAGAAAACAGACATTTGTTCACTATCGCCAGAAACCATTGTAAAAAGGTTTTGTCTGACGCCAAAGCTCGCTATTCCCAGGTCATTAAATCTCGTATCTCATCACAAAAATTAGGCTCTCGAGACTTCTGGAGAATCTTTAACAGTATCAATAATAAGGGCAAATCTGTTATTCCTTCTCTCTTGTATGGTTCAGACTTTGTCACCTCACCTAAAGACAAAGCTGAATTGTTTGCTAAGAACTTTTCATCAATATCATCTCTTGATTCCACTAGTTGCGTTTTACCTGACATAGCCGTCAAACAGGTTGATCCCTTGCTTGACATTCGCATCACTTCAGCTTCTGTATCTAAAGTAATTTCCTGCTTAGACTCTTCAACAGCTTGTGGTCCTGACAACATTCCTGTTGTAGTCTTGCAGAGGTGTTCTCTTGAGCTTTCATCCATACTCTCTAAACTATTTAACAAGTGCTTATCAGAGTCTTGTTTTCCATCATGCTGGAAAGCAGCATCTGTTATCCCTATTTTCAAAAATTCCGGAGAGCGATCTGATTCATCTAACTACCGTCCCATTAGTCTTCTTCCTGTCATAAGCAAGGTTTTTGAATCTTTAATCAACAAACACTTAATCTCTCATCTTGAATCAAATAACTTACTTTCTGATCATCAATATGGATTTCGGTCTTCTCGTTCTACAGCTGATGTGCTAACAGTAATAACCGATAGGTTTTACCGTGCATTAGATAGAGGTGGAGAGGTTAAGGCTATCGCACTTGACATTTCTAAAGCTTTTGATAAAGTTTGGCATGCTGGTCTTCTCCATAAGCTTTCTTCTTATGGTGTAGCTGGTAACGTCTTTAAGATTATTGAGTCCTTTCTTTCCAATCGTAGTATAAAAGTTGTCCTCGATGGACAACACTCTTCTTCACATCCTGTAACTTCAGGGGTTCCTCAAGGTTCAATCCTTGGCCCTATACTCTTTTTAATTTACATTAACGATCTTCCAGATATTCTCACATCTAAGGTGGCATTATTCGCCGACGACACTACCATTTACTCTTGTCATGATAAGAAGCCTACACTCTCTGATTGCTTGGAGGGGGTATCTGAGCTTGAAAAGGATCTCACTTCTGCTACATCATGGGGCTCACAGTGGCTGGTGAACTTTAATTCAGATAAAACTCAATTTTATTCGGCCAATCGTTATCGTAATAATTTAGATCTTCCTATATTTATGAATGGTAATGTACTAGATGAGTCATCTACCATTCATCTTCTAGGATTAACTCTTACTTCTGATCTTTCTTTTAAACCGTATATCAAATCCATTGCAAAATTAGCATCTGCTAAAGTTGCATCTCTTTATCGAGCTCGACACTTTCTTACTCCAGATTCTATTCTCTATCTCTATAAATCTCAAATCCGTCCCTGTATGGAATACTGTTGCCACATCTGGGGCGGATCTTCTAATGATGCTCTTTCTCTTTTAGACAAGGTGCAAAAACGAATTGTAAACATAGTTGGACCTGCTCTGGCAGCCAATCTCCAACCTTTGTCACATCGTCGTAATGTTGCTTCTCTTTCTCTTTTCTACAAATACTATAATAGGCACTGCTCTAAAGAGCTAGCGTCCCTTGTGCCATCTACTAAAATTCATTCTCGTGTTACTCGCCATTCAATTAAGTCTCATCCTTTTTCTGTGACTGTTCCTAAGTGCTTCAAAAACTCTTATTCTTCTAGTTTTTTTCCTCGAACATCAGTTCTTTGGAATTCGCTTCCTTCATCTTGCTTTCCTGATTCATATAATTTGCAATCTTTTAAGTCATCAGTCAATCGTTATCTTGCTCTACAGATTTAGTCTTATCTCTTCCAGTAACTTCCAACTCTTATAGTGGTTGCTTGCAGCCTTGTTGGAAGTGAAGATGTTAAAAAAAAAAAAAAAAAAAAAAAAAATTATAATAACTAAAATCTAAACAAGAGACTTAATTATAATCTTTTGAATTTGCATTGTTGTAACCAACGTTAGTCGTCTTATACAATCTGAAGCCATTACCATTAATGGCGAAGTACGTTTGACTCGACAGCTGCTGGAAGATACTAAATTGATAAGGCATACCTTGTTGCAAATTTTCCAAGAGAATGTAGTAGTTAGATAGACCGCTAGGGTTCGAAGCAGAATTCGCTAAAAACGGAAAGCGTAAACTAAAGCGCTTTCACGATGAGGCATCAAACATAGCCGATTTCTACGATAGCTGAACAAAATAATTTAAATTAAATATTTTAAATGTTGGTTTAAGTCTGATTCAGCAGATTGATTTAAAATTTGAGGCGATAAGGATGGTTGGCAATATGTTTTTATTTGTCTATTTGGTTAAAGATGATCTTTCCATTTTAAAAAAAAGATTGAGAATTTGCACGGTTTAATCTTAGAAATACAAACAAAGAGAATTTCATTGAAAAAGTTTGTTTTAAAAATGCCTAAAAAACAATTTTCAAGAAAAGAAATCTAATGCTGCTACTTAATCAAATCTTTGAAAAGAAGCTTGAACGTTTTTTTCAATACATTTACATCATGCTCCGGATTTTCAACACTATTCTTGAGTCAATTGTTGAATGTGAACAATTGTTTATTAAACTAAAAGTTGTAAAATATTCTCTCCGTTTAAACATGGGCTAGGATTGTGTTACTGATATATGGTTATTTTGATTGAAGAAGGCTTGGCTAAAAAGGTGAACAACGACAAAGTCATCGATATTTGGGCGACCGGAAAAGCTCAAAATATTCATTTTTAGGCGCCTTTTTTTTTTTTCTTGAAGATTTTGTTGATTGACTTTTGTTTATTAGTTTTAAAACTAATTTTTTGATTCATATGTGAGTTTTGATTGATGAACTGTTTCTCAGTCGAGAGAATTAATACTATAGAGATAGTATAGAAAATTAATAGTAAAGAGAATTAATAGTAAAGAGAATTAATAGTATAGAAAATTAATAGTAAAGTGAATTAATAGTAAAGAGAATTAATAGTAAAGAGAATTAATAGTAAAGAAAACTAATAGTAAAGCCAAAATACAATGTGCTGTATCAAAAGTAAATATTTGCTGCGTTCACAAAATTATAAATTTGTACTTTCTTAGTTTGAAATAAGATGTTATTTTTCATTATTGACTCTGGCGCCATTGGTGCTCACGAAGGCCTTGCACACAATATACAGTACCACCATAGAATGAAAATAATAAATTGGTAAAAAAAAAAATCATTACTCGCTTAATTTTGTTTATATTTATACTTTGTAGTTATATCTGTTCTAATTTTTCAAGACCACGTATAAAGATGATTCATACGTGTCTTGAATTTATAAAGCTGATTTATATGAGATGGAGGTCCGAGGTTCGACATCGGCTCTAGCCTAATAAGCGAGATTGGTAAGAAAGTAGGCGTGAATTTCCTTGTTAATTGCTCTTCCGCGGTACTCTATGATAAGACCGCAAGGGCTTCATAGAGCACCTAAATAACTACAACAACAAAAAAAATTTGACGTTTATGTAGCATTTTAGCTTATTATGTAGTTTTATAGACAAAATATATATTAATTTATATTAATTATAGTAATTTGTTTTTGTTTATTTATTTTATGTGTTCCAAGCAGTTTTATCACACAGTACCGCGGAAGACAATTTGAAAGAAAGTTCACGCCTCCTTTCTTAGCAATGTTATAAAACTTACCCAAAACCACGAATCTCTAGCTTCTAAGACAAACGCGCTAACCACTGCGCTTGAGCATTTTTGTACAAGAGACTAGTTATGCACTGTGAATGCTTATTAAGAATAAAATGATATCACGATGATGTACTTAAGATGCCTCTAAAAAGTTATAAGAATTTTTTCAACTGTTTTGCAGTAAACTGGTTTAAAAGTGAGTGTAAATTAACTTAATCAACATTATTATTAACTAAGTAAAGTGTTGCACAAAAAATATTCTTTAGATATTTTTATAAAGATATCTTTTATTATTTGGTGAGGTTTTTTTAAACTCTCACGCTAATTATATTTGTGGTCTGTATAATAGATGCGTATAACTGTGCAAATAATATTTTATTAGTCTTTTTTTATTTTTTATACTTTTGCTTATTTTTAAATAAAATATATGAAAATTGTGCAGCCGTGTTACAGTTCTAGCTTAAAACCAAGAGGTTCATGATTCAACAACAACAACAAGAACAACATGATATTTATTATTCCTCAAAATTTACAATTATATAATTACAATAATATATTATTAATAATAATAACAATATTAATAATAATAACAATAGTGGCAATAATAATAAAAAGAATAACTATAATGTTATAAATAATAATAATAAGTAATAATAATAGGAATAATAATAATGCATAATAATAAAAATAATAATAATAAGAATATCTATAATGTTATAAATAATAAAATCAAAATATAAATATTAAGAATAAATATAAATATTTGATTAAAGAAGGAGTCACTCATGCAGAATCCTGATCAAAGGAGTGACACCAAATAATTATATTAATAATAATAACTTAAAAAATTATAATAACAAGAAAAACTTTGTTGATTTATAGAGCAGAAGTAACAGCAAAAACAATAGTATTTACAATAATTGTAATAGTAATAGTAATAATAAAAACAGCAGTAATGAAAGTAATAACTATTAATGACAAAAATAATAAAGTTTTTATAAAAATATTAAGAAAAAAAAAAGAAAACTAAAGAAAGTTAGTAATGTTAAAAACTTAGAATAAAATTGTTTTTAGAATTTGTTTAAAATTATATTGTTTTAAATAAAAAAATGAAGATAAATTATTTTAAAATTTTAATTTTTCAAACTCATTCACAACGCACACAAGACTTCGATTCCATTAACTGATGCATTGCTGTGTAATTGAATACTTACCATACCTCAAAGTTTTATAGGGAGGTACATTTAGTTTTCCATTATTGATGTTTCTAGTTAAATGTGAATGTATAAATTGAGTTTCAGTGAAGAAGATTGTAACAGAGGAAGGTAAATTTTTATTAAGGGAGTCAAAAACAAAAAGAAGATTCGCAAATTTAACTAGTGCTAACAAGGTAGGAACTTTATGTTTTTAGAAGAACTTTGAAGTTTCTTTATTATGGACTTAAAAATTAATTATTCTGATTGATTGGCGCTGAGCTAATAACAATTTATTATTAATACAGTTGACAACAGTAGATGAAATGGGGTTAAAAAATTGCAAAATACAGATTCTTAAGGGTAGTTTTATCAACATAATGGCAAACTATTGAAAGCATGTCATTAGCTCGATTAAGTTTTTTACAAAGTGCATTTATATGAAAATTCTGTGAGAGGTTCGAGTCTATTAAAATACCAAGATATTTAAAACGTGTGTTGGATATAAACGTTTATTATTAATTTTAATTTTAGTTATATGATTGTTGTATAAAAGGTTTTGTTTTGGAGATAAAAAAATAGTACTTCAGTTTTTTTCCAAATTCAAAGAAATTAGGTTTGCATTTAGCCAATGAAATAAACCTTTAGGTCTAAGTTTATTTTCTTACACAAAGAATGACGAAACTTATTAATATGCAAGATATAAGGATCATCAGCAAAAAGATGGACTGATGAGAAGCGGACAGAGTTATTTAGATCATTAATATAAATCAAAATCAATTCCAACAAGCGACATTAGTAAGGAAGAAGACCTCATTTATCTGAAATGCATATTCATAATATATATCAACTAAATCTTTTAATTTTCTTTGCTTTATATTTAAATGTAAGATAAACTTAAACTCTCTATCTTTTCAAGACTTATATGTAATAAAGCAAAAAAAATGATCCAAGAAATCTTGTATCAAAATCTTTTATGTTTTAGTTGTCCAAGGATTGGTTTTAGGTTCATTATTATTTTTGGTGTATATAAACAATTTACCTGAATAATAATTTTTTTTAAATTTATTTCAACCAATAAGGAAAAGTGGCCTAAAACTGGCTTCTTCCAAAAAATGATAAAATCAACTATCTCTAACTAACCACAAATTACAAACAAAGTATTTTTTAGGAAATTCAATCTATACTCTACAAATTAAAATCAGAAAATTGAAGGTGTACCTATGCCTTACGTTAAGAAATAACCATTTATTAAAGAAATGATCGGGCCCATTTTTCAGGTAGCCTAAAATAAGCCTCTCGTTTAACTTCTGTAGAAAACCTAATTGAAAATCAAAAATTTACTATAATTATTTTATAGATGATAAATAATCTTCTGTTCATTATTCACATTAAAAATTGACACTCATTTAAAGAAAAATTGACTCTAACTTCAATTAGGCTCAAACTTAACAAAGTTATAGTCAAAACTAATAATATTTACCTTATAAATGATACATAGTTTACTGTTCAATATTTACATTAAAATTGATACTCTAAGTAAACTTAACTGAGGCAGAATGTACAACGTGCTTAAACTCAATTGTCAACTCTCGAAATAATCTTGAGCAAATTAAAAAGATAAATGTTTAATTAATTTTAAAAAATATCGAAAAACCCAACAAACATAAATACAATAGTTAGCTCAATAACAGTTTCTTTCTTTTCAAATATATTAAAATTTTAAAAAATGAAACCTCAATTTTATTTATTACTTATAGGGACAAAAAAAAAACAGTAAAGATTAGCTTCATTGTTCAATGCTTCAGCACATTAAATTACTTTTTGATTAGAAGTGTTAGTTTTATGCATTCAACCTAATTGGTGATATACAACAAATAAATTGTATGGTATAGCATCCATTAGTTCAGATTTATCTTTTGCTGAAGGAGTTGGCTTTG
This sequence comes from Hydra vulgaris, assembly GCF_022113875.1. Taxonomy (NCBI): domain Eukaryota; kingdom Metazoa; phylum Cnidaria; class Hydrozoa; order Anthoathecata; family Hydridae; genus Hydra; species Hydra vulgaris. The sequence goes on from NC_061156.1 coordinate 2,143,540, forward strand.
GTGTTTTTACAGATAATTGAAAGTGTCAAGTTAAAAATTTTACGAAACCAATAAGCACCGGTTTCTTCACTTTTTGAACAAAATTTTTATTGCTGTTAAGTTTAGCAAACTGGTAGGCAACTTGACACAAAACTTAAGGTGTTAAACTAAGAAACATAGCTTTCATTTGCTTGATATGAGTCACCAGCTGAATTTTCAGAAAACCCTTATTTTACTGATCCAAGCAATTTTCACGAAGCTTGTACAAAGTTCATATTTGCATGCTTTTTAATCTCATTTCGTTCTTTCTTACAGCCTCAATAGCCGATGACATTAACCTCTCACTCCAACACTGCCTTTCCGTTTTTCTGACATATTCCCTCATATCTAAAACAAGAGGAATTGATAGAAATAAACTTGTGAATTCAGTTCAATTGAACTATAAATAAAACGTCTTAGACTTTATTTTAATTATATATAAACAAACTCTTAAAAAATGTAATTTAAAATACACAAAGTATAAAATAACATTTATATTTAGTTCAATATCATATACTTATATATTTAAATATTATGTATATTGTACTTCATAAGGATTAATAAAAAATATTGCTAAACCTAAATAAGTTATGCACCATCCAAACTTTTTGCGAATAAATAATTTTTAGGAATACCTACTTATGATCCATTTAGATATTCGGTCACTCAAAATTATTTCTTAAAAAGAGATTTTGAAAAAGTAGCAAAAGTACTACTTTATTAAAACCAGACCACTTGGTGACCAGACCACTCGGTAATATGAGCACTTTAAATTAGCTCAATTACATTAATTAAGAAAAAAATATTAACTTGACAATTAAAACTAGTTTTTGAAATATAATGATTCGTTATTAACAAAACTTATCATTAAAATTTAAACTTTTTTCAATTTTATTAACTGAAACCTTTGAACAAAGAAATTCAATTTTTTTGAATATAAATTACAAAAAAATATTTAGTATTATAAATGGCATGGTTAAATAAAGTCAAAATTAAATGTTTCTATGCATTGTTTTTTAAACAAAAATGAATTAGATTTTTAGCTAACATATTTTTCTATATGAAAAAACTATTTTTTTATTTTAGCACCAAAATTTCGCGCCACATATTTATTGATGAGTGATGATTTTATTTTAACAACGCAAAAAATTTAATAACGTTTTAATTAGTTGACAGCCGTTAAATACTGCATATGAATTTACATGAATTGAATAACTTTACTGCTCACATCACAGAAATCTTTAAAAATGATCATATTATTTTTTATGTAGAAATATACAAATAAAAGTTTATAAATCAAAAACACAGCTGTTGCTTTAAACTACAATTAAAAAAAAAGTCAATACGATAAAAGGTTGTCATAAATATCTTTTTCGCATAAAAATAAAAATAAAACCCTTTACAATAATATTGCCAGTTTATTCTCTTTTTTGAAATGTTTCGCCGTTAAATCTTTTTAACTGCATAGTGCGACGGGCCCCTGGTCCTATTTGAACAGGTTTGGTGGGTGTAAGTAGTATTTAGTGATAACATGACCTGCTAAAATCACATGGCCGAATATCTTGCTTTTTTATAGCGAAAAATTAGAAGGGTAACAGTAAAAAGTAGTAAAAACGGGTAAAACGTAATTAAAGGGTATATTAACGGAAGTGTATATATATAAAATAAAATATGTTTGAGAAATAAGACAAAAGTCTGATAAATCAGACATTTTCCTTTGCCTAATGATAATGTTTTTAAAAAAACTTACACCGCTGAAATAAAAGAATAGTATATAGTACTTTGTTCATCAATAAACACTTGTAATAACTTCATTAAGCAATAAAATATTAAAATTTCTCATAACTTCATTAACTTAAAGATGTACCTCATTTTGAATGTATCTATATTTTTCAAAGTAACATTTCAATAATGTTAACATGATATGTAAAATGATAAACAATAACCTAACAATAAAGGAAGAATAAAAGGAAGAATAAAACATTAAAGGAATAATAATTCAGCTTTATAACTTATTTAAGCATTAATTACTTCAATTCTAACTAATTTTCAACTTCAATCTATTTCTTTGTCTGCATAACCTCTGGGTTCTGAGCCAGAACTCAATGCAGCCGCGGCGCAGTGGTTAGAACTCTTACTTTAAAAGCAGGATATCCTGGTTCGAAAAGAACTCTGGACATACTTTCGCGTCACGGTAAGGAAAGAGAGGTGAACTTCCTATTTAATTGTATTTCCGCGGTGCTCTTTGACAAGACCGTTAGGTCTTCTTGGGGCACCTAAATAGCAAAAATTAAAATTTAAAAGTTAAAAATCATTTCCATTAATCAGAAAATTATTTCAGTTGATTGTTAAAATAAATATTTGTAGCAACGCAATTTAATAAATTTAATAACTTGATGTTCATGAACGAAGTAGCACAGTCATTTCGTCTAAGTTCTGCAGCATGCATCACATTCTGCAAGTTCTGCATCGATTCAAAGAGTTGAGTCTCTTATAAGCATAATGGCAGTACTTAATGTACTTAACGCAACATAACGTCTACAATCAATAGTTGGTAAAATCAATCTTCCACGAGAAAGGATTTTTAAATAAGGTTATTGTATCACACCAGTAGAATAGTGTTGCGAACACCACTTTTTTTTTTTGTTTAACTTTTTAACAACATAACCAGAAATAATTGTAGAAAGTTAAAAGTTCTCTGAATCTAAACTGCATTCTTCAAAATCTGGTAAAATTTCTCGCAATTTATTATTAAATAATTTAAGTAAAAGTTACAACTCTCTTTTCAAACATTTTCCTTCCAGATATTGACTGACTCTTTAAGTAAAGTTTTCAAAGCTAATATGTGCTCAGAGGTCTCAAGGTCGCGCCAAAAAGAAAATCTCCTAACACTAATTTGACTTTGAAAATCTGGATCATTTGAAAATCTCTAATGGATCAGGTTGCATGCGTGGTAGTAAAAGAATAACGATACCCTTTTTGAATTAACTCATCAATAAGTGAAGCATTTTGATGGTTTAATGACGTTTGTTTACTTAATGTAAAATTTGCATAGTTTGAAATTTGAGATAATTACCAATTTTCAATCCATTCAGCTAATTTCCTCAAAAATAAAGGTTTTCACCCAAAACAGCTGCGTTTCCAATATAGAAACTGTTGTTATATTTTTTACAGTTATTTATTGCCGACCATATATTTATCAACTCTAAAAAGTTTAAGTTATCAGTCCTATATAAAAAATAATATTCATTAGCTGCATAAGTTGTAGGACCGAATATTGCAAGAGCAAGTGGTTCACCTTGTTTATTATCTCCCGGATGAAGTGATATATAAAATAACGTGAAACATTTGGTTTTCGATCTTTCGATGTAGTTAGATGCTCTGGTGTAGTTAAATATACAGGTGGTATTTTTCAGTTAAGCAATAAATAGTTGGAACGGGATTTAAATCCCAAGCTAATGTTACTTTTTTGCCAATTTTTAAATATTTTTCTTTATAATGTTTAGCACAAATAGCCGAATTTTTATTTCAACAACTTTTGATTCATAAATGCTACCTAATGTTTAGTCAGGATTATTTTCCAGAAATCTAAAAAGTGGATGCTTTTCAGAAACAAAAGTAATTTAATTCTCTCTCTTTTAATACCCAGTGTCACAGTAAACTCTTGCACATGTATTAACCATATTATGAATGTTTAAATTTTAACTTTAAAAGACGTTTAAAAAAAATCCAAAACTTCTAATAGTTTGCTCCGAATAGCAAGATATCCGGCGGTGAAAAAGCAAAATATACGGCCGTTTAATTTCAAATAGACTTTTTGCCAAAGAGCCCGTTTTAGACCACTCTCCCCGACATAAACTCATATTCATATACACTTATACACATATTATATACACATGTACACATATATCTGCATTCATTCATCATATACCCATCTCCATTCCATACCATACACATCTTTATTCCACACACACACACACACACACACACACACACACACACACACACACACACACACACACACACACACACACACACATATATAGACACACACACATTTAAATATATGTACAATGATTGTATGCAGATGATAACAAATTTATTGCACCGGTTAAGTATAGATCATGATGTTATTTTTTATTATTATTATTATTATTATTATTATTATTTAGGTGCTCCAAGAAGATCTAACGGTCTTGTCACAGAGCACCGCGAAAATGCATTTAACCAGAAAGTTCACGCCTCCTTCCTTACCGTGACGAATATGTCCAAAGCTCGTTTTGAACCTGGATCTCCTAATTATAAAGCAAACGTTCTAACCACTGCGCCACGGCGCATATGTTATGCAAAAGGGTAATGATAAGTTAGTAGAATGACTTAAGTTGAACATCAGCATTGATATGTAAAGTGCACTTCGGTTAACACAATTAAAACTTTGGTTATTACACGACTAATAATGTTTGTGTTTTATAGTTGTTTTTTATATTTGATTAATAATAATATGATAATATTCTATTTTCAGAGCTGAACTACTACCCAAAAATCTCAAATGCTTGCAAAACCACTGGTAAACAAATGAATAACCAATAAGCATTGCCCGAAGCAACTAGTGCTGTTAGCGTGTGATTAAAGCTTTGAAAAACTTGCGTGATTCCTGCCGCAAAAATGATCTCCCACTAATAATCATCATGTCCAAAGGCATTTGTGAATATTAGTAAGAGGTTACCAATGACTCTAATACTATTAATGACTCTGAAGCTTGTGTTAAATTTTTTATCTGCTTTCAGAGACCTCAAAAAACGAAAACTTTAGAGATAAAGATTCTACAAAAGCAAAACATTAACAACATTGTCTAAATACTTATCTTTTGGATTTAGGGTATCAAGTACCGGATGGTAAACCAATACCGGACGGTAACCAGTACTGTATTTATGGTAATTAATATAATATCTAAATAGTGCTTTTAAAACCGTTATTTTTTAAAAAAGTTAAATTTTTTTAATATATGTTTAAATAAGTTTACAAACCATGATGAACTTAAAAATCATTAAAAATTATTGGAAAAACTTTTACGTTCCTTTCTGCTGCAAATTGCACCCATTTTAATATTATCTTAAATAAGATTTTACTATTGCAATCTAGATCATAATAGCTCAGTCTTGCTCTTATATAGTGCTAAATTTTGAACCAGGTCATTAAGTTCATTTTTGAGAGATTTGATGAGAATTATTGTCAACTGCAATAGGTAGAAATGTTACATCATCCAAAGTTGATGGCTCTGAAGCTTCTACGTTGTCATTGGCATCATGATCATTACAAATCTCATTTGGTATGTTGAGTCAAGGACAGGAAATCCTTTACCGTGGAACACTGGTCTAAAAGTACAATCCGAATATATGGATATTGTATTGATATTGTGTCTCTTTCTTTGTGGTCTCATGATCTACGGAGGGTGCCATGCAAAAGTAACAGTTGGTAAGATGATCAGTTGGTTTCCTTCAAATCACGGGCACAGCAAATGGAATGGCTCGTCATTTGCCATGTAACGAGCAAGAAAACCCTGCACTACAAAAAGAACAACAAATGTGAGGACCCCCGGGTTGTTCTTGATCTCCCAACTTACAACTAAATTACAAATGGTAAGCTTTCTTGATCAATGATGTGATCTTTGACCATATAAACTGATAGACTTGTCGTAAGTAAAATATTTTGAAGCCAACATCATTTAGCGCGTGACGTCACGTTTGGGCAAAACAAAGCGCGATAAAAACGGAATAAACCTTTAAGAATAGAAAAAGTTTTGTTAAATATAAAATTTTGTAGCAAAACATTATTATTTTTAAAAATATTATTAAATTTATTATTTGTATCAATTATTATTTCAATGCATTGTTAGATTTCTTAGAATAGAAAACGTAACAGCTAACACAATTTTATGTGTTTTATTATGGATTACATTGATATACAAACAACTTTTCATTGATTCAAAAATAAAACTTGTTTTTTTAATAGTATTAACTTGCTAAAAAAGTACTGTAAGTGTTGTGACTTGCTATAAAAAAAAGGTACTGCAAGTGTTGTGACTTGTTAAAAAAGTACTGCAAGTGTTGTGACTTGCTAAAAAAAGTACTGCAAGTGTTGTGACTTGCTAAAAAAAAGTACTGCAAGTGTTGTGACTTGCTATGCATTTTTGATAGACGGCTCTGGCTTACCTTCACGTGGTGTCTATTGTTAAAAATGATTATAAAATAATTTCATTAGTGAAATTTATCATTGTAATTATTCACTAAAAGCCAAGACAAAACTTTATGAAATATCAGAAGAATCATTAAAATAATCAAACATTATTTAGTGTTAATAACATTTTGTTTTTTTTTTAATTTGAGACAGACAAACTTTAAATTAACCAAACTACTATCAAGCACTATATGAAAGATTTGAAGATGGATGCAACACTAATGTAACTTTTAAAGAGTAAGATATGTTTTTTACTTCTTTGTTATTGTACTTTAAATAACCAGTCAGATATTTCTTAATTAAAATTTTGTTTTCCAGTATTAATTTATAGAACCTTTTTTATATAGACAAAAACTTTTTTTGGGATTTAAATAAACATGTTTATTTTTTTTTAGGTCGGGGGGAGGGGGTATACGCCCCCTCCACCCATACATCGATGTAAACACCACTTGTATACGAAAATTCTTGTAGAACATAATTTTATATTGCATACTAATTGAAATCATTTTTGTAAAGATAAAAATATTTATGAAAACAAATCATATTTGATGCTAGGGTGTATTAAACCATCACCACCACACCCACCTCTATCATTTAAATACGCCTCTTATATACTTTGGTGGTTAAATAAATTTATATCAACTTTTTAGTATATTTAAACTGCTAATGTCTTGAAAAAGATCTTTTTTCTGAAAAAAATGTTCAGTTTCATACGGGTAAGGTGGTGGTTTGATGCTCCCCTCTGTCCATCCGAGTGGTTGATGCTCCCCTCTTACACCTATCTTTTGACACCAAGATATTTGTATTTTGATAAGAATTGACAAAGTTATGACAATTTAAGTGAAGAAAAACATAATTTTGACCACAGTTTCTTCAACAATTCCATATATCGAAAAATCTATAAATCTGTACTTAAACCGTCATAACTTTTGAACCAATTGTTTGATTTTGATAATTTTTTCACCTTTAAAATACTGTATTGATCCTCTTTCCAATGATATATAACAGTAAGATATTTAAATAATTTGAAATATTTACTCACGCACCTATTAATACACTTTGTATACGTTTATTATATAGTAAATTGTTGATCGAGTCAGCTTTGTGATGCAATCCCATCTTTAAATATTTAGCTATAATAATTTTATAATTTCTGCACGACTTTCATAAACAAATTGTAGACAACACTCAACAATATTAGCTTTTTCACAACCACCTAAACCATCAATTTAAAAATATTTAACAAGAAGTTTCCAACGTCCATTTTGACAGTTTACCTTAAAAAATCTAAAGCGTCTTTTGTTTTGGGTAAACTATCATTATTAATATCAGCACCAAAATCAATATAATCAGAAAATTTATGGCCTGTCAATTCAATTTCTTTTCATATAGCCATTTCATCTAACATCTACAAACACACAAGACATTGACCAATTTTTTTAGCCTCTTTTACTTTGCTATGAAAAGTACCTAAAGCTTCTTTACATAATCCAGGGGAAATGTCAACACTTTCATACCATTTTTGTATAGTTCGTGATTAAGAAAGTGCATTATTGAATGTTTTTTTTTAACATAACTATATGCTTTAGCAGAACAAAAATTTAATATTAAAGCAAAGCTTCGTAATTCTCCTGGGTTATACTTTTTAATTTTTTATGTAAAACCTGTTTTGTAGATTCAGACATACCTCTCTAAAATTATATAAATATATAAAATTAAATAAACATATTTTTAGTTACAGCATCATATTTATATTTAAATACCCAATCAAGTAAAATGAAGCATTATTGGTTGGGGTATCAAGAAGTAGATGATAAAATAGTAAAAACCCAAAAATATATTATGTAATTGATATATAACCTAAACACACACACTTTTAAAAATAGTTACAATTAAAAGAAGAGTCATACAACAAATTATCACAATAGCATTACATTCATAACAACAATTATTACTGTTACGACAATTACAATAAATAACTCATTGCTATTCCTACCGTCATTGTGATAAACCAAGTTTTTCCCTAACTGTTATCTGATGAGTAATGTAGTAAATTTTTATTCATAATACATCAATATATAGTTTGCCATTGGGGTTAGGATTTATTTGATACTTTTCAACATTGTTTTTAAAAATATTAT
>NC_061156.1:2154435-2318795 GCF_022113875.1 Hydra vulgaris
TATTTTTAAACCAAAATAAAGAGATTGATTTAATAATTAATATTGATGGTCTTCCCCTTTTTAAGTCTTCAAATTTACAGAAGTGGCCTATTTTAGCTAAATTTGATAAGTATGATGTATTTATTGTGGCACTTTTTTGTGGAAACTCAAAGCCGACATCTTTAAATGACTATTTGTATGATTTTAAAATAGAAGTTATTAATCTTTTACAAAATAGATTTAATTTTAACGATAAAAAAATAAAAGTTAATTTAAAGTGTTTTGCATGTGATTCTCCTGCCAGAGCATTCCTGAAGTCAATTGTAAGTCATTCAGATATATAATAATTTTTTTTTTGTGTTCATGGTTCCAGAAAAAAGTTGTCTTCCTTTTGAAAGAAATTCGAGATAACCAAAAATCAGAAGCGCGTGCCAGATTAGAGTTAGATGTAGAATTGATTCAGCGCCAAAATATAGCAGAGTTTCAAGCTTTAGAGTAAGAATTATTAGACATTGAGTTTAAACAAAAATTTGTTAGTTATTGTTTTATTTACAACAAAGTTTTCCATTTGGTGGAATCTTCCACACAAAGTTCACTAAGTTTAATACATAATTCATATTATATATTATGTATTAAACTTAGTAATATATATATATATATATATATATATATATATATATATATATATATATATATATATATATATATATATTTATATATATATATATATATATATATATATATATATTTATATATATTTATATATATATATATATATATATATATATATATTAATATATTTAAGTGAGCGTTTTTAAAAAACGATGAGGGAAAACGAAGAATAATGAATGAAAAGGTTGCTGACCCATACCAAACCCTCAGTCGATGTAGCAGCACTCCACTGCGAGTCAGGCTATTTGTCAGTCGATATATGTACTGAAGCCCCCGGCAGCAGGCTATTTGACGTTAGGTGAGTATGACATCATCACGCTCACCTAACTCAGCAGTATAAGATATATGTATATGTCTATATATGTATATGTATATATATATGTATGTATATATATGTATATATATGTATATATGTGTATATGTATATATATTTATATATATGTATATGCATATATATGTATATGCATATATTTGTATATGCATATATATGTATATATATGTATATGTATATGTATATATATATATATATATATATATATATATATATATATATATATATATATATATATATATATATATATATATATATATATATATACATATATATATATATATATATATATATATATATATATATATATATATATATATATATATATATATATATATACATATATGTATGTATGTATATAAATGTATGTATATATATGTATGTATATATATTAGGTTAGAAGAATTGCTAAAGTTGGTGGTGTGAATGTAAAAGAAAATATTGCAAACGTTTTAAATAGGTATATTAATTGTTTTTACTATAATTAGTCATAAAAATATGTTTTGAAACTGTCAAATGTATATTTTTTATAGTCTTAAATACTTTATGATAATTTCAATAAAAATAAAATATACAGTGTATAACTCAATTCATTAATTATTTAATTCCCTCAAAATGGTGTATGCATCTATCCCGCCCCCACACTAAATTTTCTTAAACAGAATAGCAAGCAAACTAAAATGTCTATCTACAGTGCCCACAACTATCCTCGGCTGTCCGCTCCACTGTCCACAACTACAAAAAATGTTAGCAAGTGAAGGACTTTTTTTATAAAAGGATTTGTTTCTTTCATTTAAAGACTTTCTAGTTTTTCTGGGATCATCCCCGACATATTTTATAGCATGAAATAAATAAAATATGTATAATTATATTGACATAATTTGTTAATAGGCTGATGAATAATCATCTGATGAGTGATTTTAATATGAAGGGTAAGGATGGAAAGCAGCCCTTTAGTGTTACTTGCCTTTATAAAATAATAAAAAGTAAGTTTTTATTTAATGTAAATATTTGTATGTTGCATATATATTTTACACTGTATATAAAGTTGGACTAAGGATAAAACCATGAAAATAAACCACCTTAAAAACCACAAAAAGTGATAAAACCATAAAATAAACCACCTTAAAAGTCAATAGTGCTGGTAAACAGAAAACTTTAGTCCAGCTTTCTTTTTTTAGTTGTTAAATTGTTGAAAATAAAAATATGCTTTTTCTCTAGCAAACGCTCTTAATTTAAACAATTGCAATGAGAAGGATGTCGACGATGCCATTTCAAAGCACCTTAAGCATGCGCCAAAGAGAAAAGGTGGACGTAAATTCACCGAAAAAAATGTTTTATAACGATATTTTGAAATGTTCATGTAACGTATTTGTTTATAAATGTATTAAAATTCAGTTATATTTTTAGTCAATATATATTTCTCTAAATTTATTTTATTTTTAGTATATTTTATTGTTATTATAACTCCAAAGTATAGTTTAAAATAGAGATATCATAACAACTTGTCGTTAACAACAGTCGTTGTTATACTTTTAGTTTAACACAACTTTATTCGGGTTTTTTAATCCATACGGCGAATAATTTCAACGTTGTTTCTCCTATGACTTTTAACTAGTGCGTGACGTTTAACTGTAACCAAAATGCGACGTCAATGTTTAACATCTATAATGCGTAATATTTTTACGTTATTTTAAATTTAAATATTGCCATGTATTTGACGTCGAAACTTAACAGCATTTAGACGTCAAATCATATTCGATTTTCAACTCAATACTAATATTCAACGTCAAAACAACGTTAATTTAACCTAATTTCGACGTTATATTTACGTCGAAATGTTTGCTGGGAATTTAGATTTTTGTTGGTGGCTAGTATTTTTGTTTATTATTTTCAGCTCGCAATATTGTTTTCAGATGATAAATAAATCTAAATTTTATTTGGAAAAGAAGTAGAATGCAACATTCAAAAAGTGACTTTTAGATCAAGTCTGTATATCTGTCGAAAACCCAATTGTAAAGTTAAAGCGATGCAATAGCCGAGCCCTTATCTCAATCTCTCTGAATATATATCTGTCAAAGATTGATCTACAAATTTGTGACATTTTCTGTATTTCTTTTTGAAAAGGCTTTACCTGAATATTTGCTGTCTATTATTTTTTTTAATAAATGTGACTAAATATTGACTTTTTTTCGAAGAGTTTTGTAATATTATTTTGAATTTATATTTAAATATATATAATATGACATCTATCAATTTCATCAAAAATGTTTATTTATACGATATAGTTTAACTTTACTAAATAAATAGAAAATATCATTTATAAAAATATAATCAATTAAAATAATAATAAAATGCTTTTTTTATTAAAATATAATTAAATAAAATAATTATAGCGGAATTATAATGATAACAAGTTTTGCGTAAACTTCTCATATTATCTTATATATATCAAGTTTAGAGTTCAGAATAATATCAATGCGTGGTTTCATTTTGATATCATATTTATAACATAAAATTCTCATTTTATGCTAACAGGGTTTGAGTTCAAAATGATATCAATGAGTGATTTCATTTTGATATCATAAACTTCTCATATTATGATATCAGGGTTTGAGTTCAAAATGATATCAATGTGTGATTTCATTTTGATATCATAATGATATCATAAATGTCTCATATCATGATATCATAGTTTGATATCTAACTATGATATCATGATATGAGACATTTATGATATCATTATGAGGTTGTTGCAAATGTTTATAAACACCCAATCAGCATAGAATGTACAAATAATGCCCTTTAGTCATATCAAATTTGGTACGCTTATTGAACGTTTAACTTATATTTTTAATGTGCTGCTTCCTATAGGTAGTGTGCAATAATAAGCGCACATCAAAAATAATCTCCCCTGCCAAGGCCGTACCGACGGGAGTCCAAGGTTTACAACATTCTGTCAGTTTTGTCAATAATTTGGAAAATTTGAGACTCTTTTGGTTAAAACTGAAATTTGGCTATTAAATATAAAAAAAAAGCCCTACTTTCGTGAGATTTTTACCGTAAAAAAGCTTTTTTCATTTGTTCTCCCTCCCCCTACATCTTCGTTGTTCAGTACAGCCCTGTCCCCTGCCATATTATAGGAATGGATTCAATCTTCAAATTTCTTGTGAAAACTCAAATTTTCACAACAAATCTACGACTCCCCCTCCCCACCCTTTCAAATATCAACCTCTCCTAACAATTGATATCCACCCCATATGCAAAAAAAAAAAATTAAAAAAAACAACAACAGAAAACAAAATATAGTAGATTGAAAAATACAGTAAAAAAAAAATTAAAAACAATGCAATAGAAACATTTGGCATTCTAGTTCTTCCAAATACAGAAGATATAAAAATATTGTGTTCACTTAAAAATTATAAATGGGCATTAAATTGCCTCTCTTTATTTACCCTCCCCAAACCTATTGTAATGTTAACGTAACCATCATCACAAATACAATACGCAATATATTATTTTAAACTAAATTAAAAAATTGCAAATTTTTGTACAAAAACATCAACATTTGAAAACATTCAGTTGCTATTCTGTTTCAAAGTGTTTAATGCGTCATAGAAAAGGCGTTTACATGGTGCAGTGGTAACAGTGATAATTATTTATAACATAAAATCATTGTTAAAATACAATACAATATTGGAAACACATATTGATTTTAATGCCGATAGTATGAAAACATTTCGCTAATTTACTGACAATTTAATATAACCACTAATTTCCTTTTTTAAATCTAAACTTATTGTTTTTTCACTATCATTTCCGCAATCATCATCTTCATCGTCAAATGATAAATTAAATTTTTTTGGTTTGATTGTCACCTTTTTAACTGGAATTATATCACAAACTTTTTTTTTTGTCAAATGAAATTCCGACAAAAATTCTCTAACAATTTTAAGTTTTTTTCTCGTACTTTTGAAAGAATTTAAAACTTTTATAATTTGGATCCAAAAAAGTGGCACATAATAAAAACAAATTATTGTAATATACTGTAGCTTACAGGGCCGGCACAAGTAGAGAACACCTAGAGAGCGCCGTTAAACTTTTAGCTAAATAGAAAAAGGAAAAAATAATACTTGTTTTTTTAAATTTACCAAGTGACTGTTCTGAAAATCTACATTTGCCGACTTACTTATCTAAAAGAGTCAAATTGGCTTACTAAATGAGCTAAAAGTTCATTTATGTCACACGCAAAACAAACTACCCTATCTCCTCACCCCTTTGCGCTGGTCTTGGTAGTTTATTCAATTCTAAAGATATTTGTGTTTTACCATGTTTACCTTTTGGATTTTTATGAAATATTTTCTTGAAGTATCTCGTTAAACCTTCGGCATTAAAAATTAAAAGAAAATTATTTTGATATTTTTTTATTTTTGCGGTATTAAACGGTAAAATGATTATGCATTAGCAAACTTATTCAAAAATTCAAATAGAAATGATATCATTAACCCAAATTATTTTTATTATTTATTTAGTTGGACTAAAAACAAAGTCGGCTATATTTAATTGACTAAAAACTTAGTTGGTTAGTTTTAGTTAACTAAAAGGTTAGTCGGGTAATTTTAGTTAGCTAAAAAATTAGTCGACAAATTTTAGTTACGGTTTTTTTAGTTTAGTTAGTTACAATTTTTAATTTTAGTCACAACACTACACTGTTAAAAAAAATTTTTTACGGAAAAGTTCCGACAGCTGCCGATGACCAAACTACCCGTTATTTTACGGAAAAACCCATCGTATGTAAACGGAAGTTTTCGTTAACAAACGGATTTTTCCCGTTAAAATACAATGGGTTTTTTCCGTAAAACAAAGGGTAGTTTGGTCATCGGCAGCTGTCAGAACTTTTCCGTAAATAAACGGATACTTCCGTTCAAATTAAACAAGTTTTTCCCGAAAGGCATTTCACTTCAACAGCAAATACACAAATAAATAAAAAACTAGTAAAGTAATAAACACTTTCTAAAAGATTATTAACAATTTTGATAAAGTATATACAAGTAAATAATAATATAATTATATTACAAATTCCTATATACATTTACAATATAGATATACTTAAAAACTTATCTTTAAGTAATATATATTTGTTAAATAATAAATATTAATAAATCCAAATACCCAAAATACAGTCTTTCCTTTCTTTTCCATTTCGAGTCAACTCTGAATCTAAAAAAAAACAAAAAAATAAAGTTTTTGAGTAAGGAAAGATTTTAGAATTTAACAAAGTAATAAATTATAAAAAACACTCATTATAAGCAATAGTTACCTTAAAGTTGTTACTCAATATGAGTGATTTAACTAAGATCAAGCAACAAACAACTTTGGTTAAAAACTCGTTTGAGCAATAAATAAATACCTACAAGAAATAAAAAATTAAATTGAAGTATGATACAAATAGAGGTTTTGAAGTGGAATATAACCTTCCCAGCCGGCACAACTCAGAAAATAGTTACGCTTGGTTTCTGTTGCGTTTTTAAAACCTTCTAAAACAAAAAGAATAACATGTATCCTAAATGGTTTTTATTCCGTGAAATTAACTATTACTATTTACCATAAATACCAGTTAAAGTATTAATGGTTTCACCGTTATGGAAACGTAGTATTATATTTTAATAACTTTCCGTAAGGAATGAGAAACCACTGGTAAAAACATGCAACATTTAAATTTGACTTTAAAATCTCAAAAAACACGTGTTAAACTCTAGTGAAACTGCCCGTAATAAACACGTGCTTTTGGTTTACGCCTGGATCGTGAAAAACACGTGCCTATATAGGTTTTATTTCCGAAAAAGAAACTAGATGTGCCGATAGGGTTATTTGTTTTTCTTTGTAATGGTGATAACCAAATTTCCTGTTAATGCCAATGTTGGCGCCATTTTTGTTAAATAAATAAAAATCTTTACAACTTCTTTAAAATCAAATTCCAATAATTAATTACTAAATTTACTAACAAAATAACTCAACAATTTAACAATAAAACCTAAATTTTTTTTTCTATATTGAAAACTTATCAAATTATTATTTTTATTTAATATAAAACCATTTCAAAAATCAAACTAAAAATTTATTAATAAAGATACTTACTTAGGTCTAACCTTTAGCAAGCTAAAAAAAATTATAAAACATAACTATAACATAACAGAAAATTAAAAATTTATAAATGAAATAACTTTTACTTATCTGGTCCATTGTCATCACTAATAAAATAAATATAAAATCAATAAAAAACCTTTTATCATTTTTAAAAAAAGATTTTTTTTTTGTTTATGCTTAAGTTAAAAATTGTTAAAAACCAAAGTACAATACCTATCTTTGATCCTTTTTTTTTTTTTTTTTTTTTTTTTTGCAGAATGTCTGCCTTGATAGACTATAATAAAATATACTTAAAAAGTATAAAAAGTCTTATAATTTTGAAAAAAATATTTTTATTTTCTTTTTATTCTAAATATAAATAATGAACTTAATGATTAACTATAATACTCATAACTAACTTTTTAACTTTTACACCTTTGAGTGCTTTTTATCTAAATATAAACAAATATGAACACAAAAATGATATAAATATTTTATGATAGACATTTTATTAATTAATTCATATACAGTTTTGCGGCATTGAAACGGAAACACTTTTGAAACTTGATTACTTTTTGTTTCAACAATATTTAACGATATTATTTATAATTTAATCACAAATTTAAAGTAGTTAGCAAAAAATAAAAGATCTATGTAAACAAAGTATTTTGACAAAAAAAAAAAAAAAGCAAAAAAAAATTTAAAGAAAGTATTAATGTTGGTACAACTTGGATATTTGTATAGAATGGTTAAGAAATTTTTAGAAAATTAGTAGAATTAAAAATAATGTGGTGAGAATTAAAAGAAAAGATGATTTAAATGGCAAAAAAGTTGAACATTGGCTTTGACCATTAAAGCTAAATTTATGTTAACTTTTTTAGATAAAAAACTTGTTAATAAAAAGACAAACCACCAAATGTTTCTGAGTTATCTAGAAAAGTTAAAGATATCGAGAAAGTCAATTAAATGTTACATTGATAAAATGTTCAATTTTAAAAAAAGTTTCAAAAGGATCTTTACGTGCATTATCACCTTGAGCAATCGAGATAAGGTTTACAACATGGCCTACTTAAATACACGGCCTTCTAATCTGCTTAAATCGAAAAAAAATAGAAGGCCAGTTGAAATAACGTATATTCTATTATATGGACAGACTCTCTCAAAATATCTTAAATGTTGCGGTATAAATGTTAAGTAAGTAAATCTGACACCGGATAAAAGTTTTTGCGTTAGATTAATGCCAAACTGCATTGTTATTTGTGACTACTTTTTAATTATTAATAATAATAATGGTTAATAAATGCTGTGTTGTTGGTTGTACCTCTAATTATAATGGTGGTGAAGTAGTCCCAGTTTTTGGTTTTCCAAAAGATGATGACTTAAGAAAGTTATGGGTTAGATTTGTAAACAGAAATTTCTGGACTGTCACTAAATCATCTGTGATCTGTTTAAAACATTTTGATGAAAATTTAATACACAAAGGAGCATCAGCAAAACGATTTCGTTTGTTGTATAATTTGAAGCCTGTTCCTACAATATATCCGGCTAGCATAGCAACGGCTTCACTTCCAGTTATGTCTGTACCAAGAAAATCACCAACTAAAAGAATTTTTCAAAAAGATGAATATCAGAAACTTTTATCAAATGATGTTATTGAAGATCTTCATTCTCTTACAGTTGCTGATTCACCAACAGGATATTCATTTTCCAAATTTGATGATTGTGTTGTGTTCCATAAAATTATTCAAAATGAACTTCACATACCTCAAGTTGCTGAATGTATTTGTATTGACAAAAATCTTCACGTTAAACTTTTTTATAAAAATCTTCCAGTTTCTTTACCACCTTGGTTTAGAGTAACCTACCAATGTGTGTTAAAGAGAAGGAGTATGCTGGAAAACTTCAATTCACATTTTAGCATCGAAAAAGAGAAGCTGTCTTCTATTCTTGAAGAACTTAAAAGTCACCAAGTAAAAAAAAATCAAATTTATTCTTCAAATATGCTTCAATTTGCCTTGATGCTGCGTTACACATCATTGCAAACATATAATTTACTGCTGAAGGAATTCCCACTTCCATCTATATCACTGTTAGGTAAGCTTAAAGCAGGTGAAATTGATTCTATGAAAGTTTTAAAGTTGTTACATGAAAATGGGAGCTTATCAAAAGATCTTTTAATAATTTTTGATGAAATGTATTTGCAAAAATGTGCTGAATATTCTGGCGGAGATATAATTGGGATTAGTGAGGAAAATGAATGTTATAGAAGCATTGTTTCCTTCATGGTAGTTGGTTTAAAAGAAAATATCTCTTGTGTCGTCAAAGCAGTTCTAATTATAAAATTAAACAGTGATTGGTTGAAGACTGAAATTCTTAACCTAATTCAATCTTTAATAAAAAATAGTTTTAATGTTCGAGGTGTTGTTTGTGACAATCATGCTTCAAATGTTTTCTCTTTTACAAAGTTGCTTAATGCACATGGTAAAAAACCTGATGATTTGTTTATTAATGTACAATCGCAAAAAATTCACCTATTCTTTGACACAATGCATCTGATTAAAAACATTCGAAACAACTTACTAAATAAAAAAAGGTTTATTTTTCCAGAATTTCATTTTTCAGGTTTTAAAGATGAAATTCATGTTCAACCAGGAGAAATATCATGGAAAATATTTCATGATTTATTAGAAAAGGACAGCCTGTTGGATGCAAGTTTAAAAAAAGCACCAAAAATAAATAGCAAAGTTGTCGATCCTGGAAACTACAAGCAAAATGTCACTATTGCTTTAGGTATCTTCCATGAAACTACAGCAGCAGCAATAAAATCATATTTTCCCGACCAATTAGATATTGCATCTTTCTTAACTCTTTTTAATAAATGGTGGATAATTACAAATTCAAAAAATCAGTTTTCTAACAACTGTCTTGGAAATGCTGCTATAATTAATGATAAAAAACCTGAGTTTTTTCGAGCTTTCACTGACTGGTTAAATAAATGGAAAAGCACAAAAATTCCAAATTTTGAGAAATATACACTCTCTCCTCAAACGTTATCAGCACTACAAAGAACTTTATTATGTCATGCTTTATTAATAGAAGATATGTTAGAAGATAATTATAAATTTATATTGACTGCTCGTTTTCAAAGTGATCCGTTAGAAAGAAGATTTGGACAATACCGCCAAATGAGTGGTGGCAGGTTCCTTGTCAGTTTGAAAGATGTTATTTATAGTGAGAAGATAATCCAAATAAAAAGTTTGGTAAAGGAATGAATTCAAATTTTCGAAAATGATATTAATGCTGTAGAAGATACACAACATGCTAGATCCTTGATGAATCAGATCAAAGAAAGAGATTTAGATTGTGTGACTTTATCAGATGATTCTCGTGAAGTTGCTAGTTATATTGCTGGTTTTATTGCCAAAAAACTGAATAAGAAGTTTAAAATATGTTGCAAATTGCTTTGTACTCAACATTGTCAACAGGAGTTGAATGATTATAATTATTTAAATATATTGTCCAGAGGTGGGCTAACAACTCCATCATTACCCCTTTTAGAATATGTCTGTGATAGTTTTGCTATGCTAGATCATGTATTTGATGTTATTTATCAGTCTCGAATGCAACACCGTAAAGCAGCAAAGTTAGTTCTTGGCAGTAGAGAAGGTTACCAACCATTTTTATGTTTAAATCACCAAAATTGTGGAAAAGAAATTATACACACTATTATTTCAAATATTTATTTTAATAACATCAGAAAGAGAGTCTGTGATTCCATTGTTGCAGATAACATTGTTGTCTTTAAACAAAAACAGAGAAAAAAATAAGAACATTTTTTTTTTCGCATTAATCAGTAAATTTAATCAGTTTGTGTTCAACTTTATTTATACTTTTAAAGCTTACTTTTGAGAGTTTGTGTATTTTTATTTCTTGTACAGTCCTTGAATATCACAAAAATTCTATTGACAAATATAACCCATGTCTTTATAAAATCATTTAAGCAATATGTAATTATGAAGGTTAATAAATTTTGTGTTGTTTTCAATAAACACAGCATTTATTAATCATGATTACTAATTTATCATGATTTATTATTAAAAAGAAGCCTCAATAAAGTATACAAAGTTTAGTGGTTTAGTAGATATTTCGATTAAGCCAACGCAAAAATTTTTATCCCGTGCCAGATTTACTTACTTAAAATTCATAACTTAATAATTAAAATATTTTTAAAAAGATTGTCCACCCGACAAATTATGCGTTATTTTAAATTCTTTTTTTTCCGATTTAAGCAGAATAGAAGGCCGTGTATTTAAGTAGGCCATGGTTTACAAAATCAGAAAAAATTTATGGATTTATTAGATTAACTGGAAAAAAAAAATCGTTAGATCTTATCAAAAACTATTCTTCTTTATTGATTGTGATCAAAAATCCAAACATATTTACATAATTAAATATCAAAAAAAAAAGCACCGAGAGTACATTATCATAAAAAGAAAAATTTTCCAAAATCCATTATAGTATTGGTTGCAGGTTTATTCAATAATTTAAAAGATATATCCCTATCGGCACATCTAGTTTCTTTTTCGGAAACAAAACCTATATAGGCACGTGTTTTTCACGATCGAGGCGTAAACCAAAAGCACGTGTATATTACGGGCAGTTTTACTAGAGTTTAACACGTGTTTTTTGAGGTGTTAAAGTCAAATTTAAATGTCGCATATTTTTATCAGTGGTTTCACATTCCTTACGGAAAGTTAAAATATAATAAAATATAATACTACGTTTCCATAACGGTGAAACCATTATTACTTTATGGTAAATAGTAATAGTTAATTTCACGGAATAAAAATCATTTAGGATACGTGTTATTCTTTTTGTTTTAGAAGGTTTTAAAAACGCAACAGAAAACAAGCGTAACTATTTTCTGAGTTGTGCCGGCTGGGATGGAGGGACATCCTTAAAGAACTTATAAATTAAGCATTGATGTCCAGGTCTAAATATTGTAAACATTGTATGATAACGAAGGTCATTAAATTGAACATTTATTGAAAAAAAAAAGAGGAATAAAAAAAAATGTTGCTTTTTAATTATGTTTTTATTTCAATACCACAAGAATGTATGCATGTATATGGGCATTTCCATTTCTGTGCGTGATTTTTTATTTTTCTTTGTTTTAGCAATTAAAAGCTGGAACTTTATGCAATATGCATACTATTTTGAATAATATCTGAATAAATTAAATATACACATTTTTACAATTTTATTTTTTTGAGTAATAATATCGCTAGATTTTAAAAAATATACAATAACTTTCAAAACGCAATACTCTAGCTAGAAATAATTGATGACTGCCATTTCTCATCAAAAAAATATTAAATAAGAGTCGTAGAAGTATAATATTTAACTTGAAATCACAAGCAATTTAATTTCATAAAAATAACTACCATAATTTGCATATACGCCAATTCGCACTTATGCCAATATTTGCTAATTTATTTGGTACACTTATGCTAATTTGCAGTTATGCCAGTATGCACTTGTGTCAGTTTTTGCAACTGCTTCGCACTTATGCCAGTTGGCACTTATGCCAAATCGCAATTATGCCAATGTTTTCAAAATCTTTTGGCGAACTTATGCCGATTCGCACTTATTGTAGTTCGCAGTTGTACTAGTTTTTGTAACTGTTTCGCATTTATGCCAGTTTACACTATTAAAGCAAACCTTACCGCGTGGTAAATAATGTTCAAGGATTTAAATATTAAACCACGTGATGATTCAATTCTTTCTTTTTTTTTTTTTTTATTTATATATAATATACTAAAAAAAATTTATATTTATTTATTTATTTTATTTATATATAATATATTAAAAAATGAAACAAAATTATATAATTAGATTTATAAATTATGTAAGTCAACTGAGAGAACCATTGAATAGTGATAAGACAACTACAGTCTTTTTTTTGCCCCGGTCGTATTTTATTTTTATTCATGTTCTTTGGTATTGTAATTACTCATAGTGACGAAATATATATATTATATATATATTTCGTCACTATGAGTAAATACAATACCAAAGAACATGAATAAAAATAAAATACGACCGGGACATTATATATATATTTCGTCACTATGAGTAATTACAATACCAAAGAACATGAATAAAAATAAAATACGACCGGGGCATTATATATATATTTCGTCACTATGAGTAATTACAATACCAAAGAACATGAATAAAAATAAAATACGACCGGGGCAAAAAGAAGACTGTAGTTGTCTTATCACTATTTAATGGTTCTCTCAATTGACTTACATAATTTATAAATCTAATTATATAATTTTGTTTCATTTTTTAAATGCTCTTATTTCTGCTCATTCCATTCAGAAATATACGTAAATTTGATTTTGCTTTTTTTTCGTCACGAATTCGAGTTTAATGGCTGCCGCGAGTTCTTTTTCGAACCATTTAAAAATGCAAGTAATGGAATAAAATTTGCAGTCTATATTTACTTGAAATAATGTTAGACATTATTATTTTCTTACTGATAACATATTTTACTAGTTATTGCCGGGTACAGTATTAACTTTACGGTAAACTTTACCGTATATTTGGTATACTGAATTTTAGTTTACCATTTAGTATACCTATAAACTTTTACTTATGAAATATTTCTGGACTGATTTGATAATTTAATGATTATATTTTCTGAATGTATTAAATTGCTATACATATTTATTATATTATCATAATTAATGTATTTTTTAGTTTTATTTTTTAACTGCTATTTATTTTAGTTCGTTGCTTTGTTATAGTGTTATACCAATAAATTTTTATACCACCTTGTTTGTGCTGCTCTTTATTTAAAAAAAGTATTGACTTTAATGTAACTTATGTAAAATATTAAAAAAAAAAGCAAAAAAACAAAAGCATTTAATAAAAAAACAAACACGTTTTGTGTAAACCGTTAAAACATTTTTACAATAATACGGTTTCACCTAAAAAATAGTTTTTTTTACGGTTTAATTTACAGTATACTTTACGGTATATTAAACGGTAAGCTGTATACTAAATTTTTAATATACCGTAAACTTGCGATTCCTAATTTTTACACTTAACAAATTAATAAAATTAAGAACAATAGAAACAACCTTCTATTACCTTATTGAATAAGTCCCTTCTATTACCTTATTGAGCTTGGTGCCTAGGCTACTATAACTATTGCATCAATTATATTATTTGTAGACATGACTATTTTATTAAATAATAACACTGGAAAAGTTAAAATTATAATATCACTCTGATTACATGTTTTTATCACAATAAACATTATTAAAAAATGTCACACAATTAAATGTAATTTTTTATTGAATACTTAATTCAATTAAATTATTATAACTAATTTGAGGAAGACGAAGAATATTTACGTCATTTTTCACAAAACTCTTTTTTTAACAACGTAATTTTTTACTTATTCCATATTTTTGTTTATATCCAAGTTTAACTGTGTTAATTATGTTAACAACTCGTATTAGCGGATAAATGGCGCTCATAATTTTTTAAAAACTCAAAGTTTATCAATGAATCTTTTCCATAATGAAATTTTACGGGATGTATAAAGTTTAAATCAGAATTGTAAGTTTTCAAAATAACTTCACTCTTTGTTCCAGAGTCCATGTAAAACCCGTTTAGCCTTTCAACCTTTGTAACAAGCAATCTTATTATTGTTGGCACAGCAATTTCTAAAAACACATTTTCTTCTCTAAACACATTTGAAAGTTTAGAAAAGTTTTCAGCCATTTTTCTGGGAACATAATAAATATCGGCTCTTATTCCGTAGCATACGTTTTTGCCAGAAACCATTTTATGCCAATAAGGATCTCTTTTTTGATTAACATATTTGTTGAGAAAACGAAGTTTTTTTAAGGCTCTAAACCAATTTTTTACTCCCCACGAAGAATCCCACCAATACCAATCGCTTATCTTTTTACTATTAACTTCGAGTAACGGACCTTCCCAAATTTTAGATAATTTTAAGTTTTTCATCGTTAAAAAATTTAAAAATAAATCATCGTTTATCACTAAATATCCAGTATAATGAATAAAAGTACGCATTATTTGCGCAGCGCACTCTTCATAAGTAAAATATCCATTAGAAGTTACACTTTTCAATATCCAAGACGGCGCTGTCGAATGTTCTGGTCCACAATGAATAATGTTTGGAAAACCATTACTGTATAAGTTTTGTAGTAGCGGCAAATGACTGTAAAGCGGAGAATTGTAGACAATAATAAGGAGTGTAGATTTAAAATGGTCATGAATGCAACTTGAACTACTTGAGTTAAATGCATTTGTTTTGAAGACTATTTTGTCTACGAATATATTGTTGGTAAATTGAGAAGCTTTGAATACATTTAGCGGTTTGAAAAACAAAGAGGTAATCATTAAACAATACAAAATTAAAAATACTATTAAAATAAAATTGAACTTTTTCATTCCAGTAACAAAAGTAATAATATTAAAAATAATGTTAATATTTTAATTTGAACAATTAAAAAAAAAATTTTCAACTTTGAATCATCAACTTTGAGTTATCAACTTTGAAGTACACGTCGCGCAGTGAATCGGCTCATACAATCCAGCTTGACAAAAATCAATTCAAAGAGTCAATTAGTAGATATTCCCATAATATTACTGAATATTCCTTAGAGAAAAACTCAAAATATTAATTAGTGTAAGCGTTTTTAAGTGTTAAATTATTAGCGCCTAAATGTCACTTAAAGATAAACATATTTTTGTAAAAAAAATTATCTACAAATTTGCTGTGTAAGAAAACGTAGAACTAATTTATTGAAAATAATGACTAACTCTGCTGGGATGAATTTTTGATTAGAGGGTATGTGCTTTGTATTTTATCAAAAACTTATTTAAAATAATTGTCATAGATGATATTCTGTAGCTTTAAAAAAACTGCAATTTCTTTTTTCGTTTTTTAATTTTCAAAGCGTGTAACTAATTTTATCCAAATATATCCAGGCTGATTTTTTAATATATTATAACCACAACAATAAGGCGGCTAAAGATAAAAATTTGGTTGCTCGCGTCTGCCCGTTTCATTTTTATTAATTTTTTTTCAGACCGAGTGTATTCTATTACAAAATTGGAGTTATTTGAAGAATGGCAAACATATGCAAAGGAAGAACAAAATTCTCTTTTGTGTGACTTTATTTTGAAAGACTTTACTACAGAAGATGTTACTAGTGATTCGAAAAAAAAAATACAGTTAAAAATGGCAAGCATATCCACAATATCCATATCTTAATAGAAATATGGATCATCTTTTAAATAAAAATAAAAGTTGGTTAAAGGGCAATAATTTAGAATTTAAAATAAATTTTTATCGGTCCTGTGCTTCTCCAACATTTGAAGGAAGTCGGCCTCAAGGTCGACCAAAGATAAACTTTGAATACTCATCTTTAAAAACCAAAAGTTATTAGTTATTATTATGTAGGCTCCAAGTGTACTAGGCACTATTATAAACAATATAGTACTTCCATTGTTTAATGCATTAAATCGTTATAGTGCGACGTGTATTTCAAATCGACGCACAGTGAATTGTTTCATACAATCTAGCTGGACAAAAATATTTTGTTTACGAATTCCATTGTTCTAGTCATGAAAGGTTGTAATAAATAATATTTTGTTGTTTTATTGAATAATTACCTTGGTTTTAATAACTTCAGAGTTTTATTTGCGCAGGATAGAGGGAAAACCCCTCGCCTACAACCCCCTCCCCCTCATTACAACAACCACTGTTATAATAAAAAAATGAAGTGAAAAAAAATATATATATTTATTAAACAAGGATGCATAATATTATACAATAAGTTTTATATTTAGTTATCAAAAAACTCGTCG
Organism: Hydra vulgaris; assembly: GCF_022113875.1. Taxonomy (NCBI): domain Eukaryota; kingdom Metazoa; phylum Cnidaria; class Hydrozoa; order Anthoathecata; family Hydridae; genus Hydra; species Hydra vulgaris. Next base: position 2,171,462 of record NC_061156.1, read on the forward strand.
TTTATATCCACCAAACTCTCATCACTTGAGTCGTCAGTTGACTCATCATAGCAGAGAAATCCAGAAAAGAGCGGAGAGATTACAGGATTAGACGTTGAATTAATTAAAAAAATTAGTGTTTTGTTGAGAACGCTATCTTCTGGTCATGACATTATTTGTGTCAAGTTTGAAAAAACTTGTTCTCAAACAAGGACTTACATTTTCACATTTATATTCGTGGTATTACATGCCTGTTACAGTGCATAAAATTTAGTGCATAGCACGGAAGTTAATAGTTTTTTAATAAAATAGTAATAGTTTTTTTTTTTTTTAAAGTCTCTGCTTTGATGAGTATATTTGTGTTTTTATATATATATATATATATATATATATATATATATATATATATATATATATATATATATATATATATATATATATATACTTCGACTGAGGGTTTGGTATGGGTCAGCAACATTTTCATTCATAATTATATATATATATATATATACATATATATATATATATATATATATATATATATATATATATATATATATATATATATATATATATATATATATATATATATATATATATATATATATATATACATATATATATATATATATATATATACTTCGACTGAGAGTTTGGTATGGGTCAGCAACATTTTCATTCATAATTATATATATATATATATATATATATATATATATATATATATATATATATATATATATATATATATATATATATATATATATATATATATATATATATATATATATATATATATATATATACATTTATATATATATATATATATATATATATATATATATATACGTTCTGTAAAAAGAATATGAACACCGATTAAATTTTTTATATTTTATCATTCAATATAATAATCTAAGGCTGCTATGATTTTTATATGAACGCGCAAAATGACGAACTTGGCAGAATTTCGAAATTTTAATAGTACTTTTTAGCAAAAATAATCAGAAAATTTATATTTCTTTTGGCTAATATGTAATACAAACATAGTTAGACCAATTATAAAACATATTAACATTATTTACACCGAATGCGAACTGATACAGGCACTTTAATAGGCGAAATAAAAAAATCGCAAAATATTTTTTTTTTTTTAAAGATTTTGAACAAACAAAAAGAGTTTCAAATTATTTTTGCTTTCGGTCCTAGAATAATTTCCTGACACTTAGATCAATATTACAATATTAACACTTTTCTGTGGAAAAATAACACATTTTTTATAAATAAACATAACAATATAGGCAATTTAAATAATTTGTTAACTCGTTTTGGTGGATTGACATAAATAATATTTTTTTTAGTTAATATATTTATATATGTTCTATAAGTAATAAACGATCTTTGCATGCAATTGATACTAGTTTTATTTCCATTTCATATGTAAAATACTCTTCATAATCTTACTGAATTCTTATGTTAAATGTTGGCGCTTCATGCTTCTTCTGGAACAAGGTTTTACTAATAATGCCCCATCCAACAATTTATTATAGTTCGTATTAGTAGTCGTTTTTATATGAATGAAAATTGAAAAAAGATGAAAAAAGAAAAAACCGCCAAAGTTTGTTTTATTTATACACTAAAATTTGTCTCGCTAAAAAAGCTGTTTTAATAAATTTTATTAAATAGTGAATTGGGAAGTAACGCATTTAAAGATAGGTCATTGCTTTAAAATATAAACAAAAATTTTGTTGCTAAAAGCAACAAACTTTGCCAAGGTTGAAAACGTTTTAGTTAGAAGTACAGAAAGTAATTTTTTGATTTTCATGTGCATATAGGGTTGTAATTTCAATAATTTGGTGAACTTAACGAAAATATAACGTTTTTCATATAAAACAAGAAATAACAAAAATATAAAAGCTAAAAAATCCAACTTAAATTATTTTTTTCATCCATGTTCACCAAAAATCTGATAAACTAGACATTCGTTAAATTTCAAACATAAAGCATGTAGCTTAAAATATCTAATCTTGATTAGCACAAGACAGGTTTTTCTTAAAATACGCAAAAAACAGAAAAGTGATCCCAAATCATTAGCAATATTTTTACAACTTTTATTTTTATTCCGTTTAATCAGAATATTAATTTAACAAGGAAAGATAGATGTTTCATTTTTTTTTATTAGAACACAAAAGCGTTTATAGAAAAAAAAACCATTACTTTAAAGTTATTGAATTTTTATACTTTATATGCCGAAATTTTTTATGCGGAAATTATTTTTGCTAAACTCTTTTTATGCGGAAATTATTTTTCCTGACGTAATGCCCAATTTTACATTAGGTGAAACAGCCGTGGGTGATGTGGCATATTATCAATATAATAGGAGAGAATTAGCGAAAAGTAGGGTCGAACCCGGACAAAAATGGTATAACGCTGAAATTTTGCAGAGAGAAAGTGGACAGTCTTTGGATGAACGTAAAAAAAAGCCCTGTTGATTGCGCAACCGGAACATACCTTTTGGGGCAGTTTGGAATAAAAAAAAAGAGTCAATTTTGACAGCACCAAAATATCATAAACTATACACCATTGGATAGAAAATTTTATGCTGATCAATATTTATATAAAAACTATTACTTGAAAACAATTATTTTTTTAATTATTTACGTTTGAAAAGTATAAAAACTTTTTAAATACTATATTTTTTTGTTTTCAAAGCATAATAACTTTTGTTTGTGCGTAACTTTAAATGAGAAAAAAAAATTGTGAAAAGAAATATATTCTTATTAAATAACTTTGAGACTTTTATGTAAATTTCTTAAAAATGTCAATGTCCGATATTTTACTTTTTTTTTAAACAAATCATCAAATAAATTTCTCTCGTTTTCAACTTCATCACTTGAATCTTCTTCAATTTCAAAATCATTAAAATGTAAAACAATTGTATCACAAAAACAACTTATATATTTTAAGAAGATTATGTGCATATAATAAATTAAAAAAATAAAATTTACTGTTTTATTACTGCAATCTTGCCTGTGACAGCCACCGAATGCAGGCATACATTTTAATCCGTTTTTCCTGCAAGAACACATATTAGTTTCGCACATATTTCTTGACAAAGTTTTACATCACAGCGAATCACTTTTAATATATTTGGTGGTGCCACATCTTTGTCTGTTGGTATTGGAAGAAGACAACCATTATCTAATTTCCATCCCCATTCTTTTGGATCTAAGTTGAAAGATTCATCTAGCATTTTCCATTCAATAACCTGGAGACGAACTCTAAGACCATGAAAATAAGCAGCACGCTCTGTGGGTGGTAATTTTTCTGGTCTAATAAATTCTTCACAAACCATTTGTTTATATTTCAAATATCTAAGAAATAATATTATTTAATTAATTATTTTCTCAATCTAAATCTATATTTTTTCAATTTAAATGAATGACAAAAAACTAAAATTAAAAGTTCAGATGCCAACCACATTTTCCTTAACGAAGATTCTTCATTTCCACCAAAAAGTTCAATGAAAGCCTTTGCAACAGATTCTCCAACTTCTTTTTTGGTTACCCAGTAATCCGAAAAAATTTCAGATATTGATTGTAAACTATTCGATTTTTGAAGTAATTTTAAAAAACTAGGTTTTCCTTTTCCTATTATTGAAGATGTTGAGTCACATCCTGACCATGCGTGAACAAATAACAAATGTTCTCTAAAATCCATTACTCGAGATAACAGATGTTCTCTAAAATTACTCGAGATTGAGCATCTTTTATACTCCAGAATTTTTGCTTTCATGATATAAAAAAACCTCATTTAATTCCTTTTTCCAATGATAAACTAGCATCACTGCTATATCCGTATCATTGGCAACAACAATGCATGGTGAAATTTCTTTTGCAACTTCCAACGATTTAGAGACAATTTTCGTGTCAGCATCCCCTTTGCAAATATATACTTCTTGACCATCTTGTTTAAGATAATCTGACAAAAGTAAAATTAATTGTGCTTTGTTGTGTGAACTCGATAGAAAACGCTCTTGTCAGTACGGAACCTGATTATTTTCTCTTATGACAAGATTTTGGGAAGATCCTTTGCATTTTGTTCTTCTGGTGTGTTAATTAGATTTAATTGAAGACCCTTTATCATAACCATCAAATATAATATAAGTGGTGGCATAATTTTTTCTTATATAGCTGACGTAGGTCTCAACAACTTCTATAAATCTCATACCATGTTCCAAAGAACTCTATGGAGTAAGGAACCACCTTCAAGAACATATTTGCACAAGCTAACATTTGTACTTGATTTAATTTCGTTGTCAGGAAGAACCACTTTGTGCAAAGAGGATTTGTTTGCTTTCAGCATTTTGCTTTCAGCATTTCAGGTTATTTTTAAATAATGATTGTGTTAAATAAGAGAGCTCATAATCAAAGTATAGTTCAACGTCATCCTCTCTTTCTGCAATTGCTGCAAGCCTATTAAAAAGGAGTGTTGAATCGACACAACAATTAGTTAATTTGTCTAGTTTTACGCTATTGGCCAAAACATCGAAAGTGAAAATCGTATTCTTTTTTTTAAACTTTATTTCATTGAACTTAAGACCGTCGAGACAAGTTTGTAGAGGAACGCATATGTTCTCAGCCTCTTCACAATTGACAAGATCTTCACTATTCACTGACACAACACCCGTAGATAATGAATATAGATTTTTATCATTAATATTGAATGGATTTCTGACAGCAAACCATATAACAACATAAAACAACTCACACTGTTTATAATCACATACTAATCTTTTAATACCCATTCTTTATTGTTTTCCATAACTCCGATGCCTAATCCAGATAATTTATACATTGCTTCATGAACACATGCAGAACAACAGTTGCTCATTATCCATAGATTGCATACGTTTTTATCAAATCCTCTACTTCTAGTTAAATCACCATTGCATTTTAAAGAAAGCATCGGGGTCTGCTCAATTACAAGATCAGAAGATAGGCCAGCACAATACCTTGCAGATTGGCGCAATGCGTGACAACCATCTAAAAATTGTTGGTGTAACCACGGATTTGTTTCTGAAAGATGTTGCATTTCTTTCAAGTATAACCTAGAGGACTTGGCATACTTTGAATTTCCTGATGCAGCAAATAAGTTTAGCATTTTTGAGATTGCTTGAAGATGCAAGTACCAGTTACAAGTTCTCTCTGCAACTAAAAATTCCTTAATGATTCCAATATAGTATATGTACAAGATCCAAAGTTTTGCTGTTCGTGATTCATGTGACTTTTTTTTCGTATCGGTTAATATAGCACATTCTATATTTTTGAAAGCATCTGTATTACCAAATCTGATTAACTCTTCCTTGTTCATAACATTTTGCATTGCCATTTTATAAGTGCATTCAAGTCCGGATATATCTAGTTTTGATTTGTCAACTAAAATATCTATAATATGACTCATCAACACACTCTGGACCAACATGTGACCTCTAATGGCTCTTGCAACAGCTTTTCCTTTAAGGATATGTTTTACCGTATCTTCAGAGTAAACTTGCTCTAAAACCTCTTCCAGGCCACTTCCTGTCATTAGTTTTCCAATGCTGCCAAGAAAGCTCATCATTGTGTGAAATCCTCTAAGTCGGCATATTATATTGAGGTTCTGATCTTTTATAACACCGAGCGCTTTCTGCCACAAAGATTGATCAAACGTAACGCAGACAGTAACTATTTTATATTTATTAGCTTCATCAATAATGAACAACAGTGTAGAATATATGCACGTTTCATCTGAAGAATTTAATTCAATAATAAGTAAAATCTTGATGGACGCTTTTTCATAAGTTGTTGTTGATTGTGATGTAGTATGCATCATATAACCTGACCAGTTTGGTCGAGGATTAGTTTTTGAACTAAAAAACCATGCCACATGCCAAATAAGATTCATTTCGGGCGCCGAAATACTTAAGATACAGTTTCTTTTATTGGTTTAAAACTTATGTTTAATAAACCGTGATAGCTTGATCCATGGTAAGGTGTTATTTTTAAAGACACATCAGCTAAATTTTTAATAGACTATTGTTTCAAACGTGTTATGCTTTCATAATTGTGTTTAGAAGAAGAACATATTAATATTAAACCCATTCCATGAAAAGGATATTGAAAATCCAAATTTGTAAAGGTGATCCACAAGCCATTTTGTTCCAAAAGATTTATCAATATCTACGCCAATTCCTAATGGAATTAGTGCTATCATAAATCTTGGTCGCGAAACTTGAGCAATGCTTTGTCCTAAACAAAATTTGTTGAAGCTTTACAAAAATTAAATGGCTTAGGAGTAGCTGTAAACTCTTTGGAACCAATTTGAGTTCATATTCAATATCACCCTCTAGTGACGGATACACAAATTTATTTACATCCATTTCTCTGATTTCGCTCTTAATTATACTTGCAGCGGCAGCAATAATATCATTTTTATTGTGAATATTCTTTTTATGAAATTTTGATATGATAAAAGAAGCCATATCTTTGAAACAAACTAAATTAGATTTACCAGAGAGTTCTCCTAAAAAATATGATCACCATAATATTCAAGTAACTTTTGTTTTAAAGATTTTGTTGAGTAATATGGATAACCATTACTAAGTTCTTTCATCTTAATGTGGAAACCAGAAAGAGTATAAAGTTCGCCGTCAGTTCCTTCCTCTAACCAGAGACAGAGTTTTTCAAAATTTTCAAACTTAGTGAGATCTAATGGGCGTCCGCGTTGGTTATCGCTTTTAGTTTTAAGTCTGAAGTTGTTCATACACGAAATATGATAGATGGCTTCTTCCGCTACAAAATCATGACAAGACATCAAACGAGAATGTGCAGCATTCCCCCAATTGTCCTTTCTATTCAAAGAACGTTCAATCATTTTGTTAATCAATGGTATGGTCTCAACTTTAGTAATCGGTGAATGTTTATGGTCTACTTTTTTAGTACAAAGAAATCATTTTGATTTCCAATCAAATATCTCTTTAAATGAGGATCATAGTTCCTTGTTTGGTACAGATAATGATTGATCATTGCGACAATCCACAAACTGTCTTCTACAACTACGATGGACTAGTACTGTTGTACTGTTATGCGTGTTCTGTCGCAACAGGTCTTTAAGATAACTAAAAATGTGCAAAAATAACTTATCTGGTATGTTTTTTTATCCCAAACCTTTTTAAGGTTGTTCTCACCCCGTCCCCTTAAAGATATCTTACAAGCATTTAAGTAAGCACATTGAGAAAGTTTTGAACTATAGTTGAAATTTTGGAAATACTGAGGAACTTTTTTTTTTTGGTGTCTCGAGTCGTTAGTTAAAAAGCAAAAAAATACATACACCCCACCATGGAATACCTCATCGGTTTATCTATCAAGATTAACTGAGGTCTATTATTAAAAGAGGTCTATTAAGTTAATCTAAAAAAAAAACTTTCTTCAACCAAAAATATGCAAGGTTATCACCGGGGCACTTTACTTTTAGATTATAAAATTTTATATTTACACATTATTTACAGTTCTATTATTAAAAACTATACTTTTACATTACCATTATTAAAATAAATTACACAATGCAAAATTTTATATTTCTAATTTAACAAATATATTATAAAATAGCACAAATTATAATAAAATATTGTATATTAAATATGCAATTTTAAATTATAAAAAGAGGTATTTAGAGATGCATTCTTAATGCCACATTTTGTTAAAAAAAATAAAATTTTAAATCATTCATTTTAATAAATCTTGCTGATTAAAACATAAAAACTGAAAAAAATCAATTAAAAAACAAAAGCATTTGCCAAAATGCTTAAAACAACTTTATTACTCTTTTATCCACAGTTACATAAATTATGCCAACACTGCTTGGGGGAGTACTGTAAAAAGTAAGTTTAAACTTCTTTATCGTCGTCAAAATCATGCGATCCGCATAATTAACTATGCCGATCGTTTTACACACACAAAACCTCTTTTTACTGAAATGAGATTGTTAAATTTATTTGAACTCAATGTATTTAAAGTTTTATGTTTTGTATATCTATGGAGAAATAATCAATCTCCTACCGTTTTTAATAATACTTTCAAACTCAAACCTAACAACAAATACGACATGAGAAACATAAACTTTTTAAAAGAACCATTTTGTCACACAAAATTTAATCAATTTGCATTGCTTATCGTGGACCCCACCTATGGAATAATATAGTTTTGCAGAATTTTGATTTACCAACTTCCTTTTACCTTTTCAAGCTCAATCTAAAAAAATGTATTATTTCACTTGATAATATACACAGATACTTCTAATATTTTGAAAATTATTATACAACTTGAATTCAGTACTTTATTTTAATTTTTACTTTATTTTTTAGTATCTTATACTGGTATTTATTTTGCTTGTTTGTGCTTTATAAGGTTCTGATGACAAGATCTTGTGATCTTCTTTCAGATCCTAGCTTATGTTTCATTGTAAGCAGTTTATGTATGTGCGCATCTACGCATTTGTATGTGTATATATGCTTATATTTATATATGTATGCCCGTGTTTTTTCTTATTTTAATTTAGTTGATAAATGTTGTAACACGAATTTAATTGTAACACGATATATATGGCATATATAATTGTACTTTGACATTTTAATGTAAGCAAAATTAAAAAAAAAAAAAAAAAAAAAAAAAAAAAAATATAACAAATACAACTTAGCACTTTATATATAAAAATGATAACACCAAATCGGTGTTATTATTGTTTGGCACTATACCAGGGTGCTTAACATATATATTTGAGGCGCCAAAATTAATAATATGCCTACTCACATTCACATGAAGTTAGTGGAAAAGTAGCATAAAAATTTTTAATGTTTTTACAACTAGGAAAATTTATTACTTTTAACAACTCAGTAATATTATTATTGAAACTACCTTTTTTAATTAAACCAAAAGGCTTCACATAAATGAAGCTCACAAGGTTAAAGCATGGGAATTCAGTAGATCTGTTTCATAAAATTCACTAAAAGATACAGATGAACTTCTGAAATGATTTTTATAGGAACTAGCACAAAGTTCTTGAAAACTATCCAAAAATAAAAAATAAACCTTTTCCACCCAACATGTTTAATATGGAACGGTACTTTCAATATGCTCCTCTTAAATTTGTTGCCTGGAACAAGTTAGAAAATGATACCTCATTAAAGTGTGCCAAAAAAGATACTTGTCATATTGCAAAACAAGACATAGTGCTAAAAAGATACTTGACATATTGCACATTGTATTAAGCACAAATAACTAAATTAAGTCTATGGCTGTTGCAATCAGCATATACAGCTTTTTCATTTAGAATTAAAATACAAGTGGACAAATCTTTAGTGTGGCCATCAATTGCTCTAGCACCACCATATCACAATTCATGATATATAAAAAGGAATCCAAAATATTTTTTACAAAAAACTTAAAACAATCTCGGAAATAAACACAGAAATGTTACAAACACTAGATTTATTAAGAAAACTACGCATATTTACAGACATTTTAAATATCATAATTGAATTGGTGAAAGTTTGAAGGTACGTCCGACAGTGTTTTTTCATAAATAAAATCAATTACTTAAAATTTAAATATTGAAAACTAAACTAAGTAAAAAGCTCAATCACAGAAAAAAATAATGTTAGGTACATCCATTATTTTATTTTGATATGGAATAACTATTAAAATATATTTCACCGCCTGATTATAGCTAAACAATGGATTTTGACTAAGATTTTACTTAGGGTTTACTACTTTGGGTACGTCCAAAAATTGTTATAAGTAAAGAAATTAATATTTTACTTTTATACCAAAAAAAAACAAAAATTTAAAAACGTTTTTTATCGTTTAAGAAAATAATATTGGGTACATCCATTGACTCTTCTAATTAAATATTATTTATTTATTATTACTTTAACCTTCAGTTAAAAAAGATATTTTTATTTACCGCTCTAAACAAAAAGCAACTTTAATTACTCTAAACAAGAAGCGAATTTTTTTTTTTACAATAACTGTTTGTATAAAGGTAATTAAACTTAAATTTAATTCACTTTCCAGTGGACACGGACGTAAAAAAGAAGTCTTTTAAACGACTTATACACGTTTTGGACGTATTTTGAACGCCTTTTGAACGTTTTGGACGTCTTTTGAACAGATGTACTAGACGTACCCTAGATCCACCCCTGGAGACAGTCTACTTCCTCTTTGCAAAATTTCAGCTTTATACTATTTTGTCCGGGGCAACTCGTAATTCTCTCCGACTAATATATTCTGCAACATATTCGTATTAAAAATAAGGTACCAAAAACAATTATTTTTCTCGTTAATTTTATTCCTTTAAATTCAATATAGTTTTTAATTTTTTTTTAATTTGCAACTAACAATAAAACAAGTTTAAAGTTTTATTCACTTTTACTTACCATTTTTTAAAATACTAATTCGCATATCTTTTAGCCATCTAGAAAGTAATAATCAATTCTTGTAAGACGTTTTGCGGCAAAGTAGTATGAATGTTTAGCAACTTGTATTTCACATCATAGCATGACAAATTCTTGATACCATAATGATTCATAATATGAGTTTATAAATCAAAATTTACTATTTGGACATTAAAAGAGAAAAATATGACTTTTACTGTGCTTTATAACTAATATATGAAAGTCGTCTATAAATAAAGTTTATTTCTCAAAGTTATGATACCACTATGATATCATAATGATGTCATAGTGATATTGTATCATAATGATATCAAGCTATGATATCAAGCTATGATATCATAATGATATCATAATGATATCATAATGATATCATAATGATATTATAATGATACCATAATGAAGCTTGAGAAGGTTTTGATATCATTCTGATATCACATTGATATCATAGTGATATCATAAAATATTGATATCGCATCTTAACTGGGTTGTCTCCGAGCTCGGAAAAAATAAAAATAATCGAATTTTGCTTAAAACATTTTTTTTGAATAACAGTTTAGTTCGACTGGGCTCTAGGATTCACAATTAGTAAAGTGTTTAATTACGATATATTAATATCTATCGCCTTGAAAAAGCTTCCTCGTGTGTAAAGTTTTTATGCGAAAGATTATTTCTTTTTTTAAGCACTAAACCTTGCTTTAGTCGACTAAATTTAGTTACACTAAATATTTAGTCGGCTAATTTTAGTTAGCTAAAAAGTTAGTCGGGTGATTTTAGTTAGACTAAAAACTTAGTTAAGTATTTTTAGTTAGACTGAAACTAACCTTAACTCCCATCCCTAGGAGATTCACAAGAAAATCAAACAGAGAGTTCAATTCAGAACATATTTTCTTTTTTTTCATCTATATCACTCATTAGTTTGTCCGTGATCTCATTAATGTCTGCAATCATTCAAAATCGCCCAGAAAACACTATAGTTTCGCCACTGTTAATTTCGTCATTGTAATGCCTCTAGTGTTCTTGGGAGCATGAAACTAAACCTATTCATACGTGTTGATCAAAGACACGGCTAGTTTTTTTAATTGCTCGAAATTGGATCAAACTTGCTGCACGAAATGCTTCAGGGAGTTGTAAATTTCTTGAATTATACTTAAATCAAGCTTTACGAATTACAGTTTCTTGTTAACTTTGTTAACCATTCCATGATTCTGTTCCAAATTATTATTAAAATAGCTGACTCAAGTTGTTCCATTTTGGTCCAAAGTCCAAAGGCCTTTGCTCTTGATTCTGATTTTTGATTGTCGTTAAAATCAAGAAGAGCCGCCTATATAGAAAACATTTGTTAATAAGTGTTCACAACTTCAAATTAAAGATGTTTTTATTCGATTTTTTAAATAATTCTTAAACACCTTGTAAATAGAATAACCCTTTTCAATTGCTTAATAAGCATCAGCATGAGCTAACCAACGAGTTTGTGAGAGATTCTAGGGAATCTTAACACGTATTCTAGCAAGGAACTGGCATTGTCGTATGACTGGCCGCAGCCATTTTGAATGTTGATCGTATACTAATCTATCTTTTTCAAAACGTTTTTAAAACATTTTGGTTGTTGCAAAATGATTATGCATGGGAATAAATGCTTAGAGCCGCTCAATTGATTTTTTCAAATTGTTTTTTTTAAACTGGTTTTTTCAATTGGTTTTTATAATCCTATGAGAATGAGCAATGAATAAAGTATCGAATTATTTTAAATTTATTTTTTCACCATTATGTTTGAACTCAAAAGTACTTTCCAGTCGTTACAAAAATAAAACGTCCAGTTTGTATGTTATATTGCATAACAGCGCATATGCGCTGTTATGCAAATATTAAAAATCTCTGGAACATGAGAGAAAATCAAGGATAGAGGTCGATAATAATTTTTCTTTCAAATTATATCTCTCTCAAACGTTCACTTAAATGTTCTGACCCCTAGAACCCTGTGTCTAATGTGTCCAGTGGTTAAACCGGTACTGTGCACAAGCGGCCTGTCTAAAATAAAAGCATTTTAAAAGTCTATAGTAAAACCACATTAAAGGTTTATAGTTAATTTCTATGTATAGAACGATATAACAAGTTTTTAGAGGTTCCATAAATTTACTTTAGGGTGTCAAACATCTTGTATTCATAGCTGCATTGTTTAAAATATAATTTATTTCAAGTAAAAATGGTAATAAACTTTAAACAACCAGAGATTTAAACGTTAATATAGGAGATCTGTGTATCTATGGTATGTATGAGATACGTTCCCATGCATGGGAACGTATCTCATACGTACCCATGCATGAGTACGTATGAGATGCAAATTGCTTAGATATTATAAACACGATAACATAAATTGAATAGTGTTTAGAAAATTTCTATGTAGGTTAAGTTGCTCAATGAATTGATAGTACGACTTATTTTTCACGTAGTTTCTTGTAATTTCGCAAACGGTTTCTGTGGTAACTTCAGAGCCGTAGCTAGGCTACTCCAGGTTGATGTCTCAGCTAATTTAGCTAATTTAGGGGCTCGTTTGAAAATTTAGGGGCCTTTTTGTAAATTTAAGAAGGTTTTTTTTTAAACCGCTAATGAAAGTATTTTAAGATTTTAGGACCCTAATGACCGAATTTAAATAGGGGTTCAGACCCACTCCGACCCACTAGCCAGGGCACTAGATAATTTATAATTTGAAATTATTTTAAATTTTTAGGGCTCTAATGACAGGTTTTGAATGGGGGTTCTAACCCATTTCATACCCACTAGCCAGGGCACTGGGTAATTTGTTAATTAAAAATGTTTTTTTATCGTATGAAGTAAAATGCGGTCTTCAAATATAATAATTTTGCGCAAATGCGTAGGCAATGCGTAAAGTTAAAGAAAATAAGAAACAAAGTTTGGTTTTGAAAAACAGATTTTTATTGTATTGTTATTACCTTTATAGCAAGTTTAAGATTGTTAAAATAATAGTAGATGCAGATCCAACAGACGAAAAATTAGTGTTAGTATTAAAAGGACCAGCAATATAGGAAGAAATAATAATGTGGTTTGTATCTACCTGGTCAAATCTTTCCTTTATTCATTTAAAACCCTCTCCTTCCGCACGATTCAAATTTTGTTTCAAAGACATCACAGAAGTCAGAAGAAGACTTTTGATCATTTTTATAAACAAAACTATATCAAGACGAACCAAAGTGATTCAAAAATGTGTATACACATTTTTTCTGTGGTTATTATAGGTGCTCCAAGAAGACCTAATGGTCGCATCACAGAGCACCGCAAAATAGCATTTAACTTGAAAGTTTACACTTGCTTCATGTAAAAAAAAGTCTAGAATAGGCATCGAGTCAGGGTTAGGGTAACCACAGATCAGTGGAGGAACTAGCATTTTTTGGTGTTTGAGACACGGCGTAAATTTCAAACATTTGTATGTTTATACTTATGTCAAATAATAAGTCTTCGCAAAATATTGCGATGATTGGAAGCTAGGGAAAAAAAAAGCCCTAAAATTTTATCCCCCTGACCCAAACGTGAGAGCAACAAGTTGTTAAACTAGCTTTTTTGCTTTTTTTATCTAAGTTTATATTCAACTGATATTTGTAGAATGTTATTAAATAAATGTTTTATATATTTATCTTCATTTATTCTTTAAATATTGAAAGTAAACATTGAAGTTGAAAAAAAAAATTTTCTGCTTAAATGCTTATCGTCAAAAAATTATCAAAATACGCAATGTTTTGACCACAAAGTATATATTTTTTGATTGATTGATGTCAGCCCGGTGGGAAATGAGCTAGCGACTAGCGAGCGATTAGCTAGCTTTATAGCGATTTTGTAGCGATTTTTTTTTTCTAATTATTTTTTTTCCTAATGTCTTTAACATCTTTATAAATTCGATTTGTAGTGTTGAGTCTGTTATAATTATGAGAATAAATAAACTTTAAACTTTTTTTTTTGTAGCAATATGTCGCTAGCTACATATCGTAGCTTTGTAGCTAGCTAATAAATATATACAAATCTATAGCAGGTTGATAGCTGCATATTAAAATTTTTTAAACAGCGATTTTGTTACGATATGACGCTAGCTACAAAAGCCTTTGAGTCTTTAGCTTATTAAGCTAGCTGTCTTCGTAGCCAAATTGCTTTTTGCTAACTTAAAAAAGCTGCCGATCCTCGTGGCCAAATCGCTGTCTTTATCGTTACAATTACAGCTAGCTATTCGCTAGCCGATTTCCCACCGGGAGTAGTTTTAAAACAATAATTTATATTACTATGTTTTTTTGCCTTTGAAATCGTCACGTAATGATTGTTAGCACATGAGGGGCAACTTCGTCGTTGAAGAAAATTAATACTCAAAATAAATTAGGTTGTTTCATCACGCAAATTTTTAAACTACCGTGCGCCATATGAAAGAAAAATAAATTGTGCACAAAATGCACTCCAAAGCTTTAGAATTTACTAATAAGTGACAGGCTCTTCAGAATATATTAATTTACAGTTAGCTTTTAAAAATTTTTGAAGTTTTAATTATAAACACGACTTTGATGTAAAACATGTAAACAAATTTTTTATAATGTATAGTCTGAAATGTATATATAGTAAATAATAAGTATATAAAACATATAGTCATATATTTTTATACATATTTAAGATATGTATAAACATTAAGTATTGTTAAAATATTAAAAATTATATTGAAATTTTAATAAATTTTAGGGGTCGTCCATAAATTACGTCACGCACTAGGGTGGGTGGGGGAGGGGTTAGTGGTTTTGTGAGTACAAAAACGTTGAGTGAATTGACTGAAACTTTGAAAGAGATAATTTGTAGTTTTGAGAATTAGGACTACCGTGAATAAGTAAATACTTTGACTTTATAGTATGCTAAGCAAATTATATCATTTAGTTAATTATTTATAAAACTTTTATTGATAAAGTTGTTTCTTTTTTTAATCGATTTAAGTTTTTTTGTTAAGTAGCTATTTAATTTACATTTGGTAAGTTTATAGAAAAATAAACGTGCCATTTAATTTATCGGTTTTAGGGAAACTAATTTTTATTTTTTAGCTAGGTTTTCAAGTTAGTAGAAAAGCGGTACTTATCCCAGAAACAGCGCAACTCAAGAAGGAAAGAGGCATATAAAAACTGTCCGAGTTAAGTTAATTAAATCCCAAAATGATAAACATGCCAAACATGTTGATGAGAAATTCTGTACTGAAACAATCAGGCGTATTGAAGAGATATCGTCTCTCCTTGATCCAAAAAAAAGTTTTTTTTCTCAGTCAGGCCGACAAAGCCAGGGTAATATAAGTTTTTTTATTTATTTAATTTTTCATATCAAGAATAATTTAATCTGCATTATTATCGTATTGTTTTAGGTTCCGATTAGATTGACTGCTGCAAATAAACAGCGCCGTTGCTTAAGCATATGGAGTATAGAGTGACTCTACCAGATCATGACTGGGTTATTGTTAATAAACACAAATTGATCCCATCTGTGTACGCTGCTACTGAAGTACACTCAGATGATTTAGGGAAACCGAGTTTTGTAGGTTAATCCGGCCCTACATTTATAGCTGTTAGATCTGGAAAACATTCGTCATCGACTGCATTATCTCACACTCTTGAATTTAATAAATTAATTGCCTTAAAAGATTTTCAGGATTTTTCTAAAAATGGTTCTTTTGTTAAACCAGTTGTCATCTTGACTGTAGATGGAGTTCCAGATGAGAACCCTCGTTATCAAACGGTATTCTTTTAAATAAATAAATTATATTAACGTAGGTAATCTCATAATAAAATAAATATTTTTTAAAGGTAATTGAAATAGCAGTTCATCATTTTCTTGAGCATGATCTAGATTGTCTATTTTTGGCTGAAAATGCACCAGGAAGGAACGCTTTTAATCGAGTCGAGAGAAGAATGGCACCATTAAGTCGTGAACTTTCAGGCTTGATCCTACCTCATGATCATTATGGAAATCATCTTAACAATGCTGGTTTTACAATAGATAATACTCTTGAGAAAATAAATTTCCAGTATGCTCGTGAAACACTTGCGGAAATCTGATCTAATGTTTCAATTGACAAGTTTCCTGTAAATACTGAATTTATTGTTCCAGAAAAATCAGAAATCTTATCTAGTACTTTAAAAACCAAGGACAGCTTCTTTTTTTCACCATTGAAACCGCTATCACAACTTCCAGAGGGACAGCTCCAAGTTCCGAACGCATTATGCCATAAAAACCACAAGTTTCCGTCCCTTTTTGTTGGAAAAACCTTAAAGTTAGATGATATTATGTCTCACCTGACAACGGTTTATAGAGTTTTACCTTATGATCTATTTTATCCATCTGTGCAATCTCTTCTTATGAGTCGATGTTGCAAAAAATGTTCAACGTATTTTGCAACCAATGTGTTGTTGAAGAAACACGTTACTGTCCATGTAAATTCAAAATCACCTATCGATGCTGCTTCTGACATAATCAGGCAACTGCCTAATTGTTTAGCTGTTCGTTTTCAAACTGAGCTTATGGCATTAACTTTGTTTGAGTAAAACGGAGAGCATATCGATTGGATTGAAGAAAATGAATTAGATCTATCTATTGTTTAAATTATACCAAAAGAAGATGTAGAAAAAAATCTTTCCTTGTCATTTTACACAACCGATGACCATTTCTGCTCACCTTAGAAAAATGAAAATTGTTTTTTCTAAATTTTATTCTTATAAATATATTTAAAAAACCTTTGAATGTATTAAAACAAAGGGAAGTAAGAATTCTCACTGTTTATTTGAAAGTTCAAAAAACTAAGCGCTATTTTTTAAAAGTTATTGTTTTGAGTTTTTTTGTGACAATTTGTTACAAGAGGGAGGAGGTACACAATTTTGTGACGCAGCAATTGTATAGGCGTTGTCCACAAATTACGTCACGCAATTTTTGAGCGTTTTGACTACCTCCCCCTCCCGTCACAACATTGTAATTTTTTAGTAATAAGTGCCATAATTACATAAATTAGAATGGGTTGTTGATAAACATAATTTATTAACAACCCATTATAAATAAAAGGACTCTAAATATATGCTAAACACTCCCAAAATTGCGCGTATGTAGCTTATTCACCATTATTAATGTACCATTAATAATTCAAAATTTGTACTCCGTAAAAATAGTAATTTCTACACGCGTACGAATAATAACGTTGATTTTAAACTGAACAATTAATTAATAAATAACTGCTAAGTAAATTTTAATTATTATATTATATAAAACATTTTTTAAAAATTGTATTTGGTGGGGGGGGGGGGGGGAAGGGGGTAGAATTTGTTGCGCAATTTAGAGCGACTAAAAAATTATAATGCAGAAATTATTCTGGCTGCTCTGCAAACCATTATAGATGGAGAAACTATATCAACTGCAGCAAAACAATTTAATATTCCACGTACAACATTGATTGATAAATTACGGGGAAAACATCAAACACATTCTATAGATAAAACAATTTTTTTAAAAAACCAAGAAGAAACTCTTGTTCAAAGGGTGCTTTATATGGTCGATAGAGGGTTTCCTCTCACAATAATGCGGTTAAAATCTGCTGCTTATTTTTATGCCAAAAGCTTGTGTAGACATCATTTACTACAGAAATCCATTCCAAAAAGTTGACGTAATAAATGTTTAGCATCACGTGATTAGTTTCTCTCATTCCGAAAAAGGCATACACAGTTGACAATGAGAATCGCCTTTAACCACTTGACACACATGTAAATAAAGTAGTTAAACATATGTGGTCTGAAGCCTTGTCTAATTACTTAGCTGAAAATGATGATATTTCTTTGCCTCGTTGCAACTTTCGCATTATTTTTAACAAAATATGGCCTAACATACTTACAAAGAAAGGATTGATTGTTAATGCGTTTTACCATTGTGGTTTGCATCCCCTAAGAAACCCAGTAAAAGACTTCGAATATAAAAAAGGAGAGGTTTTTAATAAAGCAACAATTCACCAGGGATACCCAAATTTATCTATTTTAAGAACTATTATATCTTCTCCTAAAAAAAAAAAAGCAAACCTACTAATTCAAAACGCCACATTGCTCTTATTACATCACCATATAATGTTAAGTTAATAAAAGAGCCTCCTGCTAAAAGGCTGCAATAACAATAAATCAGTTAAAAATAAATCAAGGAAAGCTTTTTTTTCAGCTGATTATGATCACCCGAGTTCTTCAAGTTTTATTCTAAATAATAACACTGATAAAGGCTTTTGTTGTTTTGTGCAGCTCTTTGGGCAAAAGCAAGTGAAGACTGACTTAAATGTTTCAGTTGCAATCAGTGGGCATGCGAAGGATGTTTTGGAGTTGATACACGTGCAAATTGTGCGCTGAGAACATATAAACGTCTTGTAAATTCTTAAATAGTCATAGCAGTGATATAATTATTGTTATTGCTTTAACGTGCTATTTTTTGCGGTTATACGGTTTTCATTTATGCCAAAATCATTATTTGATATTTTTTAGAAAAAAGGTTAACTATTGATGTCCTTTTAGATTTTTTTTATTTCAATTCACCTCCTCAAGGTGAATTAATAAAAAAAATCAAGGTCATGAAGGCCACTGCAGTCGAGGAGGTTACTTTAGTTATGGTTACAACCTTCTCTCAACTCTATAACTACCAAACATGAACCTTGACGATCAAGGCCACTGCGCGGAGAAACAAGTTAAGTGCGGTACTACCAGGGACGCGGTGGGAATCGAACTCGCAACTTCTAGGTTTACTATTCTAGATTAGAGGAATCATCCTACTGTGACCTCAAAAATGTTTTATGTCAAATTTTTTTTTTCCTTGGTAAGCTGCTTTTAGCACTAGAAAGGAATTTCGTCTATCACCCGCGTGACGTATTTTTCAATTAGTTTAGGTGTACTGATGAATTCGCCCCGTAATTGACGAATTTGCCCCTCATGACTTAATGACGAAAAAATCAAGTTATACTCTAAAGTAACTTTAGAATTTATTTTGATTCAATGCATTAACAAAGTAAAGACCCTAATTAATAAAAAAAAGTTTTTAAACTAGAAAAGTTAACTTATTTATATGCGAATTCGTTTTGTTAAAGTAAAACATGATGAACTCGCCCCGCCTCACCCTTCATTATCTTGAAAAATGTTTACTGTAGGTAAAGTTTGGGCACAGTGGATTGCATTTTGAGAAAATTTTAAAATATGTATTTTATTTTTTTCAAGGCCAAAGGATTGAAATGTCCTTCATGATAATAAATCACTAAAACCAAAATATTTATTAACGGTTCACAGAAAGGTTTAAAGTGTTATGTTATTCACTGAGCATCAGTTTTGGGGCACAGTGAATAAATGAACACAGCCGTGAATTAATGATAGCGAATAGGAGCATAACCAAATAACTTTGAGGCTGAGGGAGTAAAGACACTGTATATTATACTTTGGACTTTAATTAATTAGATTAGTATAAAATCAAAAAAATAGACATTTTAAAGCGGGAAAGAAAAAAAATGAATTTTATTGATTACAAAAACTATATAAATATTTAAAAATAAAAATTTATTCAAATATTATTATTCATAACTTAAAAATTTAATCTTTAAGATCATTAATGGAGCATCAACCTATGCACTGTACCTTACTTCACTGTGCCCCACCATGGCAAATTAAGTTCAGGTTTTTGAGACATAAATGTTTTTAAAAGAAAAGCTAAACTACTAAAAGGAAGCATAAATATCAATAATCCGAATGAAAAAATTCAACTTTTAAAATTATTTCAACCATGATCTCCATTACAAACATAAGGACGGTAATTTACTTTAGTTAGCTAAAAACAAAAATCACCTCCCAAAAATTAGAGTTAAAAATTATGTGGTAACAACTATAAATAAAGATGACTGATATATGAGCACATAAAATGATTACATTATCAAGATAAACAAAGTTCAAATCTTTGAGAAAATACAAATTATTCATTGTGTGCCTTGATCTACTGTACCCAAATTTCTTTTAGGCACAGCAAATTTAAATTTTTTATTACGAAATATTTTTCATAAAACAAGAAATACGTTTCTTATTTTAAGAAATAAATATCTTACCTTGCAATTTATTTTTAAAAACAAGAAATTTATTTCTTGTTTTGAGAAATCGCGTCAGGTAGGAAGGAGGCGTGAACTTCCTGGCTAAATGCACTTTCGCGGTGCTCTGTGACAAGACCATTAGGTCTTCTTGGGAACCTAAAATATAAAATAAATAAAAATATTAATAATAAAAATAAATTTCTTAAACTATGATCAATTGATTTACGATTTTTCTGTGAGTTCTGATAAGTTGTTACCAACTTTGAAAGATTTTTAAAGTTTTTGAATTTATTGTATCCAAAAAGTCTAAGGGAGTCTCATTCGTAGACATTTTTTCAAACTATAAACAAGAATATCAAAATTTATCCAGTCGTCTAGTGAAACATACAACTCAAGACCTAGTGGCTGGTCTTTATCAATAAAAACTGCTTTCAGAAGGATTTCAGTTTTGATTCTATCCGTTTTTACATCTTTTTGGACTTCCATTTGTTTTTGAATACAGAACTTTTTACCATTTTTTTATTGTGATCACGGTCATAAGATGCTAACACCTGTACCAAACACCTCTATAGTTTTACCTTTGTATGAATTTCACCTCCGCAGCAGGCTCATTATACACAAGGAGTTATAATAGCGTAGCTGGAGAGAGAACGAAGTTAAAACACGTCATTTCTCAAAGAACAGTTTTAGTAATAACATAATTTTCAATTAAACACCGCGGAATTATCATAATTTAAATTGACCAATCACATTCTACTTTTAACAAAAGCTATCCAATGATATTGTTTCAAAACGTTATAAGCAATTAAAGCATTGTAAATAAAAAAATGGAAGTTTAAAAAATTCTTAAACAATATTTCAAGTCAGTTTGCTGTTATTTTTTTGTTGTGCTTTTTGAACGTCTATTAATAGATTTCTAGATTAGAATTGAATTAATAAATGTCTAGATAAGAATTGGTAGTATTTTTGCCAAGTACTTTATATCTCTTTATATTTTTGCCATGTTTTTTATATTTAGAATAATATACATCAGCCAATAGTCTTGATATACATCAGCCAATAGTCTTGATATACATCAGCCAATAGTCTTGATATACATCAGCCAATAGTCTTGTTATACATCAGCCAATAGTTTTAATATACATCAGCCAATAGTTTTAATATACATCAGCCAATAGCCTTGATATACATCAACCAATAGTCTTGATATACATCAGCCAATAGTCTTGATATACATCAGCCAATAGTCTTGATATACATCAGCCAATAGTCTTGTTACACATCAGCCAATAGTCTTGATATACATCAGCCAATAGTCTTGTTACACATCAGCCAATAGTCTTGATATACATCAGCCAATAGTCTTGTTACACATCAGCCAATAATCTTGATATACATCAGCCAATAGTCTTGTTATACATCAGCCAATAGTCTTGATATACATCAGCCAATAGTCTTGCTGATCTTGAATTAAAAATAATGCAATGTGGATAAAATAAGATTTAAAATGACACTGCTAAAAACTTATTAAATTTAATTTTGACAAGATAAAATCGAAATGCTATTTTTATCGATTTAATTTTTATTGTATTTCTACTAATTTAAAAAAAAAGTCTGTCATTGGTAAAAAAAAATTGGTTAAGAGTTATTTTTATTGAATTTTACATCACATTTTAAACCATTTTGCAAGCCATTGTTTTTAAACAATTTGTAACTTTACGGCATAAATTATTCTTAAAAAATAAGACTAAAATATAAAAACTTATGAAATTAGGTTTTGCTTTAAAAATTGCATAATCAGAAAAGTCGCAGGTCAAAAACCGCGATGCCCTGGAGAGAGAAATGTAGTCAGCCATTCTATTGATCTTTTTAAGTATTTTATTAGTCAAAATAAAAACCTGCCTGATTTTAGAGTAATGCAACTTGAATTTCATGAAATTTAAGGCGTATAAAACAGCCCTATATTTGTTAATTTTCACCAAATGGTCTAACTTTTTCCCGTATTTTATTGGTATATATTTTTTACAAATATATACAAATGTAAATAATTTTAAAATTAGAAATTTATACATTTTGTTTTTACAAAAATTTATTTTAAAGTGAAGTAGATTTATCTTACTATTTTTAACCTTTTATGGTTTTACGATATAAATAGTTTATTCACCGGCAGATTTACAGTTTATTCACCGGCAGATTTATTTACGGCTACGACTATATGGAGCTCTCCGACAAGAAGGCAGGAGGTTATTAAAAATAATGGTCGGCCAGGAAACTTCCCAAGCAGCAAACAATATTGGCGCAATATTGGCGCGACATTGTCTATAATATTGGCGCAATATTGTAAACTATATCGCGCCAATATTGCTATGTCAACATTTTGCCAATATTGGCCAATATTGGCGGTACAATATTGCGCCAATATTGTTAAGTCAATATTGGCCAATATTGGCAAAATGTTGACATTACAATATTGGCGCGATATCGTTTACAATAATGGCACAATATTGTAAATACAATACTGGCCAATATTGGCGTAATAAAGTTATATTGTTTTTAGTGTTAAACAATAAAATGTTATTTTTTAAAATTTTTTTAATTTATTCGCCAGAATATCTACAAGGTAAATTTATATTGAATATATTACCGGCAGGGCTTCTAGAAGATCACAGTTCTATCTAATATGTAAAATAAATACAAAAAAAGTGGGCATTTAAATGGGTCAAAAATACAACACAATATTCTATCTAATATGTAAAATAAAAAAATAAAAAAATTATATATAAATAAATACAATGTTCTATGTGATATAATATATTATATCAGGTAGAACATTTTATATTTTTATATTTATATATACTTTTTGTATTTATTTTATATATTTGATATAACATTTTATTTATTAAATTTGAAGATAGAACAAGATAATACAGAGGGGATGAATTGTTTAACCCGAAAGAATAATGCAGCCTATAGTCTATACTATATTTTTGTATATAGTTTAGACTATAATTGTATATAACTTGAGTTATAGTCTAGAAGGCGATAATAATCTAGGAACGCTTTGAAAAAATGAGACTTTTTAAAATCTAATAATAAATTTATCAGAAGTTATATTAAACTGATACAAATGAATATATATATATATATATATATATATATATATATATATATATATATATATATATATATATATATATTACAGCGTTACACTCTCACTATCAGATAGTGGGCATTGATTTTCATTATCTTGGCGACATTCATTTTCATCGCTCAATAGTGGGCTTTGCTCAATTGCGGTTCTATTCTTTCTTCCGTCTTCTCTATCAATGGCCGTTGCCAGAAAGCTGCCGATTCTTTCTTTAATGCTTTTGTCATTAGCGTTTTCAAATTTTTGTTATGGCAGCTGCAAACAAATTTTAAGTTGATAATGTTAAACAAGACATGAACAAAATGTAATCAAAAATTATCAAACTTATTATTTCAACTAAATACGAAGATAAATAATTAAATAAATTATCTATAACCATCTTGCACCTTGTAAGAGGCGAAAATGATTTCTTTTGTTTCCTGCCATACATAGAGTATAACAAGCATACTTTTTTAGCCATTAGTTGTTTTAAGATAGCCGTGGTAAGTTGCTTGTAATCGTCGCCTCCAACCGATGCAAGGAAGTTCATCTAAAACAAAAAAAAAAACAAAAAAAATCGAGTTTGTTTATTATTATATTCAAAAATATATAATTGGTTGTAATAAAAGTTTAATGGTTCTATAAATGTGTGTATTTCGAACAGGTTTCCATAATGTTACAACTTCATTATCTATAATGAGATATTCAAATATGAAACGGAGAAAAAGCAATTTGTTACAAATAGATGCAATCTCTGAGGTCAACCTGTTTTGGTGATCAAGACTTATTGTCATAAATGTTTTATAAAGTGATAAAAACACTAGGAAGAATACCACACAAAATTTTATACAGGTTTATGAGCTTCTCATACCCCTACTAATAATTACACAATATATTGTGTAAAAAATCTGATACTATAGTATCAGATTTTTCATTCACTAGCATAGGTTGTCTTTACAACAGCAAAAAAATCAGGGTAAATGCAATTTCAAATATCTAATGTGAGGCTTCCTATGATTAGTAGACTCATTGCTCTACTAAATGAGTTAACTGGGCATAAATGGTTAAAACCACAACACAATTTAATGATTATACTGTATATAAAGCATTCTTTTCCGTATCTTAATTAAAATCAAATGTATAGTATATTTTATACTATACATTTATTTTTATCTTTGTTCCGTAATTTTTCATACAGGTCTAGAAGTTCTTTTTCCTCTTTAACAGGCAAATAATTCCATTTAACTGATGGGGATGGTCCTGCTATGCTGTGATTGCTAACAGAAGGAAACACTAAACCTTTTTCTAAATTGATTAGGCAAGTGTTTAACTTTTTCAAATCATATTGAATACTGACAAGCAACTCTAAACTCTTCTTCTCAAATGCTGCAATAAAAAAATAATTCTGACTTTAATAAATACCAATTAAATAGATTAGCTTTTTATTAAAGTTAACGCAAAAAACTAGTATAATTAAAAAAAAATAGTATAATTACATTCAAAAATATATTAAAGAGTACATTTAATTAAACCTTCAAACAAATAACCCATCAAGGTAATCCTTTACCAGGAAATCGGGTGCCTAAAGCAGCCACAACAGCTGCCAAGCTCTGATCAGAAGAGGAAAATATCAGTAGAGAACGATTCAAACTAAATGACTCAATATATCGAACAGTTGTGGGTTGTAAAATATTTTGGCAATTAAAAGATTTCTTCAATCTTGGGAAAACTGATGGATATGTCTCCTCAGTGTCAATTGTATTACAAACTGCTAACTTTTTAGCTGGTGGCATGGACAATTTCTCATCGCTATCAGCAACTGTTTCAACGCTTGATGTGAACTCTAACATTTCCATTTGTTCTACAGCAGTTTCATAACTGCATAAAAAATTTAAAGAAAAAATAAATATAGCTGTTCAGATCATTAGCATCTAGCATGTGTGTAACATAAAATTAAACAAGGAATAAAAACATAATAACGACACTTACCAAAATAATAAAGAACTCTTATTTTTAGCTGTTTCCAGTTACTTACAGGAGTAAGTGTTACTTCGCGTATGGCAGTTAAAAGGCGAAATGATCGCAAGTGATTTGGCCAACACACTAAACTTTCATTGATCAGCCATGACAAACAGATAACGTCCATGGCACACATGCTTTTTTTTTTTTTCATTAAGAAATTCAACTACAGCAAATTTTTTAAACTTTGCTTCCATCTTCATTTTTACTGTACAACATGTGTATAAAAAAAAACATAAACAAATTTGAAAAAATAAAAAAAATTAACAAGCGTAAAAAAAAAAAAAAAGTTTTTAGTTTAGTGGTTCCACACTTGTGTGTAGTGAGTGACTGGGGCCCCAGCCCCAGCCAAATTTGGGTCTTTTTACAACCCCAGCCACAGCTAAATAATAGTTTTAGCAGGAGTTATATGATGAGGCTAAGAATTTTTTTTTATGCTATTTTATTTTTTAAGCTATAAAAGTTAAATAATATTCATAAAAAAATCTATAAAAAGCTATAAAAGTTATAAAAAAGCTATAAAAAAAGTTAAAAAAAAGCTATAAAAGAAGTTAAAAAAAGCTATAAAAGTTAAATAATATCTATAAAAATATCTATAAAAAGCTATAAAAGTTAAATAATCTGTTATGAAAGGTAAAAAATATAGCAAAATCACAAATAATATATAAAAATATATATAGATTCAGGATCCCATACATTGTAATAGTTTAAATTAGGTGGTACAAAGTCTTCAGGAGCCCCACATAAATATGTAGTATATGAAAGTGCTCTTAAATTGTATTTTAAAAAAAGAAGTGTTTTAAGATTTTTTGTTTTGAGTCTAATACGTTCTTGTTGTATTGATTTCAAAACTTTAAACTCACATTCACTTGTAGTTGGGCTTGGAAGTGAATTTATATATTTTTATATTTATATTTAATTATAAATATAAAATAATATAAAATTTAATAATAAATAACATTTTAGAAAGAATTTAAAATCAAAAGTTGTTTATTTAAAATAAAAATAATTATTCTAATATAAAAAAGAATAGCCTTTATAAAACTATTACAGTTTTAAATTTTGTTATAACTTTAGTATTACTTTTACATGATTATTTAATATTATCATTTTTATTACTATTATTATTACTATTTTATATTATTATTGTTATTATTATTTCAATCAGCCAAATAATCATAAGAATTTTTATATAAACATATTATGATTAATAACTCATCACTGAAGTTTATTGCAGTTTCGCAGTTAAGTAATTCATTTGTATTTTTAGCATCACTTATTGAGTGAATTTCATTTAAATGTTGCTTCACTAATCTTTTAATATAATGTGATTTAGCAGATCAAGTTGAAGTTATTGATTTTTTCATTACCTATAACATTGTATTACACTTATACATTTAATAACTTATTTAAAATTTATTCATTTGCAAACTTATTAAATGGTAAATCATATGACGTATTTGTTACTTAATTGAATACCTTTAACAAAACAAATATATATACAAATCTTGCAGATGCATTTAACTCAAATTGTTTTTATATAAAAGTAAACTTACTATTTCAACCTTTATCTTAAAATACAGAAATTTTTTTCCACTTCTTCTCGTGATACAATCTGTTTCTAAATGAACTACAACCACTTCTTCTCGTGATACAATCTCTAAATTTTCAATTAAAAGGATTTCTTCACTTTTACTACTTTTTCTCGTGATACAATCTGTTTTTAAATAAAAAACAACCACTTCTTCTCATGATTTAATCTGTAAATGTTGTATTAGAAATACTGTGAACATCAAAGGACAAAACTATAGTTTTGTCCTTTGATGTTCACAGTACTTCTTTATAAAAGACATTATGAACAAGCGATAATGTTACGCAAGCGTACCAATATGTAAAAATGTCAATATTGGCCAATATTTGAGTAATGAAAACAAAATAATATTGGGCCAATATGGGCAAACAATATTGCACCAATATTCGCATATCAATATTGGGCAATATTGGCATGTCAATATTGCGCCAATATTATATTCCAATATTAGGAAAATAATATTTGCGTAATATTGGTATGATA
The DNA here is from genome assembly GCF_022113875.1 of Hydra vulgaris. Classification (NCBI taxonomy): domain Eukaryota; kingdom Metazoa; phylum Cnidaria; class Hydrozoa; order Anthoathecata; family Hydridae; genus Hydra; species Hydra vulgaris. Next base: position 2,199,255 of record NC_061156.1, read on the forward strand.
ATATTGGCCAATATTGAAATGCCAATATTGGCGCAATATTGTTTGCCAATATTGGCGCAATATTGCATATCTTGGCCAATCTAGGCCAAGATACCCAATATCGCGCCAATATTGCGCCAATATTGTTTGCTACTTGGGTTAGTTAATTTTGTACAAACCCCTTTTAAATAGCCTGGGGTAGAAGTGAGTGAACTGTATGAGATCAAAAGCATCTAACAAATTTCTAATTGCTATATGTTAGGCCTATTGTGTTTTTTTTCAATTTCAAGTATGTGCGTTTTTAAAATACTACCAGTTAACAAAAATAATAGTAATAAAAATGCGCCAAATCGGTATAGATAAAAAACCTATTATTTGTAATGACGTGATTATATGGTTAATAAAAATTTTCAACTTTGAAAGAGTGGCGTGCGTGTGAATATCCATCCAAAATAAAAAAAATTTCATAAGAAAACTTCCTTAGGACTTCCTTGGGAATATTTTATGAGACTCTGCCTGTAAAAATATGTTCATGAAGGTCAAAATGGGATGGTAGCAGGAAAAATCCCACCTGGAAAAAATCCCTCTGAGAAAAATTCCCCCGGAAAAAATCCCCCCGAGAAAAAATCCTCAGGAAAATATCCCCCCCCCCCCCACAAAAAAAAAAAAAAAAAAAAAAAAATTTTTTTTTCAATTAAAAATTATCAATAAAATAGTTACATTCATTTGTTTTAATTTGTTTTATAAAATACTTAATGTTTATTGTTTGGATTTATCTTAAATTTTGTTTCAAAGTTTTTCGGTGTGAGATTTTTTAAATGACAATACATAAAGATCAAAGTGTTTAAATGTATTTATCTCGTATACATTCATCATCTTTATTTCCCTCATTAATGACTTAGCATGTTTTTGTACAATTTTGCATCTACAATTTTGCAAGCATGTTTTTGTACACTAAATATCCTTTTAAATTTAGAGAGTTGTGGTCTTGCCCAGGCAATATTACCATAATTAATATAGCTATGAATTCGGCTGAAGTATATTATTTTAAGACTTTGAGTATTAATTAAAGGACTAAATCTATACATTATACCAAAAGTTTTTTTAATTTTTGATTCAATATATAACAATATATATGAGTTAGATTTATGGAATGAGTTAGATTAATGGGAATTATTTTTGAAAAGCTTCCTTTAACTGTTGCTCTAAATATTGTGTATATATATATATATATATATATATATATATATATATATATATATATATATATATATATATATATATATATATATATATATATATATATATATATATATATATATATATATATATATATATATATATATATATATACACAATATTTAGAGCAACAATTAAAGTAAGTTTTTCAAAAATAATTCCCATAAATCTAACTCAGCATGTATCGAAGTAAAATGAGGCATATCAGATGAATAGAAATTTAAAAATTCATGAAAATCAAATTTCCTTTTTGAACTTGGCATGCAGCTGCTACAACAAAACTAAGTCTATGGCTTGCACAATGAACAAAAAAAAGCATTAATTAAGAGATTTTATTCAAGAAGCAACTCTTTTATATTCACCTGCCATAAATCCTTCGCCATCATTCTTTTGGTCTATACAGTTTTGAGTATCAAGTTCAAAAAGTGTCTTGAAGTGTATTAAGTCTTGCAATCAATAAATGTTAAATAATTCTCGCAAATCTAATTATTTGAATTTACATGTCTTAAAACAAGTGACATTTGTTCAGTATTTGAACAGTCAACTGTTTTATCACAAAGAATCGAAAAAAAAAAAATATTGAATGATTACATTTTTTATTAAAACTTAATTGTTTTCCCACATCAATAAGTTGGTTTTAGGTAGTTTTTGATATATAGGTTGCATTTTTTTAACTTGAAAAAAGATGATTAGCTAATATTTGATTACCAGCATTAACACGAAATTTTAAAAAAACCAAGTTATCTTTTCCAACCTTTTGTGTAGAATATTCCCTAATATTACGATGATATTTGGTATTATCGCAATGTTCACGAAATATTAGATCATTTTTGCCAAGAAATATTATTGTTTTAATTGTTAGAACTAACTTTTTTCAGTTATCAGAAGTTTCTATTGAGAATTATTTAAATCAACCTCAATATCATTATTTTGGAGTAGCAAAGTGAACGTTATGCATTAAATGAAGGCATAGACCTTTTATATGAAACACAACTTTTCTCGTGTTTTTAAAATGACGAACAGCATTACTCCATTCATACTAATACCTAGTAAAAGACAAGGAAAACAATAAGCTCCATCATCTTTGCTAGAATAATAAGCTAACCAAGAAAAGTGGCTGAGCTATTGAATTTTAAGTTATTTTTTTGTATTAACAGATATTGGAAAAACAAAAACAGAACTAAATACTTTGTCTACCATATCTAACAAAATTGCATTGTCTTTGCCAGCGGTTAAATGTTTACTTTGGGTTATATATGTTGAAGCATTATATAAAGTATTTAAGTATATAAAGGTATAATAACTGAGTAGGAACCTAATCATTGAAATATTTTAGAATCTACAGAAAGTTCAAAAGGTAACTTTATAAAAGTGTTTTATAGAGTATATATCTACAGAAAGCTCAAATTATAACTCTATAAAAGTCTTTTTCAAAGTTAATTTTAGATGGAGTTTTGACATGTTTTGCAGAACTAACTTTTTCTGTAAGGGGTTGAAAAAAAGTATATAAAACAAGATCAGTTTGTATCCATTTTCTAGCTGGAAATATATAACACCATTAATTTTAGTAATAGAGTTTTACCTTAGAGCAACATAATCATTACTATCTTCTTGCTTCGGGATAAAACAATTCATTTCAGACTTTTTAATAGACTAACTATTTGGCTGCACTGGACACTTGTTTTTTAATTTAAAATTTTCAACTCTTCAGTTAACTGATTTTTATATTTGCGAATATTTAGCAAATATCTAGCCTTAATTGCATTTGAGACTAATAAATTCATCTTTTTTTCAAAACTTTGATTTACTAGTAAAATCCTGCAACAAAAATTACAAGCAAATTACGTATATCAGGTGGAATATCGGATTTTGTATATTTTGAACTATTTGGAACAACTGATGCAATTGTTCTAAAATTTCTTCAAAATTGATTGGTTAAGGTTATATAGTTATTAAAAACATTTTAAATGTTTTTTGAAACATTTTTTTATTTTTTTGCATTTTGTATTTATTTAATGAAGATTAATGACATCAGTTGCTCCAAAATGCAGAAAATTTTGTCTGAGTAACAAATAAGTAACTATAGCGATCAAATAAAATCGAGGTTAGATTTGATTATTTTTTTCGAGTTTATAACAAATTTGACATTTTTTGTAAATTTAGATTCTAATTTCTACTTTAGCTTTTTATTATGAAGAAAAAAGTGAAAAAGAGGTTAAATTTGAGAGACTTAAACTTAGCAGTGCAAAAAGATTGATGTACGCGCATCAGTGGCGACACCAAAGATCCGCCCCTGTGTAATGTATTGATATCATTACAATTCATGATACTAACTAAATAATGATATCATTATATTGTGATGCAATGATATCATTAATTGTAATGTAATGATATCATTACATTGTAATGTTATGGTATCATTACATTGCTATGAAACAATATCATTACATTGTAATGTTATGATATCATTACATTGTAATAAAATGATATTATTACATATTATGATATTAACTAATGTTATCATTACAATATTGGAATATTCATCTAATGTAATGTAATGATATTATTACATATCATGATATTAACTAATGATATCATTACATTACATTAGATAAATATTCCAATATTGGTTTTAAAGATGATTTGTTTGTTTATGGATTAATTGTTACCGTAACAGTTTGTGTTTTTAAAAAAGATAAATCGCTGCGAGTAGGGTTCGAACCTACGCGGGAAGATCCCATTAGATTTCAAGTCTAACGCCTTAACCACTCGGCCATCGCAGCCTAGAGAAAGAGAGGAAAGTGTAGATTTTATTAAACTTTTTTAGTTAACTTGAATAAATTTACTAACTTTTTTAATAAACTTTAATAAATTTTATTAAATTTTATCTAACTTGCGGAGTTTTATTGGACAAAAAATGAAGCCGCTTTTTTTGTTTATAACAATAGTCCGCCATTTGTAAAAAGGGCAAAAGCTGAAGCCAAAGTGTGGAACAAAAGTTAACAATATCAAAAAATTAAAGATAATTCAAAAAAAAATTTAGAATTACAAAATATTTATAAAAGTTTTTTTCACGAGCCTATGTTTAGTAAAAAGTATTTTAATTCATAAAAATGCTTTAAAAGCGTCTGACGTTTTACTTTTCTATTTAAAATCTTTATCCCTTTTTAATCGAAAATAAATTATGGAACCATAAGTTATTATTTTACAAGTTTTTTAATTTCCGCTTTTACGTAAAAAGTAATTTTATAATTTTACACTTTTACGTAAATAGTATTTAAATAGAAAAAATATTTACTCTTCATTTAAGAAAAGAAAATTTCAAAATATTTATTTACAAATTTAATCCGCCATTTGTAAAAAGGGCAAAACCAGTTTCACCTTTCTGATCGAAGTTAGACATCTAGTTATATAATAAACCATTGATAAAAAGTTTTGATTTAAAATATTTAAAAATATTTTATAAAGTTTACACTTTCTTCACCTAGGTATGCCGAAATCCACTTTTTTACAAAACCGATATTTGTGCTAAAATTTTATTCCACGTTTTTAAAACTTTACGTTTCGCTGGCACCAGCGAAACATACCATGGTATGGTAGGATGGTATATAATTTTTAAGAATTTTATATTAAAAATTTATTATTTTATATTAGAGCATTTATAAAAAGTAGAATAGTTAAATTTTTCTAAGTGTCTTTTTTTTTCTTTTTTACAAATTTTAGTAGCAAGTTTTGTATGAGTTGTCATAAAACCATTAACCCCCCCCCCTACCTTAGAGCGTGACGTAATTTATGGACAACTCCTTAGGTGCATATAGTGAGCTTAGTTGAAGATATGTTGTTCTTTTTCCTATTCTTTTCTTTTCCTTTTTTTTTTTTAAGTTTATACATTTTCTATAAGCATACTAAATACCAATGTTTTATTTTGACTAGCAATTGCCCTATTTTTACCTTCACTTTTGGTACTTAAATTTAATTTTTATTTAACACGGTTTTTTGGACCGGTTTTTGGGAGATAGAGGGGAAATATATTCACAAACTTATTTTATAACTTTTATATAATAAGTAAGTGAAAAATTATTTATATAAGATAAAACATTAATATCTTTTGAAATACTATTACTAGTACACCATGATAAGAAAGTATTAGTCAATCTATATATGGATTGTCAATATCCCGGATTAATAGTTCTTGGGGCCCTGGACGGGTTATGTTTTGGGGCCCTTTTTATAACTAAAGTTTTCTGTTTTTATGACATTTTATATTGGGACTGAGAATGCGTGAAAAAGACAACTATGTAACGCATGATATAAAAATAATAAGTATATTTTTATTTCCATTTTTAGTTAATTCTTCCGACAATTTCAAAAAATGCTGAACTTTTTTTATATATTGGGGTCCCTATAATCGCGGGGCCCTTGTTTTTGCGACAGCCTGAACAGTAAAATATGCATAACCTAGTTGTTATGCATATTTATCTGTTTTAATAATCTTAAATTTTTACCTGTTAGATAAAACTTCACATTAAAATTGCTACTTTTATTAAAATTTTCAAACTGTGTATTGCCTTTAAAGCTAACAAGAAGTTATTTAGTACTATAAGTAAAAATATCTAAAAAAATATGTCTAATAATCTCTATAACAATTTGAATTTGAAATCTTAAATAAAAATTAATATTTCAAATAAAATAAGAAATTTAAAAGTTACATTTATTTTTACAAGTTATTTTTACAAAAAAATGCCTCTACGTGTTTGCCAGTTGTTTTTTTAGCGGAAACATTTTCAAAAAATAGTTATTTTATGTTCTCGAATCCAGTGTTATATAAATATTACAGTAAAACTTGCACTGTCGTTTAGATATTACTAAAAAGCGCTATGTTTAGGTACGCATGCGTAAGAAAATACAGAAAACTTTTGAACTTTTAAAATGGCTAGGGTTCTTAACTACAGAGAATATTCTATATAGCAACAGTTTATTTATTAATTAGATTCAGAAAATCCAAGGATGTAGCCTTATTTTTAACGTTAATTAATATAATAATACAAACATTTCATAAAATTATAAATAAAAAGAGGTAATAAAAATCTTAGCGCGCTTAAACTTTATTTTTATTTAATACCTCTTTAGTGTAATTCATAGATTTGTTTTTTTATTTGAAATGAATTTTTTAAAAGTCTGACTGTAGGATTTCAAAATTTTTTTTTCAAACTTCAGATAAATATGTTCTATATGTATGATATGTTCTATATGTATGATATGTTCTATATGTATGATATATATATATATATATATATATATATATATATATATATATATATATATATATATATATATATATATATATATATATATATATATATATATATATATATTTATATACATATATATATATATATATATATATATATATATATATATATATATATATCCCGTACGAAAATTTCCCATGGGAATTTTAGAAAAAAAACCCATGAAAAAACCATGGGTATTTGGAACACGTTCCCATAAAAAAACCATGAGTTTTCCATGGAAAAACCATGAGTTTTCATGGGAAACACATGAATTTCCCATGAAAAATCTTTAAGATTTTCATGGAAAAGTGTTTCAAATACCATGGATATTGATATTCCATCCATGGAAAAACCATGGAATTTCCATAGGTATTAGGAACACCTTTCCAAGGAAAACTTATGGATTTTTCATGGTAAAAAAGCATGATTTGTTTTCAAGTTTTTTTATCTAATGTTATTTGAATTGTCATATTAAATCATAAAAGCAAATTTTATCCCACTATTATTGAGCTCTCTTAATCTATGAGATCGCTTTCTCTAAATAAAATCAATAAACAAAATAAAAGTTAAATCTTGTTAAATCCTACAAATCATTGAAAAATAATAGCTATAATGCACCTAAAACATTAAAACTTGACTTCCCCACAATATTTAATGCATACATATGTATAACATACTGAAAATAAATAAAACAAAAAATTACAAGTAATATAATACTATAAGTGATATATATAGTGATAAACAATTGAAATTTATCAAGAAATTTTTTACAGAACAATCAAGAATTTTTTACAATTTTTACAGAAAATAAAACAATTTACATGTTTATTATGTTATATTAACTATTTGATAAAAATAGTATATATAAATTTGATAATAACTTCAAGTTTTAACAAGTTAAAAATAACCATCAATACAACATATTTAATTCAAAAAAACATCAAGCCCATTTATAAATGCGTCTGTACTGTATCTGTAGAAACAGGTAGATGTTAAACAAAGTAACATTCACATATTAATATTCATTTTTTTTCACCCTAGTTAGTCTCATTCTCCATTTCACCAATCTAGACAATACATCATACAACTATTATATACATTCTAAATAGTTTTCTTTATTTACTAATTCATTTTACTTATAATTATTATCTATTATAACTTACTTTATAATTAGGCATTATACACAATTATGAATGTTGCCAAATGTTAGGTAACATTTATATAGAAAAAAGTAGCAATGAATATATCATTATTTATAAATAAAAATTATTAGATTGTTACCTCTTTTTTGCCTAAGTTATCTGCATTATGTACAACATCGTTTATATTTCCAGTCAAACATTCCTGCCTATAATGTAACTTTATTAAAATGGTTTATTCAAACTAATACATATATAAATGTTACCTGCATGTTAGAAACATTTATATAGAACAAGGCAGCAACAAATATTATATTATACATTTACTTTTGTAATTAAAAAAAAACTTACTTCTTCTTCTGAGCTATCTGCATGATGTACAACATCATTTACAAACCTGTTTTCTTCACGTCCTTCCATTTTTTAATATATTATAAAGCACAGGACTTGTTAATGAACGGCTAAATAAATAAATTAAAAATTTATATTTAAATGAAATGATAAGGTTAAAATGAAAAGATTTATACACATATATAAATTTTACCTGCATGTTAGTAACATTTATATAGAATAAGGCAGCAACAAATATAGTATAACTTATAAATTGTAATTTTAAGTAAAAACTTACTTCTTTGTCTGAGCTGTCTGCATGATGTAGAACATTATTTATATTGTCAGTCAAACTTACCTGCTTATAATGCAGTAATTTAAATAAAATGATAAAGTTAAAATAAAAGAACTTACGCACATACCATTAAATTCAAAATTTTATTATATTTTTACTTCACTATTTAAAACATAACAAATATGTAATTTATAAAGTATAGTAATGTAAAAGCATAGTAAATACCAAAGTGTGTGCATAAATTAATTTATTTTAACTAAAGACGAGCACTTTACATCAGTTAAATATAAACAAATAAAAATAATTGTATTATAATAAATAATAGTGTATTATTTATAAACATTGCTTTTGTATGCTTATATTTAACTATGAAGTAAAATCTTGTGCATTAAGTAAATTCCCTTACTGATACTTATAAAATATTACCACAGTTTTCCTTCTCCAACTAAGTGGTTCTTGGAACATCCTTTCAAGTTGAATCCCAAAGATTACGTTTATATCTTTTCTGGTTTAAACTCAATTCACCATTTTATTTTGACAGCTTTTGAACTATTTTTAAAAATATTAAATGCATATAAAAACTGACGATGTTATAAACAATATAAACGATGAACAACCTTATTTATATTGACAGTCAAACCTGTTGGCTTATAATGTAGTAATTTAAATAAAATAATAAAGTAAATATAAAAGAATTTATAAACATTATTTATATTACATTATTTACATATTCTAATAATTCTAAAGAAAAAACAATAACAAAAAGACAAAAACAACTTAACAGAACTAAAATTGAATAGAACATTTATCATAAAAAAATGTTTTTTAATACTTAATGAACATTTACTATACAATAAACTTCAAGCATTTTTATGTAATCTAAGGCTATTATAAAAAAAAATAAAAAAGATCATACTAGTTATCTTTTGTACATTAGTTATCTAATCTTATTATTTTAGTTATTTAATCTTATCTAATATACTGCTTGTATATTATTATTTTAGATAAGTTTCTTTAACATGTTCGATAAGTTTTATAATAATAATTATACTAGTTTGAATGTACATTAATACACTAGTTATTTAATGTAGATTAAAACTAAACATTTACTTGTTGTAAACCAAATAATAATTATTTGGCAAATAATTTGCCAAGTAGGCATTAAAATTCAAACTGGTTTACTTGACATACTTGCTATACTATTGCAAGTTATGCAAAGTAAGCAAAGCTACTGAAACAATTAAAATAAGTATATGCATAAATGATATATAATTAAATATAATTAAAAATAATCCATTTTATAATGCATTATAATATGATAAATATATCTAGTTGTTTATGTCTGTATGTTTAGTTTAAATCATATAAATGTAATGCATTATGAAAAACATATAATTCATAGTCTTATTAAACACAGAAAAACAGAAGAATGCAGTTAGTATTGTTTTCTAAAGTTAAAAATAATCATAACTCTACGAGCTATGACGCCATCTTTAAAAGCGCATTTGTAACAACCATGGCACAGCTTAAGCTATGAAAAAAAAACATGGTTCACCCATGGAAATTCCATGGGATTTCAATTTTCATGAAATTTACCCATGGAAATTCCATGGAATTCCCGTTTTCCATGGGAAAACCATGGTTTACTCATGGAATTCCATAAGTTTTCCATGGAATATTTCCGTAAGGGATATATATATTTATATATATATATATATATATATATATATATATATATATATATATATATATATATATATATATATATATATATATATGTATATATATATGTATGTATATATATATATATATATATATATATATATATATATATATATATATATATATATATATATATATATATATATATATATATATATATATATATATATATATATATATGTATATATATATATATATATATATATATATATATATATATATGTATATGTATGTATATATATATATATATATATATATATATATATATATATATATATATATATATATATATATATATATGTATATATGTATATATATACATACATACATACATATATGTATATATATATATATATATATATATATATATATATATGTATAGATATATATATATACATATATATATGTATATATGTATATATATATATATATATATATATATATATTTATATATATATGTATATATATATATATATATATATATATATATATATATATATATATATATATATATATATATATATATATATATATATATACTGAAAACCGTGTGAAAAAATGTTTTACACTTTAAGTAAATAAAACTTATAAAAACATTTAAAATAAAGAATATATACTTTGTCAATGAAATATGACCTCTTTTTTGCGCCTCAGTATTACAGGCTCAAAAAAAAAATTGTATCAAAAAGCTATGAAAGTGAAAGTTATTGTACTTGTTAATTTATAATAAGTCAAATTTAAAAAATGGCTGATGTTACCAGGCAATATCGACACTGGTTATTAACCTATAATAATCCGATATTCACTGCACAAGATTTGATACATGCATTTGAAATGTTTTCGTTTAAATATGTATTTCAAATGGAACGTGGTGAAGAAGGTACATTACATTTTCAAATCTATATTCGTACCGAACGAATGTATATGAGAGCCTTAATACGTTTATTTGAGGAAAACATAGGTTTTCATCACATAGGTTTTCTCCCAAAAGCGGCGAGAAGATGGAAGCAATTGTTGCAATATTGTTGCAAACCTAAAAGTCTTGTTAGTGAAACATATTACACTAATATACAAGAGGAAACTAGTCCACCTAAAGTAAGTAAAATGACATTGATTAAAAAGGCGATAGAGCAGGGTAGTACAGTTGAACAAAATATGAATAATGATGAATACTTCGCAACCTGGTGTACACACTATCGAGCCTTTAATATGTTTTATGCAAATCGGCAAAAGTCGCGTGATTTTCTACTTTTATGGATTACCAGGTAGTGGCAAAAGTAGATTAGCAAATCATGTATATAAAGCGTTGTTCCCTAATAAAGAGGCATATTACAAAAATAAGGGTAAGTGGTGGGATGTATTCGCCAATAATGATGTTGTTGATTGGGATGATTTCCGTGGTGATTGTTATGAAATACAAGAGTTATTGAAGTTGTGTGATCGTTATCAATATCGCGTACAGATAAAGGGAGGGTTTTATGAATTTTACAAGTAAAGTGATATTTCTAACATCTAATAAAAAGAGTTGGGAGTTATATCAAGGTGATAAAGGAATACCATTGCAAAGGCGTATTGAGTATAATATGTTAATATGGGAATTTAATGGTGAAAACATCCGCTATTTAGATATGGATTATATTACTATGAGTGATTGGCTTATTTATCCTAATAAATGATCATTGGGAAGAAATAAACATTAATAATTTCATAGATAATATTAAAAATTTGTATTTTAATGAAAATAATTAAAGTATTGTATGTACAGGTATATTAAAATCTTTAAGTTGCAAATAAAATGTTCTTTCTATTTTCCAACCTTCTGTCCCGTCTATTTGAGGGTCGTACCAAATCGTTATAGGTAAATAAGTACATAGGGCTGTGTTGAAGTACGTGTCGCAAGGGAACCATTGATATCTCTGTTTATCGCTATTTAGTACCCCTTTGAAATCAATTGTTTTTTCACTGTTGTATATAGGTACTAATTCAAAAGGTGGGAATTTTTGTAGTAAATCTAAAGGTTTTGTACCGTACATCATTTTATGTCTCACATGCGGTAGGTTTGTAAATTCAATAAATGTAGCAGCAGCAGAAAGAGGATCCTTATATATGTTGTTGAAACCTCTATTAACTCTTGCTTCCTCAATAGATTTTGATACATTCCAAGCTATCACTTTAGGTGGAACCGCAGCACCGTTTGTATGTGGTTGCCATGTTGGACCAACCTTTCTGTATATTTTAAAGCGTATTGCTTTTAATCTAACGTATTTATATAATTTAGACATATTTAAAGTGTTATATCCTTTTAAAGCTGTGTCATTGAAAAAAATCATATTTTAGTTAGGTTAAATTTTGTTTTCCGTTGATTATTATAATTAACGGTAAACTAAAATGTAACTATAAGAAAATTGTAACCTCATCCAAACTCCGACATTTGGTATAAATTGAATAGTTATCATGGCGAGCCAAGTGAACAAACTTAAAATAACTATAGTTATTTTTTGAAACCCCTATTAGATTTTTTGAAATCACTTTTTAAATTTTATCCAAAGAAAAACAATTTTGATCTAAACGTTAAAATTAATTAACACAAGTTTAATTTTAGAAATAATAGACCTTGTCACTGGCAACAACACAAAAACTGCTTTGTTCATTTTGCCTGGCATCAATCAAGGTTCGTTAGTGGGTGTGACTTTAAAAGTATATTTATCAAAGAAAATCAAAACATAAAAGCAATGCTCTCCATGCAGCCTGCACAGAATCATAAGCTTTAAAAATCAATGTCAAAAATGTTATAAGCATTTATACGCGCCGACATGATGAAGAGGTTAAAGAGAATCGTTTAATTTTAGAAAAAATCATAAAAACTTTGAAAGTTTTTGATAAGCGTGGAATTAGCTACAAAGGTGCAGAAGAGTCTGCGTTCAGATTGTTTGATGACGGTATAAATTTGGAGAATTTTTTGTATATTATTTTGCTTGTTGGCAAATATAATCCGTTGTTGGAAGCACATATCGAAGAGGTGGTTAGAAAAAACGAATTCTTGCATGGTTCAGTTGGCAATAGATGAGGCCGTGGCAACTTGGTCATATTTTTGTCAAATATGATATTTTGTTGTGATCCGGTATGTTTAAGAAGCTATACATAAAAGTGTAATATCGGTAGTCAATTACACATCAATTACTAGAAAAGGAATGTGTGATTTTGTTTGTGGCGTTTTTAAAAAGGTAGGCATTTATATAAGTTAATGTATTGGCAATGCAACCGATTGAGCTTTCAATATGCATGGTCAATACAATCGATTCAACACCTGTTTAAATAGAATCTCCCCGAGTCAGATTCATGTATAGTGTTATGTGCATGTCTTAAATTTAAAAATGGGTGATGTTACTAAAAAAGCGATTAAAATTGTTAACTTATTTTGTGTTTTAAACACATGTGCAGTATTTTTTATTAGAATCTTACTTACGCTTCAATGTTTGGCATGAAGTTAGCAAATTAAAATACATGTTTGTAATCGGTGAAACCCGTTGGTGGGCGAAAGATAGAGCTCTTATTAAGATATTTGGAAATTTCCATATCAAAACCTCCAATGAAGAAACACAAGTTATTGATTATTTGGTTTGAAAGAGCAAAGATATAGAGCCAACAAAGTATTTGAAAGTGCAAAAGATAATTTTCGCGTCACTGTTCACAACATTATCATGATTCAAATAAAAAGTGCTTTAAAACAGATTTTCTGAGCATCGTATATGCTGAAAAAATGAAAAATTTTGAAAACATTTTGAAAACATTTTGAAAAAATGCCAAGTGATGCATTGCAGCACCTCAGTAGGTTGCTCAAAAAATTTGATGCTTGTGTAACAATAAACCAGCTTCAAACGGAATTGTTATACTTTGCAAGGAAATGTTTCAAAACATCTTTTGAAGATGAGTATGATTTGCTATTTGACACGGAAGTATCAACACGGAAGTATCAATCTGACACGGATGTATCTAACTCTGTTTCAGACAACATCTGACAATTTAAATCCGTAGAATTCGAAACTGTCTTTGAAACAGCGACAGCCACAGAAACAAATGCAAATTTTGCAAAAAAATTTGCACTTATTTCACGTTTTTGTTGTAACTTTGAACTCTAGAAGTTCAATTTGAATAATCATGCGTATTCAATTTGTTTCTGGTATACAAATTTGTGTTGAAATTACCCTGGTCACAAGTTGCTTGTGAAAGGTCATTCTCAAAATTAAATATATATTTAAAACAGATTAAGCAATTTGATGAGCCACTCAAATCATTCATGCTAATACCTTGTAATATCTTGTGAAAAAGACCTTCTTACAAGAATTAATAACAATGCAATCATTGATGTTTTGGCCTCGGCTAGTCAAACGATGAAAAAGTTACTATACTAGTTGGCAGTTAATAGCGATTGTGTTTACTATTTATAGACTTTAACTTACAACGGTGTTTTAAAATATATGCTTTTTATCAATATTTAGGTTAAGAAGAAAGGTTAAAAAAATTTTTTTATACATACTATAACAATAAATAAATGAAACATAAGTTGAGGTGGGCCGCCATGACCAAATTTCTTGAGCCGTTTTTTCAAGCCATTCCGACCCTGATATATATATATATATATATATATATATATATATATATATATATATATATATATATATATATATATATATATATATATATATATATATATTATATATATATATATATATTTATATATATATATATATATTTATATATATATATATATTTATATATATATAATATATATGTGTGTATATATTTGTATATATACATATTTGTATACATATATATATATATATATATATATATATATATATATATATATATATATATATATATATATATATTGTTTTGAATGCACAGATTATGAACGAGGGTGTGTAAATTATTATTTTAAAAAAATCAGTAAATTTTCTATCGATACTAAATTTTATTTTTCAAAAGAAATTTTTGCTGGATTGTTGTGACCAGTGTCTTCAGCTTAAAAGTTATTTGATTGTTTTTGTTGTCAAAACAAAACACTTTTAGATTTTCATGGCTAAAAATTTTTTTGATCGCATATAATAAGTGTATTGAATATATGTAAACATAAAATGTAGGAAAAAAAAATTTTTTTTATAAAATAATGATTTTATTGGTATGCTACCAAATAACAACAGTGCGTCTAAAAGGTTGCTTATAAAACCAAAAAGGATATAAAAGAATATGACAAACATAATATATGTAATAGGTGATTAATCAATAGTTTAAACAAATACTTAAAGGCCAGAAAACATTTATAAACACATACAAGCAGGTTTAAGGCTCTTGAAACTGTTTGTAACAGTTTGAATTTTGTGTCAAACAAAGGTGAACATTACATTTAATGCACTTAATTCTAGAATGTCTCTTGCAACCCGGTCTCTTGCATCTTCCTTTGTTGTCTGTAACATTAGGAAAATGCCCAAAATAGTCAGTTTGTACTGCTAAGGGTGGTACAGCTGCAGTTGGAGCCTAAATTTTGTTGGCTGCAAGTTGAGGTTCTATCTCTAATGAAGGACGGTCACGTTTTCTAAACTCAGCATTGCCAGGGTTAGAGTTAGGGTTAGGGTCCTAAACTTCTGTTAACAGTGATTGGCACCTCAAAAGACAGTTTTTCTATTCTAATAGCACCCAACATGCTCATAACAATTTTTGAACGTGGTGGAACAGTTACTTGAATTTGCAATGTTGAAGATTTCTCAATAGTGCTAACCTGATTTTCCTGTAGTCATAGATAGTGACAACTCTGCCCCAGTTTTAAATAATCTTTTGACCGTTTCTGTGCTTGTTGATCAATACGTTGAATTGTTCCATGTCCCAGTAACACTAATAGTTAGAGGCATATTATCTTTGTTTCTAGCTGTAGAGGTTCCAAGAACAGTATCTTGTGGATCAGATAACTCTTGAGAAGTAATTTTTGTTTCTCCAGTTTTTTTGTAGCAATAATGGCCATATTGCTCAATAATTGCGGGTATCAAAGCTTTATAATTAGTTTCATAATTAAGAGAAATATCATCGGCTACATGCCCATAACAAATTGAAAAGGCTTTTTGGACAGAATAAGGGCTGCTATCTAGAAAAATCAGAACAAAAAAGGATAGCAATTATTTAACCATGTTAAAGATGTTAATGAAAACTGTTAATTCTAACGGTATACAAGAATCAGTAAATGTTCTTTTTTATTTTGTTAAAACCTAAAAACAATATATATATATATATATATATATATATATATATATATATATATATATATATATATATATATATATATATATATATATATATATATATATATATATATATATATATATATATATATATATATATATATATATATATATATATATATATATATATATATATATATATATATATATATATATATATATGTATATATATATATGTATGTATATATTGTTAAAGTATATGAAAAATAATATTTTCAACATCTTAACAAAATGTGATAAAGAGAACAATCAAACGATAAAAAAATAAAAAAGTATATATTCAAGATAAAAAAATTTAAAAAGTTGTAAAAGGCATATTTTATATAATTTAACATTTTCAACAACTATTCGGATTTTTGGTAAGATATCTTGTATGCGAAAAAAAAAGTTCTATACTGTAATGATCTAATTTAACTATAATGATTTTAATAAATGTATTTTTTACAGTAATTATAACATATACAATATTAAAAACTGCTTATATATATATATATATATAAAATCAGAAAAATATTTAGCCTTATATAATTAGCCTATATATAACTAAACCTATATAGCCTTATATAATTAAAAGTAATTACTCTGTACAGTTACTGCGTTAAATAAAATTTTGCGCAGTTAATAAGACTTTGCTTAAAGTTGTATTAATAAAAATCAAAGCCAAAATATTTAATTTGCCACTCAATTATTTTCGTCTAAGTTTTGCGACTGTGCGATTTAAAAAATCGCATAGTCGCAAAACTTAGACGAATTAAAGTCAATTATTTGCATTTTTTAAAAGCAATAATTTTTGTATTTTCCGTCATAAATCTCGGAAAAGTATTGTGTCACAATATTTAGTGAAACAAATAAGATAGTGTAATATAACTGAAAATATTTTAACATATACATTGATATATATGTTAGTATAAATATGAAATTAAACTATAAAAAATTAGTCTTAGCTTTGTTTTTGTCATTTGCGTATTTCATGTTTAATAAATTATGGGTATGTTAAAAAATACAGATTATATACCTAAAAAACACTGATTTTTAACTTTTGAAAGAGACTGTCCTTTGTTTATTAATTTTTTCTTTATGATTATTATTTTAGTTTTTTAAGACATTAAACAACTTTATGTCTTGTAAAGTTTTTAAATCATTGAGGTTAACAAAATATTTCCCGCGGAACATGATTCTCAACTTCTTAATACTATAACAACAAATCCATTCATAAAAATCTTCAAAGAAGTCGATGTCATCGTTAAGGAAAAAATCTAACTCATTACAAAGATTAATACACGGAAGAAAATTTTCTTGAAAATCTGTTTTAGTTATTACATCATCTGAAATGTTTATGGATAATTCTTCAATTTTATTTTTCGGTTTCCATCCCTCGAATTTAATTGGACGATAAAAAATTACTTCATGTACATTAGAAGAACATTTAACTGAAAGATTTTTTTCTTCATTACTTAAAATATTTTTTTGAACATATAACCATGGTAACTTATTTCCGGATTTTAATAAATGATTTACAAAATAGCTATTGCAAGAAGTTTTGTATGACGTTTATCCATTGTTAATTGAAATCTTCAACCCTCGTTTAGCAAAACATTGATTTTATTTTAGTAAATGATAACTGACTTTTATAAAAACATTCATAGAATAAAGACCGTTTTCCACAAGACGAAATATTCGCGCAAAGCGATTTTTTTTGCTATGACGAAACGCTGTTTTGATTTCCACTTACTTTCTTTCGCGCTAGTTTTTTTTCGTTGTCAACAATAAAAATGACAGCAATAAGTTTACGCTGTATGATTAACTAAAGACAGTTATTACTTTTTTAGCATACTTTCTACTTTGAAACATGTGAAAATTTCTTTCCGTGCATAAATAATAACATTTCTGTTTTATAATAACATTTTCTTATTTACTGTTGACATCACATGATATAATATTCAAAACTTGATTGGTTTTCGCTTATTGCGATCCGCAAAAATTCGAAATGAATCCGACTTTGTTTTTCGCTGCAACAAAACGCTGTAGCGAGAAAAATTACCAAAAATGTTTATCTGCGCATGCTCAACGACGAAAAAATTCGCTTCGCGCGAATATTTCGTCTTGTGGAAAACGGCCTTAAATTAGCATTATCACGTTCGCGTAGACGAGCAACAATCTGATCTAAAGAAACAAAACTTAAAACAAACATAAAACAAAAAATTATTTAAAGTTATAATACTATACTTACTATAATATTCTACATACTAATATACATATATTAGGATTAAGCTATGATTGAAAAAAAAACTTTAGCAGTTTATTATTGTTATTGGCTGCATAATATTTCAATAAATGCATAATGTTTAACAAGTTCATGAATACAAATCGCAGTTAAAATTGCCTACAAAAAATAAACTTGACAATTTTTGGTTAAACTACTTTTATTAAAAGTTACAAAACTATAAAAAATGTTTTAATTTTATTATTTTAAATACGATTTTTATTTTACGCATTTTTCAAATAAAAAAAAATTTGTTTTATCAATTATAAATGTAGCAAAATGAATGTATTATACTTGACAAGAATCCTTTATATGCTGGCTTACCTTTACACTCTAAGAAAAAATCCGTTATATACAACAAATTGTATCTGTCGCTAATGCACTAACGGGAAATCCGTTAAGTTAACGAATTAAAATTTTAACGAACTGAAGTCTGTTAGGATTAGTCAGTTGAATTTACGGATTTATTTCGTTAGTGCAACGAATAATCCGTTAAAATTGAGAGGTTATTACACTAGGCAGCAAATATTCCGCGGATGAAATAAATGTGTTAATAAGTTATTTTAGTGATTATTTCCTTAAAATCACTAAATCTAAAATTAGAGAGGCCAGAATTGTGACTTCATAACCAAATAATCCTTGTATTTTTTAATGTTTGCATTTTTATTTAATTGCATTATTTTATTTCGATATTCTATATTAAAACGTTTTAACCAAAAATTAAAAACTAATCAAATATTTATAATATTTTATCCAATATACTTTAAATTACAATAAAAATAGTTAAAAAAATATTATTAATACACTATACTCAAGCTGGTACATTTATATAAAACACACACACATATATAATAGATGTTTAAAATAAACAAATGCCAAGATATTAGTTTTTGGTTGCAAGTTTTGGTTTGGTTGGTTTAAATAGGTTTTGGTTTTGAATAAGGTTGTTACTCGTACACAGGTTCGTACTTTAAATCGGACACCATGCTGTCAATTCCTTAAAGATTAATATAAAATAAAATAAGCAAAATATGGAAACTTAATAACATACCTAGTATAAAACCAAAATAAAATGTTACTGATAACACTATAGAAAATGTTTTTGGTAATTCATTATATATAAATTTCTATTCTAAATTTTGTTATTTTAATTATCTCTGATATCGTTTTCTAAAGATAAAGTTAAATGGAACAAGTAAATTATATCTTTATTAAAATGTAAATTAAAAAAAAAAAGTATAAGATTACCTTGACATTATCTGATAACTAAAAGACTCTATACATTTCACATACATCAATACCTATCAGGAGCAAAAAATAAGGTCTCTAACCTTTTAAAAACTATGATAAATCAAAACAAGATTAAATATGCAGATCAAAAAAACACAAGTAACTATATAAAAAAATTAATTTTACAACTTATTTAAACTTACAGTGTTATACCACTTGTCACATGTTTAAAATAGCTAATTCTAAAATAATAGTGAATACAGAATATAGTAGAATAATAGTTAAAAAAGTGTGATATAAACTTAGTCTTAATTAAACTATATAAATATGCATGCCAAAAGAAATGCAAGTTAAAATACAATATTTTTAAATTTACTAATTCAAACTTACAGTGGGATATCATAAATCACGTGTCTAAAACAGCAAATTCTAAAATAATATAAACACGCCAGACATAAACTTATTATTATTATTATTAATAGTTGAAACTCAACTAAATAAATATGCACGCCAATAGAAATGCAAGTTACAATATAAATTTTACAACCAATTTAAACTTACAGTATGACAGCTTATACCAAGTGTCTAAAATAGCAAATTCTGAAATAATATAAACAAGTCATACACAAACTTAGTTGTAATCTAATTATATTAACATGAATGTCAAAAGAAATACAAGTTAAAATATAATTTTTTTCAAATTTAAACTTACAGTGGGATACCACATGACACGTGTCTAAAACAGTAAATTCTAAAATAATATAAACACATCAGATATAAACTTGGATTAAAATCAACTAAATAAATATGCAAGTTACATTATAAATTCTACAACCAATTTAAACCTACAATGTGACACTAAGTGCCGTGCCTCTAAAGCAGCAAATTCTAAGATAGTATAAATAACTCATATATAATCTCAGTAAAAACTCAATTAAATAAACATGAATGTTAAAAGAAATAGAAGTTCCAATATAAAGTTTTTAATTTTACAACTAGTTATAACTTACAGTGGGATAATAAATGCTATGTGTCTAAAACAAAAAATTCTAAAATAATATAAACAGACTAGTATAATCTTAGTTTATGATATTGGATGCCACATGTTTAATTTGGAAATTAATAAAAAATGCAATTTATAAAAGCATATTAACTAGCCATGTAAACTTAGCTGTAACTAACCTAAATAAATATACCTATCAAAGATGTTAACATTTTTAATTTTTCAACTGATTTAAACTAATATGGTATGTTACTACAAGTCGTATGTCTAAAATATAAAGTTAAACAAGACTATAAATAATCCATTTAGTCTATATTATAGAAATAATTGTTAACCCTTAACTACTAGTAAAGGATTAGTTAAACTTTTATTTCTATAATATAGACTATATGGATTGCATATATTCTTGCATAATTTTCTAGATTTAGACATGTAGTAACTTACCATATATGATATGTATTAACTTACCATATATGTTATTATATATTATTTAGTAATACTAATGAGTTTTAATTTAAAATAATATAAACCTTATTGTTAAATTTTCTATATAAATCTTTATATAGAAAATTTAAAATAAGTTAAATAACCTTAGAAATTACAAATAACAGAGCGTAATTTAAATTATATTTATCCATTTGCTTTGTCTACTAAATGTAAAGCTTTTTAAAAAATGGCATATTTCACTAACTGAAACCAACTTTTATCTACGATGTAAATGTAAATGTGAGAAAAACGCATTCAAAACTTTATCATTTTCAAAATAAAAAGCTATAATATATTGAGAATATTTTTTTGACCGATTAGAATATTTAATCCGTTGAATTAACGAAATTTCAAAGAATCCGTAAATAGTTAATTTTACTCCGTTAATTTTCTGGTTTTAGGTAACGAATTAATCCGTTAATTTAACGAAAAAGCGCAATCCGTTACTTTTTTTAACGGACTGTTTTTAGAGTGTACTACTTTACTGCTTATGCCATTTTATTGCTACCTCATTTAAATATGTTGAATTACCGATATGCTGAGTGTAGCAAATGTTGTTCCAATTCATAAAATGGGATCAATAGTTGATCCACTTAGCAATAGACCTATCTCTTTGACATCTCTTTGTTGCTGTGTAAAGGAAAGAATTTTTATTAATGAACTAATAAATTATCTTTCACTCAATAATATTACCACAAAAGAGCATGGCTTGATTCGCAAACGCAGTACTTACATAGCATTCTTGAAAGGTTTCATGAGTGGACTTTAAATCTCCACCGCAAAAATCAAACTGATATAGTTTCTTTTGATTTTAAGAAAGCTTTTGATTAAGTTTTAAAGCCTAAATTATAATTAAAACTATCCGCTCATGGCATCTTCTAAATTGGAAAAAGAATTTTTTACAAATGAGATCTCAAGTAGTTAAGTTAAAAAATGTTTTTTCTTACACAATATTTGTAACAGGTGGTTTCCACAAAGAAAGTGTTCTGAGACCTACGTTGTTCTTATTGTTCATCAATGGTATCAGCGACACATTTATAAAGAACTTAACTTTAAAATTAAAATTTTGCTAATAATATAAAACTATATTTCACTTATGATATATGGGGCTCTCAGTCAGACTTTATCACAACTATAATGCGTTTGTATGATTCGAGTTGTACTTGGTAACTTCAGAGAGTAACTGGAAAATGCTTTGTTTGCATCTTTACTAACCGGAATCATATCTCAATTAATTAAGTTGACTGCATAAATAAACAGGAACTTGATTATCTTTATAGTATTCATGATCTTAGAATCACGATCAATAATCACCTAAAGTTTAATCAGCATATTCATCATATTGTATTTAAAGCTATGTTGAGAGTCCATTTAGCTCTGAAAGTTTTTCATTCACGAGATAGATCACTAATGGTAAAAGCTTATTGTACTTATGTACGCCCTGCGCTAAGGTACTGTTTTTCGGTATGGTCAACTTACACAACATGCTAAATTAGTAAAATTGAGAAAGGGTCTTTACTGAAAACTCACCTAACTCGGGTCTTTACTGAGAAAACAGCCAGTCTGTGGTCAATATCCTATAATAAAAGTCTAGTAATGCTTAACCTCCCCTCGCTTGAATATCGTTGAGTTGTTAGAGTTTTATTTTTATGTTTTAAGTTTCCCAATTGTAAAGTCACAAATTTATCAAATGTATTTAAATTCACCCTAACTCAGGTATTCGGTTTCATCCCTTAAAACTTTAAAAACAAAGTTTAGACCTTAAAAGTACAAATTTTTAGTTTTCCAACTGCGTTGTCAATTTATGAATTAGTTTACCATAAATTTAATATCCGTATCTTTGTATTGATGTTTAAAAACCATATTGTCCACCCACAAAACAATATGTTTTATAAAATGCATTTTGGTATTAACTATTCTCAATCTTAACACAGATTTAATAAATTGTTTTAATGTTTACTGCAGTATAAATGGCTTTTGGGTCCTTCAGTTGTTTTAGATTAAAAAACAAACAAATAAAAATCAATTTTTTTCAATACTTTTTACACTGGGACCATTTTCCATAGACGCATGTAAAATTTAGCGGGTTCACAGTGTTACAGAGGTAAGAAAATTGTTCTAAGGGTACATTTAAATAAATATATGTAAGAAAAGAATGATCCATTATGCATCTGATTATTAATACTTTTTATTGTATTAAAATAATTAAATTTTTAATATTCACCTGCAACTTTCTATAGACGCCCTAAAGGTTTTACGAGTATTTTTGTAAATTTCTTATATTCTGTAGTATTTTTTATTTTGTGAGTCGAAATTAAGTTAAACTTAACTAAATGCCGAAAGGAAAGGCCCTTAGCGATATTGAAAAAGGTCAAATTTTGTCGTTTAATCGAGAAAAAGTTCCGAATCAAGAATTTGCTAGAAGATTAAAGAGATCAGATCACGTTATCCGTAATTTCTTGAAAAATCCAACAGATTATGCAACAACCAAGAGAGGAAACCATAAAAATCTAGGGTTTCAGGCCATGAAAAACGCAAAAATTGTTCAACTCGCATCAAATTCATCTAAAAGTTTGAAAACAATTAATTCAGGTTTGGGTTTAAATGTTTGAAAGGAGGCGATAAGGAAAGTTCTCAAAGACAGCCAAAATGAATAAAGCACCAAATTTGAACCCCGTTAACAAAACGGATTGCAGAAACGGAATGAATTCGCCTGCAAAAACATGACACGCGATTGGGAACAATAAAAAAATTTTAAATTAAATTCTCATGAATACGCAAAATATCTAACTTCTTACGTATTCATGAGAATTTAATCTAAAATTTCTTACTTGTTCCCAATCGCGTGTCATGTTTTTGCGGGCGAATTCTAACCGTTTCTCTTTGTTATAGGGTTTCAAATTTGGTGTTTTATTCATTTTTGATTGTACAATGTGTCTTTGGGAACTTTTCTAATTTTCTCCTTGCAAACATTTAAACGTAAATAGCAGAATTATTTTTTTTCAATAGCATGTATTTTTTTTGTACACGAAAAAGTTCAATCTTGATGGGTCTGATGGTTTTAGTGGATACTGGCGTGATGGTTTGGGTTGGGTTTTGTGCACCAGGAAAGTTAAACTTAGCATTTACATTTTGCAAAACGAAAAGTTCTGAACACATTGATATGCTAAAAACATGTTTGATTCCATTTTAAAACAAATACAACGCTAAAAGTTTGTTTTTTAACAAGACAACGCCAGCATTCACACTAATAACGAGACTAAAACTTGGTTTAAAGCTAAAAAAAATTAAGCAAATGTGGTGGCCTATTCGCAGTCCAGATTTGAATCTTGTTGAAAACATCTGGGGAATCATTGTATCTAAGACGTATCTATGCTGATCAGAAGCAATATAACTCAGTAGCAAAGCTAAAAATAACGGTATCAAAATGCTGGGAGGATATGGAGCTAAGAGTGATGGAAAACTTGGTGGGATGTATGCACAAACAAATTTATCAAGTAATTGAGCGCAAAGAAGGTCGAAACAATTACTAAAAATGTCATAAACTTTTTTGCTGCATGGTTCTTATGGTGAACGGACGTGCTTTTTAACTAAGTAAAAAAAAAAAAAAAAAAAAAAAAAAAAAAAAAAAAAATGCAAAGATGGCTCCAAGAGAAATTAATGAGATATTCTCAATTTTGAGCTCGAATAATAATATATGTGAAGCTGATATTTTTAATCTTAGAGTAACACTATAAACCGAAATTAAAGAAAGTTTTGATACATATCAATTCTCTTCTATCAATATTATTCTTGACGCTGAAGATCCAGTAAGAAAAAACCTTAGAAAGCGCTATAAAATTGCAACATGTCTAGATGACATATATTTGATGTCGATATCATTAACAGAAAAACAGCTTCAGAAAGATTTTAATAAATTGGTATCTAATTGCAAACAAAATAGTCAACAATTACATGATGTAAGTCTGTTGTCGACCTTACAAGAACTCGTCGATTGCGTTAAAACAACAAAATTTGAAAACAAGAAAATTAGAGACGACATACATTTATTACAAGGAAAATATGATGAATTGCAACAAACGTGCAAAAAAATCGAAAAAAATCAAAACACATTGCTTTCAAACAGCTGCAGTAATTTATCATTTCAAAAACCGCTAAATACTAAAAAATCTTTTGTCTCTGATTCAATAGAAAATCATTCCTCAAATAATGAAAATACTTAAAATAATATACCTTTACATTTCCTTCATCATGAGACTACCATTACTCTCGAGTTCCTAATAAACGTCCCCCCCCCCCCCGTTTATTAATTGTTGGATATTTTTCCCACCCACCCTAAGCTTATTAAGACCCCCCCCCCCCCGTTTATTAATATTTACTTGTTATCAACAAAAAAATTATATATCTCATAAGTAAAAAAAAAAATTCAGTGAAAATCGGCCTTAAAAATTTGAAAATAATTTTCAGTCACCGATAAAAACAAAAACTTTCAGTGTAAACAGGTTTTACAAATTGTCGACCTATTAAATCTCGATTTGCTAAAAATGAACTTTTAGTTTATTTCTCAACAAAGCTTTGGTTTTAATTATAGGATTTAATATGCAGAATATAAGTTTGATACTTTGCAAAGTATAAAACTTATATCAGCATATTAAATCCTATTGAAATTATGATAAAACAGCCTAACCCTACCTTAACAGCTGTTAGAAAATGCGCTTTTAACCGCAAGTCAAATGGGCATTTGACTTGAACATGCTTAAATAGTTTTATGCATACTTTGTAAAAAATATTGGTTTGGATTTATAAATTAAAATTTTTTACAAAAATAATTATATTGTTAACTTTTGTTCGAGTGGTTTGTAGACATCCGTGGAACCCTTAAGGGGTATACTCCCCCATTTTTAAATAAAGACAATAAATAACAACATTTGACATAAAATGATTATCCATATCATAAATGTAGAAAACTGAAAAAAAAAAAATTGGTCAACGGTTTCTGCAGTAACCGTAAAAAACCCCCAAAATAAGCAGAAAAAAAGGTTTGCGCTGGCCAAGTTTTAGCAAAAACTAATGAAAAAGGCTGAACAAAACTTTGGAAACACAATTAGAATAGGTTTATGAGTGTTTTAAACAAAACAGATTTTTTTTTAAAAGTTCTGGGCCTGAAGACTTGTGATCTAAAGTTGACAATAGAAAAAAGTGCATTTTTTGAAAAATTAAATTAGCTATACTGTTTTATTCATAAGTATTTCAAAATTATGTTCCGTTTAAAACACATCTTTTATAAAAAGGAAAATTTGTTGAAAATTTCAAATAAAACGCTCAAGCGGTTTTCTTGGAATTTTGGCCGCCATATTGAAAAACCTCAAACTGAGAAAACGCATAAAAATTGAAAATAAACGATAAAGGATCTACAATTATACGTAACATTATATATTGGATTATATTTAATATTAAAAACCTTCTCCTTCATATGTTTTACTTTCTTTTTCAAAGGTTTTGTCACTTTTCTTCAGTTTTTTAGCCCTAAACTTTTGACGATGCAACTTGTTATGGGAGTTTAGTTTATAGATCGACAATTTAATGCGTGTTTTATTTATGTCGATAGAACCGTTTAGTGTATAAAAACCTGGAACCATGTTCAGTTTTTCATATATTAGAATTGAAGACTTCATCCCAACGTTAAAATTATTCTGTCTAATTGCAGAAGAAGCACCCTCTGCATACTTGACTCATCACCTCAACATCTAAAACTTTCCAACAGTCCATTGAAAGTGCTGCAAATACACCATTTAATAATGAAAATCCCCTACGTTGCCACGTGCCATCACATGATACACCAACATCAAGAACCTCATTATTGTCTTGACACTGTAGTCCTCAATCAGATACAGCATCAGTCATTGTTTCCTGTGCAACTTTCTCTGTAATATTAGTAATTTTTAAACAAGTTTGTCAAGTTTGTCATTTTTGGCGTCATTGGTTTTGGCATGTTCATGAGGGTTGTAAAACTTTCAATTCTGGAATGTCCTAATCCAAGAGTCCTCATTGTATATACTGATCGATTGTTTATATCAAAGTTTCCTTTTTTGTTAACTAACTTAGAAGTGTAAAATTTATTTTGATATTTACACTTTAAACAAATAATAGAAAGTTCACATGCAAGTCTTTGCTTTTTGCTTTTGTTTTCAATGATTGATAAAGTTGTTTGGAAACAAGTCGGACAGCTCAAAACGCTAATAACATCAGACAAAACTGAACAATTAATAATTCTATAACCTGTAAGAAATTTGTTTTTAGTACTGGTATATTTTTGTGGAGTTGAGCTAATGACTGCTTCAAATTTGCGAAGAGAAGAAAAAGTAAGCTTCAAAACAACAAAACAAACTTAGGCAAAAACAACAAAACAAACTTAAGTTTTATAGGATAAGCCCTATCCTAGGCCTTATCCTATAAAACTTTTACAATATTGTAAACTTTACAATGTAATTTCGCCGAAATTTTGTAGTTACATTGTAAAATTTAAGGCGTCCTATAAAACAATGACGTTTTTATGTAATTGGCGTTTTTAAGTAAAATCTAAAAATAGATCTCGCAAAAGCAGTTTGCGCGCTAAATTAACTTTGAACGGTAACTTTAAAACAAGATATCACTCATAAACTAAAGTAAGAAAGTTATTTAAAAAGTTAAATGAATTCTGAAAACTGTTTACATCATTTCTGCAATGATAAAAACATTTAAATGATTCGGTTTTTTTTTTTTTGTTTTTTTTTTTGTTTTTGTTTATGCGACACAATGATCGCAAAAAGTGACCAGCGGAGCCGTCCAGTTACGTAGACCTGGGAGATGTGAAAATAAAAACAGATTAAAGATGATGTCATTTAGGTAAAAAAACATAAATTAATGCAAAGACTATTTAGTGGGAAAAGTAAAAGTAAGCAACTCAGGAAAAGGGGAATAAAAACTCACACTCTAGTTTTTTTTTTACAAATGATGAAATAATGATCTATGAGTAAACAAGTCAATAAAAATCCGCTGGTTTATAATGGTATTCTTAACTAAAATAATCGCACCATACAAATGTTTAATAAATGTGGTACTATATATGTTCTAAACTCTAGATAAAAAATTGATAACTGATAATCACCTGTGTAACATAAAAAATGTATAAATGTCGTAAATGTAACAAATTCATAATAAAAAGCTCATTAAGCGCAAAAATACATGGGTTTAAGAGGTAAAAAAATGTTGGTGCCATAATAACCAATTAGAATTAAGTAGTGGATAAATGGTGATCCTTCTCCTCAGGAATGCACTGCGATCACCAATGACGTTTCGGAGAGCCCGAGACCTGCACTAACGCCACTCGTCAGGGGCGTGTCCTTGCAACAGATCTCACCGCCTGCACTCTACGTCATGCTAGTCAATATTGCAATATAATAGGACTACACTACAAAAGCCAAAAAACCAATCCCTATCCCACTTTTTGAAAACAGCTCCAACATTCTTAGAGATCTCGTGAGGGTGGTGAGGAATGCGCCTGGTACAGCTGTAAATATGTGTGTAAATACACGCACTCACAATATAAAAAATAAATAAATAAATAAATAAACACATATCCCTCATACATAGATACATACATACATACATACATACATAGATACATACATACATACATACATACATACATACATACATACATACTTACATACATGCATACATACATACATACATACATACATACATACATACATACATACATACATACATACACATGTGCAATTTGACGCAATTTCGATGTTTTTGACTAATAGGTATGTTCGCTACAAAGGCCGAAAGAAATATCACGAAATTACATATATCACGAACATACCTTCCTTTACCCTATTAAATATTTACTATTAATGTTATTTAATATTAATATAATAACGAATAGTATTTGTAAATACTTTAGAGATATGTGCATCTCTCTAATGTATTTACAAATAGTATTTGTTATTAAATAGTAAAGTATTTATTAACAAACACTAAAGAACTTTAAAATCTAAAAATTGTTTAAGATTTAAAAACAATGTATTTATATACTCTTAGCAACTTTATCAGCCAAATGTTTAATATAGTTTGCAGTTTAAAAAACCAATTTGCTTTTAAAATGGCTTTAAATTAAATTTTCACATATTTGTTTAAAATAAGTAAACCTAATATAAAATAATAATTCTTCTCAGTTATTTATTTATTATCAATATTTTTGACATAATTGTTTCTAACTTAATAAAACTCAATATGAATTACGAATTTACACACCTTTCGGGCAGTGTAAAATTGTAGCTTACATTATTGTATAACTTTACGCCGTAAATTTTTTAAAGGACCATGTAACTTTACAATGTATACAATGTAGCTGCATTGTAAAAATTTACATTGTAAATTCGCTTTATAGGATAGGCCCCTATAAAAAGTTTACGGTGATTTTTTGTTTACAATTTTACATTTATGGAAACTACAATTTTACACTGCCCGAGAGGTGTGTAAAATTGTAACTAATATTGAGTTTTATAGAGTTAAAAATGTAAAAATATATCTAAGATATTGGAAAATAAGTAAAGTAGTGAAAAGAATTATTATTTTGTATTTGGTTTACTTACTTTAAACATTCAAAATATGCAATAATTTAATATAAAGTTATTTAAAAAACAAAACGGTTTTTTAAACTGCAAACTATATTAAACATTTTGCTAATAGAGTTGCTAAGTGTACGTATACATATTTTTTAAAATTTAAAACTCTTTTTAGAGATTCTTATGTTTGTAGAGTTCTAAGTCTTTTGTTTTTTTAGTGTTTGTTAAAAAATATTACTATTTAATGACAAATACTACTTTAAAATACTTTAGTGAGATGCGCATCTCTCTAAAGTATTTACAAATAGTATTTGTTGTTATTAATATTAGTATTAAATGGTAATAATATTATATAAATTTATTTTTATTAGTAGCATATATTTAATATTAAATACAAAAGTATGCATAAACAAGCAATGCTTTTTAAGTATGCATATGCAAGCAATGCTTTTTAAAGTATGCATAAGCAAGCAATGCATACTTTAGTATTTAATATTAAATGTATGCTATTGTTATAAATAAAATAATATTTACTATAAGTATAAATAAATTAATATACTATTAATATTATTTAATACTAATATTAAGGTGGTAGACTACTAAAAAAAAAACTTTTAAATCTGACATTATTCCAATTGATTTTCTCATTTTAAACACGATAAATTTTTTTTTCCTCTTTCTAATTTTTGGGCAAATTTAAGTGTTTTTAGGCCTAAAAAGTGCAAAGTTCTTGGAAAAGATATCTCAAAAAGTAAAATATATCAAGTCTCAAAATTTTACAGTTGTGTACCTTTTAAGTAGATAAATGTCCTGAGATAAACAAAAAATTTGAATTTTTTTCAATTTCGATGCACCATAAGCTTTTTCTATGCGTCTAAATTTAAGCCAAATTCCTGACCCCAAAACAGCCCAAAAAATTTAATTTGAATTTTTATCCAAAATTTCTTTATCTCAGGACATAAAGCTCATAAAAATGAACATCTGTACAAAATTTCAAGTCAATTGGACAAATACAGCTCCCGCAATCTTATCCAGAATATGAAAAACTTTACAACAGAGAAAAATGCAAATAAAACTTTATATTTTAAAAATACAAATTTATTAACACTTGAAAACAGGTTAAAACCCCCCTTCTTTTCATATAATGTTCCTTGTTCATCATTGTGCTTACCATCAAACCCCTTCCTTGTTGCTCTAAGCTTTTTTCTTTGTTTTTTAAACTTTTCAGATGATTTTGAGTCCATAAGCTTTTCACGTAGCACATCACTATTTTGAAAACCGTTTTTAGTAAAATATCCTGGTAAAATTCCTAAACTGTGAAGAACATCTATCATACCAGTTTTACCATCATTAAACTGTATGACAGCAGATGCAACACTAATTTCAAGTGTTGACCTACCCACGTACACATTTTTTGGGCATTTTGTCCAAATTACATTATTGAGCGATTCATTTGCATTCTGTGTTTCTCCATCAAGACATCTTTTTAATAACTTGTTTGCACCAAGATCTTTGTGTGAAAAAATAGGTTTTATAATTTCACAAACAGCTTCTGGAATGTTTATACTGTTTTTATAAGTCAAAGTTTGATTAATCTTGTCCCTTTGATATTTACACCACGAATCGCTAGTACGAGGACAATACTTATGGCGTTCTTCATCGCTGCTGCTTTCAGAACAGTGATGAATTAGTCCTGCTATGGATTTTTTCATGCCATACAAATTCCCTTTGTTTTGTCGTATACTCATACCATAATAGTTTTGCAATGTATTAATGACTTTATCTGTCATCCTTCCTTTTCCAGTAAGTCTTTTACCATCTTTTAAAACTTTTCCCTTGTACAATACTTTAAGAGAGCGTAAACGAGACCCAACTCTTTTTTGAACATGACTGACACATTCACTTTTTTCAATTTTATACCCTGGGTAAACATTATTACTTTCTATATTTTGACTTACTGTCACCATCACCACAGTATTTTGTATAACGCAGTTTGTTAAAAACAGTTGATCGTTTAAGTATTTGCAATGCCCCAATAGCTTCCATTGCACCTGCACTACCTTTGTGATTAATTGGGCAAATATGTGATTCTACCCAGTCATTGTATCCCGGTATATCTTTGTTTCTCTGCCAATATTGGCAACTTTTACAATCCTTTATGAGAGTTTGAGTGTCAACACACTTCCCATTACTAATAGCTGTAACAACACCGTTCAGCGAGGAAAAACCGCGTCGCTGCCACGTTCCATCAACACTTACAGTAACATTTTTTATATCAGGGTCACCAATAGTAGACTCACTTGTACGTTGTGCTTGTGCAGCTGCTCGCTTCATTGAATCTTGGGCAACTTTGATATAAGACGAATGCAATTTATAGACAATGTTATTGTATGTTTTTTTTTGCATTGGTGGTGGACTATTTATTATGTTACAAAAACTTTCCATTGCAGCATAACCTTTTCCAATTTCTCTGAAAGCTACACACATTCTGATATTAATCTCAAACGATTTCATGCCTTGTGTTTCATTATCACTGTTTTTTTCAATTTTTTTTGAGGTAAAAAACTCATTTTGCCATTGACATTTTTTTGCAGTGCAAGACAAAACAAGTTAATGTGAAAATCCTTTCCTTCTTGATAAATCATTATTCAATTTTATTAAAGATTGGCATTTTGGACAAGAACCAACAAGATTTAAAATTGAACTCAAGACACCAGAATTAAATACAATGTAACATTCAGGATTACTATCTTGACTAATACTTGGAGTATCAGAAGTAGGTAAATTTAACTTTTCAGCAGATGCTGATTTGCTTGAAGAAGTATTTGTTAGAGATGTATTATTTGATGTATTATTTGAACTTGAAGTAGTATATTCAGAAGTCAAGTGAATTTTATTCGCAAGTAATCTATAACATTTACGTTTTTTGCTTTTAGACTTATTTCTTCTTTCTGCAGAACCCATGTTGATAGTATGCACTTTTATTGAGTTAATATATAGAAATAAACCAATTCAACAACGTTGTTCTTTCACACCATGTCATTTAAACATAGAAAAACAAAAAACAAAGAAGTAGCTATTGGTTTGAGTGCTTAGATTTTATAAAATTTAGTTAAAATTGCCTTATTTTGACGTTGCTATGAGCGTTGCTAGGGGAAGCAAAATCACTCTACTAAGTTTAAACTGTTTTTTTAGGCCTTTTTATGTTTTTTTGTAAAATGATATGTATGTTTTTAAAAACAGCAATAGTTAAAGTTTTTAACTAATCAACTTTTGAAAAACTACTTTTTTCAATGTTTTTTAGCAGTCTACCACCTTAATAATAACAAATACTATGCTTGAAGCATATGCTTAAAGCATGACATATTTTATAACTACTTTTTTTCTTCTAAGCAAATAAATACTTGAAGGATATGCTTAAAGAATAAAATATTTTTTAACAATTTAATTTCTTTTAAAAAAAACTACAGAGTGCATGTTGTTTCTTGTGTCTATTTATATTCTTTAGTTAGTTTCTTTTCTATTCTTTATCTGTTGATTCTATTTCAGGAATCTGGTCAGTGCAAAAGAATTTTTTGCACTGACCAATATGGCAAAAAAAGAAACAAAGAAGAAATATAACTTGACTCAGATTTCTTTTGAAAAGATATCTGAGAGATATTCTGAGTTAGAGTCAGATGTTGAAGATATCTTGGATTTTCAAACAAGTGTCACCGACAGACAACCTCAACTGGTAAAAAGCAATTGGGTTTTGCTCTTAGATTTCAATTTTTTAATTATAAAGAACAGTTTTTATTTAAAATACAAAGAAATTCAATATTTTTGATAAAGATAATCAATCTTTTTGAAAAACCAGTAACTAAAAATGAGCACGTATTTATATACACACATGCATGTATGTATATATATACATATATTATATATATATATATATAAATATATATATATATATATATATATATATATATATATATATATATATATATATATATATATATATATATATATATATATATATATATATATATATATATATATATATTAGTTTCAGAAAGGCAAGTTTTAAGACAATACATCTGATGCTATTTTTTGTGAAAGGTGTAAAGTGCCGCTTTCAGTTCTGGATGAGCTTAAAGAAATGCTTGAAGATGATCTGCATCATCTGACTTAAAGAAATAAAGGTTTATCCCCAAGAGATCAAGTTAATTTTTTTTTATATTTTTTGGGTATATGTTATTACAATTTAATGATTACTTTGCTTTAACAGTTAAAATATGGATTATGTAAATTTCAAGGTGTTATTAAAAAATCAATTTAATATAACTGGAAAGACTGCTAAGATTCTAAAAGTTCCATTTTTTATTTTTTGTTTTGTTTTTTGATGTAGTATTCTTTATTTTTGTATGGATGGAATTGTTATATTTAAAGTAGTTAAAAAATTTTTAAATTTCAGGACCTGCTTCATTTTATCATGCGAGATCATGGTGTTGAAAAATATTCCAGCAATCAAGGTGTTCAAGCAGTTTTGAATAGTTTGTTTTGTCAACAAGAGGAAGTTATTCATTAGTCTCATCTAAAATAAATTTTAGCTTAATACTGTTATTTAGATTTAGTTCATTAATTATCTAAATATTTTAAAAAGTAAACAGATATGTATTATACATATCTGTTTACTTTTTAAAATATAAAATATCAAAATTGTTCATGTACAACAAAATTGTTCATGTACAATACAAAATAAAATATCAAAATTGTTCATGTATAAATAATATCTAATTTAGATAAGAAACAAAGTCCATGAAAATAAAAACTTTACAGAATTGTTTATATGGATGTTACACTAGTTGTATAATACAACTAGTGTAACATCCATATAAACAATTCTGTAAAGTTTTTATTTTCATGGACTTTGTTTCTTATCTAAATTAGATATTATTTATACATGAACAATTTTGATATTTTATTTTGTAAAACGATAAAATTTATACTCTACAAAATATTATATTTTCTACATTTTTCATATTAAGTATATTAATAACCAGCAAGTTTGAAAAATTTAGATTTCTTATTCAAACATTTTAGGTGTTATGTCAATCAGCACTTTAGAATGCTATTGAGGTCAGGGTTGAGCAAATTTTTCCTGGAGCAGTTGTCTTAGATAAATATGGCTACCCCTGCAACAAATAGCTCATCACGCCTTACAGTGACAACCAAACAGCCTCCAAGCGTCGGTTCAATGACGTGCACCAAAAAACTAGAAATATTATCAAGCGATGTTTTGGGATTTTGAAAAACAGGTTTTACTCTCTGCAAGTACCTATTTGATTTTCTAAAGTAGAAAATGCTGGAAAACTTGTTGTGTGTGCTTGTATGATTCACAACATGTGCCTTAAAGTTGGTGATAAGGATGAGGATTTTTCAGTTTTACCTGCCACACCTTTGCCCTTTCAAGCTTAAGACGACACTCAAGCTGAAATTCAATCAGGAACTCGCACGGATCAAATACTGCAGTTGTTTAACTGATATAAATAAACACAGTTTATTAAATTTTAGTTTTAAAAAAATTATTAATTTTTAAACAAAAATTTCGAGTTTTTCTCTTGTTAATATCTTATTAGGTTATTAGATTTACATTATATTGGACAGCTGATAACCAAATTCAACCCTATGGAACATAAAGTTTAATTTCTTAGAAAGTAGCCGTATACATGGAGCGTCGTTTTTACTTATACCATTTGTATTGAAAAGAAAAATAAAAAGCTGTCTAATATAATGTAGTATCTATAAAATTTTGTGTGTACTTATTTTTGTCTTGTTCGGGTATATGGGAGGTTGGAGTTAAGGAGTTTCGACATTTGCTTAATTTTTACTAGACCCTAATTTAAGTAACTTATATTGAAATATTCTTTAACCACTTAGCAGCTTTCAAATTTTGCAGATTTTTTAAACTAGAGTTAGTACATAATATATTCCTTAATAAAAATATAAAAAGTTTTAAATTTGTTTAGGCAACAATTTTTAAACAGTTTAATTACTGCAACAATATAATAAAGTTATGTAATAAAACTTTAATAAAGAATATAAAAGTTTTTATGATATATTAAGACTAATAGTATTTGATTCGGATGTTTGGGCGTCTTGACGAGTTAAAGACTGGGTTTGAGCTCGGAGAAGTTGTTGCTCAAGAATAACTTTTTCGATTTCCGCCTTAAACCGAATTTTCTCCATTAGATGACGTTCAGTTCTGTACTCAGCCTCTTTATTTAACATATCCAGTTCCTTCTTGATTTTGGCTTTCTTTAATGTGCCGTACTCATTATCCGAAAAGATGTTAGATGACGATGATGCCCATACTGTACCTTTCTATGCGCCCTGGGCACATAGAAAGACACAGTAATACATTATAGCAAAAGTTAAATGATTATTATAAAATAAGCTTCTTACAGAACCTTTAGTACTTGTAGATAGAGCTGGTATATTCTGGGCAATCGATCTTGCAGTGGAAGAAAGACCGTGAGCTATAATAAGATTTCTAACTTCTTGCCATTTTTCTTTTCGATCTTGATTGTTGCATAATGGAGAAAGAGAACCGATCATTTTCTCTTTGTTTTGCAAAATGAAATTAGCCATAACAGTTTTCTGTTCTTTAGTAAGCATTCTCATAAAAGTTTTCTTTTACTTTGTTTTCATGTAATTATTTGATAGAAAACAATCTCCTTTATATAAGATTATAAAAATATTAAACTATGCTTTTAGTTTTTGCAAAAGTTGCAAAGAATTTGCCACAAGGAAGTAAGGCTATAATTAAAACCAAGATGGTTACTTTAAAATTCAAAAATAGATTTAACAATGATAGCAATTTATTTAGTGCAAACTCTTTTTCTCACTTAACTTAAGGTAATGTGTAATTAATGTCTCAACCATATAGGCCTCGTTTGAAAATTGAAACATTTTTTTTATTCCCATCCACTAACTTTGCTGGTAGTGTATTATTCTTCTATTTTGTAAGGTTTTTACCTTATTTATTTGTAGGCTAAATAAATATTTAGTTATCGAAAAACCGAATTAGTTTAATATTTTTATCATTGCAGAAATAATCCCAATTTTTTTTATAAGGTTTATTTTAAAAATAAGTCGTTTTTTTTTTTTTAAACTTTCCTATGTTGGTTTATAAGTGTTATTAAAGCGATATCTTGTTTTGTTGTTTTTTAGTTAAAGTCAAAGTTAAATTAGCGCGCAATTTCAAATCGCTTTTGCGAGATATATTTGTAGATTTTACATAAAAACGCCAATTACATAAAAACGTCATTGTTTTATAGGACGGCTTAAGTTTTACAATGTAGTTACAAAATTTCGGCGTAACTACATTCTAAAGTTTACAATATTGTAAAAGTTTTTTAGGGGCCTATCCTATAAAGCGAATTTACAATGTAAATTTTTACAATGCAGCTACATTGTATACATTGTAAATTTACAAGGTCCTTTAAAAAATTTACGGCGTAAAGTTATATAATAATGTAAGCTACAATTTTACACTACCCGAAAGGTGTGAAAATTCGTAATTCATATTGAGTTTTATCAAGTTAAAACAGTTATGTCAAAAATATTAAAAATAAATAAATAACTGAGAAGAATTATTATTTTATATTAAGTTTACTTATTTTAAACAAATATGTGAAAACTTAATTTAAAGCCATTTTAAAAGCAAAATGGTTTTTTAAACTGCAAACTATATTAAACATTTTGCTGATAAAGTTGCTAAGAGTATAAAAATACATTGTTTTTAAATCTTAAACAATTTTTAGATTTTAAAGTTCTTTAGTGTTTGTTAATAAATACTTTACTATTTAATAACAAATACTATTTGTAAATACATTAGAGAGATGCACATATCTCTAAAGTATTTACAAATACTATTCGTTATTATATTAATATTAAATAATATTAATAGTAAATATTTAAAAATATTAAATAGTAAAGTAATATGCATTACCAAACATATGCTTAAAAAATAGCACATTTTTTAATCATATGTTTTCTTCTTAGCAAAACTACAGAGTGCGTGTTGTTTCTATTACTATTCTTTAGTTTCTTTTCTATACTTTATCAGTTGATTCTAGTTCAGGAATCTTGTCAGTGCAAAAGAGATCTGAGTCAAGCTATATTTCTTGTTTGTTTCTTTATTTGCCAAATTTCAGTTCTTAATAAAAAATAAAAGGCTAATTAATAACAAAATGCTTGCATTTTCTGCATTAAATTTCTTTAACAGTTAAAAAAGTTATAACAAACTTCAACATTACTTTTTGTTGCTTAAATACTCTATAATTTTGTTTTATCAGCCCTTTAAAATGAACAATTCTGAGACAGAGTCTGATGCTGAAGATTTCTTAAACTTTTAAAAAAGTGTCTCTGGCAGACAACCTCGACAGGTATGAAGTAACAGTATTTTGTTTATATATTTATACATATATATATATATATATATATATATATATATATATATATATATATATATATATATATATATATATATATATATATATATATATATATATATATATATATATATATATATATATATATATATATATATATATATATATATATATATATATATATATATATATATATATATATATATATGTATATATATATATATATATAAATATATATATATATACATATATATATATATGTATATATATATATATATATATATATATATGTATATATATGTATATATATATATATATAAGAAATATATATAAATATATATATATATATATATATATATATATATATATATATATATATATATATATATATATATATATATATATACATATATATAATATTTGTTTAACATTCTGAAAAATAGTATGGAACGCTAGTTTCTTAACAATATCTCTGATGCTGTCTTTCGTGAACGGTATAGAGTGCCGCTTGCAGTTTTGGATGAGCTTGAAGAAATGCTCAAAGATGATCTACATCATCCAACTCAAAGAAATAAAAGTTTATCCCCAAGAGATCAAATTAAAATTTTTTTACATTTTTTGGGTAAATGTTATTACAACCTAATGATGGCATTGTTTTCATAGTTTAAATTTTTATTCTGGTTATGTAAATTTCAAGGTGTTTATATAAATTCAATTTAATATATCTGGAATGGCTGCTAAGATTCTTTAAGTACCAGCTTTTATTTTTCTTCTGTATAACTGGTTTTTATGCAGTATTCTTAGTTTTGTCTGGATATAATTATTTTAACCTCATTTTGAATTTGCATAATTCAAGTATGTTCCATTCAAAATAGTATTTAAAATAGATAAAAACTTTTTAAAATTTAGGAACTGCATCATTTTACCATGTTGAGCGAGATTGTCATGGTGTTGGAAAGATACCAGCAATCGAGCAGTTCATGCAGTTCTGGATAGTTTGTTTTGTCAGCGAGAGAAACTTATTCATTGGCCTGATCTTGTTGACACCCTACCCAGTAAGTTTTACGCTGTGGCACAGATTCCAAGTGTATGTGGTTGCATTGATGGATGTCACATACCAATCATCCCTCCATCAAAAGAAAAAAATGCATTCCTCAATCGCCACCAGTTTCATTCATTGAATGTCCTTTCCGTTTGTGGACCAGATTTGAATATTTATTATGTTTATGCTGATTGCCCTGGGCAATGGCATGATTCTAGGGTAGATTTTTGTTTAACTGAATTTGTATAAAATGAATTTTAGCTTATTTATCAATTATCTAAATAACAGTTTTTTATAAAGTAAGCAAATAAGTTTTTAACTAATGTAAAATCTATATAAGCAATTTTGTAAAATTTTTAGTTTCTCGGACATTTAAAAGAGATATTGTTTAAACAAAAACAATTTTGATATTTTGACATGCAAGTTTTGTCTGTTAAAATATCAAAAATTATTTTGTTTTAAAAAACATTAAATTTATACTCTACAAAATATTATATTTTCAACATTTTTCATATTAAGTATATTAATAACCAGCAAGTCTGAAAAATTTAGATTTCTTATTCAAACATTTTAGGTGTTACGTCAATCAGCACTTTGGGATGCTTTTAAATTCCGGGGTGAGCGAATTTTTTCTGAAGCAGTTGTCTAAGGTGATCAAGGCTACCCTTGAAACAACTGGCTCATCACACCTTACAGCGGCAACTCATTGTGTGTGCTTGCATGACTCACAACATGTGCCTGAAAGTTGGCGATGAAGGAGAAGACCTTCCAGTTTTACCTGCCACACCCTTTCCTTTTCAAGCTTGAGATGAAACTGAAGCTGAAATTCAATCAGGGACTCGCAGGAATCAAATACTGCAGTTGTTTCACTGATGCAAATAAAAAAAATTTAAATTTTAGTAAAACAAAAATTTTAAGTTTTTCTAATGTTAATATCTTCTGCTTCGTTCAAAAAATGTGATTTTAACCTGACCCTAATGTAAATAACTTATATTAAAATATTTTTAAACTTATCAGGAGCTCTGAATCTTTTCAGATTTTTTAATGTTAAGTTAATAATTAAAATACTCTTTAACAAAACGTATAAAAGTTTTAAACTTGTTGTACAACAAATTTTTGACAATAATAAAAATAATAAAGATTAATAATAAAACTTTAATAAAGAATATGAAAGTTTCTATCTTTAAGTGTATATGTATATATCATCTATGACTCTTTATGCTTGAGAGTATTTGATTCAGATGATTGGGCGCCTTGAGGCGTTAAAGACTGGATCTGAGCTCGGAGAAGTTCTTGCTCAAGAATAACTTTTTCCATTTCCGCCTTAAACCGAATTTTCTCCATCAGATGACGTTCGGCTCTGTACTCAGCTTCTTTATTTAACATGCTCCAGCTCCTGCTTAATCTTAGCTTTTTTTTAATGTGCCGTACTCATTATCCGAAAAGAGGTTAGAGGACGATGATGTCGGTCGTTTTAAAGGAACCTAAACAATTTTACTTATAGATGTTTAAAAAAACATGTTGAAGTGGAGACTTAAATTATATTTTATAACGTTTGCATTTTAAATAAATTTTTGCATGCATATAATAATATCAATTGGACCCCAATTAAAAACTCATTATTAAAAAAAAGAGTTATTAATTGAAGAAATGTTGGTTGGTTATAATTAATGATAAGTATTTTCAAAATTTAATGTTACACTAATATTTTTGCGAATACTTGACACACACTAGCTAGATTGTTATTAACTGGGCACATAGGAAGATACAGTAACACATTATTATAGAAAAGTTAAAATAATTGTTATAAAATAAACTTCTTACAGAACGTTTAATAGAACATGTAGAGGAAACTGGTATATTCTGGCCAATTGATCTTTCAGCTAAAGACTTTGGAACTGTTTTGACAGGCGTTTTAGGGACGAACTCTAGGCTAGAGGCTGGATTATATGGCATAACAATGCAAGAGCTTGATGAATTTGCGTCTTGCTCATTTGAGATTTCTATAAATTATAGAGTGTTTTTACTTAAAACGAAAACACTTCAAATTTTAATTTTACACAGATGTTGCATTTATCAACCACAGTACCACTTTACGCCTACTTTGTAATTTTTATTTAGAATTTTTATCAACAACTGTTATAACTGATTCAAATAACTTTTAAAAAAATCTAAGAAAAAATAAATTGATTTTTAAAGATGATACAAAACTACCTGGTTCTGGGATGTCCACAAAGTTATTTGAAGAAATGTTTTCAGTTAGAATGGCATCACCGGCGAGGTTTTTGATCAAAACCTTCTTTCCAACTCTCATGTAATCAACTTTGACTGGAAGAATATGTGCTGATTCTTTTCCTATGATGTCCATCACAGTGCATTCATAGTCAGATAGTTGGCCACCTTCAGCACCAGATTTGTTGAGTTTTTTAAACTTATCTATCGTTGATCTCCTCAGGTTTTGCCACTCAGTTGTCCGAATATGTTCAATTGAACCAGTAGAAGAAAACCGTGAGCTACTAGAAGATTTTTTACTTCTTGCCATTTTTCTTTTCGGTCTTGATTGCTGCAAGACGGAGAGAGAGAACCGATCAATTTCTTTTTGTTTTGTAAAATGAAGTTAGCCATAATATTATTTTGTTCTTTTGTTAGCATTTCCATAAAAAATTAGTTTTCTTATTAAAATTTTTATTTGCTTTCACGTAATTATTTTATTGAAAACAATCTCCTTTATATAGGATTATAAAATTATTAAATTATGCATTTGGTTTTTCAAGTACAAAAGTTGCCAAGAATTTATGTCACAAGGAAGTAAAGCTAAAATTAAAAGGTAAGGTATAACTAATGTGTCAACCATACAGAGCCCGTTTGTAAATTGAAACATCATCAGGTTCATTTCCATCCCCTAACTTTGCTGGTATTGTCTTATTATTGTTTATCTTAAGGCTTTTATCTTATTTATCTGTAGGCTAACTAGAAATTTAGTTTTCGAAAAAACCGAATCATTTAAATGTTTTTATCATTGCAGAAATGACGTAAACAGTTTTCAGAATTCATTTTAAAAATACGTCATTAACTTTTTAAATAACTTTCTTACTTTAGTTTATGAGTGATATCTTGTTTTAAAGTTACCGTTCAAAGTTAATTTAGCGCGCAAACTGCTTTTGCGAGATCTATTTTTAGATTTTACTTAAAAACGCCAATTACATAAAAACGTCATTGTTTTATAGGACGCCTTAAATTTTACAATGTAACTACAAAATTTCGGCGAAATTACATTGTAAAGTTTACAATATTGTTAAAGTTTTATAGGATAGGCCCTAGGATAGGGCCTAAGTTCGTTTTGTTGTTTTGAAGCTTACTTTTTGTCGCATTTTCTTGCGAGAAATTTTAAATTTTTTAGTTTTCAGACATGGTTAAGGCTGATCGAATTAAAGTTAGAACTAAGCGAGCAGGCAAAAGAAAGAAGATTTTTAATAAAAAAGTGATAAGTAGCAGTGTGCGTGTAAGTAATGTAAATTCTCTTTCTTTAAGTGTAAATATTGAATCACCTGTAAATAGTCAAACTGATATCTTTGATACGCCAAGCTCTTCTCTTCACAAATTTGAAGCAGTCATTAGCTCAATATACCAATACTAAAAACAAATTTCTTACAGGATATAGAATTATTAATTGTTCAGTTTTGTCTGATTTTATTAGCGTTTTGAGCTGTCCGACTTGTTTTTAAACAACTTTAGCAATCATTGAAAACAAAAGCAAAACGCAAGGACTTGCATGTAAACTTTCTATTATTTGTTTAAAGTGTAAATATCAAAATAAATTTTACACTTCTAAGTTAGTTAACATAAAAGGAAACTTTGAAAAAAACAATTGAACAGTATATACAATGAGGACTCTTGGATTAGGACATTCCAGAATTGAAAGTTTTACAACCCTCATGAACATGCCAAAACCAATGACGCCAAAATCAAAGCAAATGACAAACTTGTTTTAAAAATTACTAATATTACAGAGAAAGTTGCACAGGAAACAATGACTGATGCTGTATCTGATTTAAGACTACAGTTTAAAGACAATAATGAGGTTCTTGATGTTGGTGTATCATGTGATGGCACGTGGCAACGTAGGGGATTTTCATCATTGAATGGTGTATTTGCAGCACTTTCAATGGACAGTGGGAAAGCTTTAGATTTTGAGGTGATGAGTCAAGTATGCAGAGGGTGCTTCTTCTGCAATTAGACAGAATACTGGTAACTTAATTGCCATGAAATCAGCAGCGCTTGCTACTCTTTTTCACGTTGCATCATCAAAAGCAAATAATTGGCACTAACCACATTGTCCAACAGGTGTTAGCAGTTGGTGTAAATTTAACTGAGACAAAGCAAATAGCACTAACACCTACAAGCCAGGACCTGGTCTACCTTTAGAGGTTGTATACAAGATTAGACCTGTGTTTGAAGAGCTCACAAAAGAAGATGAACTTAAAAAATGTCTGCACAGTAAAACGCAAAATGCAAATGAGTCTTTCTATGGGAAAATTTGGGATCGCATACCGAAAACGAAATATGTCTCACTGACTTTGCTGAAGTGTGGTGTTTATGATGCTTTTGCCAATTTTAACATTGGGATGAAGTCTTTAATTCTAATATATGAAAAACTGAACATGGTTCCAGGTTTTTATACACTAAACGGTTCTATCGACATAAATAAAACACGCATTAAATCGTCGATCTATAAACTAAACTCCCATAACAAGTTGCATCGTCAAAAGTTAAGGGCTAAAAAAATGAAGAAAAGTGACAAAACCTCTGAAAAAGAAAGTAAAATATATGAAGGAGAAGGTTTTTAATATTAAATATAATCCAATATACAATGTTACGTATATTTGTAGATCTTTTATCGTTTATTTTCAATTTTTATGCGTTTTCTCAGTTTGAGGTTTTTCAATATGCCGGCCAAAATTCCTGGGGGAGTATACCCTTTAAAGCACGTTTACCCAGGAAAATGTTTACAGCACAATGCAAACTTTTTCATGAACAGTGGCTTGCCCAACAACAAGAAGAGGTGCCAGAGAACAAGAAAATTGTTTTTTTAAACCGTTTGTTAAATAACTGGATGTTATTGTGTCAGTCTGCGCCATCCTAACAATCGCTTTCAAATAATGC
Organism: Hydra vulgaris; assembly: GCF_022113875.1. NCBI lineage: Eukaryota > Metazoa > Cnidaria > Hydrozoa > Anthoathecata > Hydridae > Hydra > Hydra vulgaris. The sequence goes on from NC_061156.1 coordinate 2,243,786, forward strand.
AGGCTGACCGTGAAGAAAAAATATTTGAGTACCTGAAAAACATTACGACTGTACGTAAATACTTTATTGAAAATTTTGGAGTTGATCCACCTGTGCTGAATAGTGACCAAATGCCACTCCACTGAAATGAAAGTTCTAACCAAAAGACCTTGAACTTTACTGGTTTGGACACATACGTCATAGAAAATTATTCTCTTTCAAGAGAACGAATTACTGTTTCCACTCAAGTTTCCGTGACCCTAAAGTCTCAATTAAACCAGAATTTGTGTTTAAAGGCAGATGTGTTAGGGTTAAACTTAATCCTCCTCAAGATGTGAAGTTTCAATGGGCACCTAAAGGTTCCTATTGATTGGAACATATGCTGAGTACTATAGCTAATTTACCAAACAGACACAATATTTTTACACATCAAAATTACGGGGTTTATGTTCTAGATGATTATAGTGTTCATATAATGCCAGAAATCAAAGCTGCCTTACTAAAGAAAGGCTATATTTACGTTGGAATAGGTGGTGGTGTTACAGGGGACGTTCAAATTAATGATACAGATTTCCACAGGCCTTTAAAAGCTAAATTCCGAGAGTTGGAGCAAAACCTTATAATAGAGCAATTAAGGCTTGACCCCAAAAAAATTCCACAGCCATCCAGAGATCACATGATGCAAATGCTACTAAAAAGTTGGAATTCGTTAGAGATTGATATTATTAGTCGATTTAAGGCACTGTGGGGAACCAATGCTTTAGACGGAAGCGAGGATTATCTAGTTTCGGAAAGAATATTTGCCTTAGTGGGAGAAAAGCTTCAAGCATTTCGGAAAAAACTTTTGCTTATCCCAAGCCCAAGAAACTTGAAAGATCTTCAGGGGCTAATTACACCTCCAAAAGGAGTGAAACGTAAGCAAGGACAAAACACTTGTGAAACAGAGCCGCTAGATAAAGGATATGAATTATTTGATTGTGAAGGTGAAACATTATTTATAAATCAACTTGATGAAGAGCATCAGACAGACGAGGAAAACGATACAAATTTGGAAACAAGTGCTTTAGAAAATCAAGATGAAAACAATCGAGTTAATTTAAATACCGATAGCTCATCCAACATTTTATTAGGTGATTATGTCAAGGCAATGATGATCTAAGAAAAGATGCTGTTTTCATTGATGAATTAGGAAAACTTTTATGTAATGCAGAAACATCTACCTAATTTATTCCACATCTTACAAAATTGAAACGGATCTATATAAACATCTCGCCGTGCCATAAAAAGCCGTATTGAAAACAACTTTGAAGCCTTTGACAACGAACAGTTAGAAAATGAAGTGGAACACCGCGATGAAAATGATTCAATCAGGAACGTTTTTGAGGATCTATTTAAATAAAAAGATCATTTTTATATATTCTATTTAAAGTTAATAAATATTGATAATTAAATCTTTTTTAAAGTCGTACATTTTCTTTTAGTAAATTATTTTTGTTCCTTACTACGGGGGTTGTAAGAAGGGGTACGGGGATTACATTCTCTCTCTCTGTTTACTAGAACTAGAAGATGTTCCTTTTTTTTAAACAAAAAAACCCGCACATTTATTTTGTAGATAAAATCCTCCTTCTACTATAAATCACCCCTTCCCCCCCCCGTTTCTTAAATTTTAGAAAAAATCTTTCATTCATCCCCCCGTTTATTAGACTTTGACTAAAATTCCCACCTTCCCGTATATTCCCACCCCCGTTGTATTCGGCGCTCGAGAGTATGGAGTCCAGTTTAAAAACATACGAAAACGGAAACCAAAATAGAGTCACCTATGTTAAAAAGGTTCAAATGCAGCCACCAATTATTGAAAAAAGAGAGGACTGGAAAAAAAATGATTGTTCCTTTATGGTAGTCAAAAAAAACAATGCAACAAATAAAGTCCCAACAGAAAGGTCTATAATGAAGCCTATTTTCGGAAAAAAAGTTGCATTTAACAGAAACTCTATTGCAGGCGAACGTACGGTGCGAGAATCTTATATCTTTGTAGAAGGGGTCTGTAACTCAGATCTATCTAACCACATCAAAAATGATATAGGTATTGAGCCTATTAAGGTAGAACTTAACCGGGAAAATAAATACAATCTCTCATTCAAAGTTATCATAAAAAATACTGAAAAAGACATAATCCTAAACCCTGATATTTGGGATACTAATATTATCGTTAAACAATTCAGGCTTCATCGTGTTACCTCAAGAAACGAAACACCACAGCAGAGTGCAGTTAATACGCTACACTCTGTACAACCAACTCAACAAATATTTTCTACATCTAAAGAACAACCATCCTTTGCACAGCAGCATTCTTACTCAACTCGAATACTAAATTCTAATTCATAATGGAAGGAAACATAAAAGTAAAATCTTTGAAAATATTTATTTTTGTGCATATAACTGCCAAAGTTTTAAATCGAACTTAATTTATATTTCCAAACTGGTCAAATCATTTGATATTATTTTTCTATCGGAACATTGTCTTTTGAATATTGAACTTTTTGTGCTAAAAAACATAGCATTGCCGACACATAAAGTATTTTTTCATGCGGCAGAAAAAAAAAGCATTTGGAAGACCATTTGGAGGAAACGCATTCATTATTAAAAAAGATGTTTTACTGTCTCCTCACATAATTTATGAAGATGACAATATTCTCGCTATTAAAGGTAAAAAAAAGTGTCACAATCTAGTCTTTATTGGTATTTATCTCACATCATGTCGAAATAACGAGGAATCCCTTTCAAAGTACGAACAACAATTAAATCTAATCATTTCAATCGTAAAAAACTACGAAGATGTAAGTTAATGTATTACTGCTGGAGATTTTCAGTCTTATCCCGAAACACTTTACGATTCTGAGATCCGTAAAAAACGCAATGAATTCTCTAATCATCTAACTAATTTCATTAAATCAAATAAGCTCTCATTTATTGATATAATCAGTGGCACTGGTCCAACATACACCTATCAGCATAAAACTCTATCTAAATCATCGTATATCGATCACATCATAAAAAAGTCATCCTTTTTTTTTATAAATACAAGCGTTATTCCTCCTTCTCCTTTTAGTTTTAGTGATCATTTACCAATCGCTACAAATATCGTCATTACACATACTAATCTATCAACCGTAATAAATAGCATAATGCATAAATATAATTATATTCCAAAATATGCATGGAATTACAAAAAATTCATTCACATAAATAATCATAACCTCTCCGTAGCTTTCAACTACTACACCTTTAATGAAGAAGAAATTGAACAAGAACTAAAACAAACATGCGAAAAAATCCAAAATGCTGCTTTGATAGCAGTTAAGCAATGCTTTAAACAACAAATCTGTAAGTATTCCAAACCATGGTGGACAACGGACCTTAAAAAATGCAAAGAAAATCTTTCATTTAACTATAAACAATGGCAAAAATCTAATTATAATAAAACACAAGAATGCATTGAATACAAAAGATACATCTTTTCACGCAAAAACTTCCGTAAAGCAGTTAAAGCAGCTCATAACAAAAAGATCCACGAAAAAACTATCAATATTGAAAATCTTCGAACCACTAATCGTCAGAGGTTCTGGGACAACATCCGTAAAATCAAAACTAAAGCAACAACTCGATTATTTACAATTAACAAATCGCAAAATATAAAAGATATCGTTCAAGAATCTAGACAATATTTTCAAACTCTTCTCAATACGCCTCTTATTTCAAATAATAACCATAATCCTTCTCAAATTCCACCTCTAAGTAAAGAGCCTAACTCACTAATCATAAAATCAGCTAATATTATAAATTGCATCTCACAATTAAATAGTAATAAGTCCCCAGATAGCTGTGGGTTAAGTGCTAAACACCTTAAAAACTCTCATAGTAATAATCTTCTTTTGTGGCTCGCTAAATTTTATAACAGTATTCTATCGAATGAAAAAGTACCAAATGATCTATCAACTTCAACAATTATTCCACTTGTTAAGTCATATAAAAAATCTCTTAATAATCCAGATAATTATTGAGGAATTAGTATTTAACCTATCTTTACTAAACTTCTAGAGTATCTAATACTACGAATATGTCCTAGTATAACAGATAGCCATTCCCATCAATTTGGTTTAAAAAAAAAACATTTCTACACTCCACGCAGAATTTTTACTGAGCGACACTGTTGAGCACTATAAAAACAATAACACGCCTTTATATATATGCAGTTTAGATGCTAATAAAGCTTTTGATACTTGCAACTGGGATTTGCTATTTGAGAAGCTGTATTTCCAAAAAAAAACTTCCGTTGTCTGTTGTACACACAATATCATCCCTTTATCATTCTGGTTCTGCAAACATATCCTATCAAGGTGTTACCTCAAATCAATTCAGTCTATCACAAGGGATGCGACAAGGGTCTATTCTATCGCCGCATTTATATAACATTTATACTGAAAGCATCCTAAATGAAATTGTCTCAGAATGTAAGCTAGGATCGACAATAAATGGAATTTATACTAGTGTAATTGCATACGCAGATGAAGTAATTTTGCTAAGCCCCACAATCTATGGTCTGCAGGAACTGATTAACAGATTTCAAACATATGGAGTAGCAAACTTTATCAAGCTAAACACTGAGAAAACAGAATTTCTGATTTCTGGAAAAAGTTATATTCCTAACAACGTTGTTAAAATTAATGGAGTTTCTATATATCTTCAAAATAAATTGAAATATCTGGGTTTCCAATGGGATAACGATACCAGCAAAAATAAAATTGCAACACTTCGAAAGAAAAATTTAAATGAGCGTATAACTCAGTTTCAATCAGTTGCAAAAGCTCTAATTGACAGTGGGATTCGTGACTGCCAGCTATCAACAATTGTTCATCTGTACAATACATTAACAGTGCCGAAGCTTATATATGGCCTTGAACAATGTAAATATGATACTAATTTTCTCAGCAAAATAGACGCTGTTGGAAGAGCAGTCTTAAAATCATTTTTTTGTATTTCGAAGTACAGTAAAAATTACCTTCATTCTTTTTTTAAAATAGAAGATATCTTAACTATTCTTCATAGAAACAAAGTTAATATTTTTATCAGGCTGCTAAAAAATCAAACGCTTCATTATAAACTTAATTTAAAGCTTTCTGTTACAACTGTTCACAAATTAACATTAACTTATTTAATCAATGTTGCGATTGATGCTGCTTTTATAGTTGAATAAAATGATACATTTATTTTAAATTCTGTAATAGGTAATCATAAAACCCATCAGCAATACTGCACAATTCCCAAAAGAATTACTGAATGACCATTTATCTATCAGATAATCAGTGTGTTTGGTTTCTTTTGTTTAATAAACTTTGTTTTCTAAAAGGTTCATGTACTAACTGGATTTGTAAAAAAATGTTAAATCTAATTATTATCTTAAAATTATCTCTGTCAATAAAATAATTGGTTCCTTTTTTGATGTCAAAATCCTATATCAGTATAAAAAAGATAACATTTTAAAATATTATTTATCTTTCTTGACTTCAAATACAGAATATTCAACATGTTTTAAGAAAACATATTGAAAAAGTAGTAGCTGCTTGGAAGCTAAAAAGAGCTCATGAAACGAAATCTCTTTAAATAGCAGTCTTTATATTGGTGCAATATTTTAGTGTTTCTGCAAAAGGGCAGAATATTAATTTAAGAGACCACAACCATTTTTTGCAAGATAAAGTTGAATAATCTGCAATTATTTTTAGAATAATTTAAATTTATAAATTCAGAAGGTGAACCAAAACGTCAATGTGTTAACCACGATATCAAATAATTCTCGTGCACACCACTTAAAAGTTGATAGCTGTTTGCAAGCATTTGTTTGTATTCGGTTTTAATTACGTCTTGCTTCGTGAGCGACAGTGACAGAACTGATGGAGATTTTTTTTATTTAAAGAAAATCAACAGAGGGATTCGCTTTTATGGCGGCTTGGAACGTTTTTTCTGCTTTTTAAATGCGTTTAACCATACTTGCTGCAATCTTTTTAAAATTAGTGGAAGTAAGGCTAACAAAAAAAAATCACGCCTGTAAAGGTCAATTCATTTTTAAAGATTTTAAATAAAACTTGCATTTACGATGCGAGTCTTTGAGAAACTAAAGAGAGATCTGTCGTCTATGTGGCAGAGTGACTGGAGAAAAAATGTACGGGTGAACTAATTAATGCTTAGGATAACCTTATAATAACAAATGAAACTAATGATTTCATTTAAGAGATTTCACTACAACACTTAATAGTTTAGCTTGAGTGTACTTATGAGCAAGCTTGAATTGGGCATGCATTGTGAAAAAAACCCAGCGCGGAGCATGTTCTAGAAAAAGACTTAAAAACATTCTTTCTACATTGGATATTTTTTTAGCGTTTATCCAATTTTCTTTTGCACAGAATTATGAATTAGGAAAAAGAAAAAGAAAAAAATTAATGTCTTTATCAAACATCGTTGAAAAAAAGGCAAGCCCTGCCGAATAAAATTTTTCTATAGATTATAGATAGACCTAATTATCGTGTTGCTATTAAAGTCTATCTATAATTTTTTGTAGAGTTTGAACTCTATAGGAAATCTATAGACTATAGAGTTTGACATGAAGTTAATGCAGTTTTTAGGGAACACTCAGTACAAGTGTACATATATATATATATATATATATATATATATATATATATATATATATATATATATATATATACATATATATATATATACATGTATATATATACATGTATATATATATATATATATATATATATATATATATATATATATATATATATATATTGTTTGCTGCATTTGCATTGCATTGTTTGCTGATGATACTACCATTTATTCTTGTCACGATAAGAAGCCAACTCCCTCTGATTGCTTGCAGGGGCATCTGAGCTTGAAAAGGATCTCACTTCTGCTACAGTATGGGGCTCACAGTGGCTGGTGAACTTTAATTCAGATAAAACTCAATTTTTTTCAGCCAATCGTTATCGCAATAATTTAGACCTTCCTATATTTATGAACGGTTATGTACTCGATGAGTCTCCTACCCTTCATCTTCTAGGATTAACTCTTACTTCTGATCTTTCTTGGAAACCTTATATCAAATCCGTTGCAAAATTAGCATCTGCTAAAGTTGCTTCTCTTTATCGAGCTCGATACTTTCTTACTCTGGATTCTATTCTCTATCTCTATAAATCTCAAATCCGGCCTTGTATGGAATACTGTTGCCATATCTGGGGCGGATCTTCTAATGATGCCCTTTCTCTTTTAGACAAGGTGCAAAAACGCATTGTAAACATAGTTGGACCTGCTCTTGCAGCCAACCTTTAATCTCTGTCACATCGTCGTAATGTTGCTTCTCTTTTTCTTTTCCAATAAACAAATACTAGAATGAGCACTGCTTTAAAGAGCTAGCGTCTCTTGTGCCATCTACTAAAATTCATTCTCGTGTTACTCGTCATTCAAGTCTCATCCTTTTTCTGTTATTGTTGCTAAGTGCTCCAAAAACTTAAACTCGTCTATTTTTTTCCACGAACATCAGTTCTTTGGAATTCGCTTCCTTCATTTTGCGTTCCTGATTCATATAATTTGAAATCTTTTAAGTCATCTGTCAATCGTTATCTTGCTTTACAATCTTAATCTTTTCTCTTCCAGTAACTTCCAACACTAACTAGTGGTTGCTTACAGCCTTGTTGAAAGCAAAAATGTTAAATAAATATATATATATATATATATATATATATATATATATATATATATATATATATATATATATATATATATATATATACATATATATAAAATACTGATTTAAAAAATCTAAACGATTTTTAAAACGTTAGATTAAAAAGCGATAATATTCAAAAAAAAATAAATTAGAAACCCTTTAAATTGTAACGCTATTGTTTTTTTTTGTTGTTGTTGTTTATTTTTATCCAATTTTATTTACTTTTATGTATTTTTCTTTTAGTTTTCAATATATTGTATATATGTTTTTTGTAGGATTTTACATTTATAAAATAGTTAATGTCATAAATGATATCACAGCCATGATTTTGTATGACTTGGTATTTTAATAACAACAATAACAGCAACAAACAACAACAACAATATATGTTCTGAATTAAAAATTTACATTTCATGGTTGTTTATTAATAGTACGAGTACTAATCTGAGGTAAGCACCAGTTAAATAATAATATTAAACATATAATAATAATAATAATTTAACTTAAACGAAGAGGATTATAATAATAACAATAATACTATTAAATATAATGATGACAAAAAAAATGATTATACTAGTAAATTTAGTAACAGCTATAATAATAACAACAATAACAATAATCATAACAAAAAAAATTATAGTAATAATAACAATAATAACAATAATAATAATAATAATAATAGCAATAATAATAATAATAATAATAATAATAATAATAATAATAATAATAATAATAATAATAACAATAAGCTTGTTAAAGGAACGATTTCTTAAAACGTAGGAACGATTTCCCGAAAGAAATTGTTCCTATTTTTCCGTGTAGAAACGATTTCTGGAAAAATCGGAACGATTTCTTAAAAACAGGAACGTTTTCTTAAAAACAGGAACCATTTTTATTTAAATAGGAACAACACCATTATAGAGAACATGCGCTGCATGTTCTCTATAATAGTGTTTTCTGTAATTAAGTTATTAAAGTGTTCTCTATAATAACTTGTCTGTACTGATCAATCTATGATCTTTGCGATTGACAATAGCAGCCACACACGGGATCATAGTTAGAAAATAAGCAAACAATCTTGTCGCTTGGATTTAAGAAAATATAGCTTTTTTTACAGAGTTGTTGACATATGGAACAATATGACCTCTGAGGCTGTAAATGCAAATAACATTCTAACGTTCAAAAATAAAATTAAATCTTTTGACTTCAACAAATATCTATTGTAAAAGGAACAACAATTTGTTTCTTTATAGTTTTTATTTTTTTTTGTATCATTTTTTTTGAATTTCTTTGGGGACGTTGTTAGTATCCATCTTTGTATGGGCCTTCGTGTCCTTTAAAGCATACATTTATACTTTGTTCTAATAAATATCAATCAATCATATTCTCCCTAAAATTTATTTTAATATATTTATATATACAATAAGTTTATATATATATATATATATATATATATATATATATATATATATATATATATATATATATATATATATATATATATATATATATATATATATATATATATATATATATATATATATATAAATATATATATATATATATATATATATATATATATATATATATATATATATATATATGTATATATATATATATATATAGGACCCTGCAAATGAGCAATTTTTTTTTAAATCAAAGAAGTTCTTGATTCGTAAATTAAATCAAAATTTTGAGGATAACCAAATAAAATAATTTTTTTTACAATGCTTAGTTTAGAAAAAAGAATAGAAACAACAAAAAAATATATATAAACTCTTTTTCTGTGCTTTTTGCCCTAAAGGTATTTAAGGATAAGTAACATTATTGTGATAGTTCCTAATTGCTGAATATCTATAAAAACCATTACAAAAAAAAAAAAAAAATAAGGATTCGATTTTCTATTATTTTCGAATTAAATCTTGAAATTTTTTTTTGATTCGAATTTTAGATTTAAATTTTTTGAAATTTCAGAGCTTCGCATTTAAAAAAAAAGTTAACTTCAAAAAAATTAAAAGGCTTTGAAAAGCTACTGAACTTTATATCTTCTGAGGAATTTAAACTATCTTACTTATCTAGTAACACTTTTCTAGGGTATAGCATTTTTTCTCTTATCAATTTCAATTTTTAAAACGTAGTGTAAAAAATTGAAATTGATAAGTGATTTCAAATATTTTATATATATATATATATATATATATATATATATATATATATATATATATATATATATATATATATATATATATATATACATTAGTTATAAGCGTCAAGATAACGTTATAATTATTTTTTTTGAAATGAGTTTACTGAAATTTAACACTATTTTGCACTCTCTTTTGCAAATTTCGCCAACTCTTGATTTAGAGCATTAGTCTCAATTATTGCACCTATTAGACACTAATTTACGTTAATATTTATCTGTTTAATATCTAACAAGTTTTACACTTTTGTTAGCATTCTTATTTTTCTGACAAATAAAATAGTTCAGGTAGTTTTAATATTTTTGTCAAAATCTAAAATAAGCTAGTTTACTGTGTTAAAATTAACCATACCTCAGTTTTTTTTTCCAGGTTATTTCGCATCTGTCTGAAAAACATTTGTTTTAGGAAAAACATTTTGCATCAGACAACTTTGGATCACAGATTCATCAACACATGGATTGTATTTTGAAAAATATTAATATTTTTTTAATTAGGGTCAAATATATGTCACATTTAATTGAATCATAATAAAATCATCTGTTCTAAGGAATACTTTTTTCTTTTTCTGGAACACGTATTAGTTTCAAATTTTTGAAACAAAAGAAAATTAAAAGTATAATTCATTTTTTATTTTCGGAAAATTATCTATTTAAAAATTAATAATATTTGTTGTTTTTGTTGTTGAATATTTTAACTTGAGTTATTTTTTTGTTATGAATACTTTATTTTATTACTAAATAGACGAGTATTCTAATATCAGCAGTTTCATATGTTTATGAGGTAATGTATAGGGATTGCAAGTTTAGTGAACTTTTTTATTACCGGTAATTCTGTAAAAGAAAAACCCATTGCAAGAACTTTTGGACTTTAAATTTCAAACTGCATGACTATTTTGTTTTGGAGAAAAAAATACATCCAGAACTTTTTTATTATATACAATTAGCTATTATTTTTAGTTAACTCAACTGCTCAACTCAACGGTAGTAGAAAAAGTACCTCCTGATTTTACACTGATAAAATGATCAGTTAGATTAGGTAAAATGCATATTATTGCAAAAAAATTTGAATTTTTAAATGGGCAAATCTATATTTGTGTATCTAATAATGGCATCAATCTAATTTTAATCAAAAAACTTTACCTTTTAAGTTCGACAAAAATGCGTATTTTTATTTATTCGTTAAAAAATAATCATTGACTCTTTAGAATGTTGGTATAACCCTTAGAACTACACAGTGCTCTTAATAATGAGGTTAGTTAATTAAGTATACAAATTGAAAATGAATAATTTATCAGCAACTAGATGTATTTTTTTCAGGGTTGAAAAAAACCCATTCCATATGGGTTTTTTGGGTTTAATGGATTTTTTTAAAAGCAATCAAAATACCCAAATTTTATAATGGTATGTGTACAGTAATTTTTTTTTAATTTCATAAATTCACCTCCCTATTGCTCCAGTGACCACTTTAGTCAAGAAGGCAACTCATTTTTTTGAAATTTTTTGTCTCAATTCTTAACTTAGAACATAACATTACCATTTTTACTAACAAACAATATTGGAACAGTTAAGGGAATGATCAACGCTATGCAGTAATTGTCTTAATTTTCATACTTTACATGATCATAATTGTATTTTAAAAATGTGAGAGTAATTATTAGCCTATTCGGTGTGACATTGACACTTCATGTTTTTATTTTTTAGATTATGGGTATATTTGTTTTGCAAATGGATTTGCGCCTATACTTAGATTGTTCTTAAGAATATCTAAAATAACTTTTTTAAGAACCATTACAGTGTCTTCACCAAATTTTTTCTTTTTCTTTTAAGATGTTTCATAACTTCAGTTTTGCAACTGAATCAAAGTAACACAATATATAGCTCTTTTGTGTGTGTTTCTTTACCTTTTAGCAAACTTGGTACTGATGTTCATTTTCAAGCTGCTGCTTAAAGTCACTCTTGTTGACAGTACATGTTGTTTACTTGTAGCTGATATAAAATATTTAAAACCTGTAAAATAGACAAATGAGCATGAGTATCATTTTCATCAAGAAATCTTGCCCTTGTGAAGTGCATACAAGTTTCCAACATGTTCTCTCATTAAATGAGCCATTATGTTGCAAACTTGCTTGCACGTGACATGTTTTTTATGTTTGAAAGTTGTATTCACTTAACAAGGACAAGTCCACAACCTGGTAAACTGTAGCATATTTTCGCCTGGCAACCTTCCATTTCTAGACTGCAAATAAAGTTTAACAATTTTAATATATAGTGTTTTGCTTGTAGCTTTGTACTAAAATTTGCAGTTAACAACATAAGCTTTAAAAAAATAAAGATCATAGACCAATATAAAATGACATATAAAACGCTTGTTTGGAAATATAGGCATGAAAGGAGAGTAAAGATACTGAATAACTAGTAACATCTTGTACTTTGAAAATTATTTATTATTTCCTTTATAAATGTTTAACTAATTTAACATAGTTTAATACATATTTCAATAATATTTTTTAGTATTTAACTTGCTATATGATTTAAAAAGATAATAGATAATTAATTTTCTCTAAAAAAAAGATGATCGGTTTTGGATTATTCTGTAAGTAGTTCTAAATCAAAATTATAATCTTTAGATCATTTTGTATATAAATACAGTGTTTACAAGAGTATTTACAGTATAAAAGTTGCATTTGTTGATAATAAAGCATTTATAAGAGTTACAACCAGACTTATCAGTTGTAAAATAGGGCATTTTTGAAAAAAAACCCAAATATATTTTGGGTTTTTTTAAGGTGTGTTTTTTTAGGTTGTGTTTTTTTGCCAACCCTGAATTTTCCTCCCATGAAACAGGCAAAATATTTGTTATTTTATTACCTCTTTGACTTATTTTGATAAGATTAAGTTTAGGATATGAGCAAAATAATTATGAGCACATTCAGTAAACATCAAGTCAGCAAAATACTAGAGACAGAATAATAACAGAAAGAAAATAACTGCTTAAGTAAAAAAATAAAAACGGAAAAAACATTTCTTTATTTTTCTATTTGTTGAATAGATGAGTAGTGCAGTTTTTTGTTGTAATGTAGTTTCTTAGATTATTATAGTATTTTTTTAAATACTATAATAATCTAAGAAACTACATTACAACGAAAAACTGCACTACTCATCTATTCAACAAATAGAAAAATAAAGAAATGTTTTTTCCGTTTTTATTTTTTTACTTAAGCAGTTATTTTCTTTCTGTTATTATTCTGTCTCTAGTATTTTGCTGACTTGATGTTTACTGAATGTGCTCATTTATCATTTTATTGATAAATACCGGTAAAATTTACCGGTATTTATCAATAAAATTACCAGTAATAAAATTATACATTTTTAGTTTGATTTACTTGTAAACCAGTTAAAGGGACTACCAAGTCCCGAGACATGTTGAGTTCATATTAAAAAGAATGATAAATTTTTTTTTTGATTAAAACTAATTAATAAATGTATACCAAATGTATTCCATTATTATAACATCCAGAATTTATTATGGCGGGGCTTAAAAATTAAAAAATTAATATATATTAATTTTTATTTTACAGACAAACATGGAAACATAATTAACTTGAATGTTTTTAAAACATCTTGCAGAAGAATAAAAAGACTATTCGGGAACACTGAAAACCCGCCAAATTTGCGAACAAACTAATTCTATTGGTTCAAAAAATACGCTGACTAAGCGAAATAAAGTTTTAGAGTATTCTGTTGAAATGTTTTAAAAATTGTATTATTTACGATTTGTTGCGTTTTGAGATATCTAGCATAAATTTTTTTAGAATATATTATCAAATGAACTATTACTTTAATATTATGGCTCATTCTCGGAGCCACATCTGTAAAGCCGTAAATCTTTTAAACTATTATTTTTTGCCTACAAAAATAAATGTTTTATCATATATATTTTTTAAATTGACAAAATTTTGAAAGTTAATTAACTTTCAAATTATATATTTTATTAGTATATTCTTAATTTTTATATCTTTTCATAGTGCTTGGTTTAACTAATTGTTCGTTAGATTTGTAAAAAACTAACGAACAATTAATAAAATACACTTCTAATAAAATAAGTAACTATAGATAGCTATTTTAGTAAAATTTTATAGTAAAATTTTTAAAAAATTTCTAGAATGTTTCCAATGACGTCATGCACTAAAGCTCCTATGAATTAAACGCACTTGAATAAATTATCAAGTCTGTATAATACGCCTGGAAAATCGCGTTTATTTTACATACTCAAAATACCGCAGAAAATGGAGAAGACGAGCTTCGACTAAAACAACAAGATGTGTTTTTCTTGGTATACATTTATTAATTGTTTTAATCAAAAAAAATTTGCTCAGACGTTTTTTTTAGCATTCTTTTTAATATGAACACAACATGTCTTGGGACTTGTTGCCCCTTTAAGGGATTGTCCATAAATTACGCAGCACAAAATATTAAAAAAAAAAGAGGAGGAAATGTTAAGCTTTTATATGCGACACTTTTTATGACTTAATGGGCTATTTATCTTTTTTATTTAAAATAATGCTATATAGGAAAAATTTTGATCTTTTTTGTTTTGTTTATTGCAGGGTGTTCTATTAAAAAATATCAACCACAAATATATTTTTTATGTTATTTTGCTTATTTTTTTACGTTATTAATTTATGTTTATCTTAGTTTTAATGTTGGAGATCAAGCACATAAATTGTATTAGCTTTCTAAGGAATACTAATACAAAAAATTTCAATGAGATTTTATACAAACTTTTTGAAAAAAAGTTATCATCAATTAAATATGATTTTTGGAAATCATTTAAAATGATGATCCTCATCATTATTCTAGCGTTTTTGTTTTGTCCCTTCTACAGATTGCACGTTTCTCATAATGCTGTTTCTCCAAATATATACAATCTTGAACATCTTCTGTCTCTAACTGCCATTTTTTCAAGTGTTGCATTGCACAACCTGCAATGCACCTTTAAAGTTTTTATTCTTCTACTTTTTACCTACTGATAACTAATCATTTTATACTCTATATTCCTTAACACCTAAACATTCCTTAATCTAAAGATAATCATAATTCTAATGCTGGGAGATTTGCAATTATTTTGACTTGTATTATATTTACAACCTTTGATAATTAATTAAGATTTATATTTACATAAAACTACATAAAACTTTTGATAAAAACTTGAAATACTTATATTTACAACCTTTGATAAATACTTGAAAATAGTCTTAAAATATCGTAGAGCCGGGTACAGTTTAAGAACATGAAAAGACAAAGTTTTGATTGATTACTATGTAGGAGGTTGTATATGATATTGTAGGCAAATGGTGCATATGACTTCTTAGAACAGCTGATAAAAAGTTCATGTATTTTGCTTGTTAACAATTTTTAAAAATTAATTTTCGATACACTGTATCAGGTAGTCTAGCTATCTCTAATCTCTAAGAACTGTTGCTTATTTTCTCGTCTTTTAAAGTCAGAGACGCGACATTTGAATGACCCACGCACACCTAACTCATGCCCTTGATGCTTTTTCTGCTCCTACAGCTAATCCAATTGTATATTTGAGATGACAAAATTTATCAGTACACCTTTTTTTTTTATCTATTATTTATTTTAATATCTTTTTTGACTTCTTTTCTACACTCAAAACTGGCTATCTTATAAGAACATCGAAACACTACATCTCTGTAGCTCTTGCTCTTTTCTCCACTCTCCACTTGGTCGCTTTCTAGTGTTTTCTTTCTAGCTCACTCTTTACTTTACATCCTTTTAGTTCCATTCCTTCCAACACTGATCTCTTAGTATAAGTTTTTCTTCTGATTTTTGCAATCAAGCACAAATAAACTACAAAAAATAGCTCTCATGAAAAATCATCTCATCAAAAATAGCTCATGAAAAATCTCTCATCAAAAATAGCTCTCATAGCTCTCATAGCTCACCTATTCTAAACTCTTTAGAGCTTTACAATAAAAAGCAAACTGAGTTCTGAACCCCGAAGACACATCAAATTTTATTCCAAAAGTTTTACTTTCAATAATTTGTTTTTTGATATTGTCACATTTTTATAAATAGCTATAATATCATAAATATCACACCTTTTGTTCCCTTCTCTGACTTGAAAACAAATAACCCTGAAAGGATTATCAGACTTGCTTAACTGAGCTTTTTAAATATCTTTTCTTTCCCTTCACTACTTGTTATCTGCTGGTCCTCTAACCTTATTTACCTTTCTTGATCTTTCCAAACTCTTCCTTTAGCAATTTTTTAAAATAAGCCAAACTTCATTTTTAAGTATTTTCCAAATAGCCCTTTAATATAACCTTTAACAAAATCTATATTTTTTGTAATTATTTGCTTCACAAATCTAGACTCTCCATTCATTTTATCCATCTAGCATTTCACCTCATACCTTTTGCTTGATTGAACGAACTTTTTATACATCTTGTTTTGCCTTACGCTAAGACTTACAATGCAAGAAGATGCCTTTTGCATTCACAGATTTTTTCCACATTTTATAAAACGTAAACATTTGCTACATTCATTCAACTGCTGTGATTATTTCTGTTGTTGAAGACTCTATGTTCGAATTTTTTTTTAATGCCTTTGCAACAATGATATGATTGCCAACTTTTAAATTATTATTAAAATTTAAGGTTGGCAATTTTCACTGCTTTTTCACTGCTGCAAAGAACAACTGCAAAAAATAAGTTTATTTTATGACTAGAGTCTCTTGACCATTTAGTAAAGATTTTAAACTATTTTTTATGTTTCTGTTTTAACACGAAACAATATTTGTATACTTATACTTACTTTTATTTGTATTATTATTAATTAGAATAAATATTTTTAAACATATTTGGATCTGTTTTGGTACCCTTAGCCTGATATGGGCGCCCAAAAAAAACACTAAAATTTTTTTTTTCTTTTTTGTATTTTATGAAAAGAAAGAAAAAAAGTTTCTGTTTCAAATGAAGAAGTGCATAACTAAGTTATATTTATTTATAATTCATATTTTCTTTAACAATACGATGAATTTGAAAGTTATTCCATGGAATCACTTGTTTATAACGCTTATTTAGTTACTAACCGAATGTTACTTTTAAAATTAATTGCTTCAGAAAACTTTTTGAAACCGTACTCGTTGCTTTTCATACAAGGTAATATTAGTGGCAATGTTTTCTCGGTAATAATTGCAGAAGTCCTTATTGGTCAGGGTCATCGATTGAAAAGGGTATGTAACGGTTATTTAAAGTCTTTAAGTGTTTTAACTAATATATTGACATATTACAAACTATATTGAGTAATGTGATTTTATTTTTGAGTTATTGCAGTTTATATTGAGTAATGTGATTTTATTTTTAAGTTATTGCAGTTCATTTACAACCTCGACAGCCGCAATCAGCATCAGTTTGTCATATTCAGGCTATGGTTGAAGGTACTTAAGAAACAGACAATTTTAATCCTTGCGTAGCTTCGTATTAAATAGCAAGTTGTTGTTCTTATTTTTACTTTTTTTTTTAACTTTGTTTTCGAATGAATTATTGCAAATCCGAGAATTACCATATTATTGCAGCCCGTAATATTTTATATAATTTTGTCTGGTAATATTATTTCTATTAAGTAAAATTTACCATGTTAAAATAAACTTGACTTTTTTCTTCTGTTATTTTTGTATAATAATATTTTTAAAAATTAGCTTATCATTTTAGAAAATCATTAAAAACATTAGAAATACAACTATAACAAAGCATTTGGAAAAGTAATTTTTTTAAATAGTATACCGAATTGGTCTTCAAACTTTGTTAAGATCATTTAAACCGTTTGTGCAACTTATATAATAATATAAAATCCGTAAAAATATTTTACCGGACTTGTAATGTAGTTCCTCTATTATCAATAATCTCTTTAATTTTACGAACGACTAACCCAGTTTAAATGAGGAGTAATTCCCTTAAAAATTATTACACTATCCTTTTAAGTTTGTGGCTTCGAACTAAAGTTTACTTTCTATAAACAAAAGTTTACAACTCAAAATAAAAATCTTTCCAAAAATTTTTTTTTTGTTTCATTAAGCAATTATTTAATAAGTATCATTATACTTAAATAATTCATTAAGCAATTATTTTAATAGAATCATTAAACTTAAATAAAAACTAGAAACAATATTGAGCTAATTTATTTGATTATTTTCAAAAAAAACTATATTGCCATAAGTGATTCTAAGTTATGAAATACTTTATTCAGTGTTGTGGCTAATAAATCCAAAATCTGTTATTTAGGATTCAAAGTTTAAAAAAAAAATTTATCACTAAGTATTTTGGAAAAAAAATATCTTTAAATTTCGAAAAGGTCCTAATAAATATGCAAAGGGCCGTTAATTTGCTGTGCGTGCTCAATGCCCCGTGCCTAGGAGGAGCCTAGTTACTCTGGTTTTAATATTCACCTAAATAATTTCACTACTCTTTTTTTAATAACGAGAACTTTTTACTAATAAATATAAATTAATTTTTTTTTTTGGTTTTTTTTCATTTTCGATTTTCTTTAGTTTAACGAAATATTATTAATTTTATTAACAAAAAAGCAAGTTTTTTAACTTTATTAACGACAAAACAAGTAACCTTAACTATTTTTGCATATAATTTTAAATGTAACAGGAATTTTAGTTTTTAATATTTGATTTTACAATAAAAAAGCACGTCTCGGCGTAGCCAACAGACAAATGAACGTGTCGTTTCAAAAAACCAAAAAGCACTTTATTACTAAAATGAGTCTAGCACCAATTTGTGTCACCTGTGCTTAGATACAAGTTCCCTTAAAAAATCACATTAATTAGGCCTTTCGGCATGAGTTAGATTGCAAGTTTAAATTATAGTTGATTTCAGAATCATTTTTCACCACAAGTCATTGACTTGTGGTGTTACGCCAGACGACCAATAGATTTGGCAAACATCAAAATACAAAATTACAACAATAAACTTATTAAAATAAATAAGAAACTTAGAGAGATTGAGGATAGGTCAAAGTGTAATAATCTAAGAATCGATGGTGTCCCTGAAAATGACAATGAAAGCTCGGCTGAATGAAGCAATAATCCTAAAACTTAAATTTTAAAAATAAAACTGAAACTCTTAACAACTTTTTAAAATAAAAAGGTAAAAACATTTTTACATATGAAGATTACTCTAAGGAAAGGAATGTTATACAAAAGACGCTATGTGATAAAATGAAAATCAAAAGACAAGCTGGCAAATAAGCGTACATTTCTTAAAATTATTTTTTGGGATTGGAAGTCCAAAAAAAGTAATATTTTATCTTTTTTAATATCTAGATTTACTTATTTCAGACAACTGATAAATTTTACATGAAGCACCAAATACCTGCAAAAATCCAGTGAAATCATAGATTTATATTAAAATATTTTGTCAATAATAGTTATCGTGAAAAGACTGAATATCTTTTAAAAATGAAATGGTTTATGCAGATCCAAACGGTCAAACCTGGAGTATAATACATTAAAATACATATATATAACTAGATCTTTAATTTTTGCTTTTTTTTTACTAAGATATCATGTTTCAAAAGTAACATTATATTTAACATTAACATTTCAAATAACACTCAAAATTCAAAAATTTTCCGCTCCTGGAAAATGTGTGAATTTTGACGCCATTTTACGCTTCTTTTCTGTTTGAAAAATAAAACTTTTTTTTTATAAAATCCATTCCATTTTCAACCCCCTCCATTGCACTTGTTAAAACAGCCGTGGTGCAGTTGTTAGCTACCTTCGAGGTTAGAAGTAAAGCTAATAATTGCTTCTTTTAACAAAAAGAGATCGAGGAGGCAATTTCAAGGTACTTTGAATTAATTATGAGTTTCACTCAAATATTGAAAATTTGTATATACATCTTTTTCTAGTTTGACCCTTTCGTTACAGATACCTTGCATAGCGGGTAATAAAATATGTCGTTAAAATACCAGTACCCCGCATAGCGGTGGATAAAGAGTTTTGCTTTCTGTCAACCCCGGGTTTTTTGAGCGACTTTAAAACTTAGCTTAATAGAAACTAGAACAATAATCCAATCATACAGCGAAAACCGCATGAAAAAAGCTTTGTTAGATAAGCTGTTATTCAATTTTGAAAAATGACTAGTTCATCGTGTTTACGTCAAAAAAAAATCTCAAATATTGACGAAATTTTAAACTTCGTACTTGAAGAAAGTGACAAAGATAGCAATCAAAGTATTGATCTTGGTGATAGTGACTCTAGTAATGATGAGGATGATAAATTAATAGAATTTCCCTGAACTTTTTCAAGAGGGTTTAAATGTTAGAATGGGGAAAAACCCAACTTGTCTTGATTTTTTTGAACTCTACTTTCCAGATGAACCTATAACTTTGTTAGTTGCAGAAACCAATCGGTATGCAAGGCAGTTTTTTGCTGCTAATCCAGATAACTCTTCTTTGAGGGAGGAAACTAATGTTGCCGAAATTAAAACTTTTATTGCTGTCATTCTTTTAATGGGAGTTATTTATAAACCCAAACTTAGTAAGTATTGGTCAAAAGATGCATTGTATAATACTCCAATTTTTTCAGAAGTTATTAGTCGAAATCGTTTTAATATATTATCAAAGTTTTTTCATTTTAATAACAATGAAGATTATGATGCAACTGATCAAAACAGAGATCGCCTTCACAAAGTACGACCAGTCATAAACATTCTGCGTAATCGATTTAAAACTGTATATAAACCAGGAAAAAATCTAAGTGTTAATGAATCCTTTATAAGGGTCGTTTACATTTCCGTCAATATATTAAAACCAAACGTGCTCGTTTTGGGAAAAAGTTTTATGAACTAGCAACTTCAGAAGGAATAACACTAGACTTCCTTGTACACTGTGGTAAAGGAATGTTTGCTGATGATGATATAAATGATCAGATGCTTTCATCAGCAAGAATACTATCTGTGCTGATGAAACCTTTTATGGGTCAAGGTCACACTCTTTATACAGACAATTATTACTCTAGTACAACACTTGCAAAGTATTTTCTTGATAACAAGACACATCTATTTGGCACAATTAGGTCAAATCGATATAATCATTAAAAAGATATTCTTAATGAGGTTTTAGAAAAAGGGGATGCAGTTTTTTATAAAAATAATGATGCCAACAGTCAAATGCTGGCTTGCAAATTCCATTCATCGAAAGATAAAGCTTAAGGTAAACAAAAAGTTGTCTACATGCTATCAACATGTCACCAATAATCCATGAGACTTATTAAAAATACTCGTGGAATAAAAATTCAAAAACCAATTTGTGTAAAAGAATACAATGGCCACATGGGTGGTGTAGATCGTGTTGACCAACAACTCCAGAGCTTGCACCTGTTACGAAAAACATACAAGTGGTATCGTAAACTAGCATTGAGGCTTATTTCTCAGGGAATTTTAAATAGCCATAAAGTTTTTGAAAAGTACACTTGCCACAAGAGTACCACTTTTTTAGATTTTCTTCACGACATAATTAAAGTAATATTTTTTTCATCAACAAAGTTAAACAAATCACTTGTTCCCGATGGTACTATACACAGGCTTACTGGGCGTCATTTTCCAGGAACCAAACAGCCATCACATGATGCAACAGATAGACGCCCATCTAAATTATGCAGAGTTTGCTATGCACGACGAATTTTTGATAACAATGGCAAACCACTAAAAACTGTGCATGTATGCAAAACTTGCCCCGGTGAGCCAGGGCTACATATTGATAGCTGCTTTGAAATCTATCACACAGTGCTAGATTTGGTGTAGAAATTAGTGTATACCCATGTTTCTTTATTTGACATGCTTTACTGTTGTTATTTTTTGATTTTTTTTATTTGTTTTTGTTCTTTTTTGAAGAAAGCATCATAATTTAAATTTTTGACCCAAAGACTCACTACCTAATAAATATAATAACTTATGATAAAAGGATGTTCAAGACTTGAAACTTTTCAGAATTACTTATTATATATGTCTGATTGTTGACTCTAAATTTGAAAAATATCTGATTAAAATAAGATACATTTTTATTTGATTAAACTTACAATTAAAGTACTATTTGGTTTTCAAAATCCGCCGTTATTGATCACAAGACCTGATGATTTTTTTTTTTAGTTTTATTTTATGAAAGATAAATTGCTACTTTAAAAAGAAGCCAATTTTTAAATAAATTGAACATTTTATAAACTCATAAGGAAGATTTGATGGTAGTTGGGTTAAAACACCATTTTTTGTCACGGTAATATAAGGTTGCTGAGCCCGGTAACGAAAGGGTTAATTCACTTTAATATATATATATATATATATATATATATATATATATATATATATAATATATATATATATATATATATATATATACATATATATATAAATATATAAATATATATATATATATATATATATATATATATATATATATATATATATATATATATATATATATAAATCTATATATATATATATATATATATAAACGTTTTACACCGTTACTCGATAATTACTTTTATTGTATGACAGTGTAAAAATAAAATTAATATCTTTAGAGAAGAGGGCATAAAGCTGCATTTATAGTATATAAAAAACTGAAATGTTAAATAATTTTAATATGTTAGAAAATGAAATATTTTCTTGTTTTAAAACGTATTTTATCCATGAAACTTTCTAATTAGTTAGGTGGTTAATAAATTATTTGTTTGAAAATGCAGCATAAAATGTAAGAACCAACATTTCAAAATTGAGGAACATCTGGAGATGAGCGGCCTGCATTACACTTTAAAATAAGTTTATAATAGTAATTAACACCTAACTCTAGGAGTTTTGATAAGGCTTTTAAAATCATAAATTATTAAATTCAAATAAAATAAAAAACTCCTGCTGTATGTAGTAAAAAACATTAACTTGCTTTAGTTAATATAATTTATCAAGCAGAAAGCAGTGCATTCAATATCAAACAACAGAAATAACATTCTCACCATAAATTTCAGGGTTTCCCAAGGCCTAATGGTAAGACAGTTTTTTTTTATTTATATTTCCAGGAAATAAAACGTTTTAATTTTTTTTGGTCATTAATAATTTTTTTACTGTAAAATTTTTTCCTGTAAAATTTACTGTAAAATCTTATTTGCAAAAATTGGCATTGACTTTTTATCTACCATATATAAAAAAATATCTATATCGTTTCAATATTATAAAACAATAACATATCACTGCGTTAGAA
Organism: Hydra vulgaris; assembly: GCF_022113875.1. NCBI lineage: Eukaryota > Metazoa > Cnidaria > Hydrozoa > Anthoathecata > Hydridae > Hydra > Hydra vulgaris. The sequence continues at coordinate 2,267,044 of NC_061156.1, forward strand.
TTATCTTGTTCTATCTCCTTATTTTTAAGTTTTGAGATGAAACTGTTTAAAAATGAAAAGCTTTAGGAGACGGAGTATTAAATTTTTTTTACAACATGTTTCCTTCGCAACTTTTTTACTTCAAACTTAGGTTTCAATTCAGTAGAAAAACATTATTCTGAGGTACACAGCATTAATTTTTTCAAAAAGTGGAGAGCAAGATAATTCTTACCTCGCGATATAATTAACATAGATAACTTCAATTTTTATAAAGATCTGCTTTTTGTAAGAATTAGATGGAGCTCAATCGTAACTCTTCAAAACTTTTATTTTTTTATTACGCTTTTGATATTTATATTATAAAAATCAATTCAAAAAAAACTGTCAAAAATATTTATTCATTCTTTAAATATTGGACTTCAAAGATTGAAATAGTGACTCAAGAATACTTCAGTTGTTTTTTCATTTTCAGACCAGAGTTTAAAGCAGCAGAACCATTTTTGCATAGCTATTTATTTTTATTAATTTATTTTGTATATATATATGTCGTTTTTGGTATAATATTGAAATACCCCACATTCTTTATAAATATAGTAGATAAAAGATCAATACCCATTTTTGATAATAAAGTTTTACTGTAAACCCAGGGCTTACAGTATTACAAGGTGACATAACTTGGTCCAATTGTTTAGAACTCCGTTTATGAGTTTAATTTTGAGACTTATTTATTGCTAAAACTTTTTGTTACAAGAAAACATTGTTGATATTTCTTCTAGTATTTATAGTTGTTATGCCACATCTTGTTTTTGTTGATATTCTTTTACCTTGAGTTTATATTAATTTAAAGAACATTAAAGTATAGCTGTAATCAATATATAATTGTATTGAAAATAATATATAATAATAATTTTGTGAGGGTTTAGTAATAAGATCAGTACGATCTACTTGAAGTCCATCCTGTACTAGTTTGATTATAATTTCCATTAAATATTTTGGTTCACGAAACTTGTAAACAATATACTTGCGGAAAAATATGGAAAAAGAAAAAGTTTTACCTTTTCATTTCTTATGAATATATTTGTATTCTTAGGTACTTAGCTAAATAAAGATTTACAATTTAAAAAAATGAAATTGACAATTATGGCTTTGATTGAAAACGAAGACTAAAAATAACATAAAAATCATTTTTTGCTCATTTTAAAGCATGGTATTTATACAATGGAAAATAATTTTATTTACAATTATAATAAGTTTTGGTATCAACTAGCTAATAAACAATAATCAGTTGAAATTTTCATTTTATAAAGTTTTTTTTTTTTTTTACAAGCTAAAAAAAAAAAAAAAAACGCTCGATACCCTTAGGTTAATATTTATAAACATTAAGTTAAACTTCAAAACTCAGTATCTAGAGAAACAATTAGAATATTTCGAAAATTTTTGGAAAATAGGTTCAAGTATAACAATAATATATTAAAAATTAAAACTTTGAAGGAGGTCACTGTATAAGCCCGTATCCTAACATTTTTCTCCAAAGCCTTATTAATAAGTTAGCAATAAAGGAGATTTTTTTTAAAATCAAGGAGTTGTCACTAATTCTACCCAATCCTGCTTTGAAAACCGTGTCATCGGTCCATCTAACGCTATTTTCTATATACTTTATTTTGAAAAGTATACAACATACAGGTTTTAATTAATCAATGGCGACGATAAACAAAAGATCTTTTAATGTGAAAATTTATTTAAAAAATTCTTAGCTGTTTATTGTCAACCTTCCCAAATACCAAAAACTAAATTTTAGTTTGAAGTAAAATATCATTTAATTAAAAGTAATAAAATGGGCATTGATTTTTATTTTCTTGGCGACATTCATTTTTATCGCTCAATAGTGGGCTTTGCTCAATTGCGGTTCTATTCTTTCCTCCGCCTTCTCTATTAATGGCCATTGCCAGAAAGCTGCCGATTCTTTCTTTAATGCTTTTGTCATTAGCGTTTTCAAACTTTTTTTATGGGAGCTGCAAACAAATTTTAAGTTGATAATGTTAAACAAGACATGAACAAAATGTAATCAAAAATTATCAAACTTATTAATTCAACTAAATACGAAGATAAATAATTAAATAAATTACCTATAACCACCTTGCACCCTGTAAGAGGCGAAAATGATTTCTTTTGTTTCCTGCCATACATAGAGTATAACAAGCATACTTGTTTAGCCATTAGTTGTTTTAAGATAGCCGTGGTAAGTTGCTTGTAATCGTCGCCTCCAACCGACGCAAGGAAGTTTACCTAAAACAAAATTAAAAAAAAAAAAATCGAGTTTGTTTACAAAAATATATATTTGGTTGTAATAAAAGTTTAATGGTTCCTTAAATGTGTGTATTTCGAACAGGTTTCCATAATGTTACAACTTCATTATCTATAATGAGATATTTAAATATGACATTGAAGAAAAAGCAATTTGTTACAAATAGATGCAATCTCTGAGGTCAACCTGTTTTGGTGATCAAGACTTATTGTCACAAATGTTTTATAAAGTGATAAAGACACTAGGAAGAATACCACACAAAATTTCATACAGGTTTATGAGCTTCTCATACCCCTACCAATAACTACACAATATATTGTGTAAAATATCTGATATTATAGTATCAGATTTTTATTCACAAGCATAGGTTGTCTTTACCACAGCAAAGAAATCGGGGTGAATGCAATCTCATGTATCTAATGTGAGGCTCCCTATGATTAGTAGGCTAATTGCTATATTAAATGAATTAACTGGGCATAAATGGTTAAAACCACAACACAATTTAATAAATATACTTTATATAAAGCATTCTTTTCCATATCTTAATTAAAATCAAATTTATAGTATATTTTATAGTATAGATATTTTAAATGCACATGGAACTGTTTATAAAAACTATTAACTGATATCAATTCACTGATACATACCAAAGATTCATAGGTGTCTTTGTTCCGTAATTTTTCATCCAGGTCTAGAAGCTCTTTTTCCTCTTTAACAGGCAAATAATTCCATTTAACTGATGAGGATGGTCCTGCTATGCTCTGATTGCTAACAGAAGGAAACACTAAACCTTTTTTTCATTTGATTAGGCAAGTGTTTAACTTTTTCAAATCATATTGAATACTGACAAGCAGCTATAAACTTTTCTTCTCAAATGCTGCAATAAAAAAAAAATTCTGACTTTAATAAAAACCAATTAAATAGACTAGCTTTTTATTAAAGTCAACACAAAAAAGTAAGAAAAAAATAGTATAGTTACATTCAAAATTATATTAAAGAGTACATTTAATTAAACATTCAAACAAATAACCCATCAAATTAATCCTTTACCAGCAAATCGGGTGCCTAAGGCAGCCACAACAGTTGCCATGCTCTGGTCAGAAGAGGAAAATATCATTAGAGAACGATTCCAACTAAATGGCTCAATATATCGAACAGTCGTGGGTTGTAAAATATTTTGGCAATTAAAAGATTTCTTCATTCTTGGGGAAACTGATAGATATGTCTCCTCAGTGTCACTTGTATTGCAAACTGCTAACTTTTTAGCTGGTGGCATGGACATTTTTTCATCACTATCAGCAGCTGTTTCAACGCTTGATGTGAACTCTAACATTTCCATTCGTTCTACAGCAGTTTCATAACTGTCTAAAAATTTAAAGAAAAGATAAATATAGCTGTTTAGATCATAAGCATCTAACATGTGTGTAACATGAAATTAAACAAGGAATAATAACATAATAAGGACACTTACCAGAATAATAAAGAACTCTTATTTTTAGCTGTTTCCAGTTACTTTCAGGAGTAAGTGTTGCTTCGCGTAAGGCAGTTTAAAGGCGAGATGATCGCAAGTGATTTGGCCAACACACTAAACTTTCATTGATCAGCCATGACATAACGTCCATGGCACATATGCTTTTTTTTTTTCATTAAGAAATTTAACCACAGCAAACTTTTTAAACTTTGCTGCCATCTTTAATTTTACTGCACAACATGTGTATAAAAGAAAATATAAACAAATTTGAAAAAATAAAACAAATTAATAAGCGTGAAAAAAAAAAGTTTTTAGTTTAGTGGTTCCACACTTGTGTATAGTGAGTGACTGGGGCCCCAGCCCCGGCCAAATTTGGGTCTTTTTACAACCCCAGCTACAGCTAAATAATAGTTCTTGCAGGAGTTATAAAATATGGCTAGGAATTTTTTTTAAGCTATTTTATTTTTTAAGCTATAAAAGTTAAATAATGCATCTGTTATGAAAGGTAAAAAATATAGGAAAATCACAAATATATATAGATTCAGGATCCCATACATTGTAATAGTTAAAATTAGGTGGAACAAAGTCTTCAGGAGCCCCACATAAAGATGTAGTATATGAAAGTGCTCTTAAATTGTATTTAAAAAAAAAAAGTGTTTCAAGATTTTTTGTTTTGAGTCTAAAACGCTCTTGTTGTATGGATTTCAAAACTTTAAACTCACATTCACTTGTAGTTGGGCTTGGAAGTGAATATATATTTTTTTGTATTTATATTTAACTATAAATATAAAATAATATAAAATTTAATAATAAATAACATTTAAGAAAGAATTTAAAATAAAAATAATTATTCTAATATAAAAAAGAATAGCCTTTATAAAATTATTACAGTTTTAAATTTTGTTATAACCATGCCAAGACGTTTAGAAGCAGTCGTGAAAGCAAAAGGTGGTGCAACAAAGTACTAAAATGAAAATCAGACATGATATTCTTGTATATTTAATATATATTACTGACAAAACATTATATTTCATAACAAAAACTCAAAATAAAAAAAGATGTTTCTTACTTATGTCGCATTTATTTTGGACAAAAAAGTTGTAAGATAGCTAATTTCGTTTAATAGAGTTACTTTTGCAAGGAGTTATAAAGAGTTAAAAATATATATTTTTTTCTTTGGAATCAAATTTTTAAAATAACATAAAGTTATTGCAGTTGCGTAGATCCTGACTTAAATAATTTCGTTTTTATTTTTCGAGTTTCGATTTTATTAATAATGTTACTTAATTTTGTCCGTGACTGTATATATAAATATATATATATATATATATATATATATATATATATATATATATATATATATATATATATATATATATATATATATATATATATTACAAAGATCAGTATATCATATACGGTATCATACCATTTACTTATTTTTTTACATGATATTTTTGCTTATATAGTGAGAGCCATTATCAAACTAATAAAACCGTTTAAACAGTTTTGACTGGTTTATTAGTTTGATAACGGCTCACACTTATTGAGCCAAAATATCACGAAAAAAATGAAAAAAATATTATGATACTGTATATGATGTTTTAATGCTTATAATATTATAATACATACTATAAAAATGTCACTTAAATTATATATATATATATATATATATATATATATATATATATATATATATATATATATATATATATATATATATATATATATATATATATATATATATATATATATATATATTTATATATATATATATATATATATATATATATATTTATATATATAAATATATAAATATATAAATATATATATATATAAAATATATAAATATATAAATATATAAAAATATATAAATATATATATATATATATATATATATACACACAATTTTTATATACATATATACATATATATATATATATATATATATATATATATATATATATATATATATATATATATATATATATATATAAATAAATACATAAACACAAAATTTTTTCTTATTTAACATTTGGTTTCATCAATAAAGACTCAGAAATGAATGATCAAATTAATAAAACTTCAATTAAAACCAAAAATTAAATTACAGGATGTCACATGTCTTAACTACTGCAATTTTTCACACATTTGTGTAATTTGCTGACACCATTGTAAAAAGAATTCTTTAGAAATGACTACTTAAACTTTTTTAAAAAATAATATACTTTTTTCAAAAAGGAGTTAATGTAACTATTATTTGAGCTCACTTATTTTGATAGTTTTTTAAGAGAAACTTATTTTCGTGCCTGCACTTAGAAATCAGTTCCGATTTTTTGTTTAATAAACATTCTTGGATTGTATGTGTAATTATTTCAAATTTTTGTTGTAGACATAGTATGCATTTTTTGGAAATATTGTTATATGCAGGCACTGTTTTAAGGATGGACCAATTCAGTGCAAAATCATCAATATTTTTATCTTTTAATTCCCATATATATTTTGACAGCATGGCGATTTTTGAAAACTTTTTTTTTTGAAAAGATTGCTAATGATTGGCAAAACGTTTTTTCCATTCACCTTTTGTTATGCCAATATATTGTTTATCAGGTACATTCTTAGAGGAGACAACACATTTATATACCACATTTTTTGATAAGCAACTTCCACTTATTGAACAATTTTTTTTTGTTTGCAATTACAATTTTCTGTAGTTTGGATTTTTTTTTTGTTTAACAAAGCATCGTTTAACAAAAATTGGATTTCTTTTTTGTTTAACAAAGCATTGTTGTGACCTTTTATAATTCTTTCCATATTTTTTGTGCAAATGTAGCTAACTTTAATAGTATTTCGATTAAAAATTTTATGTAATTTATTAGAGGCGGGATATGCTTATCGGTCAATTTTAAAAACACTTTTCCTAATCTTCTATTTTCCTAAACAGTTAGAAATAAATAAAATAGATAGGAAAAAGAAATAGATTAACCTAAATTTAGATTTATATTTATATATGTATATATATATATATATATATAATATATATATATATATATATATATATATATATATATACCACTTTTTTTATACTTTATAACGTTTAATTAAATTTATTAAATTGTAAAGATATAAAAAAATATATAAAAAATAGTTAATAATATATAAAAAAGTTAATAATATATAAAAATATATATTACAATTATATTATATTATAATTTAATATAAATTTAATAATATAATATAATAGTAATAATAGTAATAATAATTTGAAAACGAATAATTCCACTCGACCTCAGATACTCCTGACTACATTACAGTCACGTGACATGCACAGTTAAACTTGTCACTTATAAAAAATACAAATTACACGTATGTAACACTTACAATAAACTATTAGACCACATAATTTCTATATAATTTTAGATTATGAATTGTAAAATATATTTACAGATTAGTAGTTGCAATACAAATACACTAGTCGTTGGTGTTCTATTGATATAGCTCTGTTTAACATTTCTAGTTTTATCAAGATGTAATAGCTTGTTATTTATTTATGCTATTTTTTAATGATACACGTTTATTAGACTTATAGTACTCACGTCTACCTTTTGTAACACCAACTAAAAAGACTTTCAACTATTTTTATACTGATATCTCTCACTATCAAGACATGCTACAAAAGTAATCAAACACACGTACACTGCATTATCTACTTACCTAACACACATAGTTATAGGAACTCAAAACAGTTCACAACTGTCATTGACTCTGACAAACCACTAAATGAGTTTTTTTTATTAACTGTAATTTACAAGATATTTTACAAGAATTTTACAAACTGTAATTTACAACTGTAATTTACAGCTAGTAATAATAAAATTTAATAATATAATATATATAAAATTATATTATCATATAATATAAAAAAAAGTTAATAATATATAAAAAAATATAAAAAAAAAAGTATTTAATTTAAACAAAAAATTATTGTTTTAAATGTTTTAATAGATAAAAACATATTATGAGCACCCCTGGATCTAAAAAATAAAAAAGTTGAACCACCTTACTGTACATTGTGAATAAAATAATAAAATAGGACCAATAAAAAAAGTAATTGAAACTCATTTTTTACCTCCATTGAGTAATTGATTTTTAAATGACATAAGGATCATATTTATACTAAATGCAGTCCTATGCCACACTGCAAATTTTTTTTTAAAAGCTATTAACCTCTTGAACAATCAGGAACAACCCCAGATTTATATAGGACTATTATATAGGTTATTTGAAATAAAACAAGTTTTACTTGAAGAAAGACCAAAAAAATTAGTGTGGGCTAATAATTTGGTCAGGGCTGTGTATATTATCTTGAGTGTTTATAGGTGTCGAAAAAAAAGAGTTTTCATCAAGGTTAGATATGTTTGTTCTTTTTGTAAAATTTTAAATTCAATTATTCATTCAATATTTGTATTTTATTCCACTCTTAAATAGTCACTTAATAAAATTTATTCGCAAATAAATATATTTTAAATACCTATTTGTGAATAACTATATATATATATATATATATATATATATATATATATATATATATATATATATATATATATATATATATATATATATATATATATATATATATATATATATATATATATATATATATATATATATATATATATATATATATATATATATATATATATATATATATATATATATATATATATATATATATATATATATATATATATAAATTAACAATACTTTTCACATGTTTGTTATACGTGTTTCGAACTACATAGTTCAAAACCAGTAATGTTAAAAAAAACGTTTTTATAAGGGATACAAATTGATTAATTTATTATAAAAATCTATTACAAAATTCATTACAATGCGTTAAAAGACTATTAAAAGACAATAACAAATTACGTTTGCACCAAAACTCAATTAAAAAACATAATTGGTGCTATTAATTTAATAAAATAAACGTCATAATAGTCAAAACAGTTCAAGAATTCTATGTTTTACTTGTTTATTTAATAGTTCAAGAATTCCATGTTTGACTTGTTTATTTTAAAAAGGCCTTTGTCACTTTATATGCAAGCTTTCTTTTATTTCTAACTCATATTCACTTTGAGCAGAATCAAAAATAGAAAAGCAATCAGGAGGCTTTCCTTTGACACTCAATGTTTTTTATTAAATGATGAAATATGTAAGATTTTTTTACCTTCCTTGAAATGTTCGTCAATGCGTTATGATAAGTTTCGGACAGTTTGTCCTATGTCGCAAACATTACAGTAAAACATAGAATTCTTGAACTGTTTTGACTATTATGAAGTTGATTTTATGAAAAAAAAATTTTAACTATATGTACCTATTATGTTTTTTTAAATTGAGTTTAGAACTGACGCATTTTGTTATTGTATTCTAATGGCCTTTTTCACCCTTTGTAATGAATTTTTTAAAAGATTTTTGTTATAAAGTAACTAATTTGTATCCCTAATAAAAACGTTTTTTTAATGATTTTTGTAAATTTCACTGATGATGTAGTTCAAAACATGTAAAACACACATTTTAAAAGTGTTATTAATTTTAATCAAACAGTTATTTCAATTGCCCTTTACAGATTTGGCTCTCCCTCTCTCTGTGTATATATAAATATAAATATACAGAAAGAGAGAGAGAACATTTTTTTCTTTAATTTTAACTAAATATATATTTAATTTTTTAATAGTTATTTAGTTAAAATATAAAAAACACTTTAATTTACCAAATAATTATGTTTAACAGTTTTAAAAAGTAATTTTTTTATTTTCTTTATTTTATTCATGTATTTAATGTTTAAACTTGTATTACTTTAAATAAGCTTTGATTTTAAAGTTTATTGTTTCCAAGTTAAATCTTCTCTTAAGTTTCTGAAATTACTATTAAAAAGTATAAGTAAACTTATTTGACAAGATACTGCTTGCACTTTTAGCATTTTTAGAAGTTATTACTTCTAAAACTGCTAATTACAGAGTAATAGGTTCTATTTTCTTTGGATTTTATTAATGAAGGTTTCATACTTATACCATATGTATATATAATGGATACCCTTGTGTGATTAAATGCTTTTCCATAATCTTATTTACGTCTTTAAATGTGACATGAAAGAGTTGGAGCAATATTTACATTTTTTATTATTTTTTACAACCTTGTATACAAAGTAATTCTACTATCATGAACCTATAACAATTCTAGCTTTTTTATTAGTTTTTATATATGCGTACCTGATTTCTGAGTGAGTGGGTGACAAATCTTAAAAACTGTGTATAGCAAAAAACGTTATTAATAAAAGACTAAAATTAAATTTTAGTCTTTTGTTAACATCTAGTAATGAATTCCAAGAAACTTTTGGAGATTTGGTTGCAAGTCCCGCTTTAGCTCTTTAGCTCTTCCTAAGTCATTAGCTCTTTAGCTCAAATTTTAAAGTACGCTTACATACAAATTTTTAATTAGTTGTTCACTTTTATTTAGAGAAATGAAGTAGTAATAAACTTTTGCATTTAATAATCTTCTATGATTTTGATTTAGCTTAACATCTAATAATGAATTCCAAGCAACTTTTGTAGATTTGGTTGCAAGTCCTACTGCTCCACATGTTCTTAGCTCCGAAACTCTAGTTTTAAAGTATGTTTACATAAACATTTTTAATTAGCTGGTTACTTTCAATTGAAGTAATTGAAGTAATACATTTTTGGATTCAATATTCTTATATGATTTTATTTTTCAAGTAATTATTTCTGAAGCTCAAACTTTAAAGTATGTTTACATACAAGTTCTTAATTAGTTGTCCAATTTCAATTGAAGTCATGAAGAAGTAATAGATTTCTGTATTTAATAATTTTTTATGATTTTGTTTTAGCTTAACATCTAGTGTGGAAAGTAGTTTTCAAAAATTTATAACAATTCCTGAAGTCCAAAAAAAAAATTCAAAAGCTCAATTTTGAAATAAGATTAATTTAATCAAAGAACAAATAATATTTCCAGTTTAAATTGATTTTAGTATTTGTTCTTTGTGTTTATAGTTTAGATTATTAACTGTTTGATTAAACTAGCTTATAAAGATTATTAATATTAAAATATTTAGCTACTTTAAAAAGTAAAATATTAGCTTTCATAAAAAAAAACAACATGTTCAGTGCCAAACTGCTAAAAAGTTACAAAAAATATTGGTGAACATCCAAAAGTAAGGCTTACAATATTCATCCTGGATGTTACGGAATCCAGGAAAGAATATTACGCATTTTTAAAAAGTGCAAAAAAATACAAAGGGATAGAAATAAGTAATGAATCTCCCAGTAAAGCCCTTGAGATCTATAAACCCACAGTTTCATCAAACAGCTCTAAAAATGTACTTTCAAATAATGACAGTTTTTTAAATAATGCAACCTCTTCAATTACAGAAAAACCTCAGCATTCTAATATGGAAAATCTAACTATTCCAATTTCTACATTGCCTCAACTAAGACCAAGAGTGTATAATGTGCCAACTACATCTTGTTTAAATGAAGATTACATGATGTTGGCAATGATAATGATGATAATGATAATGACTCTGGTTATGTTTTTTCTGATACAGAGAAAATTTCAAATCAGTCATCAAAAGTTAAATTAAACTCATCCGTTGAAACTTTGCTGATTTTTCAATTTTTACACAGGTCCAGATAGAGGTCGTAGTTCTAGATCTCTTGCGAGGGTTGGAGAGGATATCTTAAGAATTTTTTAAAGGTTAATGCAACATTATCTGTTAATGTACTTTTTGAAAATGATACAGATATCATAAGAAAACATTATCTTCAAAAAAATTGTGTTGAGCGAAAATTAGAAGCAGGCTCAATAAAAACTTATTTAAATTCATTAAAAGATTTCTGTTTATTTCTTTTAGCATAAAAAAATAGGCCGCCTAATCTCTCTGTTGAAGATATTTATAAAACAATTATGAACATGTAAAATTGGAAAAAATATATATAAAGCTAAAGCTAATCTACAAAAATGTAAAAATTCAGAAGATGACTATGAAATGCTTGTTACACCAGATCAAACTAAAAATATATGAAAACAGCAAAAATACATTATTTGCCAATGAACTGCAAGGCTGTTTAAAAATTGATAATGCTAAACCATTATTTCAATTTTAGGATTGTTCAAATAAGGACCGTATGATTTATATTGTTCATTTTTGTGGTGCCCGCATATCTAGTGTTACTGCTCATGTGAGCATGGAAGAGTATGCAAGACACAAAGTTTTGTATAATGGCATTCGAGTGGTAAGTGTTTGGGATCACAAAACCGTTTCAAAGTATGGTTCAGCTCGAGTAACACTAAATCCATTAGAGTTCGAATGGTTCGAAGTATTTGTTAAATTTATTAGACAAAAGTTACCAACTAATAATTCAGATAAAGTTTTTTATCTTGATCTGGAAAAGAAATGTCTCCTGAGATATTAGTAGCAGATTAAACTCCTTATGGGTAGAAGCTGGTATTTTTGATGGGCGTTGTTTTCCTAAAAAATTATTAGCTAACATAGTTTGGAAAACAACATCTACTATGGTATATGATGAAAGTAGTCCGTTTTATAAACAGAGATGTTATGGGGCAGCTTCCATGGCGCAAAGCAAAAAAACTGCAGCTGTCTATTATGAAACACAAAAACAGTTGGACCAAGCTGTTAAAGGAAGCGATATAATCAGAAAAAGTTTTCAATCTTCACCATCAAAATCAAGCATTGATTTTATTCCTCATTCTCCATTCAATAATAATCAAGAAAGATTTATTACTCCAAAAAAAATATGGAGTTATGGAAAGACCTTATTATTAAGTTCATTATTCCCAGAAAATCAAAATATAACATACAGCCAAGTTAGATCTTCACTTGCTGATTCACCATCCAATAGTTTTAATTGTTCTCCAAGACAAGTGTACTATAAATTAAAAAACATCAAGAGAAAATGCACTGCCACAGAAATAGACACAAAGGTTGCTTTGGTAAATATAAATTTAGCTAATTTTTTATATTTTTAATTTAGAAATATGTATATATGTATGTATGTAATGTATAGAAATAGTATTAAATTTAGACAAAAAGGCATTTGAGTTATGATAGAAAAAGCTGGTCAGCAGAGCAACTAAATGATTTAAAAAACCATGGGGAAGATCTAATTTTGGAAAGATCTCTTTCTCGAACTCGAATAGACAATGTTCTACAAAACACTAGTTTATTAGAAAACTTTACAGTTACCCAGATTAGAACAAGTATAAATCATAAAAGAAGTAAAAGTAATGTCATGATTAGAATATATTTTTTATCAGTTTATATTTATGAATAAAAATTTTCAAAAGTTTAGATAAAATGGAACTAACTATTCGGAAAGGTTTAAAAATAGAAATCAACTGAGGTTTTTGGGATCATTAAAAAGTTACATTAATCATGAAAATTAAATTTGTAAAATACATAAATTTTCTTGCTTCAATAAAGGTTCAATAAAGTTAAATTTTTTTTTTAGTGTTTTTGTTGGTTCTTTTTTATTTAGAGCTGCATTGCTTAATGTTGTTCTTTTTAGTTCTTTAAAGTATTTTAGTTTTAATATTTATCAAGTAAATAAAATATTTTATTTGGCATGGATTTATACTCCGCATTTGAATTTTTTCTTTTTCTGTCACTATTAGTGTGTGTGTGTGTGTGTGTATATATATATATATATATATATATATATATATATATATATATATATATAAATATGGATATATAAATAAATATATATATGTATACACATATATATATATATATATATATATATATATATATATATATATATATATATATATATATATATATATACAAACCTATCTTGTTTTTATTAGATTTTTAAAGTTAAAAGTCTAAAAGAATAGAGAAATTTGTTTGAGTTTATTCCTGTTAAAAATGTGTGGTAAAAACAAATAAATAAATTAGTTATTTAAATATAGTATCACTGTGACCTAATCTGGGATAAGGAAATTATTTTACGATACAAAATATTTTAGTACTCCCAACTGCACATAATGAGAGGAACATTCCCTACGGTATGTAATGAGAAACTCTATTTTCACTGAATGAGGAAAAAAATATTGCAGACTAGCATTTTTGAATTGCGAGCCTCATTCATTCAAGGGCTACAATTTGTTAATAAATTCAATAAAAAAAAATTGATAATCGTCTTAGAGTCCTTGCTTCCGGATTAGGTCACATATTATTAAAATATCTCCAGTAAGTATTTATAAATATATAATTAGTAAATGTATATCAGTGAAAAAATTTCACTAACTCACAATAGTATTTTTGTCAGTTTTTGAATATTAACTATTATTAGAATATTAGCAAAAAGCAATCCGTAATACGGGTTTTGGTTGGTCTGTTACATAATTAATTTATAGTGGCTGTTTTCCACAATTTAAGTTGTAAAACTTTAACTAATACCCTTTTTGAAAATCGCCTTAAGCTTGAAAAAATTAATCCATCTGTAAAATTAACATAAAAAGTATGAAGAGTTAAATTAAATTACTAACTACTACTTAACATTTACAATTACTACTTAACATTATTTGAGTAATTTACAACTGACATACGTCATAACAGTTTAAGGAAAAACCATTTTCATCGACCTTCCTAATTTCAACACTATACGTTTTCAGTTACTGACACAAAATAATAACACTTCATCATGCTTTAAATTGACGAAAGTATCAACTAAATCCATGTAATAATTTTTATAACACGAACCATTAAGAATTAAATGAAGTTAATGTATATTAAACAGAAGTAATCAATTTTTTGGTATCCCCTTGATTAACCTTTCCTAAAGAATATTGATACTTTAAAAATGTTAAATGCACGCATTTAAATAAATTCATAAAAAATGCAAAAGTAACTTATAGCATAAATTTTTCATCTTATAAATTCGTCATAAAGTAAATCTAAAATAAAAAAGTAATGAAATTATGATATCATAATTACAAAGAAAAAAAAAAACCTTTACACAATTACCGAAAATCGATTTACCTATTTATAGTAACCTATTTTGAAATTGCAGTTAATATAAAGATTTATCGAAAATGTAACTATAAAATCTGTTTCGAAGTACAGAAACATTAACAATACTAAAAAAAAAATCAAACTAAGAATTAATTGTTGTCTTTGCTTTTAGTAAATGAATAAAAACAGTTAGTTCCAATAATGAAACTATCTATTAATCATTTTTAACAATAGACACCACATGAAGGTAAGCTGTTAATCAACACAAAAAATCACAACAATAACTCATAACAATAAAATCCAATAAAATAATAAACTAAATTAAAATATAAAAGGCAAAATTAAAAAAACAATTTAAAGTTAACTATATTTATCTTTTTACTAAACGTTAACAAAGTATATTTGTATTTATATTCAATATTAGTTATTCAATTATTTCGAAATTTAGGACATTAAAGCACCCTAGATTTAAAGATTAACATTGCATAATCTCTCATCCACATTACGCTAAACATTAATAGACATTATTATGTGTTTCCAGAATAATTAAAAAAAGCTAGACAACACAACCTAGCTCTAAAGTAGTAACACCGCCTGGTACTAAATGCTGCCTAATCACACCTCTGTTATAAGTACCTTGCTTGGCTGGAAAGGTTATCAAACTTGCTTAACACAATACCAAGACACACCACTTTGAAAACACGGAAACAATATAATCTAAACATATATACAACTATAAACAAAATGACTTTATGTAACACATATAACCACATTTTACAACTATCGAATAACTATTAAAAACTATGAAAAAAACTAAATAATGAAAAATAAACTTATACTTACAAAGTGTGCTCACAACGTTAACAGGAAATTATCGAAATGAAAATCTTAAGACTATAAATAAAGAATATTAGAAAATATAACAATATTTATGTAATATTTTTTTACCTACAATAACTTGAATAAGATGTTTATCAATTTTGAAAAACAAACTATTAAATGCTCTAGTTCTTGAAAATGCAGCATATAGTTGACCATGAGAGAAACACGGTTTTTGAGATATTTCTTTCGTCTATATGTTTAATTTTGCGTTACGTAATATATAGCTCTGTAATTACATGAGTTTAATTAAATCTCCGTCTACAATTCTCGATACTAATTCTTATCTAAGTCTCATCTAAGAGAGAGAGGAAGTGTTTCAGAAGCAGCATGTTAGAAAAAGTAAAAATGTCATGCAATAAATAACAGTAACTGTTTTTATTATGTCACCAATAAACAAAATTATTTTTACGTTTACAAAAAGTTAATTTGCAGCATTTCTAAATTAAATTCCAGCTTCACTCTAACTGTTGACAAATGATTAATATTGTAAATTTCACATCATATTAAATTTACAAAATTAAAACCATGTTTCAACAGTAAGTAAAATAATCAAATGATGACAAAGACAACTGAAAAAAAATGAACACTATTATGTTTAAAATTGCACAAAAAAAAATAAAATAAAATCATGTAAAACTGAAACTGTTATTATTTGTTGCTATAAATAGTAAAGTTCATATTTTTTCTTGAAGTTAAAAAATTACACTAAAAAACGCCATTTTTTTAAATCTCGGTTATATTAAAATTCTTTTTAAAGATGATTTTAGAAAATCCTGGTTTCTATCAACAATTTTATGCAAAACTGTTAAAAAATGCTCAGCGCATCATTTTCTGATTTGATCCTTAATCATGTACATTTAATCGCGCCAATCTCTATTTGTCAGTCGATGTATGTGCATTTAGTTGTGCCAATCCCTATTTGTCAGTCGATGTATGTACATTCAATTGCCCAATCCCTATTTTTCTGTCAATGAGTGTACATTTAATTGCGCCAATCCCTAATTTTTAGTCGATTTATGTACATTTAAAAATCAATTTGAATTTATTTTTAAAAAAATAATTAAAGTTATATAAAATACATTCATTAAAACATTTAATTCAATTATAAATTTACTTTGATGGCAATAAAAACCAGGTCGCGTAATTAAAAAAAACTTTGATGTAAAACGTATTTAAAAAATGGCGAATATTAGCGTTATTTAGTGTAATTTTTTAAACTTCAACATCAAATTAAAGCACTTTCTGTTGATTTTCAGACCTATGTTTTTATACAATTCTTAATCAGCATAAAATTCTTTATCATAATCAACAAGGGGAAGGGGGAGAAACTGCAGTAGTGCCTGATTATACTACTGTTACAACTGAATAAATGAACGTTTTTTATTTTTACAACTGAAAAATAGAAAACAAAATTTAGTTACATTATTTTAATTTCGAAAAGTATTTAGACTACAATGCAAAGTTATTTTTACCTTCAGGCACAATCTTAATGCACAAAAATAATAAATGCAGAATCTTCTATAAAAAATGAAGCAAAGTCAGTCTAAAGTAATATACGTATGTATGTATATATATTCAAATTTTTTTCTATTCTTTTTACTTTTTTCTTTGAGATTTATATAGCTACAGAGAAATATAAAATATACTGATATATAGGCACATTTATGTATATTAACTTACTGTCAAAATTACAGTCAGTTTTCCATGTTAAATACATAAAATATATATCTAATACAAAATAAGTCTAAAAAAATTTATTATTAACCCTTCTATTTAAAAAAAGAAATAATTGATATGAAGTGACTATAAAGAATTTTAGCTCTTTCCAATTGCACTAATAAATAAAACAAATCTTGCTTTGCTAAGTTGCCTAGTTCTTAAGAATCTGAAAACAAATAAATAAAAAACCAAGAACAAACAAACATTTATTTATTAAAACTACTCTATTTAAACAAATTAAATTAAACAGAGAACAACACTGATTTTCTTTGAAAGCTGAAAAACTTTTCAGCTCAAATTTGCTTGCAGACCTTACTTATAAAACCATATGAATAAGAAAAGCATCAAAAAAGCCTAGAAGCTACTTAAAAATGGTATATGCAACATTGAACTTTACATGTTGACTAGAGTAGATATTTTCTAAAAAATTCATTAAAATTCAAAATGATTTGTTCTTCTATAGCAAATAAATACACCATAAACCTGAAGTTAAAAATGTAACAAATAAGTAAATACAAAGAAAAACATATGTGAATTGAAAATCAATGTACCTGATAGAGATAAGCTGTTGTGATACCTGAGTAGTAGTTGCTAAATATTGTTATTTCATGATAAACAAAATATATTTATAGCAAAATGATGCCTTGAATGAATTTTAGTAAATAAATAAAAGCAGTGAGTTCAAGTAATGAAACTACCTATTAATCATTTTTAACAGCTGACACCAACGTGTAAGGTAACATCATTACCCTTTGGCTTATCTTTACGTTTACGCAAAAAATTATTAAAGATAATGGTATGTGTTTTCAGAATAGTTATATTAAAGGCTAGGCAACACTTTGACCTAAAGCAGTAACATCGCTTGACTGGTAAGGTTGACAAATCTAACTCTACACGTTTGCCAAGTCACACCACTTTTTAAATCATATAAACATCAGGCTTGGTGCGATCGCACTCGATAACTGACCACGGAAATAACATTTAGTTGCGAAAAACCGGCCAGATTTTTTATTACTTTTGAAACATTTCAAAAACAAACAAAAAAGCGCAAGAAGATTAACTGGACCGATGAGAAAAATAGCCTTTAACGCGAAAAAACTTTAGGCAAAATAAACTTAATAGAGCAATTATTTTTGAAACGTCGCTCTTTTATAATTTTTTTTTTTTTAAATTAAGCGATATTTTTTATATAAAATAACAACTATAAAAAAAAGTAATGTTCTTTGATTTATCAAAGAGTATATATAATTTTTATTTATATACTCATGTCTTATTTCCAGTGACTATTTCCCTAACATTGTGAGTCCCGGGGCTATAGCCCCGGGACTCTCAATGTTAAAAACTTTTAAAACTTTTTTTTTTAAAAATAAAAACTTTTCTTTCTTGAAGGAAAGAATCAGTTATCGGGTACACTGTGGAAAATGGATTAGTGGTTAAAATTATTTGTATTAACTTTGATGATTATTAATAATTTCATTAAAAAAGCAGTTATTATTGAAAGTATTTTTGTTTACAAAATTAATCGTAAATATTTCTTTAAAAGATTACATTTGAATATAACACACATACATAAAATTACATAGATAAAAATACATTACATACATAAAAATATATTACATACATAAAAATACATTACATACATAAAAATACATTACATATATAAAAATAAATTACATACATAAAAAATACATCCCTTACGTATAAAAAATAAGAATATACTAATAAAATCTATAATGTACTTGCAAAATGTTGACAATTTAAAAATATAAGTTTAAAACATTTATTATTGTAAAAAAATAATGTTAGTTTAAAATCATTTATAGCTTTGTAGATGTGGCTCCAAGAATTAAAATAGTAGTCCTTTTGATAATATATTCTTAAAATAATTTATGCTAGAAATCTCAACGAAAACGTAACAAAATTCAAATGATACAATTTTTAAAAATATTTCCCAGGACATTCGCTTATAATTTTTAAATAGAAATTTCGGTAAGTATTTTGTGAACCAATAGAATTAGTAATTCGTAGATTTAGCGGGTTTTTTGTGATCGCGAATATTCTTTTTTTATCTTTCCGCACTAAGATGTTTTAGAGCCATTTAAGTTAATGTATATTTCCATGTAAGTCAGTAAAACAAAGTATTTTAAAATTTACGATAAAAAGAACTTATTATTTTGCGGACAAACAAGGAAACATAGATAAACTTAAATGTTCTCTAAACGACTAAAAATCTGGCCGGTTTTTCGCAACTAAATATTATTTCCGTGGACAGCTATCGAGTGCGATCGTACCCGCTTCCCGA
The DNA here is from genome assembly GCF_022113875.1 of Hydra vulgaris. Classification (NCBI taxonomy): domain Eukaryota; kingdom Metazoa; phylum Cnidaria; class Hydrozoa; order Anthoathecata; family Hydridae; genus Hydra; species Hydra vulgaris. Next base: position 2,286,755 of record NC_061156.1, read on the forward strand.
CCAAAACTGAAACATTTATACTAATTATAAAACACAATATATTTTTTTAATGTTATAAAAACACCCCATTTAACAATCATGCACAAATTAGATATAATACATTTCATACTATTATAAAAACACATTCATCTAAACACATTTGTCAAACAACTATATAACATATATCACCACATACTGTATTTATCAAAAAAATTCTAACTTTGAGCATAATATACATGCAAACATATATGCAAACTTTTAACAACTGTAAAACAACATTTATTAGCATCAACTATTATAAATGTAACAAAGAATGCAGATTACAATGCACAACATTGTTAAAAAAAATGAAGTTATGTCAGTCAGTATATATTCATCTCAAGTAATGAAAAAGAAAAAACCATTTAAAAACAAAATTAAAAATTTATAATAAATACATATTTAGATACCTTAAAATGAAGCATAACACAACACCCTTTTGACAAAGTTCAGAAAAAATTTTCGTAAATTTTCTATTCCTTATTATTTTTTCTTAGAGAAAATATACATATAGATATAAAATATAAAATAGACTGAAATAAACGCACACCATTTCTGAGAAAATCTTATGAACTTTACTTTGATTCAAAGGTTGACAGCGGCAAGTCATGGGCACCACAGTTCATTTGTTTGACATGTGCATGCAACTTACGGGGTTGGATAAGGAATGCTAAAAATAACAACCATCTGGCATTTGGAGTTCCTATGATATGGCGTGAGTCAAGCAACGACATCACTGACTGTTATTTCTGTTTGACAAGAGTCACAGGTTTCTCATGCAAGACTCGTTCATCTGTGAAGTATCCAGATATTCCCTCGGTTTCAAAACCAATTCCACATGATCCAGTCAGTTGTCCAATACCAACATCACTTACAGAATACAGAGTCAATGATGCAACACAAGAAGAAAGTTCGTCTTTCAGCAACATGGCAGACTCTGACTACAATCCTGACGATGATGAAATTAATAATGATGATGATGAAATTAATAATGATGATCTTTGCGACCTTGTACGGGACCTGGCACTAACAAAAGGTCAAGCTGAACTGCTAGGTTCACGTCTGAAAGAATTTAATTTGCTATCACCAGGTACAAGAACTTCACAACTTCGACATAGACACAAAGAACTCGTGCAGTTCTTTGCAATGAGTGACAAAATGTGCTACTGCATTGACATCCAAGGTCTTATGTCAAGCCTCGGTGTAGAACATAAGACTGAAGCATGGCGTCTATTTATTGATTCCTCCAAGGCAAGTTTGAAGGCTGTATTATTACACAATGGAAACATGTATGCATCAGTACCGGTTGGTTATTCTACTCATCTAAAAGAAACGTACGAAACCATGTCGCTACTTCTTGAAAAAATTTGCTATCGCGATTACAATTGGAATATGTGTGGTGATTTAAAAGTGATCACTATTCTCATGGGAATGCAGACAGGGTACACCAAGTACTGCTGCTTTTTATGCGAGTGGGACAGCAGAGATAGGAAGCACCACTATTTAAATAAGAATTGGCCCATTAGAGATAAAATGGAGCCAGGTAGTAAAAACGTCCTGCATGTGCCATTGGTTAAGCGTGATAAAGTTCTTATGCCTCCACTTCATATAAAGCTGGGGCTCATGAAAAACTTCGTGAAGGCATTAGACAAAAACTCAGATGCTTTTCGGTACCTATGCAACAAGTTTCCAGAGTTGAGTTATGCGAAAGTGAAAGAAGGTGTATTCATAGGTCCACAAATAAGGAAGATCATAGCAGACAGTCACTTCGAAGATTTACTCACCAGAACTGAAAAAAAAGCATGGTTGGCATTTAAGTCTGTTGTAGCCAATTTCCTTGGAAATAATAAATTTCCTGACTATGTAAATATTGTGCAGAAGTGCATTAGTGCGTACAAGTTAATGGGTTGTAACATGTCCCTCAAGATTCATCTCCTCGACTCACCTCGACTTCTTTCCAGAAAACCTAGGTTCTGTTAGTGATGAACATGGTGAACGTTTCATCAGGACATCTCGGTGATTGAGTCACGCTATCAAGGCCGATGGTGTGCAGCAATGTTAGCCGACTATTGCTGGATGCTTCAGCGCAACATGCCAAATTGTCAGCACAAACGCAAGTCTACAGCCAAGAAATTCAAACCAAACTAACTTTTAATTTAAGGAGCTTTACGTTATACCTATGTATTTTAAAAGTGTATTATATTTTAAACTATGAGTATTTATGTTAAGTAGTACTCTATTCAGCGATATATGCTCTACTGTAACTTGCCTGTTTGCTTTGATACAATATTAAACATATATAAATGGTCAATGCCAAATAACTCAACAACGGTGGGTGATAGAGACAAACGGTTTCTATATTTGTAATCAGCATGTCTTACTTGTCTGAAAACAAGTGTTGGTTTCCAAGATATTTTCCGAAATTTTTTTTTGTTATTCAGTGTAATTAAGCATGATAAAATAATAAAGTTAAAAGATGTTTTATTTTCAGTATGAATTGTTGATTATTGTGATTAGGTTATTGCTAGTTTTCTTCATTTTCTCTTTACATTTTAATTGTATTTTTTAACTCATTAATTCCTTCATTTGAAATTAACAAGTTTAAATAATAGTTTTTATATTTAGAAGAGGAGAATATAATTAGGTATATTTTAAAATATAAAATCTATTTTAAGCTTGTATGAAAAAGTTTGTTTTTACGCAGTGTATTAAAATAGTTGATCTGTATTTAGCAAAAAAAGAATTGGAACTTAGAAAAGGTATCAAAGATTTTCCCTCTTTTTTTATAATATTAAGTGATAAAAAATATTGACTCTTTTGAATTAATTTTTATTTTAGCGGCAATAAATCAGCAGATTGGAAGAAATATTTTATTTTAATTTTAGAATCAGCCAATTATTTTTAACTAAATGCTGCAATATTGCCTATGTTTCTATAAAATTTGTAATTTTAAGCTCGCAAAAAAGAGGAGCGTGGTAAATATATTTAAATAATTTTGTAACTTTTTGTTTTTTACTGATTTTATACTAAACAAAAATAGTTTCAAAATTTTTTAATATCAGCTAAACGAAAGAAACTCTTGGTAGGATTTTTATTGTTTTAATAAATGTTGCATTAATTTGAACAATAAATTGTTAATTAAGGCGAAATAAATTTAGACTTATTATTTAGCTATTTAGCTGCTGGAAAACATTTACTGCAGTCCGGTATTTTATTTGTTATGTTTATAGAATAAATATAAAGATCAATAAAATACTTTTTTATGATTTTTTATTCAATTTATTTTAATCCTACCAGCATCTTAAACGTCATCACTGCCATCTGGCGCCCAGAGTGGAAACCAAGACCTCCTTGGTAATTCTTTAACTCTTTTGTTTTATTTTTTATTTATTTTCATTTTTTAAAAACATGAAATTTTTTTTTTATAAAATATAGGCTCTAAAGGTGATTTTTTGGTTTGGCGCCGAAGTCACCCTGGGCCTAAATCAAAAAGGGCTTTCTGTATACGGGCCCATAATGGAAGTAAAGATCTGCATCATTTTAAATACAAACCTCCTGGTGGCAGGAGGGATGGCAGAAAATCAGGAATGGTGACGTTTTCAACAACTATACACATACTTATTAATAAGTGCATGGAGATTCACTTTTTAGTTAATCTATATACACCTATTAATAGGTGTATGTATAATGTGTATGTATTGATTATGTTTATATTTGTATATAGTCTTTTTGCATATTAAGTTTTTGCATATAGTTATCAGTTTGTTTTTGTTATGTAAAATTTGTGTTTCATATAAATAATATTTATTTTAACGAAAAGATATTTGAGTTTAAACCAACCATACCTAGATGTAAAGGGTGGAGAGCTATATATTAGTACTCTTTTGTGCCCTCTTTGAGGATTTATTCCTGAAATTCTTTCTTTTGATGTCAAAATGTGTGCATTTAGGTATGAAAATACAAAGAAATGACCTTGATGTTAGGTTAAAGGGTGCAGCTACAGCTATAAAGAGTGCACTCAAAAGATTTCTTGCCTATTAACCTAAATTATATTTGATAGTACTCTATTGAATATTTTTAAAAATTCAAATAAATTTTGATATTCTCTTTACAAAAACCGACATTTTTTAATATTAAAGTGTTTTTAAGACCCCTCTTTAAACATACTTTGTAAATAGATATTGTCCTTTGTAAGACCTTTCTTTTGATACCAAGTTGTATGTATTTTGATAAGAATTGGCAAAGTTATGACGTTTAAAGTTGAAAAAACTTAAAATTTGATCACAGTTTTTTTTGGAAATCCATATATCAAAAAATTAGTACTTAAAATGCCATAAATTTTTGTAGAATTTTGATAATTTTAAAATACTGAATTGAAGACCTTTCCAATGATATATAACAATCTAATGTTTGATCAATTGAAAAATTTTATGTCACGTACCTAAAAAACTGTTTAGCGTACCTAAAAAAGTGTTTATGTCACGTTCCTAAAAAAGTGTTACCTAAAAAAGTGTACCTAAAAAATTAATCAATTTAAAATTTTTATGTCACGTACCTAAAAAAGTGTTAGGGAGGGATTTTTCTACGGAAGTTTAAGACACAATAAGACAATGTTAATGTAAATTTATCTATAGAGTTTTACTTTTGGAACAAAGTGTGCAGGTAGTTAAATAAATAGTTTTAAAATTTAACAATAAATAAAATGTAGTTATTATAAATAAAAAAACAAGCATCATAATTAAAATATATTAAATAATAAAAAACAAGTAATTATACAATATTTAAAACATACATATAAGTTAAATAACCAAACGATTTTCTAAAACAAATTACATTACTTATAACTAGGGTTGCCAGACTTACGGCTTTTACGACGGAGAAAACAGTCAATAGGGTTGCCGAACGTCTGGCAACCCTACTTATAACTGTCATTAATATATTTAGTTTGTCGTTTGTTTTAGTTTTTTTCAAATCAAGTACTTTTTTCTGACCCGCTAAAGAACAGCAGTGCGCGGGTATTATTACCCGTCGAAATAATACCCGACCCGCTCAAAAAGAGTTATAATGTGAATGTTATAAACCAGTGGGGTGCGACTCGGTAAAATTTGCATTAAATTCTTGTAATTGCTAATGCAAAGGCTTCTGGGATGTGACGTACAGATTGTAAACATAAACAACGAAATACAATTTAAAAAATACAACATATACTTTTCTATCGCATGATTCAGCTGATTTTTATATATATTTTCTTTAAATTATTTTAAGTTGTCAAACTATAGGATAGAATACTAAACCATGTCTGCTGGATTTTGCGCAGCTCCTAATTGTCATCATAAACGAGGAAAAAATGTTGATAAAAGTGTGTCATTTTTTCGTTTTTCAAAAGACAAAAATAGGTTAGAATCTATTTTAATATTAATATATATATATATATATATATATATATATATATATATATATATATATATATATATTTGTATAAATATATATATATATATATATATATATATATATATATATATATATATATATATATACATATATATATATATATAATTTTTATTTCATATGTAAGCAGTGGGTTATCAATTGCCGTCGCAAAGATCTCGACAAGAAAATTTTATTTGAACTAAATAAATCATACGCTCTATGCAGTAAACATTTTGAGCCAACACAGTATTATCCAACAAATAGGCAAAAGAGCAATTTTAACAGCAATTCCGACTCTTTTTGATGTACCAAATCCTCCTCACAAAATTTTTATTATAAGCAAAGCACCTTCAGAAAGATTTCTTCCTCAGTCACACAAAAAAAGTAAATCAATTAGTAATGAATAGTCTGTTAAGTTAGCAGTTTTTTTTAGTATAGACACTACCAACTCAGAAGATTTAAATATAAATGATAAAGCTAATAAACTGATGTTAAATTTTCAGAAAGTAATTAACTTAAATGGTGTTAAAAATTATCGTTTAAACAAAAAACTATTGTTTTTAAAAAAACATTATAAAAAATGAACATGTTTGAGATTTTGCAAAGAAATACCTTTCTGAAAACTAGATTAAATTTTTTGAGAGTCAACTTAGAATGAACAAGCGAACAAAACATAGAAAAAGGTGGACAATACATGACAAACTAGTTTCTCTACGCATCTTGTATCATAGTCCACAGGCATTTCGTATTTAGAGGCAATTTTTTACTTTGCCAAGTAGAACAAATCTTCTTGTTTTTTTGTCATAAGCATTTGGAAATCTACAGCCTAGATTTTCTGCAAAAGTTTTTGCTTTACTCAAAATGCGAGTCAGTTATATGAACATCAATGAACGCAACTGTTGCCTTGTATATGACGAGATGTCTCTCAAACAGCATGTAGACTACGAAAGAGATCTTGACCACATTATTGGTATTGATGAAGATGGGAAACCATTAAATCATGTTTTAGTTGTAATGGTTCAGGGTATTGCAATGAAGTGGAAGCAGCCAATTGCGTATTTTTATAGCAACAACTCGGTTGAATCAGTTAAATTATCACAAATAATATTAGAAGCAATAGACAAACTGACTTCAATTGGACTACATGTACGAGCTGTTGTGTGTGACCAAAGTACTACAAATATTTCAGCTTTTAAGTCACTAGGGTTCCTTAACACAAGACCATACATATCGCCTTCCTCAATTCAAACAAAAGTATACATAGTATTTGACCCTTCACACTTAATAAAAAGTCTTCGAAATAATTTAATTAGACATGATGTATCTACAAATGGAAAAACTGTATCATGAAAATACTTGCAGTCTTTTATTAATACAAACAATCAAAATCCAGTTCGACTTGCTCCAAAGTTGACAGACAGCCACCTTGAACCTGGATCTTTACTATCTATGAGAGTAAAATTGGCAACACAAGTTTTTAGTCACTAAGTTTCAGCAACTATGTCCTTATGAATAATCGCAAAGCTTTTACCACCTGATGCTTTGGCAACATGTGAATTCATTAAAAAAGTTGACACTTTTGATATAATGAACTCTAGAAAATTAAAAGCAGACGAACCAGCTAGGTGCGCATTAACTGAAGGAGAGACTATAAAACCTTGGAAGATATTGAGAATTGGATTTTTACATGGCATTATGAAAACGCTAGAGGTCAGACTAGTATTTCCAGTCACTGGGGACTTACAACAACAATAAACAATATTATGACATTGTCCAGAGAGTTGCTTGGTGAAGGTTTTCATTTTGTTTGCACATCACATTTCAATCAGGACTGTATTGAGAATTTTTTTCACAGGCCAACAGCCAAACAATTTAAGTCTGCATACCAAAATGCTTTACTACTTACTTCTGTTGAACAAACTAAGTCTAATATAATTTATGTTTCAGAATCTAATTTCACTGCAGCAATATCGTTAGACTTATGTCTTAATTTAGTAAATAAACAAAGTTATGTAGCGAATAACTCATTACTCAATGAACAAAAGTCAACTCACATAGGTAATGTAAAACCTTTGACACTAATGAAGGATTTGAAATTACAAATATGTTCTGAAACTGTAGAACAGAGTTTATGTTATCTTGCTGGTTGGTTAATTAAAAAAGTTTCTTTATGTCAATTATGCAATATTATTTTATCTCAACCATCTGCTGAAATTTGTGGTAATTTTGAATAATTTGTTTATACTAAGAAATATGAAACAAAAAATCATTCAGTAGAACCAAGTTCTTGTTTACGTGAAGTTGTAAGATTAATATAAGCCACTTTCACTAACAACAATAATAAAATAATTGTATGCAAAAATATAGCAGGAACTATCATTAAAGCTACCAAGAAAGACTGCAATTTCGTTTTTTAATACAACCTTCACCCAAAACATGCATCGCATTTGGAGAGAAAACTGTTACACTATTTTGTTGATATTCGAATTTATTATTTCATCATATTTTACAATCGTGACATAGCTCCACGTTAAAAAAATACCTTAAAATATGGCTCTGATTACTCATAAATAGTAAAAGATTATATTTAGTTAAAAAATGGGTATTCATTTATAATGTACTAATTTGAAATGAAAAACTCTAATATCTTTTAAATTTTTGATAACATATATAAGATTAGAATAATAAAAATAACAAAAACATATATAAAAGTATAAAAAAACAATATTGAAAACATATCAAACCTCGAAGGAACGTTTGAGATTTATACTAACAGAGCTCAACAAACAATTCATACAGCATTTATATACTACTAAATTAAATGTCTAATTTTTGAAACATTTACAAAACTATAATGTAGCCTTAATGTAGGATTGTTAAAAATTTTTCTTATGTTTAGTTGAAACCCTGATTGCTGTCATACAGTTATATTATAAACCATACCATACAGTTATGTTATAAACATTCTAGCATACTGCAGAGGGAAGTTAAGATTTGACACGTACATTTATTGAAAAAAAAAAAAGTTTATATAACTAATACGTTTACTTCGTTAGACAATGTAACATTGGCAACAATGTTACATCGTAACAATGTTACAATGTAACATTGGTAACAATGTTACATTGTTCAATGATTGTTACAATAATTTTTACATTGTTTGTAAACAGTGTAGCAATATACAATTTTGAAAAAAGCTGTAATATATAAGTATAAAACATTATGACATTTAATTTATGGCATTTATTGTTTGTATTTTTGTTATATTTTGAACATTAAACATAAAATTGAATGTTACATTTTATTGATTAAAATATAACAAAAATACAAGCTTTAAATGCTATAAAAAGTTTTATACTAACATATTCCAGCGTTTTCAAAATAAACCATTTAGTTTACAAGTAAAAAAAGATTAATTGCTACATCTTGTTAAAGCACTCTTGTTTAAAAGTAAGTTAAACCATCTTTACAAAAGCATTATTCTGTCAAAACGTATTGACATAGGTATTGTTGTTAACAAATCTGGCTGTACTAGACATCCCAGATTCCCCGTTCGCCGAATTACAAGAAATCAAGCGAGTCGTACGCCACTGCTATAAACTATTGTGCATTTTTTCGAAAAACTAACGAGTTAACTCGATGGCATTGAAAACCATTACCATAGGTGTTAAGATGGTGTTGCGATTACATCGCTTAAGATATCAGAAAACATGAAGAAAATTGTTATGAGTAAGATCGACATATATTAATTGGTATCAAGTAGCTAAACGTGACGCCCAGCAGTAATATTACATTATTAATGCACTAATATTACATTATTAAAATCTAATATTGCAGCACTAATATTACATTATTAAAATCTATAATATACCCTTTAAGTGGAGCTTTGAACTTTCACGTGCCTAAAAAAGTAGGACAAAACCCGAATAATGTTAATATGATTTAACCGCATATAGTTAATGAGAAGAAAGATTGTATTATAGATTTCATCATAATTCTCAGAAAATTTTTCTTACTTTTCTGAACCTTAGAAACGTTTATAAAATCGTGTTTAACATATCTATAAAATTATTAAAAAAAGTTTTCAATACATTTATAGTAAAAAAGTATTAATAAAAATGTTACTTGTGCAACTCAAAAGTTATTTTTAATTTTTTCTTAACAACAACTTCTTTAGCTATATTTATTAGCTTATCTATATAGATTATTTGTGTTTTTATTTCATAAAAGTAACATGTGCATAATAAAGCTAAGAGATACAGATAATCGTACCTTTTCCTATATGCAGATATATATATATATATATATATATATATATATATATATATATATATATATATATATATATATATATATACATATATATATATACATATATATATATATATATATATATATATATATATATATATATATATATATATATATACATATATATATATATATATATATATATAAATATATATATATATATCTATATATATATATACATATATATATATATATATATATATATATATATATATATATATATATCATATATATATATATATAAATATATATATATATATCTATATATATATATACATATATATATATATATATATATATATATATATATATATATATATATATACATATATATATATATATATATATATATATATATATATATATATATATATATATATATATATATACATATATATATATATACATATATATATATATATATATATATATATATATATATATATATATATATATATATATATATATATATACATATATATATATATACATATATATATATATATATATATATATATATATATATATATATATATATATATATATATATACATATATATATATATATACATATATATATATATATATATATATATATATATATATATATATATACATATATATATATATATATATATACATATATATATATATATATATATTTATATATATATATATATATATATATATATATATATATATATATATATATAAACATACACATATAGATATACATATAGATTCCAAAATTGGTTTAGTTTATTTATATATAGTTAAAAGCTTCTGACCCTTGTTTGAAAATCTCTCAACAATCATAAAAATATTAAACTATACAAAAAAAAAGATTTTATTTTCTATAAAATACTATAATTAATAACTATATATTTTCAAAAAGAAAGCATTCACAAATGATAACAATAATGCATTTTTAAAATAAATGTTTTACTTGTACATGATATATATATATATATATATATATATATATATATATATATATATATATATATATATATATATATATATATATATATATATATATATATATATATATATGTATATATATATATATATATATATATATATATATATATATATATATATATATATATATCGAAGTGTCTGGACGTCCGGCGACCGGACGAATATCTTTAGCACTATTTGTCCGGCGATCTACCACGTGATTGCCGTAAAAAGTGTAATTTGTGTAATTTATACGTCGTGTTAGTAATTCTAAAAATGGCATCGGAGTTTCATGTAGGTGGCCAATTTAATTCACTTCAAAAAATTCAGGAAACTTTGGAAAAATACATGAAAAAACATCACATCCAATTTTATAAAAGAAATAGTAGAACTATATGCGCTTTTAAAAAACATTTTCCTTCAAAGAAAAATCTAGACATTCCTGAATGTCTTAAGTATGGAGAAAAAGACTTCCACTGCATCCACGGTGGGAAGAAGTTTAAATCCATCGCTGTTACAAGACTAAAGCAAAAGTATACTTAGTTTATTTAATTACATGTATATTTTTATGTATTAAGCTACAAATATCATTTTTTATAATTTTTGATTTTATAATTACCTTAAGTTAATATTAGTGATGAAATTCACAGTTAAAATTTAAACTCTAATCAATACTAAGCTTTATTGTAAATAATTTATTCAATTTAGTTAAACTAAACACTTAATTAACTTTATAAATTATTTTCAGTCAAGCTTGGTATTGGTTATAGTTCATTCCTTTGCACAAAGGAATAAACTCAATTGATCAAATATCAACTTCTTTTTTTTTTAATTTTTCATAAATGAGTTATGTTTGATTTCAGAGGCAAATTATAATTAAGGCAGAGATTACATTATTGCAAAGATAAAATTAAAGCTGAGACCCTAGGTAAACCCATTGGCCTTAGCTGTACCCATAGCCTTAGCTGTACCCATAGGTAAACCCATAGGCCTTAGCTGAACCTTAATGGTTTTAGACTATATAGATATGATAAATATGCAAATGTTATGTAAAGTAAAGAGTGGGCAATTATAAAATGCTGAAAAGTGCAAAATTGGTCAACATTAATGCTGAAGAATGTGGTCATCATATTATTAATGGATTTCAGCGTAATGTAAAAGTTAGTAAATATATTGAAATAAATTTGAAAAAAATGAAATAAAAATTGAAAATATATAAGTTGTTAAAAATTTTTTATAAATTGTACATGAGCATTAGCATAGTTTACAAAACTATTTAAGTTTCTTACAGCATAAGGTGCAGCATTACAGATAATATAAAAGTTATGTACTGTGTTTAAGTGTTAAGATATATAATATTGAAACATCGTCCATGAAGGTTCATGCTATTTAGTGTCTGGAATAAGCAGAGATGATCAAACTTTTGAATTATCAAAATTACAAATTGAAAAGATAAGAAAAGAGATGATCTAGACAAATAGTATGTGTATATGATAGGATGTATTAAGAAGTATTAGAGTGGCTTAGGCAAGTGAAGGCTTTTGAAGTAATATATTTTTTGATTGATATTTAGAAAAATAAAAATACAATTTAATAAATGAAAGTTGATAACTTTAAATATAGTCACAAGAATAAATAGTCTGGAAACAAAGGCCGTTTTCATTGTTTTACCGTTTTAAGTTGAAACTCGTATCAACGACCCGCTGATGGTGCACAGAAAGATAAACAACGCTTTATATGTTATTTTCATTATGATTCTTAACTGAAAATTGGTTTTGAGATTTAATGTGGATATATTTTAAATAATTGTTATATAAATAATTTCTCCGATATGTGAAAAAGAGATTAATTATTATTTATATATATTTAAATTTTATTTTTCAGGTTGCTGTTCTAGTTGCTTTCTTATAAATTTGGTTGTGTCAATAGATCAAAAAACAATGAATGTGTTTATTGCTTTTTTGTTCATTGACACATAAATTTAAAAACTATGTAAAGATATTATTGTCTATATCTTTCTGGATACTATTGAGAATTATTTTTTGTAATTGGCTGGTAACTATATAATTATTATTTTATGAGTAATATGTGAATAATATAAAAAGTATACGTATAAGTATAAGTATAAAATAATGAGAAAAGTAATAATGAGAAAATACGAGTGATTTGAACTTGAGCTTTTCAAAATTTAGCTATTCTGGATTATCATCATTTTAAAATTTTAAATTTTTAAAATTTTATTTTATTGTCAATATAATTTGTTTAATTAAAAGTTAATACTTTTAAAATCATGTTGCTATTGTTAAAATCATTTAAAAATCACTTTTCAATAATTTTTTTTTTTGTTTGTTCAAGAAATCCTGAAAAATAATAAATTAATTAATTTATGAATTAATTAATCTTGCTCTATATTTTTTATCTATATAAACATTTGCATTTATTATTAATAGTTTATTATATCAAAAACTATTCAAAGTATTATGGGTTTAATTACTATTTCTTGTAACCTATCACTCATTTTAATGGGTATTTTTATCAGAATTTCTATCATATGTGAGTTACCTTTTGCATAATAACCACCATATAAGCAAAGTAAAAGTAAAATTGTATATTTATCATAACATATTTATTTAGCAAATTAATAGTAGCTGCAAAAACGTTAATAGAAGGTAAATCAAAATAATAATAGTATAAATGTGCTGTGTTAATTATATACCGGAACCTAACATATATGTATGTTAGGCTTTTACAGCCTTATATTTATCAAATTTATTTCTTTAAAAACATTGATTCCACTTGAGTTGAATCTTTTTGCTATGTCCTCATATTCATGATTTATTTCCGTAATTGCTTTTATGTGGATGATTCCAATCTATTAAGTATATACTTAAAAAGTATATACGTTTAAATAATAACAATTTTTTTCAAAATAGCATCAAGTTTTTTCAGTTCAAATTCACTGAGCTTGTAAGCTATTTCTTATAATAATCTTCAACCACTGAAAAATAACAACTTCTGTGCTGCTCTATTGGATATGCACGTACCTATTAAAGTTAATTACCTAAATATCAAGAGTATGATTAATAACCCAATTTTAGTTATGCATATTTGCGACTTGTATATAAATATCATTGATTTATATTTCAAAATATAAATAGGAGCCTTTAAAATACAGGAATGGCTCCCTATTTTGATTAGATGAAAAAATTTTGTTGACGAAGTCCGAAAAACACCTTTTCTCGTTTGCCGGATATCGTGATTTGTTTATGTTACATATGAAACATGTATATAAAATATTATGAATATATTCTTTAGATCGGAGTAAATATTTTGACCAATCGAAATAGGGAGCCATTCCTGAAAGTCTTCGATTGTAGGTTTTGTTTACATAAACTTTATTTACCGCTATTGTTTTGAAGTTGTCTAAAGTATTATAATTTACTAACTTTGTTAATTTATTTTGTATGTTATTCTTAAGTAAAACATATACTGAGAGTGTTTAGTAAAACATGTACAGAGAGTAAAATATAAAATTATATTATTTTTAGTTATACATTCAATGTGTAAATAAAAATTTTATTATTATTCATTTAATTTTATTAAAATCTTAAAATGCAGTGTGTTTTATTTACACATTGATTGTGTAATAATATGTTTTGTTATTATAAATGTAATGTAATACATTTACAATAGTTACCCTGTGTATTATAATACTCTTACCTATTACGTTTACCTATTGCATTATTACATTTAATAATTAACATGTGTGTAACGCTCAGATTAAATATTGTTAATGTATTATTATACATTTACAATAATTAACATATATTATTATACATTTTCAATAACAAAGCGACACAATTTTTTACACACTACTACTAAGCCAATACTTTTACATTCTAAACTATAGCAATATTTTCGATCAGAGGTTTGTTGGTTTAAAATAAAATTAAAATTAAATTGATATGCTTCATAAAATTATATTGTTTAACTAATGATTCTTTATTAAGTTGTTTTATTAACTAATAAAGTTAAATATTAAAATTAAATTAAATTTTTAAATGATGTAGTTTTCTATAAACAAATTTTATCTTACTATTAGGATGCCAACAAATATTATCTTACTGGCCACATCTTTTTATTTAAATATATGTCTTTAAAAAACATTGAGCATTCTAACTGTAAAATACACTATGTAAGCTTGTGTATTTTAATATTAGAGTGCTTGATGTTTTTAAGCCTTACGTTTGCGTAAGCTCCTGGCAAATTTTATGATACCCCAACAAGAACATAAAAAAATAGTGTCTTTCTTAGTCCTTTGAATGAGAGGTTGATTTTGAGGTAGTAAGCTGCTATCTTCTCTTAATTCAGTTCAACAATTCTTAGACAAAACTTGAGAAAACCTTTACCACTATCAATTCCAACCTTAACAAAATATCTATCAGAAAATTTGCAAGAGATTAACATTTTACACAAGACATAAAAAATCATTGCATTGAGCAACATCCCGAACTGTACCAAAATCTCCTTTCCATTGGTAATTCTTAAGTCACTGCAGGTGATTGAAAAAATATTCTTGGCTTATATTAGTAAAATCACTCATCTAAATATCCTCTACAGTCTGTTTTACTTTGAGCAGGATCATCAGGAGGCTTTTTGATAAACCTGCTGAAGGAGAAACAGACTGTAGAAAAGATTTTGATAAGTGTAATTAAAATTATATATATATATATATATAAAATTTTACAACGACTACATCGACTGACAAATAGCTTGACTCGCAAGGGAGTGCTGCTACATCGACTGACGGTTTGATTTGGGCAGGCAGTCTATCATTTAAGAGAAATAAAATTATTTAAGTCTTAATCTTTTTCTGCTCTGCTTTATTAATGCTCTCTTTAAAACTAAAGTTTATAGGAAAACTTTCTATAACATTAATATGTTGTTTGGCCTTTAACTTTATGTTCCAATCTCCTAATTTATGAGTGAAATCACTCGTATTAATAATCACGACAATTATTAGTCTAATAAATTTTTATTCTAAAATAACACAATGAATAATTAAAACACAACATATCCAACAAAAAAATTTTTTGGTTGTAGATTAGAGTTAATTGCTTATTTAGAGAATTGGCAAATAACCAGGGATCAGGTCTGGTAACTAGGTTTTTTATCTGGGCTTCTGTATCCTTCGTACAAAATAATAAAATACATTTTAATTTAAAGTAACTTTAATTTAAAGTGACTTTTTCCCTGATGGGACATCAGGGAAAAAGTCAATTTTTTTTTCTATCGAAATCATGTATAATACATGGCATTTAAAAAATTTACTTTTTCCCTGATGGGACATCAGGGAAAAGTGGTTTAAAGTTGATCTTTGAGATTGCCATATGGTATACATCATTTTGATAGAGAATTCAACTGCGAGTTTAACGGCGCAAACCGTTTTGACGCTTGTTGCATAGCTTGTCTATAAACAGCGTTTTTCTGATTTTTTAGCAATTTTTACCCTATTAGAGACAAGGTATACCGCAGCCGTTGAATGTGATACCTCCGTTAGACTTTCCGTTCAATTCTCTATCGAACTGACGTATGATATGTGACGGCTGACGTATAGTTTGTCTCTAAACAACGTTTTTTGGTAGATAAAAACTGTATGAAAAATAATAACACAATGTCAGGGTTATAATTGATTTTTTTCTACTAAATCTTAAAACTTTATAAAAAGTACAAGTTAAATAATAGTTTTAAAGTCATACTTTGATGAAATGTAGAATTATAATATAAAAGTATATATGCAAATATCAAATCTTTCTAAGATTTAAAAAAACGAAGTTTAGTTAATCAAACGAAGGTTGTCAAAAATATAAACAAAACAAAAATTTAACCTAAAAAACAAAAATATTTACGATGTAACAAGTTAAATAAAACAAAAGGTCTTTTTTATCTTTTACTTATTAGCGCTTTCCACATACTTCTTGCTTTTGCAACGAAATTGCAGAAGTTTGACTCATTTTTTGGGAGGTACTTTTTTTGCATATTTTTTAACATCCAGCGGATGCTGTCCCACTTCATTTCTGCATATAAATCCAATAATACTGACGATTCTGGTAGCTTGACCTCCTCGTCTCTCCACACTTTAAATAAAACAGTTTAAGCATCAGAGTTTAAGTCTGTTTTTTGATAGTAAAGTTTAAAGCATATTTACCATTTATGATAATTTAACTTACTTTCTCGTGTTATTTCCTCTGTCTTAACAAGTCGTTCCCCAACCAATGCCACAGCCAAAATTATGGAACGGTTGTTCTTTTCGCTTCTAGTTTTGTAGAAATCATCCACTTGAGGTTTATTGTACACTAATGAAGATAGAAAAATTAATATATTTATAATTTTAATTATGTTATATTTGTATTACTTGTTTGTATACATTTCAAATTTTTATAAAGTTATAGTTATGTAAAATAATCTCTGAAAATATTCTCTCTTTCCTTTCGTGATATATGAAAACTTGATTTTTTATCACCTTTATTTTGATTGTCAATGGTATCACTATGAACTGTTATAAACATGAGTAAGTTATAACCTAATTAATAAAACTATTATGTAAATCAGACATTAAGAAACTTAAGTAATGTACTTTCATCTTGGTCAGAAATGCTTTTACTTTCACCTAAAAACATCATATTATATTTAGATATATGTTATTCAGATATGCATTTGTTAATAAAAAATATTTTGTTTACATTCTGACTCAAGTGAAGCACTATTTCAACTAACTACTTTTACATCATCAACTTCTTCATCTAAAAATGTTTCATATGTTTATTAACATTAATCTTGTCCAGTTTCTTTTTATACATAATTGCAGTTTATTTTACAGATGTTAATATATGTTTGATTTGTACTATTCAACTCTGTGTGATGTGAAGATTTTTGAAAGTCTACATCATCTAAAACAAAAACAGTTTTTAAAATCACTTACAATTACAAAATTTTAAATTTTTATAATAAAAAATGTAGGTGAAACATGTCAGGAAACAATATATTTAACTAAAACTACCTTCACTATCATTATTCTCAATGACAGGGAGCTTTTTCTTTTTTGGCAAAACTGCAAAGGCTCTAAGAGACCTAATCTTATCTAAAAAAGTTAGGAGGTTAAATAATTTGATATTTTTATATTAAAAATATATATATAACAAGTCAGTAAACAATATATCCAAATAAAAATACCTTGACTATCAACCACCAGTCCACGTTTTTTACTTTTCTTTTCCGACAAATCAGGTAAGGAACATAGTGAACTAATGTTATCTAAAAAAGAAATGTAAATGCTATAACACTAATCTTCTCATAAAGTAAATGTTTGAATAATTTGTAAAAATTCAAAACCAAATACTCTACCACTTGAGCATTGAGTTGTGGACTTTTCTTCAGTATTTGTTTGAATGGAAATTTCTTAAAAAAATGTAAAGCTGTCAGAAAAGTATTGCAAAATAAGAATATAAAAATATAAAAAGTAAGAATTAAAGAAAGACCTGGTACAGTTTCATCTGCTATTTCCATGTCTAAAAATTTACAAAGTTCCTGATCAACATAGGGATTACCAGGAAACTCTTTTTCGATGGTTTTGGAGTTTTTGCCAATCCAATCTATGCAAAATCAAAACAAAAAATTAAAAATGTTTACCTAGCAATATGCATAATTAAATAAAATATTAGGATAAGTTTTTTAAACCATTTTTTACACAAAAAAACAAGCAAGCATATATTTTTATTATGTCAACAAAGGGTTTATATAAAAAATGAACCACATGCTTAAATAATAAAAACATGTTTGTTTTTCTACTTACCTTTAACATCAAAGGTGTGGGTCTAACCCCCAACGCATTTCGCAATACTTCAAAATGATTGCCCATCCTCCAACTATGTATGGCAACAGTTCTTAACACGAAACTGGCAACGTAAAACTTTAGAGTAGTGGTTGTTTTGTTTTTCATTTAGCTCTGTGAATTGCATGATCATATTGTAATAAAGAAATTTTTCATATAATATTATTGACCTATATAAAAAATATACCTACACAAGCAAAACTGTCGACGTTCTCGTCACCCAGACCGCACATTTCGGTGGCAATACTAATTCTGATTCTTGTCGGGCAGACGCGATCGTTGGTAAACTCACTAACGATATCCAGGAGGGCTTTAGATTTTCTAAAAGATGTGCTCATCCCGTTAGCAATTGCGAAATGAGTAAGCACATATGACCTGCTGGAGATAAACACTGGGTCCTCTGAGAAACATCCAATTTTACTATTTATTTTACTTCGATAACACTTAATGTACATCTTCACCTCATCTCTTAGAGTTTCATCAAAAAGTATAACTTTGTTTCCATACTGGCAACTTGGCTATTTCCATACTGGTAATCTGGCTATTTCCTGGCTGGGCACCATTTTATTAACGTCTCCAATCGATATTGATATCAGATTGGACGAACGTGTGGCTTTCACCAAGCAGATCATCACCATCAAATAATCGATACACTCAGTTTTACTGAGAGAATTATTTGTTAAGAGTGGTTTTCTCATTTTTTTGACGTGATCAGAAAAAAAATACGCCTTTACAATGTCCGTTGTAAGCATAGTGGCTTGTTTATAGAAACAAACGATTTGATCTTTTTTTTTTGTTAAAATTGTAACTGAATTCGATATTTGTTTTACTTTGGCCCTCACAAACTCAATATCATCCATTGTGAGGCCAGCATAACATGTTCTAGCTGTTAAAAAATCTATATACAAAACAATCGACGAAAGCTTTGAAATAAGGGTTCGCGGTTAAATATGTGAGCTCTGTCATGAGCAGCGACTGCTGCTCTTTAAATATTTGAATTAAAGGAGCAGCATAAAAATCCTCTAACAAGTTGGCATCAGCCAACAGACACTTTGGCACAGTTTTTATTTTTGGATCTATTTTTTGCCAAATATACACAACGTCAGAGGAGTGGTTTGATGCCCATAAATGTTAAATAGACATAATAATTATTCAACATTTTGTTTATAAAATGATTGTTTACCATTCTCGTTGTAATGTTTAGAAAACCTTAAGTATCGCCTAAAGTCTAATATAGCGTTCATACCGGTGTCATAAAGATATTTAAATAATACATTAGCAATTCTAAAGGTTTTTTTATCGAACGCAGTTAATTCTGAAGCATGTTGCAACACAGCAACGCCTTTCACGCGACTAAGATTTGCATCGTGCTTTCCTAAATAATAATTAGAAATTAATATAAAAAATTGATGTAATTTAAAAAGTTACACCTTATAAAACAATAATAAGTAAGTGTAAGCAAAAACCTCTTTTAGCAAACTTCTTGCTCGGTTATCGACAGGGTTAACTACACCACTGAATTGTTGAGATAAAATATCTTCTAAACGAAAAATGTTTTATTTTCGTTTTTACAAAAATAAAAGAAATTTAAAAAAATTAAAGTGCTACAACACTAACCATCTTCAATTTCATCATTTTCTTCAACTTCAGATACAATTGGCAAAACGCTGGAAGGCCTGCTTTCAGGAATCAGAGGTTTGGTACGGACATAAACCGCCATTTTATTAATAAAATCAACAGTGTTTTTTTTTTTTTTTTTTGAAAACTTTAGTATTTCTTTCATGTCGTCACCATAAAAAAAAACGTTAGTGTATTAAAATAGAACATTCAAAACAATATTTCAATATAAAGATCATAGATAAACCTTCTACGAGTATACTCATGCTGTTTTATCAGGTAGATGTCCAACCTGTCATGGAATTCGTTGCAGCTTGAGCAGAGCAACGTCCAAGGCTTATTTTGAACAATCTAAATAAATATTAGAGTTAATAACTTTTTGAGTAATAGTTTAATTTTGTTTAATTAGCAAAAACAAAAAAGATTATACTTTTGTAAAATGATTGTAATGCCGAACATAGTAGGAGGCAAGCTGCTTTGCTTCATTATCTTTTACTTTGTGTTTTGAGACTAAGTGTCTCCGCAACCTTGTCGTATGCGTACGACAATTATCTTTAGAACACCTTACTCTATACTCATTTCTGGTTCCAACCCGCACATACTTTACCTAATAAACACAATTTAAATTACAAACATTCTTTAACATTATTACTTATTTATAAAAAATCAGAAAATACTTACTTTGTTAACATCACCAAATGTGAATGTTAACTCTTCTCTAATTTCTTTCATGCGCTTTTTAAATTCTCTCTTGCTTGCTGCCTTGCTTTCTTCAAAACAATGCTGTTTTAATAGAAGATCCACTGGCATGTTTGGATGGTAATTCGATTGACCGATGTACAGGGAGTTTAAGATTGACCGTGCACGTTCAGGATTTATATTTTGTGTAAGCTGATCGCAATCTGATTGGTCAGATTGTTCAGAATTGTTAGAGGGTTGATATTTTTTTCGACTTACACTTTTATTTGTTAGGGTTTAGGGGACTAGGTGGATCTACATCAAGGTCAAGGGTTAGGGCTGTTATCAAGCGGTTCTTCTATGCTTTCCACAGAGTCCGATAACTCGTTGTCAGGGTCAGACATAGACTCGCTTGCTGATTCGTCAGGCTTTGCACTTGCAATGTTAATCATAGTACTTATAACTGTAGACTTTTCTTGAAATTTAAGTTTTTTATTTTTCAACAAAACCTCTGTTAATGTCTTTATTTGTTCTGATAACAGGCACTCTTTACAAAGTTTTTTGTTTAAAAATTTTTTTAGAAGAATTGCAATTCATACACAGAGTATCCATTGTTGTTATATAAATCTAAGTGCAATTCAAAATAAATTTATTTTTTATTAAACGTCATAATCATACACTTATAAATGTTAGTTTATAAAAATTATTTAATAAAGTGTCAAATTAAAAAAATACTTACCATTAACTTAAAAAATAGAGTATAAATAAATATAACAAATTATTAAACATCAAAAAATATATAATACCTACCACCACATAATACCAACACAGTGAGTACCAGAACTAAAAAAGACGTTTTTTAGATATAACAAGAAGAGGTTGAAGGTTTGCTGCAATATTAAAATAATTTATAGAAATAATACAAAAAATACAAACAAGAAAAGCTTATTAAAGTAGAGAAACCTGGGAAATTCTCTTCTGCAATTTCCATATCTAAGAAATTGCTAAGTTCCTGATCGTCGTATTTTACCCCAGGAAATTCTGTTGCAATTTTTTTGGTATTGCTACTCACCCAATCTAAACATATTTGAAAGCATAAACATCATTTAAAAATAATTAAACATGTCTCTTACACCTTTTAAACTTTTAATCTTCTAAACTTCTTAACATTTAAACTTTTAAACTTTTAGACTAACTTTTAACATCTGTTGGAGTCGGCTTCATTTTTAGTGCATTTCTGAGCACTTCAGACTGAGAACCGACTCTCCCACTGTGAAGAGCGGCCGTTCTTAAAGCAAATCTTGCAACATAAAACTTTAAAGTCGTGGTTGGTTTATTCTTCATATAGTTCTATAAGTTATATAATTAAAAAGGAGTTATATTTTTTTGAAAAAACTACTTTCAAGTACAAACAAAAAAAAGAATTATAAACTTACGCGACCAAAACTGTCAACATTTTCATCTCCTATTCCACACATTTCAGTTGCAATGGATACCCGAATTTTTGTAGGACATACTCTATTGTTATTAAATTCGCCATCGCTGTTTAATAAGAACTTTGAATTCCTAAATGATGTACTCATTCCGTTTGCTATCGCGGAATGGGTGAGTACATCTGAGCGACTAGATGTAAATAATGGACTTTCTAACAACTCCCTTATTTTGATGGTGTTACGATAATATTTGATGAACTTAAAATTTCATTTTTTAGAGTTGTATCAACTAGAATAACTTTATTTCCGTAAAGCATACTTGATTTATAAATTTGATTTTCAATAACAAACCCGTTTTCAATTTCATCACTGGGTGTTATGTTAAAGACGTCCTTTAGTGAAATTGAAATTATATTTGAAGACCGAGTTGCATTCACTAAGCGAATTGTTATCATCAGATAATCTCTAATATCAATGCACTAGGTCTTTGTAAGCTGTTTATTAGCACACAAATTTTCTGATGATTTTATGTGCGCCGAATCAAAATACGCTTTAACAATGTCCGTTGTTAAAACAGTAGCCTGTTTATATATTCGCATATTTTGGTCTCTTTTTTATTGATAAGCAAAGAGTTTTTTTGTTAATTAAACAAAGAGTCGATAATTTCTTCGTCGATAAAATCCTTTCTTATATTTTATACTTTAATAATTTCTTAGTCGATAAAATCCTCTTCTGAAATTCTATTTTGCAAATTGACTCACTTTCTTTAGAGCAATGCTGTTTTAATAAGAGTTTTACTCGGTTGTTGGGGTGATAATTCGAGTGTCCTACGTAAAGGGAGTTCAACACCGTACTAGTTCGTTCCGTATTCATATTACACGTCAATTGTTCGTTATCTGATTGATCAGATTCATCGTCAGAGGTTTTTGAGGCTTTTTGAATTCGACCTTTCAGGGATAGATTTATAGGAGAGGGCGGGACAACATCTTTCAGGGTAGAGCTGATCCTCTATCGAATGGATGTATCACATGTGACGGCTGCTGTATGGTTTGTCTCTAATTAACGTTTTTCTGAAGTAGCCCTTCGCTTTTTTGCATTTGTTTTTTCAAGATTAGAGACAAACTATAGTGTTCTATCCGATTCTTTGTGCTGCATTGTACTTACCGTTAAATTTTCTATCGAAATCATGTATAATACATGGCATTTGAAATATTGACCATTTTCCTGAAGGTACCATCAGTTAAAAGTGGTCAAAAAATGATCAGGTAAAAGTGGTCAAAAAATGATCTTTGAGATTGCCATATGGTATACATCATTTTGATAGAAAATTTAACTGCGAGTTTAACGGCGCAAACCGTTTTGACGCTTGTTGCATAGTTTGTCTATAAATCGAGTTTTTGCGATGTTTCCTCCCTTCCCCCTTCCTCCTGGTTTTTTCGAAGTTTTTACCAAATTAAAGACAAACTGCACAGCGGCCGTGCAAAGCGTTTGCGTTGTTATACTCGTCGTTGAATTCTTTGTCGACATGATGTACGATATCTTTTTACGTAAAACAAATAAAATCTTGGTTAAGGAACAGTTAAATGCTAGCGTTTATTCCTTTCAATTTTTTTTAATCGCGGGCTGCTCAAAGCTTGTCCACAGTTAAACAAATTTGGCTCCGTGTTTATGATTTTCTTTGTTTATGTCTTCTATACGAATTTTTGGAGTTTATTATAAAAACAGAAAGTCAGGGTTAGAACACCTCGTTAGATTAAAAACCTAATATAACCTAAAAAATATAATTATATTTTTAATTATAAGAGTTGTTTACGTCGTTAACAGAACAATATTTGTAATTTGAAATATAAATATATAGAATCTATAAACTTTACAAATAGCTATGCTATTAAAAACAAAAAGATTTAAAAACTAATATAATAAGTTAAATTGCTATTCTTTTAAAGCACAAATCCTTGTAAAAACGTAAACAAAACAGGTTTATTCAAATATAAGTAAATTAACAAAACACAGTTATTTTCCTTGAGTACTTCTTAGTGCTCTCATTATACTTCTAGCTTCTGCTACGAAGTTGCTGAAGTTTGAGTTTTTATTTTGTTTATACTTGTTGTGCATATTCTTAAGGATCCATCGAATGCCTTCCCATTCAATGTCGCTGTAAAGGTCTAACAAAAAAGACGATTCTTGGAGCTTTACTTCCTCGTCTCTCCAAACTGTAAAGAAAACAGTTTAAGAATTCAAATATACCAAAGGTTTCAAATATACCTTATGATAATAAAGTTCAAAGTAAATTTATTGTGTAAGGTTATCTAACTTACATTCACGTGTAATCTCACCAGTCATTATTAGTCGTTCACCGACCAATGCAATTGCTAAAAGCGATGAACGACTGTTCTTGGAACTTCTTGTTTTGTAGAAGTCGTTGGATTGAGGTTTATCATACACTAATGAAAATAGAAAAGTATATATTATTATAGTTTAAATTATGTTCTATTTAATAAACTTTTTTGTATATTTTATAGATTTTTATAAAATTATAGTTATGTAAAATAACCCTTTATAATATCCGCTTTTGTCATTCTTAATAAAACGTGATGATCATCAATCAAATCGCTATGATCTACTATAAACATGAGTAAGTTAAAATAAAATTAACAATACTAAAATGGAAATGAATTTAAAACAATAATAAATAAATATATTACCTTCAACAACGTCAGCAATGCTTTCTATTTCACCTTAAAATGTTATATAATATTTAGATAGATGTTATTCAGAAAGACGATATGCATTTTATATTAAAAAAAATATTTTATTTACATTATGACACAACCGAAGCTGCTTTTCCCTTAACCACAATTATATCGTCACATTTCTTATCTAAATATATTTTTATACGTTCAGTTATATAATAAATATTTTTAGTACTATTTTTTTATACATAGGACTTAACTTTGTACATAACTTTTACACACGAATGCAGTTTATTATATGGATGTATAAAAGTAATGTTTTTTCTGTACCATGCAATCCTGAAATTTGTAATCCTTTTTGAAAGTCTCCATCATCTAAAACAAATACATGGTTTTTAAAATCACATACAAGTTACAAAAATATATGTAAAGCGAGTCAGTAAACAATATATCTAACTAAAACTACCTTCGCTATTATCCTCAATAATTCGGATCTTTTTCTTTTTTGGCAATTCTGACGAGGCTTTAAGAGACCAAATCTTATCTTAAAAAAAAATGTAAATGCTCTAACACTAATCTTCTCATAAAGTGAATATTTGAATAATTTGTTAAAATTTTATACCAGATACTTCATTACAAGAGCATTGACCTGTCGGTTTTTTGTTGGTTTCAGTTTGATCGGACGTTTCTTAAAAAAATGTAAAGCTGTTAGGTATTTGTAAAGTATCTTTAAAAAAAAAATAATAATACTCATACTTAGATTTAAAAGACAACCTGGTAATGTTTCATCCGCAATTTCCATCTCTAAAAAATTGCACAGCTCCTGGTCGACGTAACTCGTCCCGGGGAATTCTTTTTCTATTGTTCTACTGTTTTTGCCAACCCAATCTGAAAAAAAATGAAATTGAAAAACTTAAAAGTGTTTACCTAGCCCTATGCATAATTAATAAATTATTGTGATAAGTTATAAAACAAATTTTTACACAAAAAACAAACAAGCATATATTTTTATTATGTCAACATAGGATAAAAATCTACGTTTGTTTTCTTACTTAACTTTAACATCGGAAGGTGTGGGTTTTACTTCCAGGACATTTCGTAGTACATCAAATTGAGTTCCTACTTTCCAGCTATGAAGGGCGGCAGTTCTCAGAGCAAATCGGGCCAAGTAAAACTTCAGTGTTGTAGTTGTTTTGTTTTTCATGTAGCTCTGTAAATTGCATGATCATATTGTAATAAAGAAATTTTTCATATAATATTATTGACCTAAATAAAAAATATACCTACACGAGCAAACCTGTCGACGTTCTCGTCACCCAGACCACACATTTCGGTGGCAATACTAATTTTGATTTTTGTCGGACAGACGCGATCGTTGTTAAACTCACTATCAATATCCAGGAGGGCTTTAGATTTTCTAAAAGATGTGCTCATCCCGTTAGCAATTGCGGAATGAGTAAGCACATATGACCTGCTGGAGATAAACACTGGGTCCTTTGAGGAACATCCAATTTTACTTTTATTTTTACTTCGGTAACACTTGATGTACATCATTACCTCATCTCTTAGAGTTTCATCGAGAAGTATTACTTTGTTTCCATACTGGCAACTTGGCTATTTCCTGGCTATTTCCATACTGGTAATCTGGCTTTTTCTGGCTGGGCACCATTTTATTAACGTCTCCAATTGATATTGATATCAGATTGGAGGAACGTGTGGCGTTCACCAAGCAGATCATCACCATCAAATAATCGATACACCCAGTTTTACTGAGAGTATTATTTGTTAAGAGTGGTTTTCTCATTTTTTTGACGTGCTCAGAAGAAAAATACGCCTTTACAATGTCCGTTGTGAGCATGGTGGCTTGTTTATAGATACGGACATTTTGATCTTTTTTTTTTTGTTAAAAATTGTAACTGAATTCGATATTTGTTTTACTTTGGCCCTCACAAACTCAATATCATCCATTGTGAGGCCAGCATAACATGTTCTAGCTGTTAAAAAATCTATATACAAAACAATCGACGAAAGCTTTGAAATAAGGGTTCGCGGTTGGATATGTGAGCTCTGTCATAGGCAGCGACTGCTGCTCTTTAAATATTTGAATTAAAGGAGCAGCATAAAAATCCTCTAACAAGTTGGCATCAGCCAACAGACACTTTGGCACAGTTTTTATTTTTGGATCTACTTTTTGCCAAATATACACAACGTCAGAGGAGTGGTTTGATGCCCCTAAATGTTAAATAGACATAATAATTATTCAACATTTTGTTTATAAAATGATTGTTTACCATTCTCGTTGTAATGTTTAGAATACCTTAAGTATCGCCTAAAGTCTAATATAGCGTTCATACCGGTGTCATAAAGATATTTAAATAATACATTAGCAATTCTAAAGGTTTTTTTATCGAACGCAGTTAATTCTGAGGCATGTTGCAACACAGCAACGCCTTTCACGCGACTAAGATTTGCATCGTGCTTTCCTAAATAATAATTAGAAATTAATATAAAAAATTGATGTAATATAAAAAGTTACACCTTATAAAACTATAATAAGTAAGTGTAAGCAAAAACCTCTTTTAGCAAACTTCTTGCTCGGTTATCGACAGGGTTAACTACACCACTGAATTGTTGAGATAAAATATCTTCTAAACGAAAAATGTTTTATTTTCGTTTTTACAAAAATAAAAGAAATTTAAAAAAATTAAAGTGCTACAACACTAACCATCTTCAATTTCATCATTTTCTTCAACTTCAGATACAATTGGCAAAACGCTGGAAGGCCTGCTTTCACGAATCAGAGGTTTGGTACGGACATAAACCGCCATTTTATTAATAAAATCAACAGTGTTTTTTTTTTTTTTTTGAAAACTTCAGTATTTCTTTCATGTCGTCACCATAAAAAAAAACGTTAGTGTATTAAAATAGAACATTCAAAACAATATTTCAATATAAAGATCATAGATAAACCTTCTACGAGTATACTCATGCTGTTTTATCAGGTAGATGTCCAACCTGTCATGGAATTCGTTGCAGCTTGAGCAGAGCAACGTCCAAGGCTTATTTTGAACAATCTAAATAAATATTAGAGTTAATAACTTTTTGAGTAATAGTTTAATTTTGTTTAATTAGCAAAAACAAAAAAGATTATACTTTTGTAAAATGATTGTAATGCCGAACATAGTAGGAGGCAAGCTGCTTTGCTTCATTATCTTTTACTTTGTGTTTTGAGACTAAGTGTCTCCGCAACCTTGTCGTATGCGTACGACAATTATCTTTAGAACACCTTACTCTATACTCATTTCTGGTTCCAACCCGCACATACTTTACCTAATAAACACAATTTAAATTACAAACATTCTTTAACATTATTACTTATTTATAAAAAATCAGAAAATACTTACTTTGTTAACATCACCAAATGTGAATGTTAACTCTTCTCTAATTTCTTTCATGCGCTTTTTAAATTCTCTCTTGCTTGCTGCCTTGCTTTCTTCAAAACAATGCTGTTTTAATAGAAGATCCACTGGCATGTTTGGATGGTAATTCGATTGACCGATGTACAGGGAGTTTAAGATTGACCGTGCACGTTCAGGATTTATATTTTGTGTAAGCTGATCGCAATCTGATTGGTCAGATTGTTCAGAATTGTTAGAGGATTGATATTTTTTTCGACTTACACTTTTATTTGTTAGGGTTAGGGGACTAGGTGGAACTACATCAAGGTCAAGGGTTAGGGCTGTTATCAAGCGGTTCTTCTATGCTTTCCACAGAGTCCGATAACTCGTTGTCAGGGTCAGACATAGACTCGCTTGCTGATTCGTCAGGCTTTGCACTTGCAATGTTAATCATAGTACTTATAACTGTAGACTTTTCTTGAAATTTCAGTTTTTTATTTTTCAACAAAACCTCTGTTAATGTCTTTATTTGTTCTGATAACAGGCACTCTTTACAAAGTTTTTTGTTTAAAAATTTTTTTAAAAGAATTGCAATTCATACACAGAGTATCCATTGTTGTTATATCAATCTAAGTGCAATTCAAAATAAATTTATTTTTTAATAAAACGTCATAATCATACACTTATAAATGTTAGTTTATAAAAATAATTTAATAAAGTGTCAAATTAAAAAAATACTTACCATTAACTTAAAAAATAGAGTATAAATAAATATAACAAATTATTAAACATCAAATAATATATAATACCTACCACCACATAATACCAACACAGTGAGTACCAGAACTAAAAAAGACGTTTTTTAGAAATATAACAAGAAGAGGTTGAAGGTTTGCTGCAATATTAAAATAATTTATAGAAATAATACAAAAAATACAAACAAGAAAAGCTTATTAAAGTAGAGAAACCTGGGAAATTCTCTTCTGCAATTTCCATATCTAAGAAATTGCTAAGTTCCTGATCGTCGTATTTTACCCCAGGAAATTCTGTTGCAATTTTTTTGGTATTGCTACTCACCCAATCTAAACATATTTGAAAGCATAAACATCATTTAAAAATAATTAAACATGTCTCTTACACCTTTTAAACTTTTAATCTTCTAAACTTCTTAACATTTAAACTTTTAAACTTTTATACTAACTTTTAACATCTGTTGGAGTCGGCTTCATTTTTAGTGCATTTCTGAGCACTTCAGACTGAGAACCGACTCTCCAACTGTGAAGAGCGGCCGTTCTTAAAGCAAATCTTGCAACATAAAACTTTAAAGTCGTGGTTGGTTTATTCTTCATATAGTTCTATAAGTTATATAATTAAAAAGGAGTTATATTTTTTTGAAAAAACTACTTTCAAGTACAAACAAAAAAAAGAATTATAAACTTACGCGACCAAAACTGTCAACATTTTCATCTCCTATTCCACACATTTCAGTTGCAATGGATACACGAATTCTTGTAGGACATACTCTATTGTTATTAAATTCGCCATCGCTGTTTAATAAGAATTTTAAATTCCTAAATGATGTACTCATTCCGTTTGCTATCGCGGAATGGGTGAGTACATCCGAGCGACTAGATGTAAATAATGGACTTTCTGGCAACTCCCTTATTTTGATGGTGTTACGATAATATTTGATGAACTTAAAATTTCATTTTTTAGAGTTGTATCAACTAGAATAACTTTATTTCCGTAAAGCATACTTGATTTATAAATTTGATTTTCAATAACAAACCCGTTTTCAATTTCATCACTGGGTGTTATGTTAAAGACGTCCTTTAGTGAAATTGAAATTATATTTGAAGACCGAGTTGCATTCACTAAGCGAATAATTATCATCAGATAATCTCTAATATCAATGCACTAGGTCTTTGTAAGCTGTTGGTTTGCACACAAGTTTTCTGATGATTTTATGTGCGCCGAATCAAAATACGCTTTAACAATGTCCGTTGTTAAAACAGTAGCCTGTTTATATATTCGTATATTTTGGTCTCTTTTTTATTGATAAGCAAAGAGTTTTTTTGTTAATTAAACAAAGAGTCGATAATTTCTTCGTCGATAAAACCCTTTCTTATATTTTATGCTTTAATAATTTCTTAGTCGATAAAATCCTCTTCTGAAATTCTATTTTGCAAATTGACTCACTTTCTTTAGAGCAATGCTGTTTTAATAAGAGTTTTACTCGGTTGTTGGGGTGATAATTCGAGTGTCCTACGTAAAGGGAGTTCAACACCGTACTAGTTCGTTCCGTATTAATATTACACGTCAATTGTTCGTTATCTGATTGATCAGATTCATCGTCAGAGGTTTTTGAGGCTTTTTGAATTCGACCTTTCAGGGATAGATTTATAGGAGAGGGCGGGACAACATCTTTCAGGGTAGAGCTGATCCTCTATCGAATGGATGTATCACATGTGACGGCTGCTGTATGGTTTGTCTCTAATTAACGTTTTTCTGTAGTAGCCCTTCGCTTTTTTGCATTTGTTTTTTCAAGATTAGAGACAAACTATAGTGTTCTATCCGATTCTTTGTGCTGCATTGTACTTACCGTTAAATTTTCTATCGAAATCATGTATAATACATGGCATTTGAAATATTGACTATTTTCCTGAAGGTACCATCAGTTAAAAGTGGTCAAAAAATGATCAGGTAAAAGTGGTCAAAAAATGATCTTTGAGATTGCCATATGGTATACATCATTTTGATAGAAAATTTAACTGCGAGTTTAACGGCGCAAACCGTTTTGACGCTTGTTGCATAGTTTGTCTATAAATCGAGTTTTTGCGATGTTTCCTCCCTTCCCCCTTCCTCCTGGTTTTTTCGAAGTTTTTACCGAATTAAAGACAAACTGCACAGCGGCCGTGCAAAGCGTTTGCGTTGTTATACTCGTCGTTGAGTTCTCTGTCGACATGATGTACGATATCTTTTTACGTAAAACAAATAAAATCTTGGTTTAGGAACAGTTAAATGCTAGCGTTTATTCCTTTCAATTTTTTTTATTCGCGGGCTGCTCAAAGCTTGTCCACAGTTAAACAAATTTGGCTCCGTGTTTATGATTTACTTTGTTTATGTCTTCTATACGAATTTTTGGAGTTTATTATAAAAACAGAAAGTCAGGGTTAGAACACCTCGTTAGATTAAAAACCTAATATAACCTAAAAAATATATATATATTTTTAATTATAAGAGTTGTTTACGTCGTTAACAGAACAATATTTGTAATTTGAAATATAAATATATAGAATCTATAAACTTTACAAATAGCTATGCTATTAAAAACAAAAAGATTTAAAAACTAATATAATAAGTTAAATTGCTAATCTTTTAAAGCACAAATCCTTGTAAAAACGTAAACAAAACAGGTTTATTCAAATATAAGTAAATTAACAAAACACAGTTATTTTCCTTGAGTACTTCTTAGTGCTCTCATTATACTTCTAGCTTCTGCTACGAAGTTGCTGAAGTTTGAGTTTTTATTTTGTTTATACTTGTTGTGCATATTCTTAAGGATCCATCGAATGCCTTCCCATTCAATGTCGCTGTAAAGGTCTAACAAAA
>NC_061156.1:2319795-2384795 GCF_022113875.1 Hydra vulgaris
ATAGCATTTGTTTTTTCAAGATTAGAGACAAACTATAGTGTTCTATCCGATTCTTTGTGCTGCATTGTACTATCTTTTTTAATTTTCTAATCTTCTAATTCTAAATTTTCTATCGAAATCATGTATAATACATGGCATTTGAAATATTGACTAATTTCCTGATACCATCAGGTAATCATCAGGTAAAGTACCATCAGGTAAAAGTGGCCAAAAATTGATCAGGTAAACCTGGTCAAAAAATGATCTTTGAGATTGTTATATGGTAAACATCATTTTGATAGAGAATTTAACTGCAAGTTTAACGGCGCATACCGTTTTGAAGCTTGTTGCATAGTTTGTCTATAAATCGAGTTTTAGAGATGTTTTCCTCCTCCCCCTCCCCCTAGTAATTTTGAAGTTTTTACCGATTTAAAGACAAACTGCACAGCGGCCGTGCAAAGCGTTTGCGTTGTTATACTCGTCGTTGAATTCTCTGTCGACATGATGTACGATATCTTTTTACGTAAAACAAATAAAATCTTGGTTTAGGAACAGTTAAATGCTAGCGTTTATTCCTTTCAATTTTTTTTATTCGCGGGCTGTTTGAAGCTAGTCCACAGTTAAACAAATTTGGCTCCGTGTTTATGATTTACTTTGTTTATGTCTTCTTTACGAATTTTTGGAGTTTATTATAAAAACAGAAAGTCAGGATTAGAACACCTCGTTAGATTAAAAACCTAATATAACCTAAAAAAAATATATATTTTTAATTATAAGAGTTGTTTACGTCGCTAACAGAACAATATTTGTAATATGAAATATAAATATATAAAATCTATAAATGTATAAATTCTATAAACTTTACAAATAGCTATGCTATTAAAAACAAAAAGATTTAAAAACTAATATAATAAAATAAGTTGCTAATCTTTTAAAGCACAAATCCTTGTAAAAACGTAAACAAAAGAGGTTTATTCAAATATAAGTAAATTAACAAAACACAGTTATTTTCCTTGAGTACTTCTTAGTGCTCTCATTATACTTCTAGCTTCTGCTACGAAGTTGCTGAAGTTTGAGTTTTTATTTTGTTTATACTTGTTGTGCATATTCTTAAGGATCCATCGAATGCCTTCCCATTCAATGTCGCTGTAAAGGTCTAACAAAAAAGACGATTCTTGGAGCTTTACTTCCTCGTCTCTCCAAACTGTAAAGAAAACAGTTTAAGAATTAGGTTTCAAATATACCTTACGATAATAAAGTTCAAAGTAAATTTATTGTGTAAGATTATCTAACTTACATTCACGTGTAATCTCACCAGCCGTTATTAGTCGTTCACCGACCAATGCAATTGCTAAAAGTGATAAACGACTGTTCTTGGAACTTCTTGTTTTGTAGAAGTCGTTGGATTGAGGTTTAAAAGGTTGGACTGAGCTTTAAATATATTTTTATACGTTCAGTTAATTAATAATTATTTTTATTACTACTTTTTTATACATAGGACTTAACTTTGTACATAACTTTTACACACGAATGCATTTTATTATATGAATGTATATAAGTAATGTTTTTTCTGTACCATGCAATTCTGAAATTTGTAATTCTTTTTGAAAGTCTACATCATCTAAAACAAATACATGGTTTTTAAAATCACATACAAGTTACAAAAATATATGTAAAGCGAGTCAGTAAACAATATATCTAACTAAAACTACGTTCGCTATTATCCTCAATAATTCGGATCTTTTTCTTTTTTGGCAATTCTTCCGAGGCTTCAAGAGACCAAATCTTATCTCAAAAAAAAAATAAATGCTTTAACACTAATCTTCTAATAAAGTAAATATTTGAACAATTTGTAAAAGTTTTATACCAGATACTTCATTACAAGAGCATTGACCTGTCGGTTTTTTGTTAGCTTCAGTTTGATTGGACGTTTCTTAAAAAAATGTAAAGCTGTTAGGTATTTGTAAATTATCTTAAAAAAAAAAAAAAATAATACTCATACTTAGATTTAAAAGACAACCTGGTAATGTTTCATCCGCACTTTCTATGTCTAAAAAATTGCACAGCTCCTGGTCGACGTAACTCGTCCCGGGGAATTCTTTTTCTATTGTTCTACTGTTTTTGCCAACCCAATCTGAAAAAAAATGAAATTGAAAAACTTAAAAGTGTTTACCTAGCCCTATGCATAATTAATAAATTACTGTGATTAGTTATAAAACAAATTTTTACACAAAAAACAAACAAGCATATATTTTTATTATGTCAGCATAGGATAAAAATCTACGTTTGTTTTCTTACTTAACTTTAACATCGGAAGGTGTGGGTTTTACTTTCATGACATTTCGTAGTACATCAAATTGGGTTCCTACTTTCCAGCTATGAAGGGCGGCAGTTCTCAGAGCAAATCGGGCCAAGTAAAACTTCAGTGTTGTAGTTGTTTTGTGTTTCATGTAGATCTAAAAATTGTATGATCATACTGTTATAAAAAGTTTTTTTTATATAATAATACTTTATGATATCAACCTAGATAAAAAAATGTAGCACTTACACGAGCAAAACTATTTACATTCTCGTCACCAAGACCACACATTTCTGTCGCAATACTTATCCTGATCCTTGTCGGACAAACACGGTCGTTATTGAATTCACTGTCAACATCTAACAATGCTTTCGATTTTCTAAAAGATGTGCTCATTCCGTTTTCAATTGCGGAATGAGTTAGAACATCTGACCTACTTGAAATGAAAAGAGGGTCCTCAGGGAAACACCCATTTTTTGGATTAATACCGCTTCTGTGATATTTAAGGTATTTCAGTAGCTCATTTTTAAGGGTTTCATCCAAAAGTATGACCTTAATGCCATACAGCATACTTGTTTTATATAATTCATTTTGGATGACCCAGCCATTTTGAAGTTCTTAGCTGGGAACCATTTTATCGACATCTCCAATAGATATTGAAATGAGATTGGAGGACCGTGTTGCATTTACAAGGCAGATCATTACCATAAGGTAATCGCGTATATTAATGCACTCCTTTTTGGAGAGTTTTACATTGCCAGACAGTAACTTTCTAATTTTTTTTACATGATCAGATGAAAAATATGTCTTAACAATCTTCGTTGTGAGTACTGTTGCTTGTTTGAAAAAACGAATATTTTGTTCTCTTTTTTTATTAAAAATTGTTACCGAGTTATTTATTTATTTTACTTTAGCTTTTACAATGTCGATGTCATCGATTGTTAGGCCGGCATAACAAGTCCGTGCTTTTAAAAAATCTAAATATAAAATAACTGAATATCGATTTAATATAAGGGTTCTCGGTTGAATGTTCGAGGACTGGCAAGACATCGGTAACGATTGCTGCTCTTTAATTACTTTGATTAAAGGAGCAGCATAAAAATCTTCTAACAAGTTAGCATCGGCTAACAGGCACTTAGGCACAGTTTTTAAACTAGGAGCAATTTTCTCCCATATGTACAAAACATTAGATGAGTGATTTGAAACGCCTAAATGTTAAATAGACAATGTGAGATTTAAATAATTAGATTAAATTATTCATCATTTTGGTTATAAAATGACTATTTTCCTTAGTCGTTATAATGTCTTGAAAACTTTAAGTATCTTTTAAAGTCTAAAATGGCGTTCACGCCACTTTGATAAAAATATTTAAAAGATGTATTTGCTATTTTAAATTTTTTTTTGTCGAAAGCTGTTAATTCATTCGCGTGCTGCAAAACAGCAACGCCTTTCGAAGTTTCTAGATTTGAACCGTGCTTTCATAAATAGTTATTAGAAATTTATAAAATGAACTGATCTAATTAAAAAATTTACACGTTATAAAACAAAAGTTAGTCAGGGTTAGCAATATACTCGCTTAGCAAACTTGTTGTTTTGAGTATAAACAGGGTTAACAACAGGGTTTTTAAACTGCTTCGGTAAGATTACTTCTAAACAAAAAATGTTTTATATTTGTTTTTACAAAAACAGAAGAAAATAAATAAAAATGACGTGCTATAACACTAACCATCTACAATTTCATTATCTTCTTCATCTTCGTTTATTGAAGGCAAAATGCTCAAAGGCCTGCTTTGAGGAATCTTAGGTTTTATTTTAGCTAAATATAGATGTAAAGTTTTTAAATTTATAGTTACTTTTAACCTGGTTGCTATTGTATTAAAAAATAATTACTTTTGGTGTGGACGCCAGCCTCCAGTTTGTTAATAAACTTAACGGTGTTTTCTTTCGAAACTTTAGTATTTCTTTAATATCTTCACTATAAAGAAAATATTAGTGTAATAAAATAGAACATGCAAAACTCTGTATTTCTGTAAAAAGACTATAGGTCAACCTGCCGCAAATATATTCATGCTGTATTGTCTGGTGAATGTCTAATCGATCATGAAAATCATTGCAGCTTGAACACAGCAACGGCCAAAGCTTATTTTTAACAATCTAAATAAATATAAGAATGCATAACTTTTCTAATAAATGTTTTAATTTATTTAATCAACAAAAACAAAAAAAATTTACACTTTTGTTATGTGATTATAATATCGCACATAATAAGAGGCTAGCTACTTGGCCTCCTCATCCTTTACTTTATGTTTTGACACTAAATGTCTTCGTAACCTTGTAGTTTGCGTTTTGCTATTTTCTATGGTACATTTGATGGTGTACTCATTTCGCATACCAACTTTGACATACTTTACCTAATAAACATCATTTTAAATTACAAAAATCATTCAACAATAATTACTACTTGAGTAAAAATTAATAAATACATATTTTGTTTATATCACCAAATGTGAATGCAAGCTCCTTTTCAATTTCCTCAGTCCTCTTCTGAAATTCTATTTTGCAAATTGACTCACTTTCTTTAGTGCAATGCTGTTTTAATAAGAGTTTTACTCGGTTGTTAGGGTGATAATTCGATTGTCCTACGTAAAAGGAGTTCAACGCCATACTAGTTCGTTCCGTATTAATATTACACGTCAATTGTTCGTTATCTGATTGATCAGATTCATCGTCAGAGGTTTTTGAGGCTTTTTGAATTCGACCTTTCAGGGATAGATTTATAGGAGAGGGCGGGACAACATCTTTTAGGGTAGAGCTGATCCTCTATCGAATTGATGTATCACATGTGACGGCTGCTGTATGGTTTGTCTCTAATTAACGTTTTTCTGTAGTAGCCCTTTGCTTTTTTGCATTTGTTTTTTCAAGATTAGAGACAAACTATAGTGTTCTATCCAATTCTTTGTGCTGCATTGTACTTACCGTTAAATTTTCTATCGAAATCATGTATAATACATGGCATTTTGATAGAGAATTGAACTGCGAGTTTAACGGCGCAAATCGTTTTGACGCTTTTTAAATAGTTTGTCTATAAATCGAGTTTTTGCGATGTTTCCTCCCTTCACTCTGGTTTTTTCGAAGTTTTTACCGATTTAAAGACAAACTGCACAGCGGCCGTGCAATGCGTTTGCGTTGTTATACTCGTCGTTGAATTCTCTGTCGACATGATGTACGATATCTTTTTACGTAAAACAAATAAAATCTTGGTTTAGGAATAGTTAAATGCTAGCGTTTATTCCTTTCAGTTTTTTTTCTTCGCGGGCTGTTCGAAGCTAGTCCACAGTTAAACAAACTTGGCTCCATGTTTATGATTCTCATTGTTTATGTCTTCTTTACGAATTTTTGGAGTTTATTATAAAATTATAAAGTCAGGGTTAGAACACCTCGTTAGATTAAAAACCTAATATAACCTAATAAAAATATATATTTTTAATTATAAGAGTTGTTTACGTCGTTAACAAAACAATATTTGTAATACGAAATATAAATATATAAAATCTATAAACTTTACAAATAGATATGCTATTAAAAACAAAAAGATTTAAAAACTAATATGATAAGTTAAGTTGCTAATCTTTTAAAGCACAAATCCTTGTAAAAACGTAAACAAAACAGGTTTATTCAAATATAAGTAAATTAACAAAACACAGTTATTTTCCTTGAGTACTTCTTAGTGCTCTCATTATACTTCTTGCTTCTGCTACGAAGTTGCTAAAGTTTGAGTTTTTTATTTTGTTTATACTTGTTGCGCATATTCTTAAGGATCCATCGAATGCCTTCCCATTCAATGTCGCTGTAAAGGTCTAACAAAAAAGACGATTCTTGGAGCTTTACTTCCTCGTCTCTCCAAACTGTAAAGAAAACAGTTTAAGAATTAGGTTTCAAATATACCTTATGAAAATAAAATTCAAAGTAAATTTATTGTGTAAGATTATTTAACTTACATTCACGTGTAATCTCACCAGTCATTATTAGTCGTTCACCGACCAATGCAATTGCTAAAAGTGATGAACGACTGTTCTTGGAACTTCTTGTTTTGTAGAAGTCGTTGGATTGAGGTTTATCATACACTAATGAAAATAGAAAAGTATATATTATTATAGTTTAAATTATGTTTTATTTAAAAAACTTTTTTGTATATTTTATAGATTTTTGAAAAATTATAGTTATGTAAAGTAACCCTTTATAATATCCGCTTTTGTCATTCTTAATAAAACGTGATGATCATCAATCAAATCGCTATGATCTACTATAAACATGAGTAAGTTACAGTAAAATTAACAATACTAAAATGGAAATGAATTTAAAACAATAATAAATAAATATATTACCTTCAACAACGTCAGCAATGCTTTCTATTTCACCTAAAAAAGTTATATAATATTTAGATAAATGTTATTCAGAAAGATGATATGCATTTTATATTTAAAAATATATTTTATTTACATTATGACACAACCGAAGCTGCTTTTCCCTTAACCACAATTATATCGTCACATTTCTTATCTAAATATATTTTTATACGTTCAGTTATATAATAAATATTTTTAATACTCTTTTTTTATACATTGGACTTAACTTTATACATAACTTTTACACACGAATGCAGTTTATTATATGGATGTATATAAGTAATGTTTTTTCTGTACCATGCAATCCTGAAATTTGTAATTCTTTTTGAAAGTCTCCATCATCTAAAACAAATACATGGTTTTTAAAATCACATACAAGTTACAAAAATATATGTAAAGCGAGTCAGTAAACAATATATCTAACTAAAACTACCTTCGCTATTATCCTCAATAATTCGGATCTTTTTCTTTTTTGGCAATTCTGCTGAGGCTTCAAGAGACCAAATCTTCTCTAAAAAAAAATTGTAAATGCTTTAACACTAATCTTCCTATAAAGTAAATATTTGAATAATTTGTAAAAGTTTTATACCAGATACTTCATTACAAGAGCATTGACCTGTCGATTTTTTGTTGGCTTCAGTTTGATCGGACGTTTCTTAAAAAAATGTAAAGCTGTTAGGTATTTGTAAATTATCTTAAAAAAAAAAAAAATAATACTCATACTTAGATTTAAAAGACAACCTGGTAATGTTTCATCCGCAATTTCCATCTCTAAAAAATTGCACAGCTCCTGGTCGACGTAACTCGTCCCGGGGAATTCTTTTTCTATTGTTCTACTGTTTTTGCCAACCCAATCTGAAAAAAAATGAAATTGAAAAACTTAAAAGTGTTTACCTAGCCCTATGCATAATTAATAAATTACTGTGATTAGTTATAAAACAAATTTTTACACAAAAAACAAACAAGCATATATTTTTATTATGTCAGCATAGGATAAAAATCTATGTTTGTTTTCTTTCTTACCTTTAACATCGGAAGGTGTGGGTTTTACTTCTAGGACATTTTGTAGTACATCAAATTGAGTTCCTACTTTCCAGCTTTGAAGGGCGGCAGTTCTCAGAGCAAATCGGGCCAAGTAAAACTTCAGTGTTGTAGTTGTTTTGTTTTTCATGTAGCTCTGTAAATTGCATGATCATATTGTAATAAAGAAATTTTTCATTTTATATTATTGACTTAAATAAAAAATATACCTACACGAACAAACCTGTCGACGTTCTCGGCACCCAGACCACACATTTCGGTGGCAATACTAATTCTGATTTTTGTCGGACAGACGCGATCGTTGTTAAACTCACTATTAATATCCAGGAGGGCTTTAGATTTTCTAAAAGATGTGCTCATCCCGTTAGCAATTGCGGAATGAGAAAGCACATATGACCTGCTGGAGATAAACACTGGGTCCTTTGAGGAACATCCGATTTTACTATTAATTTTACTTCGGTAACACTTGATGTACATCTTTACCTCATCTCTTAGAGTTTCATCGAGAAGTATTACTTTGTTTCCATACTGGCAACTTGGCTATTTCCTGGCTATTTCCATACTGATAATCTGGCTGTTTCTGGCTGAGCACCATTTTATTAACGTCTCTAATTGATATTGATATCAGATTGGAGGAACGTGTGGCGTTCACCAAGCAGATCATCACCATCAAATAATCGATACACCCAGTTTTACTGAGAGTATTATTTGTTAAGAGTGGTTTTCTCATTTTTTTGACGTGCTCAGAAGAAAAATACGCCTTTACAATGTTCGTTGTGAGCATGGTGGCTTGTTTATAGATACGGACATTTTGATCTTTTTTTTTTTGTTAAAAATTGTAACTGAATTCGATATTTGTTTTACTTTGGCCCTCACAAACTCAATATCATCCATTGTGAGGCTAGCATAACATGTTCTAGCTGTTAAAAAATCTAGAAACAAAACAATCGACGAAAGCTTTGAAATAAGGGTTCGCGGTCGGATATGTAAGCTCTGTCATAGGCAGCGACTGCTGCTCTTTAAATATTTGAATTAAAGGAGCAGCATGAAAATCCTCTAACAAGTTGGCATCAGCCAACAGGCACTTTGGCACAGTTTTTATTTTTGGATCTATTTTTTGCCAAATATACACAACGTCAGAGGAGTGGTTTGATGCCCCTAAATGTTAAATAGACATAATAATTATTCAACATTTTGTTTATAAAATGATTGTTTACCATTCTCGTTGTAATGTTTAGAAAACCTTAAGTATCGCCTAAAGTCTTTTATAGCGTTCATACCGGTGTCAAAAAGATATTTAAATAATACATTAGCAATTCTAAAGGTTTTTTTATCGAACGCAGTTAATTCTGAGGCATGTTGCAACACAGCAACGCCTTTCACGCGACTAAGATTTGCATCGTGCTTTCCTAAATAATAATTAGAAATTTATAAAAAAATTGATGTAATTTAAAAAGTTACACGTTATAACTGGTTATCGACAGGGTTAACTACACTGCTGGATTGTTGAGATAAAATATCTTCTAAACGAAAAATGTTTTATTTTCGTTTTTACAAAAAGAAAAGAAATTTAAAAAAATTAAAGTGCTACAACACTAAGCATCTTCAATTTCATCATTTTCTTCAACTTCAGATACAATTGGCAAAACGCTGGAAGGCCTGCTTTCAGGAATCATAGGTTTGGTACGGACATAAACCGCCATTTTATTAATAAAATTAACAGTGTTTTTTTTTTTTATTTTGAAAACTTCAGTATTTCTTTCATGTCGTCACTATAAAAAAAAACGTTAGTGTATTAAAATAGAACATTCAAAACAATATTTCAATATGAAGATCAGAGATAAACCTTCCACGAGTATACTCATGCTGTTTTATCAGGTAGATGTCCAA
This sequence comes from Hydra vulgaris, assembly GCF_022113875.1. NCBI lineage: Eukaryota > Metazoa > Cnidaria > Hydrozoa > Anthoathecata > Hydridae > Hydra > Hydra vulgaris. The sequence goes on from NC_061156.1 coordinate 2,329,411, forward strand.
CCTGTCATGGAATTCGTTGCAGCTTGAGCAGAGCAACGTCCAAGGCTTATTTTTAACAATTTAAATAAATACAAGAGTTAATAACTTTTTGAGTAATAGTTTAATTTTGTTTAATTAGCAAAAACAAGATTATACTTTTGTAAAATGATTGTAATACCGAACATAGTAGGAGGCAAGCTGCTTTGCTTCATTATCTTTTACTTTGTGTTTTGAGACTAAGTGTCTCCGCAACCTTGTCGTATGCGTACGACAATTATCTTTAGAACACCTTACTCTATACTCATTTCTGGTTCCAACCCGCACATACTTTACCTAATAAACACAATTTAAATTACAAACATTCTTTAACATTATTACTTATTTATAAAAAATCAGAAAATAGTTACTTTGTTAACATCACCAAATGTGAATGTTAACTCTTCTCTAATTTCTTTCATGCGCTTTTTAAATTCTCTCTTGCATGCTGCCTTGCTTTCTTCAGAACAATGCTGTTTTAATAGAAGATCCACTGGCATGTTTGGATGGTAATTCGATTGACCGATGTATAGGGAGTTCAAGATTGACCGTGCACGTTCAGGATTTATATTTTGTGTAAACTGATCGCAATCTGATTGGTCAGATTGTTCAGAATTGTTAGAGGGTTGATATTTTTTTCGACTTACACTTTTATTTCTTAGGGTTAGGGGACTAGGTGGAACTACATCAAGGTCAAGGGTTAGGGCTGTTATCAAGCGGTTCTTCTATGCTTTCCACAGAATCCGATAACTCGTTGTCAGGGTCAGACATAGACTCGCTTGCTGGTTCGTCAGGTTTTGCACTTGCAATGTTAATCATAGTACTTATAACTGTAGACTTTTCTTGAAATTTAAGTTTTTTGTTTTTCAACAAAACCTCTGTTAATGTCTTTATTTGTTCTGATAACAGGCACTCTTTACAAAGTTTTTTGTTTAAAAATTTTTTAGAAGAATTGCAATTCATACACAGAGTATCCATTGTTGTTATATCAATCTAAGTGCAATTCAAAATAAATTTATTTTTTAATAAAACGTCATAATCATACACTTATAAATGTTAGTTTATAAAAATAATTTAATAAAGTGTCAAATTAAAAAAATACTTACCATTAACTTAAAAAATAGAGTATAAATAAAAATAACAAATTATTAAACATCAAAAAGTATATAATACCTACCACCACATAATACCAACACAGTGAGTACCAGAACTAAAAAAGACGTTTTTTAGAAATATAACAAGAAGAGGTTGAAGGTTTGCTGCACTATTAAAATAGTTTATAGAAATAATACAAAAATACAAACAAGAAAAGCTTATTAAAGTAGAGAAACCTGGGAAATTCTCTTCTGCAATTTCCATATCTAAGAAATTGCTAAGTTCCTGATCGTCGTATTTTACCCCAGGAAATTCTGTTGCAATTTTTTTGGTATTGCTACTCACCCAATCTAAACATATTTGAAAGCATAAACATCATTTAAAAATAATTAAACATGTCTCTTACACCTTTTAAACTTTTAATCTTCTAAACTTCTTAACATTTAAATTTTTAAACTTTTATACTAACTTTTAATATCTGTTGGAGTCGGCTTCATTTTTAGTGCATTTCTGAGCACTTCAGACTAAGAACCGACTCTCCAACTGTGAAGAGCGGCCGTTCTTTAAGCAAATCTTGCAACATAAAACTTTGGTTTAAAAGTCGTGGTTGGTTTATTCTTTATATTGTTCTATAAGTTATATAATTAAAAAGGAGTTATATTTTTTTGAAAAAACTACTTTCAAGTACAAACAAAAAAAAGAATTATAAACTCACGCGACCAAAACTGTCAACATTTTCATCTCCTATTCCACTGATGATACATGTATACAAGTTTTTTATAAAAAAAAATTAAAAATACAAGAAACTTTTTTTTCTTTTAAAAAAGGGGGGAGGGGGTAGTTATAAAAAAAGTAAAAATAAAAAAGAGGGGTAAAAATTTTCGGGGTAAAAATTTTCCGAAATATAAAATAAGAAAGAAACTTGGGTTAGAGGGTTAAGGGGGTTAGGGGTTAGGGGTTAGGTGGGCTAGGTAGGTGTCAGGGTAGGAGGGGTAGGGGGAGGGAGTTGGGGGAACATAAAAACATAAATCAAGTGATAAGCAGGTAGGTTAAAAAATCAATGTTATTGGGTGTAATCAGTGTGTGTGAAAATAGGCGTTATCAGGTGTCAAAAGGTGTTAAGGAGGTAAGCGGAATGTGTTAAAAAATATATATATAAACCGTTAAAATATGTTAAATAAATAAAGTAAAAAAAAAAAATTTTTTATTTATTTCACGTGTGTTTTTAAATTTTATTTAAAAAATGGTTCGAGACAAAAAATCTGTGCGACATTCTGTACAATATATAAAAGAACAAGAGGAAAACAAAAGATACGTAGCCAATTTGTTTCGTCGTTTAAAACAACCTAGCGCCAACCAAGCTCAACAAAATAACTCGGACGTGGACTTTGTTGTGGAAAGAGGTAACGATTCACCTAATACTCGATCAGGGTTAATGTGCAAAAGAAAAACAAAACAAAAATATAAAGATAACAAACAAAATAGAAAGAGTGGACGAGTTGGGTAGAGTGTATATAAATGGGTATTGACAAAGAAAAGTTTAAGGTATATTATATGTTAAGTTAATGAAAATAATTTTAAATAAGTTAACAGTAAAAAAAATTGATTATTAAATTGCATTATGGCGCGTACAAAAAAAATATCAAAAAGTGAGTTAAAAGAATTAAGCAGAATATACTATCGGCACGGTAGAAAAATTGCAAATCAATGGCGTCAATTAGGTCGACAGCCTCAAGTTGTAGTAAACAAAATGGATAGTAAAGAAATTGCAAATCGAACAGTAAAAAAGATGGATTGCAAAACGGTTTGGTACAAAAAACGCGCAACAAAACAAAAATATAAAAATACAAAAAATAATATTAAAAACGGCGTGGTAGGAGATATAGTACATAAATGGGTATTAACAAAAAGGTAAAAAAAAATAAAAAAAGTTGTTATTATGGTATTGTTTTTTTAATAAAAAAGGATTTTTTATAATTAATAATTTTACAAAATAATAATATTTACAAAATAAATATTTACAAAACAAAAACATCGAAATAATGTTCTAATATTTTAGTTTCTATTATTGCTTTTTTTTGATCGGTTGGTAGGAGTTCAAAATATTTTAAAAAAGTGTTTTCTAGTCTGTTCACAATATATTTGAAGATATCGATTTGCGAATCATCAGGGTCTAATTTCTGTAATTTTAAATCGTATTCTAATAGTGACTGCAGCATCCCCATCGTCATGCAAACTAAATCATTTGTAAAATTGATTTTAGTGAAGTCCATTTTTTTTATTTATCTAAAAAAAAATTAAATTATTTTTATTTTATACATTTAGATGAAAAAAAGACAAAAAAGAAATACGCATTACAAAACAACCAAGCGAAAAACTCGAAAAAAGGTAAAACGAGGAAAAGGATTGGCTTCGTTAATAACAGTGGACAATGCAAAAATGATTGGAAAATTTGCAATTCAAAATGCTGACGTTTTAGGCACTTTAGCTAATTCGCTTTATAATAAAATTAAAGGAAAAAAGAAAGAAACGCCTGTAAAAACGCAAGAAACGCTAATAAAAACGTTGCCTACTGATCTTTCACAAATGTCATACGAAGAAAGACAAGCTTATTATAAAAATTATTTTTTTTATAAATAATAAAAAAGCATACAAATTATTTAAAATAATTTTTTTCTTAAATTATTATTTAACAAAAATATTATTTTTTTTATAAATAATAAAAAAGCATACAAATTATTTAAAGTTTAAATCGTCATCTGACAATTCTTCTTGTTTGATCGAGTCTTCTGATATTCTTTCTTGTTTAATACAAAATGGTTCATGCATTGGATCGTTATTATCGCAAAATGTTTTTTTTTTTTATTTTGTTTTTAATTTCATTGAATTTTTCCATGTTTTTTTCGTAATTGACTCTTTTTTTTCTTTCATGTGCCCATGACGCTTTTCTTAGTTGTTGTTGATATCTTTTTTTAAAGAAGAAAAAGTTTCTTGTATTTTTAATTTTTTTTTTAAAAAAACTTGTATACATGTATCATCATTTGAACAACGTGCATTTGAACGCATTTGAACAACGTGCGTGAGGGCATCTTTTGCGAATCCACTTTGGCTTTTTTTAGGAAAAGGCTAGAACCTGCCGATAAACATTTAGATCCGAGTTACACAAGGTTGTTTATGTTTAACAAGGATCGAATTGCACACAACGAGGAATATTTAAAAAAAACAAATTCACCCTATTTTATATTTAACAGTGAAATAAAAACATTTAACAATTTTAAAATCAACGAAAAATGGCCATTTAAAACGCCTCAAAATGTAACTTTAAAAAAAGGAGTACCAGTTATTTGTGTTCGCAATATATCCGAGCTTGGTATTGTCAACGGCACGCAAGGCGTTGTAAAGTCAGTGAACCTAGAGCGAGTCGTCATTTTGGTAGACGAACAACGAATTGTAATCACGCCTCAAACCGAATGCAAAGGAATGCCGCTTGTGTTAGCCTATGCGCTCACTATTCACAAAGTGCAAGGTCTCACTCTTTCTAATGTAGTTATTCATTTAACGAGAAATCAATTTACGTGGCATTTGTTTTATGTAGCTTTGTCGAGAGCGCAAACACGCAAGAGTGTATACATTATTGCTCAGCCGTCTTTTTTTCAAACTTTTTTAAAAAATATTAACATACATTCAGCTGTAAAAAGTTTTTATTCAAATTTAAATAAACCTGCGCCTGAAGAAAATAATTATAAAAAACGTATTAAATTACAAATGTGCAAAAAACGTATTAAATTACAAATATGTTATTTGTTTGTTTATAAAAAAATTGTATTTAGATTTTTTTTTTTGAAAAAATGTAAATTGATATCATAAAATATGTTTATTCTTTTTTTTTTGGTGAATTTTTTTGGCTTATTTAAACCTTTTTTTTTAATTTAGAATAGTAGTTATTACAAAAAAAAATAATTAGAAAAAATCAAAACTTTGCAAGAAGTTATCAAAACTAAACTAGCCATGGACTACTATTATCAACACGTTGCAACACCTTTTTGTGGCTATTTTATTGATATCGGCGGATATTCTAATAACATTTGCACATTATTTCGTTTATCTGATTATGTTGATTTTATTAAAAGTTTACGCGAACATGACTTTTATAAAATGCAATTTTTATGTGGTGAATTAATTAAGTCATATGAAACTCTTTATTTATCAGTCATTCAACAAGGTTGGTTAATGGCAATTAAACCGGATCCAAATTTTATAATTAATCTTAAAGAAATTATGGTTTTTATAACACGTTGCATTTTCTATATAGAGAATAAATTTTTTATATGTCCAGATTTTGTTTTTAAATATAGTGTTCCTACAAACGTTATTTTTAACAAATCGTATTTTGATTTTTTTTTAAATATATTTTTCCAAAATATTATTCAATGTAATTTTTTATTGAAAAATTCACATCATTAATATTTATCGTTTTGTTTGAGCGTGCCTACCTCTTTTCCACAACAAAGTCCACGTCCGAGTTATGTTGAGCGTTTTGTTTGTTTTTAAAAAAATTGTCTCATTTGAGTTATTTTTGCCCTCCCCCATGCCTCCTAACCCCCCTGATTACACCTATTTTCACACACACACACACTGATTACGCACCTGCTTATCCACCTGATAACGCCTATTTTCACACACACTGATTACACCCAATAACATTGATTTTTTAACCTACCTGCTTATCACTTGATTTATGTTTTTATATTCCCCCAACCCCTCCCCCCTACCTCCTCCTACCCTGACACCTACCTAGCCCACCTAACTCCTAACCCCTAACCCCCTTAACCCTCTAACCCAAGTTTCTTTCTTATTTTTTATTTCGGAAAATTTTTACCCCGAAAATTTTTACCCCTCTTTTTTATTTTTACTTTTTTTATAACTACCCCCTCCCCCCTTTTTTATAAGAAGAAAAAGTTTCTTGTATTTTTAATTTTTTTTTTTAAAAAACTTGTATACATGTATCATCAATCCACACATTTCAGTTGCAATGGATACACGAATTCTTGTAGGACATACTCTATTGTTATTAAATTCGCCATCGCTGTTTAATAAGAATTTTGAATTCCTAAATGATGTACTCATTCCGTTTGCTATCGCGGAATGGGTGAGTACATCCGAGCGACTAGATGAAAATAATGGACTTTCTGGCAACTCCCTTTTTTTGATGGTGTTACGATAATATTTGATGAACTTAAAATTTCATTTTTTAGAGTTGTATCAACTAGAATAACTTTATTTCCGTAAAGCATACTTGATTTATAAATTTGATTTTCAATAACAAACCCGTTTTCAATTTCATCACTGGGTGTTATGTTAAAGACGTCCTTTAGTGAAATTGAAATTATATTTGAAGACCGAGTTGCATTCACTAAGCGAATAGTTATCATCAGATAATCTCTAATATCAATGCACTAGGTCTTTGTAAGCTGTTGGTTAGCACACAAGTTTTCTGATGATTTTATGTGCGCCGAATCAAAATACGCTTTAACAATGTCCGTTGTTAAAACAGTAGCCTGTTTATATATTCGTATATTTTGGTCTCTTTTTTATTGATAAGCAAAGAGTTTTTTTGTTAATTAAACAAAGAGTCGATAATTTCTTCGTCGATAAAATCCTTTCTTATATTTTATACTTTAATAATTTCTTAGTCGATAAAATCCTCTTCTGAAATTCTATTTTGCAAATTGACTCACTTTCTTTAGAGCAATGCTGTTTTAATAAGAGTTTTACTCGGTTGTTGGGGTGATAATTCGATTGTCCTACGTAAAGGCAGTTCAATACCGTCCTAGCTCGTTCAGGAATAATATAACTCGTTAATTGTTCGTTATCTGATTGCTCAGATTCATCGTCAGAGGTTTTTGAGGCTTTTTGAATTCGACCTTTCAGGGTTAGAGTTATAGAAGAGGGTGGGACAACATCTTTCAGGGTAGAGCTAATCCTCTATCGAATGGATGTATCACATGTGACGGCTGCTGTATGGTTTGTCTCTAATTAACGTTTTTCTGTAGTAGCCCTTCGCTTTATAGCATTTGTTTTTTCAAGATTAGAGACAAACTATAGTGTTCTATCCGATTCTTTGTGCTGCATTGTACTATCTTTTTTAATTTTCTAATCTTCTAATTCTAAATTTTCTATCGAAATCATGTATAATACATGGCATTTGAAATATTGACTAATTTCCTGATACCATCAGGTAATCATCAGGTAAGGTACCATCAGGTAAAAGTGGCCAAAAAATGATCAGGTAAACCTGGTCAAAAAATGATCTTTGAGATTGTTATATGGTATACATCATTTTGATAGAGAATTTAACTGCGAGTTTAACGGCGCAAACCGTTTTGACGCTTGTTGCATAGTTTGTCTATAAATTGAGTTTTAGAGATTTTTTCCCCCTTCCCCCTCCCCCTGGTTTTTTCGAAGTTTTTACCGATTTAAAGACAAACTGCACAGCGGCCGTGCAAAGCGTTTGCGTTGTTATACTCGTCGTTGAATTCTCTGTCGACATGATGTACGATATCTTTTTACGTAAAACAAATAAAATCTTGGTTTAGGAACAGTTGAATGCTAGCGTTTATTCCTTTCAATTTTTTTTATTCGCGGGCTGTTCGAAGCTAGTCCACAGTTAAACAAACTTGGCTCCGTGTTTATGATTCACTTTGTTTATGTCTTCTTTACGAATTTTTGGAGTTTATTATAAAATTATAAAGTCAGGGTTAGAACACCTCGTTAGATTAAAAACCTAATATAACCTAATAAAAATATATATTTTTAATTAAAGAGTTGTTTACGTCGTTATCAGAACAATATTTGTAATACGAAATATAAATATATAAAATCTATAAACTTTACAAATAGCTATGCTATTAAAAACAAAAAGATTTAAAAACTAATATGATAAGTTAAGTTGCTAATCTTTTAAAGCACAAATCCTTGTAAAAACGTAAACAAAACAGGTTAATTCAAATATAAGTAAATTAACAAAACACAGTTATTTTCCTTAAGTACTTCTTAGTGCTCTTATTATACTTCTAGCTTCTGCTACGAAATTGCTGAAGTTTGAGTTTTTATTTTGTTTATACTTGTTGCGCATATTCTTAAGGATCCATCGAATGCCTTCCCATTCAATGTCGCTGTAAAGGTCTAACAAAAATGACGATTCTTGGAGCTTTACTTCCTCGTCTCTCCAAACTGTAAAGAAAACAATTTAAGAATTAGGTTTCAAATATACCTTATGATAATAAAATTCAAAGTAAATTTATTGTGTAAGATTATTTAACTTACATTCAAGTGTAATCTCACCAGTCATTATTAGTCGTTCACCGACCAATGCAATTGCTAAAAGTGATGAACGACTGTTCTTGGAACTTCTTGTTTTGTAGAAGTCGTTGGATTGAGGTTTATCATACACTAATGAAAATAGAAAAGTATATATTATTATAGTTTAAATTATGTTCTATTTAATAAACTTTTTTGTATATTTTATAGATTTTTATAAAATTATAGTTATGTAAAATAACCCTTTAATATATCCGCTTTTGTCTTTCTTAATAAAACGTGATGATCATCAATCAAATCGCTATGATCTACTATAAACATGAGTAAATTACAATAAAATTAACAATACTAAAATGGAAATGAATTTAAAACAATAATAAATAAATATATTACCTTTAACAACGTCAGCTATTTCACCTAAATAAGTTATATAATATTTAGATAGATGTTATTCAGAAAGATGATATGCATTTTATATTAAAAAAATATTATATTTACACTATGACACAACCGAAGCTGCTTTTCCCTTAACCACAATTATATCGTCATATTCCTTAACTAAATATATTTTTATACGTTCAGTTATTTAATAAATATTTTTAATACGAATGCAGTTTATTATATGGATGTATATAAGTAATGTTTTTTCTGTACCATGCAATCATGAAATATGTAATTCTTTTTGAAAGTCTACATCATCTAAAACAAATACATGGTTTTTAAAATCACATTCAAGTTACAAAAATATATGTAAAGCGAGTCAGTAAACAATATATCTAACTAAAACTACCTTTGCTATTATCCTCAATAATTCGGATCTTTTTCTTTTTTGGCAATTCTGCCGATGCTTTAAGAGACCAAATCTTATCTTAAAAAAAAAAAATGCTTTAACACTAATCTTCTCAAAAAGTAAATATTTGAATAATTTTTTAAAGTTTTATACCAGATACTTCATTACAAGAGCATTGACCTGTCGGTTTTTTGTTGGCTTCAGTTTGATCGGACGTTTCATAAAAAAATGTAGAGCTGTTAGGTATTTGTAAAGTATCTTAAAAAAAAAAAATAATACTCATACTTAGATTTAAAAGACAACCTGGTAAATGTTTCATCCGCACTTTCTATGTCTAAAAAATTGCACAGCTCCTGGTCGTCGTAACTCGTTCCGGGGAATTCTTTTTCTATTGTTATACTGTTTTTGCTAACCCAATCTGAAAAAAAATGAAATTGAAAAACTTAAAAGTGTTTACTTAGCCCTATGCATAATTAATAAATTATTGTGATTAGTTATAAAACAAATTTTTACACAAAAAACAAACAAGCATATATTTTTATTATGTCAACATAGGATAAAAATCTATGTTTGTTTTCTTACTTACCTTTAACATCGGAAGGTGTGGGTTTTACTTCCAGGACATTTCGTCGTTCATCAAATTGAGTTCCTACTTTCCAGCTTTGAAGGGCGGCAGTTCTCAGAGCAAATCGGGCCAAGTAAAACTTCAGTGTTGTAGTTGTTTTGTTTTTCATGTAGATCTAAAAATTGTATGATCATACTGTTATAAAAAGTTTTTTTTTATATAATAATACTATATGATATCAACCTAGATAAAAAAATGTAGCACTTACACGAGCAAAACTATCAACATTCTCGTCACCAAGACCACACATTTCTGTCGCAATACTTATCCTGATCCTTGTCGGGCAAAACGGTTGTTATTGAATTCACTGTCAACATCTAACAATGCTTTCGATTTTCTAAAAGATGTGCTCATTCCGTTTTCAATTGCGGAATGAGTTAGAACATCTGACCTACTTGAAATGAAAAGAGGGTCCTCAGGGAAACACCCAATTTTTGGATTAAAACCGCTTCTGTGATATTTAAGGTATTTCAGTAGCTGATTTTTAAGGGTTTCATCCAAAAGTATGACCTTGATGCCATACAGCATACTTGTTTTATATAATTCATTTTGGATGACCCAGCCATTTTGAAGTTCTTGGCTGAGAACCATTTTATCGACATCTCCAATAGATATTGAAATGAGATTGGAGGACCGTGTTGCATTTACAAGGCAGATCATTACCATAAGGTAATCGCGTATATCAATGCACTCCTTTTTGGAGAGTTTTACATTGCCAGACAGTAACTTTCTCATTTTTTTTACATGATCAGATGAAAAATATGTCTTAACAATCTTCGTTGTGAGTACTGTTGCTTGTTTGAAAGTACGAATATTTTGTTCTCTTTTTTTATTAAAAATTGTTACCGAGTTATTTATTTATTTTAGTTCAGCTTTTACAATTTCGATGTCATTGATTGTAAGGCCGGCATAACAAGTCCGTGCTTTTAAAAAATCTAAATATAAAATAACTGAATATCGATTTAATATAAGGGTTCTCGGTTGAATGTGCGAGGACTGGCAAGACATCGGTAACGATTGCTGCTCTTTAGTTACTTTGATTATAGGAGCAGCATAAAAATCTTCTAACAAGTAAGCATCGGCTAACAGGCACTTAGGCACAGTTTGTAAACTAGGAGCAAATTACTCCCATATGTACAAAACATTAGATGAGTGATTTGAAACGCCTAAATGTTAAATAGACAATGTCAGATTTAAATAATTAGATTAAATTATTCATCATTTTGGTTATAAAATGTCTATTTACCTTTGTCGTTATAATGTCTTGAAAACTTTAAGTATCTCTTGCAGTCTAAAATGGCGTTAACGCCACTTTGATAAAAATATTTAAAAGATGTGTTTGCTATTTTAAATTTTTTTTTGTCGAAAGCTGTTAATTTATTTGCCTGCTGCAAAACAGCAACGCCTTTCGAAGTTTCTAGATTTGAACCGTGCTTTCATAAATAGTTATTAGAAATTTATATAATGAACTGATCTAATTAAAAAATTAAGTTATACAACAAAAGTTAGTCAGGGTTAGCAATATACTCGCTTAGCAAACTTGTTGTTTTGAGTATCAACAGCGTTAACAACAGGGCTTTTAAACTGCTTCGGTAAGATTACTTCTAAACAAAAAATGTTTTATATTTGTTTTTACAAAAACAGAAGAAAATAAATAAAAATGGCGTGCTATAACACTAACCATCTACAATTTCATTATCTTCTTCATCTTCGTTTATTGAAGGCAAAATGCTCAAAGGCCTGCTTTGAGGAATCTTAGGTTTTATTTTAGCTAAATATAGATGTAAAGTTTTTAAATTTATAGTTACTTTTAACCTGGTTGCTATTGTATTAAAAAATAATTACTTTTGGTGTGGACGCCAGCCTCCAGTTTGTTAATAAACTTAACGGTGTTTTCTTTCGAAACTTAAGTATTTCTTTAATATCTTCACTATAAAGAAAATATTAGTGTAATAAAATAGAACATGCAAAACTCTGTATTTCTGTAAAAAGACCATAGGTCAACCTGCCACGAATATATTTATGCTGTATTGTCTGGCGAATCTCTAATCGATCACGAAAATCATTGCAGCTTGAACACAGCAACGGCCAAGGCTTATTTTTAACAATCTAAATAAATATAAGAATGCATAACTTTTCTAATAATTGTTTTAATTTATTTATTCAGCAAAAACAAAAAAATTTACACTTTTGTTATGTGATCATAATATCGCATATATTAGGAGGCTAGCTACTTGGCCTCCTCATCCTTTACTCTTTGTTTTGACACTAAATGTCTTCGTAACCTTGTAGTTTGCGTTTTGCTACTTTCTATGGTACATTTGATGGTGTACTCATTTCGCGTACCAACTTTGACATACTTTACCTAATAAACATCATTTCAAATTACAAAAATCATTCAACAATAATTACTACTTGAGTAAAAATTAATAAATACATATTTTGTTTATATCACCAAATGTGAATGCCAGCTCCTTTTCAATTTCCTCAATCCTCTTCTGAAATTCTATTCTGCAAATTGACTCACTTTCTTTAGAGCAATGCTGTTTTAATAAGAGTTTTACTCGGTTGTTGGGGTGATAATTCGATTGTCCTACGTTAAGGGAGTTCCACACCGTACTAGTTTGTTCCGTATTAATATTACACGTCAATTGTTCGTTATCTGATTGATCAGATTCATCGTCAGAGGTTTTTGAGGCATTTTGAATTCGACCTTTCAGGGATAGATTTATAGGAGAGGGAGGGACAACATCTTTCAGGGTAGAGCTGATCCTCTATCGAATTAATGTGTCACATGTGACGGCTGCTGTATGGTTTGTCTCTAATTAACGTTTTTCTGTAGTAGCCCTTTGCTTTTTTGCATTTGTTTTTTCAAGATTAGAGACAAACTATAGTGTTCTATCCGATTCTTTGTGCTGCATTGTACTTACCGTTAAATTTTCTATCGAAATCATGTATAATACATGGCATTTGAATTATTGACTATTTTCCTGATGGTACCATCAGGTAAAAGTGGTCAAAAAATGATCAGGTAAAAGTGGTCAAAAAATGATCTTTGAGATTGCCATATGGTATACATCATTTTGATAGAGAATTGAACTGCGAGTTTAACGGCGCAAATCGTTTTGACGCTTGTTGCATAGTTTGTCTATAAATTGAGTTTTTGCGATGTTTCCTCCCTTCCCCCTGGTTTTTTTGAAGTTTTTACCGATTTAAAGACAAACTGCACAGCGGCCGTGCAAAGCGTTTGCGTTGTTATACTCGTCGTTGAATTCTCTGTCGACATGATGTACGATATCTTTTTACGTAAAACAAATAAAATATTGGTTTAGGAACAGTTAAATGCTAGCGTTTATTCCTTTCAATTTTTTTTATTCGCGGGCTGTTCGAAGCTAGTCCACAGTTAAACAAACTTGGCTCCGTGTTTATGATTCACTTTGTTTATGTCTTCTTTACGAATTTTTGGAGTTTATTATAAAAACAGAAAGTCAGTGTTAGAACACCTCGTTAGATTAAAACCCTAATATAACCTAATAAAAATATATATTTTTAATTATAAGAGTTGTTTACGTCGTTAACAGAACAATATTTGTAATATGAAATATAAATATATAAAATCTATAAACTTTACAAATAGCTATGCTATTAAAAACAAAAAGATTTAAAAACTAATATGATAAGTTAAGTTGCTAATCTTTTAAAGCACAAATCCTTGTAAAAATGTAAACAAAACAGGTTAATTCAAATATAAGTAAATTAACAAAACACAGGTATTTTCCTTAAGTACTTCTAAGTGCTCTCATTATACTTCTATCTTCTGCTACGAAGTTGCTAAAGTTTGAGTTTTTATTTTGTTTATACTTGCTGCGCATATTCTTAAGGATCCATCGAATGCCTTCCCATTCAATGTCGCTGTAAAGGTCTAACAAAAAAGACGATTCTTGGAGCTTTACTTCCTCGTCTCTCCAAACTGTAAAGAAAACAGTTTAAGAATTAGGTTTCAAATATACCTTATGATAATAAAATTTAAAGTAAATTTATTGTGTAAGATTATTTAACTTACATTCAAGTGTAATCTCACCAGTCATTAGTCGTTCACCGACCAATGCAATTGCTAAAAGTGATGAACGACTGTTCTTGGAACTTCTTGTTTTGTAGAAGTCGTTGGATTGAGGTTTATCATACACTAATGAAAAGAGAAAAGTATATATTATTATAGTTTAAATTATGTTTTATTTAAAAAACTTTTTTGTATATTTTATAGATTTTTATAAAATTATAGTTATGTAAAATAACCCTTTATAATATCCGCTTTTGTCATTCTTAATAAAACGTGATGATCATCAATCAAATCGCTATGATCTACTATAAACATGAGTAAATTACAATAAAATTAACAATACTAAAATGGAAATGAATTTAAAACAATAATAAATAAATATATTACCTTCAACAACGTCAGCAATGCTTTCTATTTCACCTAAAAAAGTTATATAATATTTAGATAGATGTTACTCAGAAAGATGATATGCATTTTATATTAAAAAAATATTTTATTTACACTATAACACAACCGAAGCTGCTTTTCCCTTAACCACAATTATATCGTCATATTCCTTAACTAAATATATTTTTATACGTTCAGTTATTTAATAAATATTTTTAATACTACTTTTTTATACATAGGACTTAACTTTGTACATAACTTTTACTTACGAATGCAGTTTATTATATGGATGTATATAAGTAATGTTTTTTCTGTACCATGCAATCCTGAAATTTGTAATTCTTTTTGAAAGTCTACATCATCTAAAACAAATACATGGTTTTTAAAATCACATACAAGTTACAAAAATATATGTAAAGCGAGTCAGTAAACAATATATCTAACTAAAACTACCTTCGCTATTATCCTTAATAACTCGGATCTTTTTCTTTTTTGGCAATTCTGCTGAGGCTTTAAGAGACCAAATCTTATCTAAAAAAAAAATGTAAATGCTTTAACACTAATCTTCTCATAAAGTAAATATTTGAATAATTTTTTAAAGTTTTATACCAGATACTTCATTACAAGAGCATTGACCTGTTGGTTTTTTGTTGGTTTCAGTTTGATCGGACGTTTCTTAAAAAAATGTAAAGCTGTTAGGTATTTGTAAAGTATCAAAGCTTTAATAATATCTTCCTTTCTTTTGATGCTTTGCCTGAATTATTTTAACTTATAGGGCATGCTATTATATTTTGATTTAATTTTTGTTACTTTTTTCCTGTGTTCTCTGGTTGAGCTTGCTAACTGAGAAGATAAATATGATAATCTTTTAAGGAGTTTTGTTTTCTTAGGGGTTACTTCTTCTCTAGATGTTTTCTTTCTTGTTTCATTTTCTATGTATTTAACAGGCAAGAAAGGCTCACTGTTGACTAGAGGTAAAATAGCAATATTTTCATGAAGTGATGGAAGAAAAGACTCTGAATTAACTGTCGATGAAGTACTTTGATTAAGTTGTATTTCCTGGTTCATTGGTACGCTCGATGAATGGTATGTAGTAGTTTGATTACAGAAATCATTAAACTTTGAATAATCCCTTGCGTAATTGCTAGTAAATTTTTTGGCAACGTTAAGATCATTATAGAGTTGACGTTTACTAATATTTAAGTTAAATAACTCATTCACTTGTTTAAGAGTTTTACCAACTGACTCACTGTTATTAGTAAATGACAAGATTACATGCCCATTTTTACAGTGTGTAAATATTTTATTGCGCAAATTGAAGTTTCCAGCTAAATAGTGTTTCACTGCATCCGGAAATACAGATCCACTATTTTTTGGACCCATAATTCCTTTAAATAATTACAATTGAATAGTTGATATATTTATATTTTTATTAAATCTCATGAAAAGTAATGCACTAATATATAATAAATTGTTAACAATTGATAATATATAATTTTCTTAAAAAGAATATACTAACAAAATATCATACATACCTAATACAATCAAGTAGTTTTTCAACTATGGTCCAACTAATATTTAAATCTGAATAATGTAAATCAATTTTTTAGGAACTGTAAATTAAAGCCCGATTATTTAAAGATTAAATAATTTTTACAAAAGTCAAATAAATATTTTAAATCAACTAAAATAAGAAAACTAAAAAAGTATGCAAAAGACTCTACACATTTAATAACACTTAACATTTAAAATAGTACTAATCTTAAAACTTGCATTTAATATAGGTTATAAAACTCTCATTACACTTTAATTGCATTTAAAAGTGGTAATTATCTATGGGTACCACTTTTAAATTTGTTTTATCACATTAAACATTGAAAACATGCAAAATATTTATTGCAACTACTGCACTTATTAATTCTTAAAATTCTTTTTTATAATTGTTTTCGCAAAAAACTTAGATGAAAATAAAAAAATGCAAAATATAATTTAAAAAATGTGACAATGAAGAAAACAAATTAATTAATATTGTATATTTTTAAAGAAAAATAAAGGAATGTGGCACCATGATAACTTTTTAATTATTTATATTGAAGTTAACATAATGGCTGCCACCATTCCTCCTTTGTCGACCTCTTCTGGCGCAACCACGTCCTATACCTCCTCTGTTGTTGTTCCCAGCACACCTGTTTGGGGGATATTAGGGCCATCTAAAAAGGGGGTCATCTTTTCCCCCAAACCGGACCCAACGCAAATATGACTTGTTGCTGGTGGGTCCAGGATGCTGGGTATAAATTTTGTAGGCTTCATATGTAAGTTCTATAAAATAAATAATAAGTATATTAGTAACAAATGGCATTATGTAACACTTAATCTAAATATATAAAATTATTGATTTAACAAATTTTTAATAAGAGTAAAAATTTAGATACTTTCTTTTTATGAGAACTCAAATGAGAACACAATATAAATGTATTAAACAGTGTATATTAATAGGAATAATAAAAATTTGATAATCATTAAGAAACATTTTCAACACATAAATTTACCAGCAGAAGGTTGAGCAGGTGGAACTAGAGGTAAAAAAATTTGTTATTTAAAGATATTGCAATTGCTGAGAAATGCGCACACATTAAAAAGTAATTTTTTTAGACATACCAGTTGTTGCAGATGGACATGAAACTAAGGTTAAAAAGTTGTTATCAGAAAAATTGCAATTAATGAAAAGTACATACACAATTAGAAGGTAAAATTTTTAACACTTACCAATCGTAGAAGATGTACACGGTCCTAAGGTTAAAAAAGTGTAATAAAAAATTAATATAGCAAATGATGAATAATGGATACACATATAAACAATATTTTTTAGACATACCACTTGATGCAGACGACGATAAAACTAAGGTAAAAAAGTTGTAATAAAAGAAAAATATAGCAATTGATAAAAAAAAGGCATATATAATTAGAAACGAAAAGTTTTAAAACTTACCAATTGTACCAGCTGAAGGCGGTCCTAAGGATAAAAAGTTGTAATAAAAAACTAATATTTCAAATTATAAAAAATGGATACACATATAAAAAAGTAATATTATTAAAACATACCACTTGATGCAGATGACGATAAAACTAAGGTAAAAAAGTTGCAATAAAAGAAAAATATAGCAATTGATAAAAAAAAGGCATATATAATTAGAAAGGAAAAGTTTTAAAACTTACCAATTGTACCAGCGGAAGGCGGTCCTAAGGATAAAAAGTTGTAACAAAAAACTAATATTTCAAATTATAAAAAATGGATAAACATATAAAAAAGTAATATTATTAAGACATACCACTTGATGCAGATGACAATAAAACTAAGGTAAAAAAGTTGTAATAAAAGAAAAATATAGCAATTGATAAAAAGTGCATACACATATTAGAAAGAACAGTATTTAAAATATACCGATTGTAGCAGATAAGGATGTTCCTCAGTTTAAAAAGTTTTAATAGAAAACAAATATTGCAACTGTTGAGAAATAAATACACATATTACACAGTAATAGTTTTTAAACTTACCACTTGTTGCAGTTAAAGTTGGAACTAAGATTGTTATAAAAAATAAATGTTGCATTGATAAGGAATGCATAACAGGTTTTTAGAACTAACCAACTGTACCAGATGAAGATGGTTCTTAAGTTAAAAAAGGAGTAAGACACCGCAAAAAAAGTGTGGCATTAAATATATTCACAGAATAAAAATTACTGGTTTTCAAAATTGATAACTATAGCAAGTGATAAAATGAGAGATGATTAAACAAAATATGATTTAAACCTAGACACACATGTTTAAACTGTTATTACTATGTCATAGTCATGTCATATTACTATGTCATTGTCATGTCATATTACTATGTCATATTACATGTCATATTACTATGTCATATACATTGTCATGTCATATTACTATGTCATATTACTATGTCATATTCATATGTCATAGGAACCATAGTCTATGATTCCTAACAGAAGTTATGATATACAAACTTACCAATGGTAGACCTTGTTGATTCAACTAAAGTTAACCAAAAAAGTGTACAATAAAATATTTGTTATTGTCAAAAGTTCAAAAAATAAAAATTAAAAATTAAATTATAAAGATTATATGAGTAAACAATAAGCTAAAATTAAGAATGGGTATATACTTATGTAAACAATAAACATATATAAATTAGTATACATCAAAAAAAGGTATTAGACAATAATAATTATATCTTATATTTAAAAAAACTTTAGAAACATTGAGTTAATGTAAAAATATTATGGGAACTATACTTACGAAATCTCAAGAAATCTATAATAATAGTGCTAGGATCTAAACAAGAAGCAAATAAAAGACATGCTTGTATAATGATTTAAATAATATTCAAAGGATGAAGTAGTAATACAACTTTATACAATACTACTAGTATACAACAGGAAAATGATAAAAGATGATGAGTGTAATTGTTATATTGTTTTTAAACACTAAAAAATATGTTTGTTAAGAATAAATCAATATAAATTTGATTTGTAGACTTCTATTAAAATTAAAAAAAAAAAGCAGCAAATTATTCAAATCATAAAATAATGTATTCTTAACAAAGTATTTGTTAATACACAAGTAAGTATTTTTAATACTAATTTGTGTATTAATAAACTTTTATACTGATATGGTGTTTTAATGAATCCGTAAAATAATACTTTTATCTATTAATAAAATCGAAACAGTTTTAATCTAACACATTAATCTTTTTTAAAAATTCATAAAAACAGAAATTAGGTAAGAAAAGTGCTGCACTAAATTAAATATCTGCTCCCTTTTTTTTTGGCTGAAATTTGGCAGGTAAAAAGAAAATACATGTAGAAAGTAGAATAAATAATAAAAAAAGCGGGCTTAACATTTCTTAGGTACGAAATTAATAAGAGAACATCGACTAAATTTTAATGGAAAATTTGCACCAAAAAAGTTCATAAAAAAGTTAGGCAACCATACCTAAAAATAAAATAACAATCAAGCTTCACCTTTCTTCTTTCAAAAAATATCCTATGTTTATATGTGTTTCTAAAAAGAAATACCTCAAAAAAACGTTTGCCTAAGGCTACTTAAAAAAAGTGGTATGTTTAGAATAACACGTAGTAAACTATCTGCTCCCTTTTTTTTTTTGGTTGAAAATTAGCATATGCTTAGAAAATGCATGTAGAAAGTTAAATCAATAATAAAAAAAGCGGGCTCAACATTTCTTCTACTATAATTTAATATGAAAACAAATACTAAACTTTCAGGACCATAACAAACCATGAAAAATTAGTAACCATACATGAAAAGCCACATAAAAATCAAAATTAACCCTTTTTTTTCAAAAAAATATCTATGTTTATATATGTTTCTAAAAAGAACCACCACAAAAAAACGTTTGTCTGACGCTACCTGAAAAAAAGTTATAAAAACGTGGAACAATATTTTAGGCTCCGTAAAACGCGATTATATATATACATATTACTTATAAAACTATTTTAAAATACTTTTAAGCAAAAACTTTAAAAAAATCATTTTATCATACCATAGTATGGTTTTAAAGTTCCAAGGGTCTTACCAAGGTGTTTTGACGCTTATTTACAGTCCTGTTGGGTAGTGTTAAAAACCTTATCGTATATCCATAATTGAAAACTTTGATAACGTTTTATTGCATTTTTTTAAACATATTATATATGGTTGTTAATAATAATTTATACTTTTTTTACATCATTGATTGTGTTGTTGTATTTGTTGTTTTTAAGCATTGAATTTTTCGTTACGACAAAAAAAACCTTGCAAAACTTCAAGGAAAAACTATGAAACTCAACATATAATAACATCTATATGTGCTTAATACACACACCAAAATAATAATTTTTTTTACCATGCCGTTTGCTGCATTATGTCTGACAAAGTTGTTTTGTTCAGAAGTGGTGAAAAGTAAGCGTTAAGACCGTCACGCTACTTAGAGTTAATTTTAGAAAAAAGTTGAAGACTTTAATGCTGTAACTTTTACGCACAAAATTATATGATAGTATTTCACATTTCTTGAAAGTTTCAAGTCACTTCCGTTTTTGTTTCATTTTTAATAACTTAAAGATTGTCAAACGTTATGACTGTCACTATCGCAGAATTGCCAATATATATGTGTATATATAAATATATTGCCGTTATATTTTTATGTGCTGAACCCAGTTATACTTTTATTACCTTGGTGATTACGAATCTGATGGTTTTCATTACTTTTTTACTGATGATTTTTGCCACACAGCAATTACTATATTTCAAAATTTTGCCAGATTTGGTATTTCCTCTACCATTTTACCTGCACTATGATATTGATCTGAGAATTTTTCCTTTCTCTAATTTGAAAAATAGCGTTTCCCCCATAACTTAAATTACACTTTCAACAGCAACTTAACTAAATCATAAACAATTTTTGTTTTTTAAATAATACCATATGCCATACTTATAACATGCTTACTACGTATATTTTAAGTGCGGCCTACTTAAAATTTCAAAAAAAAATCAGCGATTACTTGATTATTATTTTTTACATACTAAGCCTTCTAAAATCGAGGTTACTTCTTTGTTTGGATTAAGTTGCAACCATTTGGCTGTGTTAAGAAGCGTTACCTTAAAGCACTTAAAATTAATGAGGGGGAAAAAAATTGATGTACTACGGACGTGGAAGCTGTATGAACTAGTAGTTATTCTTTTAAAGCAGTTGTTATACAACTACCGCAACTTTTTAATTAACTCTAACACATTAAAAAAACCAAATTTACGAATACGAGTAGTTGTTTATCAAAAACTCTGAATTCCCCCTTTATATGCTAGAGCCACCCCTTCGGGCTCTAGCATTCCCTCTTCGCCAGGTAAAAGTCAGCAAGTCCCGCCCACCATTTCCGATCCAAAAATGAAATGCCCTTCCTGTTTTCGGTCCTAGGTGAGTTCGGCGCCATGCCATAAAGTCATTCCACGTCAATTCTAATAATAAAAAAAATAAATAGTATGTAATTCGTCGTGGTTTCGGTCCAAGTTCAATTGACCAAAGAATTTTTACTAACATTCATGTTTACAACAAATTTATAACTACAGTTATTAGTTAACGCTTAAAAATTTATTGATTATAAAATGTCAATATATTACCTTTCTCCAATGGGAGTAATGCCGGTGGCACTACTACTTTTGGCTCTGCAGTAGAAGACGTTGTTTCCGGAAGCGCTGATTTCTTCAAATAATATAATAGATCGAAATTGATTAATAACATTTTTTATAATAAATTTTGTAACGATTTAATGTTAAAATAAAAGTTCAAGTAAAACAAAATTTTATTTACTTTCTCGAGGTTTATCTGTTTCTTTATTTAACATAAAATTGAAATTAAAAGTGTTATTTGAAATAATTATAATTATCTTCTATAAAACAGTAAACTTTATTATATTGCCTTACTTATAATTGGTTTAAACTTCATTAAAATAATTTTATATATTTATATAAAAATTAAATACCTCTTTACAACATTTATTAATGTTGTAAAAATTTAGTTTAATGGAAGGGTAAATACCAGACTGTTCCTCTTTCCAATAATATTTTAGCCCCTACGCTACCTCCTTGACTCTTTATCATATTGAAACGAGCTGAGAGAGACACTGTTTAAACTTTATCAAGCACCCTCCATAAAAAATAATATATAACAGCAAAGCTTGCTTTTCTAAACAAAAAAAAAGAAAAGTATACATGGAAGTTAAAAGTGAACATTTTACTTATAGCGAGAATTTGCTAATACATAAAATCTTACCTAAAACCATGATCTTTTTGTCTAGAAAATATGTAAGCAGAATTGAAATTTTTGTACGTAATTAGGAATATTAAAATAAGACATTACATTTATTGAACAAGTTATAACTTGGATAATTTCGAAGACAAAAAAAATGAATAAGTACCTAATTCTTTTTTTGCTGCCACTATTGAGAGAAATAAAATTTATTTATTATGAATTTTCAGTTAATGGACCAATAAATTTTTTGCTTTTGATAAAATGCATAAAATATCGTTAAACAAAATTATCAATCATAAAAGACAATAAAGAATAACACTACTTAATTTAATTCTATCAAACAGTTGAGCTAAATAAAGTAAATAAAATTTATAAACAATGACTTTAAAACATTTTTGGAAAACAAGATCATTATTGAGTTTTAAAATATTTGTTTTATATCAAGTTTCAGTTCTTTATTTTCTTAAGAAAAATGAAAATGGATCAGAAAAAAATTTTGAAAAATTATAAATGTCATAAAGAAACTTTTCAAAGAAAGTTATTTTTTTTATTACCGACTTCTTTCTTTATCGAATCATATAAAAATGGAAAATTTCAATCTTTTCACTTAAAAACACTTTTTTTTGGAAAATATAAAATTTATATTAAAATATAGAAAAATAAAATATTTTAAAACAAACATTCATTTCAATTACCTAATTCTTTTTTAAATACATCCAAATCTAAAAACAGTAATTTTTTAATAAAAATATTCTTTTTTCAGAAAAAAAAAACACCTTATTATTTAGACCCTTGTTTTGTAAGAACTGCTACTTATGTGAGTTAAATTAATACTTGAAGTAATAATGTTAAATCTTCAATTTCATTTAAAAAACAATTTTTTTAACAACACTTGCATACCTTTTATTTTTGAATCTTTGTACATTAAACAAAATTTTAAAATTCAGGCATCAGATAAACAGAAAATAAAATTCATATTTCAAATATTTATAATGAAATATATTAAATTTAAAGAAATAATTAAATAAAAAGATTTTACCAACATCAACCTTACTTTATACAAAATCTAGGATAAATGATGAAAATCAACTGCATCTTTAATGTTATTATGAATACTTTGATAGAAATTTAATTTATTACTAGTTAAAACAACAAAGATTAAATATACACAAGAATAATCTTTTTCGTAGTCACAACTTTCAGCTAAGCAATATAAATTAATGTTGTTTTAGTGTAAATATTACATAAAAGTTACAACAATAAAAAAAAATTGAGAAATGTATTGAAAGATTATACTTATTTAGAACTTTATTTTATAGAAGTCAAAATAATCATTAAATGAAAAACTTATGAATATAAAACTTATTATACAGCTGAAAAAGGCATGATTTAAAAAAAAAACACTATTAAACATCAGACTTACAAATTTCTCCACCTTCAGTCAACATTTTTATCTGAAAACTCATAACATTTTTATAATGTATCATATAAGCATAAAAAATAATTATACTAACTTTATTAATAAACAAATTATATATATATATATGTATATATATATATATATATATATATATATATATATATATATATATATATATATATATATATATATATATATATACAAAAATATATATAGAATCGGCAGGGGTAAATGAGTACAAAAGAGTAAACCGTAGTTTGATATAAACATATATATATATATATATAAACATAACATTATGCTTATATGATACATTATAAAAATGTTATGAGTTTTCAGATAAAAATGTTGACTGAAGGTGGAGAAATTTGTAAGTCTGATGTTTAATAGTGTTTTTTTTTTTAAATCATGCCTTTTTCAGCTGTGTAATAAGTTTTATGTTCATAAGTCTTTCATTTAATGATTATTTTGATTTCTATAAAATAAAGTTCTAAATAAGTATAATCTTTCAATACATTTCTCAATTTTTTTTTTATTGTTGTAACTTTTATGTAATATTTACACTAAACAACATTAATTTATATTGTTTAGCTAACTTTTATGTAATATTTACACTAAACAACGTTAATTTATATTGTTTAGCTGAAAGTTGTGACTACGAAAAAGATTATTTTTGTGGTATATTTAATCTTTGTTGTTTTAACTAGTAATAAATTAAATTTCTATCAAAGTATTCATAATAACATTAATGATGCAGTTGATTTTCATCATTTATCCTAGATTTTGTATAAAGTAAGGTTGATGTTGGTAAAATCTTTTTATTTAATTATTTCTTTAAATTTAATATATTTCAAAGTTGATCTAGTGTTATATATATATATATATATATATATATATATATATATATATATATATATATATATATATATATATATTATATATATATATATATATATATATATATATATATATATATATATATATATATATATATATATATATATATATATATATAACAATAGATCAACTTTGAGTCGACAGCAATAAAATACCCGCGGAAAGTCGACGCCTCAAAAATCAGGATAACTTTATCATTTTGAAGTTTTTATTTCAAAAATTAATGAAATGGCTTCTTGTTCAATTAGGAATTAAATATTTTAAAACTTTTCTTCAATTTTCAATGTCAAGTCGATTTAACGTTTTCGATAAATTTTTTTTATTAAAAGTCTACTTTTTTTTTTATTAGATCGCCTTAAAGTCGACAATAAAAAAATGCGCTCACCGCGGGATAACAATTCTTATAAATTCACAGGCCGAGGTGAAAAAAAGTGTGTATTTTTGTGTCACTGGTGTCGCCGTGGTCCACGAAATTAATTAAAATGTTTTATAAATAAAACTTTAAGGGAAAAAGTTAATTGAAAAAACATTACTTCAAAGTATAAATTTTATTTGGAACTGTTTTAAATTAACTTTAAAAAAATAAGTTTTAATGTCGTTTAAATTTCGGAAAAAATTCGCGTCTTTTATGCTATTTCGTTAGTGATTTTGTTTTTAACAGTGTCTGGGCCAGATCCGTATTTTGATCCAAACTTAGTAATATCTTGTCGACCTGAAATAGAAAAGATATGTGCTGTAATTTGAAATAAAGATACAAAGTTATTTACTCAAATCAAAAGTAAAATAAGAATAAAACACACCTTGTGACAAGTGATATAAATTTAAAAAAGTTTATTTAACATTTACCCTTCATTTTTTCTTTTATTCCATGTTATTTGATAAAAATTAACCATAATATTGTATTAAAAAGATTATACCTAATCACGGTATCCAAGTAAATGCATTAAGTGATACCCTGTGATTAAACTAACATACTTCAGAAATCGTTATAAAAAACACTCTCCCACTTATATTGTCCTTTTGATTATATCTATGGCCTAAATAAGATTTATATAACTTTTATAGCTACTCACAAGACTCAAAAGTTTTCACAAATGTATAACTTTCTCAAATGCTCTTAAATTTTACCCATCTCTTTGTCTTCATGCCTAAACGTACTCTTGATACAATAAAATAAAAATTGAAAAAAATAAAAACACATTTATTAAAAGTTGAATTTTCAAAATTTGCTCCATAGTTATACACAAAAAAACTATTTAAGTATTTGCTTTCAGTGCATATATAAGTATTATTCACTATATTAGAGGAACTATATTTAAAGTGGAGGAGCCAACTTAAGTTTATAAATAAGGTAAAATAAAATAAATAAGCTATTTGATTATTATGTAGGCTATTTTTTTCTACTCTTGTATTGAGGGCACAGCCCACTTTGCGCCACCATTTTAGCTGCTATTGAAGAAAACTTTCAATTAAATCCCTAAATTAATGTAACCTTAAGTAACAATTTTTTTTTTCATAGTCTAATGTGATCATAAATTTTAAAAAATCTTCAAAATAATTAAAAGTTGTAATATATAAACAGAGTCGGATTATCTGGTGTATATTTTGCTATAAAACTTGAGACTGAGACAGAACTTTTTTCAGTTTTATTTATTTGATAATCATTAGTTTGAAAATGGAACTAAAATTTGCTTGAACTGCTTTCGTATTCAGTAGAAAAAGTTTGCATTTGTATTTTTTTAAACTTGAGTACAGAATATTCATAAAAGTTATTTAATTATCAAATAAAAATAGTCATATAAAAAATAACTTGATATACAAATAAAATTTTATTTGTTTCTTAAATTTATTTGTTTTTTTTATAACATATAAAAACATGCCAAAAATAATTAAATAGTAAATAAGATACATACCTACATCATTTAAACTGCTTGCAGTGCTACTTATAACTTTAATTGCTTTTAAAAGTCTTGCTATACATCTTGTTAAAAAAATTTTAGTAAATTTTATAGTGTTTTTTTTTGTTTTTCTCATAACAATATTTTTTGCAAAAATCAATCATTAAAAAAATTAAAATTGCTATTTTAAAAACTATTCAAACAAATCAAAATATATTTATATATATACAGGAGTTTTGATAAAAAGCTCCAAAACACTTTCCCTATAAAAAAAGATAGTAAGCTGCTGAAGTTTGAAAGTCGTTTCAGCATCCGAAACCTTTTAATCAGCTATTAGTGTAGCAAGGCAATGGCAATTACTCGTACAAGATTTATCTATCACGTTAAGTTGTCTTATTATATTTTTAGAATATTTTATTCAAAACAGAATTTTTGTAAAAATTGTGTTCTAGAATAAATAGCGTTTTTGCTGAAACTCCAACCTGACTACTAACATTAGCCAAACCTAACAACTTTATTGCTTTAATTGTATCAGTAGGAATTAAGACGGGAAATGAACAACTAAACCCTCTTCCAGACTGATAATTAATCTTCATTCTACATTCAATTGATTTTCAGATAATGCATTTTTTATTCTTTGTTCATTTAATCATATATTGTTCAAGGCATTTTCATATTCTTTACTTGTAAGTCTTGCAGGTATGCCAACTTGCCTACCATAACATATAGTTAACTTGATACATTCATAGTTTCTTAATTTAAAAAAGGAATCAGTTATTTCCTATTTCCTAGTTAGCCTTGTTTTCTATTTAGTCTTGTTTCCTATCTTGTACTCTATTCTATATCAGTAGTCATGCATTCTCCTAATTAAACCATTGCACTATGCGTTGCTCTTATACAAAATGAGGAAATAGGCATATAAATAAAGAAGGACTTAAAATATTTAACTTATTTTTTCACAAGACATCAAATTTTTATTAATATTTCTATATTTAAAAGAATCATATTCGGTTTTCATTAAAAAACAATTTATTGTATTTTTTTTCGGTTAGTCCGGACTAATTCTAGATTTGTCCGGAAAACTACACAAGTCCGGATGATTTTATTCAAAAAAAAGTAGGCGCCTATATTTTATAGAATTTTACAAACTATGTATATGAACACTATTTCAAAATAAACAGTATCATTGAATATAATAAACAACTCTGCTATCATATGATACTTGGCTCTTTGCATTCTTTTACAGTTTCTCAACATTCTATTCTAATAGATGTTTTTAATAACTTGTGGCTATGAAAATAGCCGTTTTTTAAAAATTCAACGCAGAACAGCTCATCAGTATGATTCTTGATGGTCTTACTTCCTAAAATAGTTAATTGCTTGTTAAAATTGATTAAATTTTTTCTTAAATTTTTTTTTAAAAACATAAAAAAAAACAAAAAAAAACGCAACTTTGAATTGTTAATTAACCAAAATTATGAGAT
Organism: Hydra vulgaris; assembly: GCF_022113875.1. Lineage (NCBI taxonomy): Eukaryota > Metazoa > Cnidaria > Hydrozoa > Anthoathecata > Hydridae > Hydra > Hydra vulgaris. Next base: position 2,357,218 of record NC_061156.1, read on the forward strand.
TGCCTAACCAAAAAAAATCAATCAAAACTATTAACAATATTAATAAGAAAACTATTTTACCTTTATTTTAAGCAGTTATCAGAAGAACTGTCACTTTGCTTTCTTAAACTATTTTGTTTTCAACTTTTTTTTTATCTATTTGATTTTTTTTGCAAAAGAGGTACATATCAGAAGTCATAAACAAATAATTAGCTGTATCCCTAGTGTTTTCTGCAAAAGAGGTTAAACGAGCATGACCAATTCGAGCAGTTTTGTTTTCCTTATTTCTGGCTTCAATAGCACTCTCAGACAAAGAACCTATCGGATACTTAAAATACCTTATAAAAGAAGTACCATGAACTATCACTCTATGCATAGATTGTGACATAGGTATGGTTTTTAAAAATTTATCATTAGTTATGAGTGCAAATAGATGTTCAGATTTCTGTTTGAAAACCTTTATATCCGGTCTTGTAGTTGTTCTGTTTATATCAATGAGTAAATCTCGAAACAACTTAATCATTCTGATATCCAAGTTTAAAATTCTCCCTGTCACAATGGGGTTATTAAAAAATTTGCGAGCAACATTTCCAGTATTGGTTGTTCCACATCCTTTCCTGACAAAAGAAACCCTTATATTCAGTTTTATCTTAAATAAATGCTGGAAATTTTTTTTGTTTTCAATAAATTTTTTACTCTTTTGTGATGGAATATTTCTTCCTTGCTTAACAGCTGGGAGTTTACAAGCAGTATTGAAAATCCACTCCATACAGCGCATCCATAGATGAAGACTGCAAATTCCAAGTTTCAAAACATGCTTGTTTAAGTTAATATGTTTTTTCCAAATAGCTTTCAAGTTAAACTCCTTAGAATTTGCAAGGCATACATGGCAGGACTGAGATGAAATTCTTTTTTTAAGCATATTTGATACAACAGCGTTTTGTGTTTTGCCATCATTCGTTGTGGTATAAATAGTTGACAAACTAGACTTTACTACAAAAGTACTTTCACCAAGTTTAAATTCAATATTCTTCAATGAAAAAATTTCATTTTTCAAATGTTCAAATTTTTCCTGAATAAAACTAGCAGTCTCTTTTGCAAAACAAAAAAGAAGATGACAGGTTGCATCTGGACTATTTGGAATTAAATTTTTCCATATTATTTTTTCTCCACTCCGGATCTCCAGCAGTACAAACACTATACTATACACAGAGCGATCATCTACACCTCTTTTCATAGTTGCTGAATTTTGAAACTCCGATTGATCACTTTGACCATCACCTCCTACTTTGCAAATAATTTGTACATTATCACGCTCTTCTTGTGATAAACTCATTATGCAGTTACTTTCATAATCCAAAAGATATTCAAACACTCTAGAAACTGAATGCTTTATCATATGGATAAGACTACATTTTACTTCGGTTTCAGAATATTCAACCTGTTCTGGATATGTCAATTTTTTGTATTGCTTCAACTTGGTTAAACCTGGAGAGGAACAAGATGACGATTATGAGTCACTATATTTTTAAATTCAGTCCATGTTCTATCTGTAAGTTTCAAATTACAAAGAGCTTGCAATGACAAATTTGAACCATATAAAATAGCCCTACCATCAGTAGAAGAATTAGATTTAAACCTTTTGACAGCATGTTGTTGTTCATCCACCTCTCGTTCTCTAAGACTATCTGTTCTTTTACGCTTCATCCTGTTTGTAAGCTTAATAAAAGACTTTCTAGGTTTTGGTGTACAAGATGTATTGACTGCAGATGATTTAGGCACTCTACATGGTACACTATAATTAATAAAAAAATACATTGAAACATATATACATTTTGAAGGTTTTGTGAAACATAGTCAAACAATATGTATGTGTGTGTGCAAAATAAAAAGAGGGAGATACATTTATCTATGCTTACCTGTTTACATTGGATCCATGAGTACGAAGCAGTAATTCCCCTTCTTTTATTTAACGCTCACCCTGCTTGATGAGTTGATTACCCTGTTTAATCAGATTTTCACCTTTTCTAATTAATAGCAGTTCTTCCTCATGTGTTCTAATCTCTTTTTCAGAATCTTTTTCTAATCTACACACACAAGTATAATTTATATATGTATATATATATATATATATATATATATATATATATATATATATATATATATATATATATATATATATATATATATATATATATGTATATATATAAATATATATATATATATATACTATAATGCAATATTTATTACTTATTTATAATAGATCAATATAGAATATATTATACTCACAAGAGATATTTGCATTGTTGATTTTGATCCAAAAAATGTTTATATTTAGTAAGAAAGAACTTTTTTCTTTTTCCACACTCATTAAATTTTTTTATTAAGTTAAAAGCCAGACTTTTGAAAATGTTGAAATTCACAGTGCAATCAGCATAAAGTGATAAAAACTTGGACTGCAAAAATTTAGCACATTGAGATACATTTTTACTCGTGAAAATATGCCTTGGAAGAAAATTATCAGCCAGAAGTTTGCTAAGATTAAAAGTAACCATTTTTAAAAAATTCTAAATCACGATGAGAGCCAAACTGAGGTTATAACTTAAAGACTAGAAAAGAATGTTCCGCCCGCATCCAGTTTTTTCTTGACAAAAACTAACTAACCGGTTTTTAATAAATCCACCTCTTTTGAAATGATTTTATAGCATGTTACTACAGAGGTAGCCAGAATATTATTTCACTAATAAAAAGTCAATTTGTTTGAGAAAATTTTAAAAAAATAAAAAACTGGCTACCTCTGTAGTAACATGGTCTAATCGATCAATCTTTACAGACATCCAAAAACAATGATCCAAACATTTTTGTTTTTTCTTGGTTTTTAATTTCATTTCTTGGTTTTTAATTTACGAAATGTATCATTTATTAGAAAATGTGCAAAAAAAATGAAGAAATTTGAAAAATTTTTTATGTAATTTAAAGATTTAGTGAAAACATGGGTTTTTTTACCCCTGAAAATCCCGCACCTAAAAAGGCAAATTTAAAAAAATTAAAAAAAAACTTTTTTTTATTTACTAATACTAACTTGTTTCAGTTAAAAAATATTTAAAATATTAAAATTGAAACTTTTTTTCTGAAAAGTAAGTAAAATCCTATTTCCGCTTCGCGACGCATAGTGCATTGTAGATCACAAATATAAGAGGGTTTTATCCACTACAATATGGCGAACAAAACCATCTTGTCAACTGTTAAATAACTAATAATAACTATCTTATAGTATATAGATCTAATAACTATACTAATGTGTCTAATAACTAATAAAAAGATACTTGTACATTACGAGTAATTACTAGTTATTAGACATTAGTTATAGATAGTACTAATCTGTATGATACAGGCGTTATAGTTTAGGCAGGAATAACTATAAAGAGTTTAAGACTGTTAACAGTCAAAAACTCTTTATAGTTATTCCTGCCTAAACTATAATACCTGTACCATACAGATTAATACTGCTAGTAATACTAACAGTACTAATCTGAATGCTTATTAGAAGTCAAATACACTAGTAGTATATTAGACTTCTAATAGGTTGTCTAGTTTACTATATAGCAATAATATATCCTTCATAAAAGCACCTAAATATTTCTTAAAATAGAAAAAGGTTTTAAAATAAGATTCTTAAAGTTAGTGTAAAAAATAAAAAGGTTCAGCTACAATATAAACAAACAATATAAACATACAAAATTTTCAAAATAAAGAAATCAAAACAAAAACATTCATAGAAAACAACAAGTTTCCGGGAAAAGCGACTTTGCGTGGTAAGGAAATTCGTTTGAAATACAAGAAAAATGGAAATGGAAATTTCTATATTTCATAGAAATAGAAAAAAAAACTTATAGGTAAGACTGAATTTGATAAAACTAAGATGAAAAACGTTAGGTCGACTCGATTTTGTCGACTTTCCACTCAAGTCGACTTTCCGTTGAAATTTTTCACACGATTTGTAGACTTTAAGGCGATCTAGTTGTATATATATATATATATATATATATATATATATATATATATATATATATATATATATATATATATATATATATATATATATATATATATATATATATGTATATATTTATTTATTTATTTATATATATATATATATATATATATATATATATATATATATATACATATATATATATATATATATATATATATATATATATATATATATATATATATATATATAATAAAGAGTATCATTGTCTAGCCAAGTTAGTGCGTATCACAATCACGGACGCGTTTCGCCCTATGGGGCTCATCAGTGCGATGATGTGATACCGAAGGTGTGTAAAAATACCAGCTCACCTTTTTGGTAGATCAATGATACTTGTGGTGCTACAATCCTACACAGAATTGTGAAATCCTAAAAATATATATGAAAATGTATCAACCACGATACAAGCACTCATATAAGTGACTAGTAACTACTAGTACAGAAAATTGGTGTATATAATAATACAGAGTATCAGTGTCTAACCAAGTCAGAGCATATCACAGTCATGGACGTGTATCGCCCTTTGGGGCTCATCAGCGTGATGATTTGATACAGAAGGCATGTAAACACACCAACTCGCCTTCTTGGCAGATTATCACTATACTAATATTCTATAATCCTTGGAATTAGGGAAAATGAGGTCAGCAATATACTACCGACCTCAAACTGTTAGAAGTGGGCAAAAAAAAATTGATTTACATACTATTCTTACTATAACAAATATATTAATCACTAATGTCATTATATTAAGAACAAATATATTATTCACTATTACTATTATATTGTAACTATATATAATACTATATTATATATAAGCATATATACTATACTATAATTACAAAGATATTCACTATTGTAAAAACTAAAAATAAATAGTTCAAAAATCAAATTGTATTATCGATCTCAAATGATGGCTCAATGACAATAATTGTCTTTAATAAGACGGTTGTTGCATATAATGAAAAATAACAATTAAACGTTGACAAGTTAAACATCTAAGTATTTAAAACTATTACTGCTGTTAATATATACTTTTTGGAATGTTAATAACGAAACTGCATAAATCTCAATTTAAATTTAATTAAAGGTTTAAATACAAACTATTGATTATGTTGCTGCCCAAAATGTTGAAAAATGTTAACAACCAAAAGACCAAAACAATTGCCAAAAAACAACAAATCTAAGTCTACAACATATTACTTTTATAAAACACTAGCTTTTTCTGTAATTTAATTCTTTGTTAAACTAACTTCTGTTAAGCTAACTTGTCTTCAACCATTTTTCTTGTTTAAACAAGAATTTTTGTTGTAATATCTACTTAAATGATTTATATATATATATATATATATATATATATATATATATATATATATATATATATATATATATATATATATATATATATATATATATATATATATATATATATATATATATATATATGCTTGGTTAATTCAACTCACTTTCAACTTTCAATTATTTCTTCTCTAAAATCATATTTGAAGCAAAATATTATCAAATAAAGTTGTAATAATACTTTTTCAAATGTAAATATAAAATAAATCTTTGAAGTAACACTTACGTTTCTTGGAAATATTTAGAATACACATGGCTGTATAAAATTTTTCACTTCTGCAAAATTGATGCAAGTGCTTCACTCTAAAAAATCTGCTAAACTTGTTTAGCAAAAACATTACGAATGCCAAAACACTGTAAATTTTAATGACTCCTAACTCAATTATGGAAGCTATCTATGACTCCTATGACTCCCTACCCAGTAGGGTGACCCTTAAAACAACACTTTTTAAAAAAACATGATCTTACCCTTTTAATTTGCTGTATATAATACTAAAAGACTAGGTTTAAATTTTTTTTGAGCAATAACTATTTTAAGGGGTAGCTCAAGACCCAAAAATTTGACGGGTCCCAAATATATTATAGAAAATTTCTTCTAAAGTATGTCAACCTGGTACTCAAAATAAGCAAAATTATGAAAAAAATTCAAAAATGAAAATCAGACATTAATGCATAAAAACTATTGTTTTTTAGCTGAAAATAAAGTCATAATTTTTAAGTTTTAAAAATAATTTCTACGTAAATTGATTATTATTTTTGAAATTTTTATACAATTTCACTTCTTTTGTGTACCAGGTTGACATACTTTAAAATAATTTTTATTTCAAAATATTAAGGACCCCGTCAAATTATTAATGGTCTGGAGCTAACCCTAAAATAATTTTTTATTAAAAAAAAAATTTAAACGTAGTGTTTTATCAGACAAAATGATAAAAGTAGCTTTTAAATTTTTTTCAAAATTTTTTTAACTGTCACCCTACTACCAGGTTTATAAAAAACTCTTTTTTTTTAAATACTATTGTACATAATGATTGTTACTTATGTTTTATAAACGTGGGTCGGGAGTCATAGGAACTGTTAACTTATTAGATTATTCACAATGCATAATAGTATTTAAAATCCTATCCTAAAACAGATTTTTTCTGGCACAATGCTAATATTATTAACTGGATTGCAATTATCTTTAGTTGCAATATTTCTTCATTTTTTAACACATATGAGCATTTATTTGTTCTAGTGTTTAACTATATCTTATATCTATATAGTTTTACAACTAATGCAAAAGCAAAACATAAAAATTTACTTTTAAATGCGTAGAAATTTGAAAGTATTCTATGTTGTAGTATTCTATATAGTTTTTTTGAGAATACCAGAGTGTGTAAATTAGAGATGTGCCAGGTACCCAACAAGTTTTTAAAGATGTACTGGTTTACCTTACAACTATTGGAAATGTCTGTTAATTTTGGAGGTGCTTTTAAATTTTTGAAGGTGCCTGGCAACAGAGACACATTTTTTATTCTGGAATGCGAAAATATATGCTATAGTATATATATTGATAGAAGGAATATAAATATAAGATAACCCTAACGACTTATAGCAATTACACAAAGGGCTATATAATACTAAATTACCAATGCCATAAAGGTATAAGCGTGTTGTGTCAAAAGAAATTTAACACCATGACACAAACAGCACAATTAGGGCAATTTATACCAGTGTCACAAATAGCATAATATTAAATGCCAATGCATATGCTAATATCAGAAAGGTATAAATGTCTATGCCGTTATCAAATTTTTGGCATAAACTTAAAATGAAGTATAAATTTAAAACATATGCAAATAAACTGTAACAATTGCATGCAATGTTAACCTCGTCTTCTTTAAAAATCATCACCTTTAAACAATATTTGCATTCAGAATAAATGAAGGATTGTTAAAAACATTTGAATTGGGGTTATTTCAGATTGGACCGGCCCACATTAGATGAAAATTAATTAACAATTTTTTTTATAATTTAACTATGAAATTTTAAAACAAATTTTTTAAGAACAAATATATTTAATTTAAATATTCAACTAATGAGGAATTTTCAAACAAGTAAAAAATTATTAAACAGATCACTTGTTTCAGCTAGCTCGTCAATTATTGTTTCGGGATCAAATTGCTTAGAATTTCCTTTTCAGTATTCATGAGCATGAATGATTGTAAATTTTCTTGAGCCATACTACTACGCAAACGATTTTTGATGAACTTTAAAATTGAAAAACTTCTTTCACATGCAACTTGCGTAAACGAAAGGGACAAAGTATATTTATAAGCTAACCCAATTTTTGCGTATGCTTCATTTATTAAATTATATTGAATCAAAACAAGATAGCAACAAACTGTGCAGTTTTTACAGGCAGTACATGACTTTCGACAATTATATTCAAGTTCCTCAACACTTTCTTTGTTTATATCCGTTATGTCATATGTACTCAAAAGTGACTCTTTGATATTATTCCAGTTTGAAGCAAAACTAGTAGGCTCAGTACGTAAATTTTCTGTTGTAGCTTCTTCATCAAACGGCAATAGATGTTCACTCAATTTATTTAAAGCAGATGTTGGTACACTATGAGCTTTCAACTGTTCAAAATTTGAAGGACTTAGAATAGCAAAATCAGCATAAAGTTCTCGACTTTTTTTAAAACGTTTGCTCATGCTTTCTATTATGCTTTTAAATATTACATCATGAACTTTAACTTTATAAGAGTTAAGTACATCAGAATGAATTTTAAATTCACTTGTACGAGTTTCGCCTGATAATACTTTTTTCTTTCTAATTCTTTTTTCTGGTAGAGTATTCTCTGCTTCTAATTCATGTTGTTCAAGTTTTCAATTACTTTACAGACAAAATTATTCGTAGCTTCCAATACTATATCAAATTCCTCTAAATACTTTTTCAATGTGTCTATAACGATAGACACATTGTAACCATGTACAATGTGTCTATCGTTACAATTAACAATTGTAACGATAGACACATTGTACACAGACAATTGCGTAACCATGTTGTATGCAACCAAAATGTCCATATTTACTGTTTGTAAATATTTTGAGAGCGGTGTCGTTAACTGAAAAACCCGTAAAAAAATTTGTGCAGTTAAAATTGTGTCATACTTAAGGAGTCCTTCTTTGAAGCCTTTTGCTTTTACTCGAACTTCAGATTTAAAACTTAAATTGTCTTTAATATGAGACAATGCAACTACAAGTTCAACGTAGAAACTACGGATAGAAACTTTGCGGATTGGCAAAGGTACCAAATATTTTTGTTAACGCTGCATCCTTTGACCACCAACGTGTTACACCAATAGTTGAAGTTCTGCGATTGTGTATATCATTCTGATTTTCTGTTTCAAAAATATTCATTCTTTTATATGATCCACGAATAAACACTGCTACGTCATTCAACAAATTAAACAAGGATATACTGGATAAAGCGACACTACAAGTATCTGAAATAACCAAATTTAAAACATGAGCATAACACCATACATGTATTTGGTTTGGATTTTCTTTGAATATCCATGCTGCGAAACCGTTATACTCACCATTCGTGTTTGCAGCTCCATCTGTTGAATTACCAACACACTTTAAAATATCAATGTTCAATACCTTTAATGTTTCAGATACTAAACTCGACAGAAACTCGCCAGTTGAAGAGTCGCACGTAATCATAGTTAATAATCTTTCGTGAATCTGATCAGTTACATACCTCACTACTATTGAGCATTGATTTTTAGTTGTTATATCTTCTGTTGTATCAATTTGAACTGAAAACATACCAGCTAAGTTAATTTCTTTTGCAATGATTTTCTGTATGGAACGACTCGTAATTTGAATGAGTTTTGTTATTGTGGTTTTTGAAAAAAAAGTAACAATGGAACCTCTTCCAGTACTTCCTGTGTTCTTCCGTTTTCACTCTGTTTAATGCAACTATTTAAATGTTCCTTTAAACAAGTATCATATTTACTGACATTAAGTAACACCATTTCTAAGAAATTTCCATGATCATTTGAATTATCTGACAATGTATAAGCAGCTTCAAACTCATGTCCCCTGTAACTAAGACCACGTTTTCCAATTACTTAATTAATTTCTATCACCCGCAGGAGCACAAGACTTCGCTTTTGAACTTGCTCTCGACGTACAGAAATTTGTGTAGAGAAAACAGTAAATTTGAGACGTTGGATCTAGATACATGCTGGAAATAGTTTTCTGTGCATTCGTTATGCGATGCTGATTTTTCATGTTCATCAACTCTTTGATGAATGTGTCTTCTATCTGTCATTCCACTAACAAAAGAACTCATTATAATAGTTGGTAAAAATGCTAAACATATTGAACAATATAATGCATCGTTGCCTTCAGAGTAAGATAACCATTTACGATTCGTTCCATTTTTCCGTACAAAAGATTTCACAATAATAGGCTCTCTGGTAGTTTGAATTGGATGGATTTCTAAAAATTTATTGAGAAGTGCTGATTGTAGACGAGAAAACCAGTCAATATTTTGTTCTACAATAATTACACCTTGATCAACAACCATATTACTATCACAAGCAGGATGATGGCTGACGGTTTTTGCGATGCTAATGTTTGAATCGATCTGAACTTGAATCTCATTTTATGTACATTCTGACAAATTTTCAACGGCTACATCTTCACTATTTAGTACTTCATTAGTTGCTGTAATATCTTCAGATTCGGTTCCAGTCGTTGACGTTGTGTTATTATTGGAATTAATTTGGATCTGTACATCATTTTTACTTTTTGTTGTCACTTTTTCATCAGCTTTACTTATATCAGGATTTCTGTTGGGAATGAAATCGCTTATTTTAAGACATTTGTTAGCTGATAATTTCATCAATTTTTGGTTTTTCACTCGTAATTTTTGAGCACCTCCTTTTCTTTTTTCGGGTTAATTCATTTTAAAAATCTATTATTATATATAGTTTTTAAACGATTTTATTTTTCTATGCTTATATTATTGATTTTCAAGATAAATTGAGATTGCGCGGAGTTTTCATCTTCTTACAATTTTGATTGGTTAGCATAATTCGAAATTGGTATTTATGACAGCGTTTGGGTTTATTGAAGACTCTATAGTGATTTGTTAATTTTTTTTGTTGGATTAGATTTCGTGTTTTCCTAGTGCCAATGGTCTTTAAATTTGATTAGTATTTTTATTTGCATTTTCATTTTTTTTGGTTTTTGCATTTTTGTACCATATGTATGCATGTTTATATGTTATATATGTATGCATGTATGCATGTATGTATTATGCATTACACTTAATAAAGGATTAAAAAATACGTACGTCACTAATTTTTTTTTTTTTTTTTTTTTTTTTTTTTTTTTTTTTTTGCCAAATAATTTTTTTAATAATACAAATTTTAACATATTACAAATTTTTATTTATTTTACAATTAATTTTTTGTAAAGAACATACATTAAGTTCAAATATGTATTATATTAGTTTCATTTGAATTTTTTGATTAATCATCCTAATTTTTTTACCAGCGTATCGGCCCACTTTTGTATCGGCCAACCGGGCATTGTCCCGGTACGCCCATATGGCTCTGGATATAATGCATAATTTATACACACAAGTAAAACTGGAAAAAAATTTATTTACGTAAGCTTTTCAAATAGGTTTCTCCAAGTTTGAATGAGAAACCTATTTAAATATAGAGCTGCCAGTAAAAATCCCAATAGAATTTGAGACAAATAAAAAAAACTTGATTGAAAAAAAAAAAAAAAAAATCGCGTCCCCTTAAAAAACTTACATTTTGTCTGAACCATTTCAAACACATCTGGGTTTATTAATTCTTTGACAATTAAAATATCATGATTTAGTATTTCTGGATAAGGAAAATTGTCATTCAGAAATCTTTTATAGTTAATGTGTTATTGATAGTTGGTTTTTTGTAAGCAAATAATTCTAAAACTTTTTTTTGTTCTAAAAATAGGGCAACTTACAAATGCGAAATTCCATAAGTAAATCACAAAAATTATATACAGTGGTATGTAATTAAAAATGTAAATGTATACATAGAAAAAATTCAAAACAATTAGTGATATGAAAAAAGGTTTTAAAATACTTTAGACGGTTTGTACGTAATGGTTTATAAAGAACTAAGATATAAATTAGAAACACCTATTGACAATATGTTTTTATATTACTATTGGATGTTGTACAAAGTTTTGCTTTGGTAAATTTACTTGGTGACTGTAAGTGAGTTTCTTTAAGAAAAAAAAATATATATTTACATATATGTATATATGTATATATGTATGTTTGTATATATATATATATTATATATATATATATATATATATATATATATATATATATATATATATATATATATATATATATATATATATATATATATATATATATATATATATATATGTATATATGTATGTATCTATACATATATATATATATATGTATGTATCTATACATATATATATATATGTATGTATATATGTATGTTTGTATATATTTATATATATATATATATATATATATATATATATATATATATATATATATATATATATATATATTATATATATATATATATATAGGCCTTTGCGGAAGTAAATGAGGGCGAGAGCGGAAAAAGCTCTTGACATTGGCAGTTGTTCCAGAATACAGGATGAGAAAAACTAGAGAATCCCGTGGAGATTGACAAAGCAAGAGTTCGATATGAATCATCTTTTCATTAAAATCACCTTATATATTATAAGCATATTGCATGACATGAATATGACTATATATATATATATATATATATATATATATATATATATATATATATATATATATATATATATATATATATATATATATATATATATATATATAAAGAAGCCTTTAGCTTCCACTCCTTAAAATAATGCCTAATTTTCCTAAAAGAAAATAAAAATATAAAGAAAATGGTCTTCTAAGGATTTTTTTCAAGGTACGACTTTTAACACTTGTTATTATATATATTCTGGTAACATTCTGTTAACATTTACAAGCAAATGCTTGTAACAAGAGTAAAATTAAGTTTTGTATTTATTAAACAATGTATTCTGTAAAAAAAACCGATAGCTTGCCCAAAAACCGATAGCTCTTGCAATATGTTGTTTAGAGAAGCAGCTCCGCTCTCAGACTGTGTGTATATTAGATATGTATACACACGCGCCTTTTATAATTGTTATAAAATTGTTAATATATATAAAGAAACAGATATTTGGAAACCAAAAAAAATATATGCATAAACCTTTTGTTTTCATGGTCTAGTTCGAGATATCGAATAAGTTATTTATTTCGGTAGCTGAAGGTTTTGCTAGCCTAATGTTTGATGTTTTTCTTTTTCTTTTTGTTGAAAAAACGTTGGCTGCTTAGTTATTGTTTTGTATGATGGAACCTTACTTTTGATATGTAATTCATTTTGCTTATTTGTTGTTAGGCTTAGGAAAGCATTTTTAGCTAATGATATATTTTTCTGTAATGTCTGCAAACTATCCTCAATTGAACTAAGGGATACTAAATTAGCTAGATTCTTTAAACTTTTAAAAATGCTATCTTTTAAAATGTTAATATCTGCAGGTTCACAACTTTTTATAATTTTGCAGTCTAATTCAATTAAAGATGTTGGGAAATCGAGAGGTATAGTTGTTGTAAGTATACTAGGATTACTATGACGATGCACTAAATGGATATGCTTACAAGGGATATTTTTAGTTAAGAATCCCATACAATCACAACTATATAAATGAGTACAAGCCTTACATTCTGGACAATTAGTGAAACATTCAGTAATGTCACACAATTTTTGGTGTATTACAACTCTGTAATAGCAAGCATTTGTTTCAGGTGGTATAGCCAGGCTCCTTTATCGTCCTTAGTAAAACTTTCACATAGTTGTAGACTTGCAATGTGTCTAGAATGCACCATTTTTAGTTTATAGCTAATCTTTCCTTTTGTTAACTTTATTATTTTTTCATACACTTTGTCTCTGTTAAATTTTAACAAAGCGAACAAGCAATTATCAATTCTTTTATTGTGCATACCTTGCAGGTAAATGTACTTAAAAACTTTTTGGAAAGATTCCATATACATATTAGTATTTATGGCATGCCCCATACGATAACAGAATGCCCATATATGTTTATTATTAACCCAATAATTTTCAAAGTATTCAGCGAACATTTGTGTCAAAACTGGTGATTGCAAGTAACCCAACAATGAGTTTAAATAGTCATCAAATAGTTTTTTATCACTAAACTGTAAAACAAATCTTATTCGTTTGTATATATCTGCTTCCATTTCAAGATTGTGTACTTTTTTATGCAATTCTTCTCTACATGCTTTATCATCATGCCAGGTTCACCAGAATTTCAGAGGCGCACATAAGTAAACATCGCAAAATGCTTCATAGTATTGGGATGACAAATCGCTCATTATTTATTTTGGACAAAAACTTCCAGAATGTTCTTGTAATTTTATAAAAAAAAAAAATTTTAAATCTAAATAAATCACTGTTTGCTATACACCATCCAACAGGTTGCCACTCACCTAATTCATCTACAACTAACATTGAAGTGATAAGAAAAACATATGCATTCGTGCCATGTGTAGAATCAATACAAACACCATTTTTTCCAAACTGTTGCAGCATTTTTTTTGGTGCTCTGTTAGCATTATAATTATAAAGTCTGATTCTTTAAATGTATTACATGTATCTAACACACCCTGTAGTTTCTAATATAAAACAGGACTATTTGTCTTCATTTGCCATTTTTTTAGCCAAATTGCAACACTGTCTTGATCATTGGCATGAAGTTGAATAGAATTAATGTTGAAATGCTTTCTCTAGCTTTTGATATCTTGACGCTGGGTTAAATGTAACCTGGATTAAACACAACTTGTTTCATCTCTAATACCATTTAGAATTCCATCTTTGGTTACACCCATTTTAAGTTTGCAAGCAATTTCTTGCCTTTGAACACTCGATAGAGAAAAATGTTGAATTTCATTTTTTATGTCCATCGTGTGAATAACAAGCATTAACTATAACATGTCCATCTACAGTTTGGGTAACTTTAGGTGTGGACATGCAATTTTTAGCAATTTTTTGAGTACCTATTAAATAGATATTTGTGATCATATAGATTAAAATAGTATTTGTATATCATATATATAATACATAAAATCTAAACATAGCAAAGACAATTATCTAAAGACAAATAATCATTATCTGTAAAGTTTTAAAAGATTTTTAAAACAAAGTGACCTATAACACACAAAAACTAAACATGTTTAATAGTTTTTAGATATTTACATTAAGTGTTCCAATATTATTTTAAATAAATAATATATTTAACAAAAATATCATTAAAAAGTGGTAACTGAATTAAAATTTGTGGCAAATACAAACATTTTTTCTTCTTCTAAATATCGTTATTTACTTGATACATACTACTACTTTTAACTAGTCTTTTCTTCGCCATGCATTTATAAAGTCTACTTCTGTTGCATTGATAGTATGATACTTTCCTACTATCTTTATCAATCTTTTCACCAGAAGTAAAACATATTGTGTTGCATTTTTACTTTCAACATCTGATTTCCACATTTCAAATTCTAAAAAAATTATTTACAAGAATCAAATAATTACTACAAGACAAAAAGAGAGACACTGAATTTGAAAGCAACTGGACTTAAAAAAAAGGCAATAAATATTTTTTTTTTTATTTATGTAAGTAATTATGTTTGGAACTATTACAAACTCAAAATCATTTTTACGACACATAATCAGTAACAAATTAAAAAAATAACAAAGCAAGAACACAAAAAGTTGGATGCAAAATAAATGGCATATTTACTCTAAACTATTTCTACTTTTAAAAACATTAAAGCATTACCTCGATAATTAGCAAATGATAATTTTTCTTTCTGAAAAGTATAAAAATGAACTGTAGGTAAATGTTTACTTAAATCCTTAACTCGCCTACATTTAAATCCACATTGAAGACAAAAAGAATTTCCTAATTGAAGATTTTCTTGTGCTTCATCAATTGATTTGTGTTTATTTTTCATATACCGCAGCATTTTTTTTTTGGGTGAAAGAGATATTGCAAATTGCGCATTTTAAAGATAAAAAATTGATATTTTTTACATTGGCCATATTTTTTTTATTTAAGTTGGATTCGAAAACATTTGTATATATGGTATTTTCATCAGAATTAGTATCATATATCTCAATACTGGTGGAAACTTCACGCACAATAGTGGTAGGAACAACATAATCAATATTTATTTTTTTTGAGATAAACCATGACATTAAAACTAATCTTAAATATTTAGAATATTTAGTAGGGTCTTTTAAAAAAAGAGTAATTATTGGTCCCTATTTGAATATTATTTATCATACATTTAAAGTAATCATATTTTAGGCAAGAGATTGCACATACTATTATGGTAATAACTCCACAAATATTTCCACATGTCTGCATGGGATAACTTTCTTTGCAAAAAGAACTGCATTTTTTAACTCTATTCATATGTGTCTTTGGATCATGAAAATAAGTGATAATAAAGCTTTCGTTTATGTGATACAATTTTCTGAATAATAATTTAACTTTAGTTAAAAAATCATCTGGAGCTGACTATCCCAAAGAATCTCCATAGTAAAAATTACCTTCAATACTATCATAAACTACAAGTATCCAGTGGCAGCTTGCATTTAAATCTGTACCAGAAAATGTTTTCTTGTTGTTTCCTCCAACATTTATAATAAAGATCAGCTTTTCAGGGACAACAGTTATTTTTGATACATAATGCTCAATATTTCCTAAAAAGTTAAAATAAAGTACCTTTGAGTGGCTTCGGATAAAATGCTAAAAATTTGCAGCATATGATCTGATGAAAACCATCTAGCACAACATAACTTAGCTAAAGTATTAGGGCTCATCTCATATTCTGATATTTCAATGTTAGCTGGCCTTTTAAAAAGCACTTCTTTGAATTTTTCAATTAAATTTAGAAAAGGAAAAATACTGATTGATTTTAGTACTAACTTGGGAGAATTAAACCATGTTAACTCTTGATCAACTGCTAGCTTCATTTCTCGAACCCTATGAAGAGCTATTAGAAGCTGAACACTTTCATACATGAACTTTCCTAGATTGCATTCTATATAATGGACTCCACTCGCAATATTATAACGCATAGATAGTTCAGTGGACCATTTCATTTACTAATGCTTAGGTGGTAACCTTTTAAGAGAAAATACATCATAAGTTATATCAACAGGAGACTGGCTTGTTTTGATAGAATAATCTTGAACAGATTTAATAAACTGTTTCTGTGACTCTAAAGCATTTTGTCGATTATAATTGTTTATCGTACGGTGATTAAGCTTAAACTTGTTTGAAGACAATCTAGCAGATGCCTAAATGAAAGTTCTGTCTTTTGAGAAGAAGAAAAATTGCATAATATTTAATGAAATAAAACTCACCATCGTTATTGCGTGTTAGAAACTACAAACTAGTAGCGTGCTCTATCCCATATATATTGTACATATATTATATATATATATATATATATATATATATATATATATATATATATATATATATATATATAATATATATATATAATATATATATATATATATATATATATATATATTATATATATATATATATATATATATATATATATATATATATATATATATATATATATATATATATATATATATATATATATATATATATATATATATATATGTTTATCCATACAAAGGCATAAACTTTGTTAAATACGGCAACGAGAAAAAATTGTTTTCCGGACTAAGAAAAACAATCTTTTTTCGTTCAATCAAAATTTAAGGATTTTTATAATATAACGATATTTAAAGATTAGTATATAAATAGCATCTATGCGACATCGTATTAGAAAAACGATAGAATAGCGCTATCTAGTTCCTACAAAAATCACGTTTACACACAGTGACCTAGGGTTTTTAAGTTTTTCGTTTAAATTTGATAGATAAAATTTATTTTTAGTTTTTTTGTAACTAATTCAAATCTGTGTAATTTTTAACATTTTTCAAAAATGTTACAAATAACATTTTTATTAAAACTTTAAATTGATTCCCGACAGTTGCCGAATTTACACTTTAGAATGCAATAATTTATAGTTTTGGATAAGGTTAAGGTATTTTAAAGATCTTGGTAGGTTTTGTTTAGTTTGATTACCTTGTTTCTGTGGTAACACCTATCTGGTGCATTTTCATCCGCAAGGTCACATATATAAATATATATATATATATATATATATATATATATATATATATATATATATATATATATATATATATATATATATACTCATTTATAGATTTTGTAACTTAAAATAAAATTTGTCTAATTTTGTCTAAACTTGTTAATTTTTCATTTCGATTATTTAGTGATAAAAAGTTCCATTATCATTCAGAGATTGAAAAAAAAAGATAGTTGTCAATAATCTAAATATTTTTAAGTATTATTGTCGGTTGCATTGAAGATGTCTCTTTTTTACACATTTTAATAACTTAGTAAATTAACACTAATATTCGTTGAGTACAAAGTAAACTCTCAGCCTGTAACCCGTGCAAGTAAAATTTAAATTGAAAAGATACCATTCGTTGTTTTCGTTGGTCATTGAAAACATGACAGAATTAAAAAGAAATAGGAAATATGGTAACATCTTGTTTTTGTAACTTAGGATTATTTTAAAATAGATTCGTTATAAATTTTTATTAAATTTTACATTAAACTTTTAATCACATGTCTGATACTAATTTATTAATGTTAACTTATCATAAGGTAACCTTTTTAATAAGAAAAAATTTTATAATTGTTTTAGTATAACAAATTTCGTTTTTTATTCTGATTTTTTTTTTCAATTTTTTTATTCAAAAACGTAACATATTTTTAAAGTCAAAAATACAAATTGCTCATAACTGTGACACACGTACCCGACGAGCCGCCATAGAAGATTCGTAACAGGTTTCTATATAAAGTGCTAAAAAAAGTGTATAACAGTGCACTTTTCAATATTTAAAATTTTGCAGCTACTTAGAAATAAGCGTAAAAAATAAAAAAAACTTATGATTTAAAAAATCAACATGCCTACAACTTTTAAACACTTCCTCAACGGAAATGGAAATTTTAATAAATTTAATAAAAATTTTTGTAACTGCAAAAATAACAACTATTTTGACTTTTATTTTATTTTGTACATATATTTTGCTATTTTACTTTATCTTACTTTATGTCTTCCACTTTTAAAATAAAAATACCTTTTGTTGTTTTCAGGTCATTGAAAACACTACAGATTAAAAAAAACAGGAGACATGGTAACTTCTTGTTTTTGTAAATTATGTTCATTATAAAATAGATTCTTTATAAATTTTTATTAAAATTTACATTAAATTTTAATCAAATGACTCATACTAATTTTCACCTACTTTATTAAAGTTAACTTATCTTAAGATAACTTTTTAAAACCCAGTCACGAAGCGACATCAATTTGATATCAGAATGATATCAAAACTTTCTCAAGTTATGATATTAAATAATGATATCATTATGATAACATAATGATATCGCAACTTTTGTTGATTAACTTATTTTATATTGGCGTTTTGTATTTTAGTTATAAAGCAACGTAAAAAAACAGGTTTTCTCTCCCAGTCTAGAAAGGAGATCAATTGGATATCAGAATGTTAGCAAAACTTTCTCAAGTTATGATATCAAATAATGATATCATTATGATAACATAATGATATCACAACTTTAGTAGGATTAGCTTAATTTATATTGGAGTTTTTTATATTAGTTTTTTACATTAAGGTTTTCTCTCCCAGTCCAGAAGTGAGATCTTTTAGATATCAGAATGTTATCAAAATTTTCTCAAGTTATGATATCAAATAATGATATCATTATAATAACATAGTGATATCACAACTTTAGTTAGCTGACTTAATTTATATTGGAATTTTATATATTAGTTATAAAGCACCATAAACATTAAGTTTGTCTCTCCCAGTCTACAAGCAAGATCAGAATGGTATCAAAACTTTCTCAAGTTATGATATCAAATAATGGCATCATTATGATATCAAAGCGATATCATAATATTACCAAGTTAACTTATTTTATTATCTTATTTTATATAACAGCTTTAAGGAACCGTAGGCGTTATGGTTTTCTCTTACTATGTTCAAGTAGCATGTTTGAATTTTAAAATCATTTAATGATATCATTACGATGTCAAAAACTTATCATGCTGTGATATAAAATACAAATTGCTTCCGTATATACTAATTTGCGGAAAAACCTAAAGAAAGAGATAGAAATAATGAAAAAACGTCTGAGTTAAAAGTAGTTATTTAAATATATTTTAAAAAAGAACTATGATATCATTATGATATCATAGCTATATCGACACTTTACCAAGTTAACTTATTTTATTATCTAATACTTACAAGGATTATCTAATATTATTATCTTATATTTATAAAACTTATTTTATTATCTTAATATTTACATTTATTATCTAATATTTACTTATTTTATTATATAATATTTACAAGGAACTGTAGGTGTTATGGTTTTCTCTATTTATATTCAAGTAGCAACTTTTAGACTCATTTTGAGATATCATTATGATATCAAAAACTAATCGTGCTGTGATATAAAATACAAATTGCTTCCGTTCATACTAATTTGCTTGAGAACGTCTGAGTTAGAAATGATAAAAAAGCGTCTGAGTTAGAAATAAGTATATCAAGATGGCAGAAAGATACCCGAGCGAAAAAGTTAAAAAAACGGTACGAAATTAATTTTAGACTTATTTCATTGTTGTTTTTTAATTTTTAAAATGTAAATATAAAGTCAGTGCTGTGGCAAAAAACAACATAATTTATAGTTATTATAATAACAGGTTGCTTTTTAATGTTGTTTTTTGGTACAGAGAAGGGCTTGGTGATTCATAATCAGTAGCGAAACTTCATATTCTCCCCTCCCCCGCGCCAAATTTTCAAAATGGGACCCACATCCCACACACAACCTAAAATTAGCTTGAAAATGGGCCTCTTTTTTCCTGCCCCCTCCCTGCGGGCCCGTATTTGCGGCACTGTTCATAATGTTTTCAACTAAAAATTCTTTTAATTTTTTTATAGTATAAAAAAAAAATAAAAGAATTATCTTAGTTGAAAGTATCATGAGCCATATATGGCTGTAAATTTCATTATTAACTAAAGCCAAGTTTTCATTATTAACTAAAGCCAATGCCGACTAAATCCTCATGATACTTTCTACTTGATAACATTCATGATATTTCATGAATGTCATCAAGTAAAATATATATTCGGCTGCAGCCAATTGTTTTATATAGCCGATAATTTCAAACCCAATAGGGCAAATTGAACCCGGTTTGAAACAGTTTATAAAAGAAACTAAATGATTTTATTTGGAGCTTTATCATAACCGAGTGTAAATAATATTATATAGGAAGACATAAAAAAGATGTCAAATATTCGAATTTTAGTGTAACTTTTAAAGCTTTAGAATTGAATTAAATAACTTTGTTTATCTTTTTTAAACACACCTGTCATATGATTCTTATCAGGAAGAAACTTTTTATCATAAAGAGTTATTAAAAATAGAAAATATAAATAAGATATTATTTATATTTTCTATTTTTATGTAGTTATGTTAAAGCTCCAAATAAAACCATTTAGTTTATTTTATTAACTGACTATGTTTCAAACCGGTATAACATTTAGCGCTAAATAAAGTTATAATATTATCATTGATGAAAAAATATTGTCATTATACATTACTTACACTCTAAAAAAAAAAGGTAGAAATTTCTACTTTAACCCTTTATTGCATGACAGACATAAAATACATATTTTTAATAGAACTTTTTTTATTTGAAGCTAAATATCATTTGAACATATATTATGCTAAAAAACTACATCATTTTATAGAAAAAAGTGTCCTAAAAAATTGTCTAATCAAATGGACATTATGCAATAGAGGGAATAGAAAAATAAATACAAACTAAGCAAACATCATTTGATGTATATATTAATATGATTTACACATATATAACTATTATAACATGAAATAATGATTTACACATATATGATATGAATATAAACATATATGATATGTATATACACATACATGATATGAAACATCAAAATAAATGACTTTTTATGATAAAAGCACCCAAACGTTATTCTACACCATGAAATGCTAGAAAACATTTATTATTTGCAACACAAAGATATATTTTGCACTTTGAACATTGATACTTAGTCTTTTTGATACATGATTCATATTTACAACGTTGAGAGTTTTTAACATCTAGGAGAACAGGCCAATGGTTATGTTTATCAAGACGAACATCTTTTGGTATATCAACTGCTCTCATAGATCGGGAACCAGGCAATGCATTTTCATAATTTTTCATTGAGGTTGATTCATTCATGATCATTGATATGCAAATGTCAGCCAAAAAATCAATCAAAGGTTTATTACCATCTATTTCACTATAAACAATCCAAGAATTGACTGCAGCTTGACTGAAAAGGTGGAAAGCTAACCTGTGATACCATTTTTTAGATCTATAGCGAGTGCGATAAAGAGAAAGAAGCATATCTGCCTTATCTACACCACCCATAAATTTATTATATATCTGAATGCAAGCAGGCCTCTTTACTTCAATTTTTTTTTTTCTGTTTGGCATCATAACGTTTACATGTACCTACTGGGTTTTTTCCAATATAATTAGACAAGGTAAGTACACGCTTGTTATCAAACCAGGATGCAACAACAATTTTATTGTTTGTATCAACAAATTCTTTGATATATCCACGACCAAGCTTTCTCATTTCTTTTTCAGATAGTATTGGACAATTCCGAGAACGGTTTGGATTAAGAGTTGATAATGCCCATACCTTATAATTGGTTCTTAGGAAAATCATTAATTCAGGTGATGCAAAATAGTTATCAAAATATAGTGTATGCTTGAAAGGCAGCAAACTATTAGACAACCGTAAAACAACAAATGCACTTTCACCACACTGCTTAGGTGGATTACATCCTGGTGGAGGTCCTTTGGTGCCTATCCCACCTTCAATTTCAAAATCATATACATATCCTGAAATCCCTGCTCTTGCCCAAATTTTATAGCCCCATTTTTTTGGTTTCTTTGGTAAATATCTCTTTAGCGAATGTGCACCTTTGAAAGGTACAACCTGTTCATCTATGGACATTTCAGTCTCTGGGTTAACTAATGTTGAAAATATATAACGAAAATGATCAATTAGAGGTTGTACTTTATAACATTTATTATAATTAGAAGAGTCTTTATCAGGCATTTTATTGTTGTCATTAAAGTGCAAAATAGACATTATTTCATCGAAACGATTTATTGTCATTGCAGAAGCTATTAATTCATTTCGTGTAGAAGAACTCCAGTACATTCTTCTGTTTGGAAGTTTCATAATTCCCATGTATAAAATAATTCCAATCACTTTTTTTAACTCATCTTTTTCAATATTTTTCACTCTGCGAGTACCAATCTTTAAATATCTCCATTCATTATAAAGCTGCGTTTGGTTTATAATAAAACCCATTAGTTCATCAGTAACAAACAATTTGTGGAAATCGATTGATGAAGAGAATCGGTTTAAAATATCAGACGTGTTCTTGTTAATTGACAATTTTTCATTGTTTTCTGAATAATTGTAAGGTATTGTCCAATCAGCATCACTTAGGTTCCATTGAATCGAATCTTCATTAGATTTACTTTTTTTTGAAACTGGTGCATGTTTTGTTGACTGCATATTACAACTTATATGCATTTCATTACTCTCTGTTGAACTATCACTTGAACTATCCTCAAACTCAGATTCACTTAGAGTCTCACTATGTGGAAAATTTTCTAAGTCATTGTCACTTTCAAAGTCAAACTCATCATCACTTTTGTTAATATTATTTGGAATAGGAACAAATTTTACTGTGGAAGACACTGCATTCCTTGGATATCCATAAAATGATCTGAAAAATCAATTATTACATAAAATGTGTATACATGCACTATACTAAATTTGTTACATATATATATATATATATATATATATATATATATATATATATATATATATATATATATATATATATATATTTAAAAATTCCAGATACGCATTATGTCCATCTAAATGGACAATATATAAAAACAATAAAATGCTTTAGTAAATGTTCATGATGAAGGGAAAACTAACTATATTTCTTTTATTTAAATATTTATATTCAGGTTTCATAAGCTTTTAAAAGTATTTATACAAATATCATGACTCAACAATTAAAAATATATATACAGTATGCAAAAATTACCTAACACTGACTCCTCTTGAAGTTGCCATCTTTTTCAAAGAATTTTCGCGCAAGTTCAAAAAAAAATCTAATATTTTTAAAAAGACCAACCCCTACTTGGAGCAATACATTTTACAGTTAATCTTCAAACTAACTTATTTCAAGTCAGCATTGTTTTTAGTAAAGTCTATTCAAATGGACGGTATGCAATAAAGGGTTAAGGTAGGATATGTGATATACCTTTAGTAAGGTATAAGTTTCTACTTTTCAAGGTAGAAAATTATATTATAAACAATGTTTTGTCAGACTATTATCTTCCTTAAAGGTATAATTTTCTACCTTAAAAAGTAGAAAATTATACCTTACTAAAGGTATATCACATATCCTGCCCTAAGGTTGAAATTTCTACCTTTTTTTTTAGAGTGTAGCACTACTGCAGTTTCTCTTATAACATTTTCTATTAAATAGAAAATGTTAATTTTCGTTTAATATTTATCATAAAATAGAAAATAAAAATAGACTATTTTTATTTTCTATTTTTTGATAATATTATTAACATTATCATTGATAAGTAATATTGTTTATTAATGATGTTAATAATATTATTTATCAATAATAATATTTTTGTCATAGTCTAGTCTATGACAAAAATATTATTATTGACCTGTACTATTTTTACTATATACTAGACACATGTACGATTTCTATCACAGACTCTATATAGTCTGTAATCAAAATAGTACAGGTTTTATACAGTCGGAAAGTCAGAGGCAAAAGTGTCTTTTCAACTAGGTCAGGGATTGTTAGGGAATTCACATACGCATATAATATATATATATATATATATATATATATATATATATATATATATATATATATATATATATATATATATATATATATATATATATATATATATATATATATATATATATATATATATATTATATATATATATATATATATATATATATATATATATTATTATTATTATTATTATTATTATTTTTATTATTATTATCATTATTATTATAAACAAAATAAATTTTGAATGAACAAAGTTATTATAAATCAATAATAAAAATTATTAAATCAGTTTTGTTCATAAATCTTTCAAGAGAAATTTCTTTTTTCTTTTAAAATTTTTTGTTGTTTGTGCTCTCCACACTGGGCACATTGCCATTATTCCGCGGCCATGGTTGTATAAAGTTTGTGGAATATGGAAATGCCGATGGACTTCCTCCTTGGAAAAAACTAAAAACTACAGTATATTTAATCCAAACTGGAGAGAGTATGAAATTACAAAAATTTATGCTAAGACAGGTTTATATGACTTTAATTTGTTATGTTTCTTTTAAGATAAATTATTGTCTGAAATCACACACCTTTTAAATTTTTCCTAAGATACCTTTAACAAAGCAGAAAATATTCAAGCAGACCAATCTGGCAAGTCTGATGGGTCAGCGGTAACACTGACTGATGTTGAAAATTCTATAACTTCAGCTACAATACCGCTTGGTGCTACACCTTACAAAAAAAGATTAAGAACGCCGCCAAATATAGATAATAGCTCTGAAGAATTAGGAAAGAAAATAATGAAAATTAGAACAAGAAACAGTTCTCCTGTCTATAAAGATTATAGTGAAAAGGATGACAGTAAGAGTTTTTATAAAGTTTTTTTTTTTACATTTTTATGGTTAACATAAAGTATTTTTCCTTACATTTTTGTATAGATAATTTTTACTTCCTCAATGCTAAGTTTAATAATCAATTGTTCAGTTTAAATCATGTTTCTATTCAATATATATTTTGCAATATATTTATTAAACCTTTAATTAATTGAACTTGTTACTGTTGTGATTGTCAATAAGTTATTATCAATATATGAATCAGGAAAATTTTATGTTTGTATAAACAGTTAAAAAGATCTCAGATTGCTAGGTGTTTTTTGAGATCCTGCTGAGCTCAAAATACTTTTAATAAATAGTCACTTTTTTCATGGACCTTAAAATATTAGGTTAAATTATTGGTAGTATTGTTGCCAATATTGTTTAGATATTTTCTGCTTAAAATATTTATTCATTTTTTATTTTATTTTCATTAATCATTTTGTCATAATGTTTTAGGTAATACTGGCTCAAACTCAATAATGGTCAAACAAATTTATTCAATAGGACCAACAAAATAGTTTCATTTTGAATATAATAAAAGATAAGGTTAACAATTTCTTTTATTTATCTGATTCCTTCTAGAATGAACATATCATTATGTTTTTTAAGAATTACACGTAGTTTTTTCTTTTTAACTTAACATTACATTCTTTAATCAGATTATTCAACACTTTCAGTGATTAATGAAAAAAATTGCACTCAATGTTGCCTTTTTAAAACCTGACCTTCTGAGGTCCCACTGCATTCTGAGGTCCTTTTACCTGTAAGTATCTTAAATAGTTATATAACTTTAAATTCAGTTCAATTTCTCTATTAGGCGAACAATCAGATTGCAGCAAGAATTCACAACAAATAAAATTGAAATCACTTCCTAACTTTCCACGTAAATTTTTTTTTACACTTATTTTAAAATAACTAAGTTACTATTTAAGCAAGATTTCCTTATAAAATGTGTCATTACTTAAAAATGATTTAAAGGTAAGAGATAAGGAACTCTCTAAAATTATAGTGCTTTTAAAAGAAAACCAACCTACAGCTATCCTAATGACAATGAAAGATAAAGAATCCCTTCAATCTGTAAGCGCAAATGAAGTTAAAGTTTCAAGTACTATTATGCAACCAAGACATGAAGGTAAAAAACTATTAGTTTTATTACCTGTACCTTTACTACACAATAAATTTTTTACAATTGATCTTAAGCATTTTGAATAAGAATATTGATAGATGTGAAATAGCCCTAAGAATGTCTTCTCTAATAGTATTCCTATAAGTTAACAATTTCCTGTTCACATCTTTGCTGTAATATACTTTTAATAACTTCCTGTTCAGATCTAAATCAGTAAATTAAAATTATAATTAATTAGACTAAATTACCAATACTTTAACAGGTTCAGTTTTACCTGATTTGTAAGGTAAAATTGAACACTTTTTTTTTTCAAATAAACTCATTTTACTAAAAAACTTTCAATGATTTTTTTTTTTTAACATATTCGAATAGAGCTCATTTTTCTCAACAAAAAGTAAAAAAAAATTATTGAATAAATCATTTTATTATATGAAAAAAGTTAATTACAAATATAAGTGTTACCCTGTTTTACCTCGTTTTACTCTACTTATATTGATATTATAAAAATATTTTATTTTCAATCCCCTAATTTATAAAAATTTTTTAATCATTATCTTTGATATAGCACGCAGTTTGGAATTGACCAACTTTGAGTTGTCAGACATTTCAGAACAAGATGACTTAAATTTAAAGGATTCTTCTGTGAATGATGACGATTCACTGCAATCACTGTTAAAGAAATTACATGGTTTGTACAATGTTATTATGTTTCTCCACAAAGTATATTTTTATGTTAATAGTGGTGTATTCAGACCTATTTTGAGACTGGTGTTCTTAAAGATGTTTGAGAACACTAAACATTCATTTTTTTTTTTTTTTGAAAGGGGGTATTTTCTAATTTCATCTTTTTATTTGCTTTTGATATTATTTAGTTATTACTCTAAAGTCATATCAAAGCATTAAAGAAT